>OV884040.1:8747812-9997500 GCA_930367265.1 Catocala fraxini | reverse complement strand
AAACACTTGGATCTCTTAATTAAATGACATTAGATTGTGTATTTCGACTCTAATTAAAATAATTACATACAAAATTAAAATTTAAGACGTCTACTGCCTTTTTGGTATATATTTACTCAGAATCACGGTTTACTTTTCATTCGAAGCACCTACATAATCCTCCAGTGGCGAATCGCAACTATTTCACTCATTTAAAAGCCTCTGGGAATGCAGAAATGCTGTGGGAAATATTAAATCTGCAATTCTGCAAGGCAGCGGAGTTTATAAATCTTATTTGAAAGCATTGGTCTTTGCTTTGATGTTCGCTGTTGCAATACATATTTTAGCATGCTTGTAGAAATATAATAAAGAGAAGATCTTTTGCGAACATTTGTTTAGATACTTATGATGCGAGGAAATTGGATATAGCTTTATGATGGTCTGCATTGCATCTGATTCTTTAGCCTATAACATCTCATTGTTGAGCAAAAATTGAAACAGAAACAGATTAGCCACATACTGTTGGATTAAAACATCTCATTAGAATGTGTTTGCCCGGAATTGAAGTACGGTTACGTAGTTAACTTTTCTGCTTAGCTTAAAATGTATCAGTTGGACCCGAAAACTGGAACTGTGCCCGGTAAATGGAGATAAGAGATTCTTAACATATGCAATAGTGAGCGGCAATTTACGTTGATAACCGATGGAATTTGAAAGAAATTTACAGTATCTAAACCTATTACATGATTTTAACTAAATCAAACTAATAAAATCTAACTCGAGCTTAGCTACAACTAATTGGAAATTTACACTACCTAAAAATTAAGACACGTTCGGCATTTACACCAAATTGACATTATCGTACTGGTGCAAATGGGTATCGTAGCTTGTGGCAAAGTAGTTGTGCACTCCAATAATAAACGGAAGCTCTTTTGTGAAAACCCCTATCATACAAACGAACAAAGAAACATCAGCTTCCTACATACTAACTTTCTACATGCATTTCGTATGAATAAGATTAATCCTATTCCAGACGTTTCCAATTATGCTCTCTCGAAATTTCTGCTTTTTAACCGGATTGCTAATAAAAGCCGGAGTGTACAGGCGTGAGAGACCAATGACCATGTTAAGGTCGAGAGTCGCAAAATTCATTCATAATACACTCCCACGCCCAATTTGGATTGCAGTACGCTATTACACTGTAATAGAAAATAACTTACCTGAAACTTTACCGTTACATTATCAAACTTCCAACTTAATGTTTCTTGAAAATGGCTCATTTACTCTTTCATCCTGCTATACTTGTATGTACCAATCTGGTGCTTTTTTAAATTTACCTTCGTGAGAGCAAACGGTATTAATATTATATTTTAATATTAATATCTAAGAATTAGTTATGACATAATTTACCTGTCTCGTTTGTGAGGCATTTTCATATAATGTTATTCGATTCTCGTTGGGATATAATTAAAATACGGTGCACGTCCTTGTAAGGATGAATAGCCTGAATGTGATCTCGTATGAAATTTAATCTATCCGCAATTTTTGAATTACACGCTTTTCATCACAAGGTTTTACAGTATATTTGAATTTCTACATGTGTTTATATTTATTTTTCAAATGATATAATCTGTTATATAATAATTGAGTGTGTGATAACTGTAGTGCATTGAACTAATGTATGTAAGCGGTGGCGTGGCGAGCGGATATCGTGCGGGGACGGTCCAGCGCCGGCATTTACCGCTTCAAGCGGATCTCACCGGCAGAACCCAGTAACGGCCGAAGGATAATCGTTTAGATTCGGCTCATACTCTCATATGCACAACCCAACAATCCTTTTAAGACCTTTTTTTACTGAAGAGCAATGGATTGAATAATGAAATTGGGCTTTATATGGGACAGTCTATTGTCACTTTCTCAACCTTTTCGTTAATGGATAATCTTTTGAGGTAGTAATGAACGTTTTTTAAGCTTATCTGAAGTGTCCGATTGAATGAAAAGGGCTTTATACAATGTATTTTAAAAAAGTTCTTACCGTAGTATCATGTACATAACTCGAAAATTATAGCTGTCATAATGCGTTTATTATAATCAAGTATCTTCTGAATACATACTTGAGTCATTAAACATTATCAGAAGCTGCATAATTGCAATACATTTATTCTGTATTATATGAGACACATAATCATATTATTTGCGTTATAGTAGTAAAAAAGAATGTTCTTAACCTATTATTATTATTATTATTATTATATATCAGCATATTCAAATAGTTGTTTGCTACAAACTAAACATGCGTGTAGACGTCTTAATTGGCGTACTTAGCTGATTGTCTTCATATGAACATTTTCACGATTTTGTGCTTGTCTAAATTATTGATGTCAAAACGCCCTGGATATTTGCATATCACTCTTGTCTAAACATATCTATAAATTCACAAAGACATGTTCCATGGTAGACACAACAGTGGTGGTAACAATCACGTAAAGTGCTAATCTATCTAATCATAGTAATTCGCTTGTATGTGTATGTAATTGTGAGCTTATAGAGTTACTCCCTGAAGGTAATACCGGTGCCTGTGCAGAGCCGTCAGGCTCATAATTGAGTTATGTAGAGCGCGGAAATTCTCACATGCACTTAACGCCGCCTGTATCGCGAACATTCAGGTTACGCGAAACACCCTGGAGGCTTGTTAGCACTACCCGACCCGTCGCCAATGAAAGGATCAACATTAGTTCGTACTAATTATAGTACGATGCGGATTATTAAAGTTACGGTTAGAAAATATCATTACCACGGCTAAACCGTCATCCTGTCAATTAAGGTTAACCTTTGGGGCCGAGCCCATTGTGGTCAGTTTATATTCGAGTGTGTAATTTACCACGCAAATGCCTTGAGATCGATTTAACAGACTCCGAGTAACCTGCTTCACTCTAAAATGTCCACACAAAACAAATTCTGCAGATGTCAGTCCAGTGAGGTATTACGCAATGATGCGAACTTTTCTTTGTTCTGATTCAAAAAGGTTTTCTGTGGCGCCGTCCCGCTGTACGTCAAGTACTAAGCCGCTGAAAGTTAATGCAGTCCTCCTGCCACACTTCTCAAATGTCACCCAATGTGTAATGTAAAACATCTCATATCTAACAGTTAACGGGCTTTGTGGTTAGTTGAACTATTTCTGTCTTGTTGAGGCAAAATTCAATTTGTATTTAAAAGGGCTCAACCGCATGCTATTAACTGCATTAATTGTGCGGAAACAGCCTATAAGTGTAGAAACGAATGTCAGTTTAACCGATGTTATAAACGCCAGTGGTATCATCGAAATAAATCGCGCTTCTCTAAATATTACGTTTATCATATTAATTCGTGTTACTAAAATAACGTCGATGAACCTTGTTGAAACGTAACTTTTCAAAGTATCCACCAATGGTGAGTGGCGTCGAGACGTGTGCAATTTTTAGAATGGTTACTGAGAACTATAAATATTATCTGCTAGTACATATTGCAATAAACTTCCTTCGTCTTCACCTTCAGCATGTGTGCGAGAGCCGGCTAGCGGGTGTAGCAACGACCGTGACGTGCGCTGTTTATACGTGCTCCTATACTGTTTACTCTATAATAATTTCATTGACTGAAACGTTTCATAAAATACGTTGCCACGCGTGTCCGGATGCTTCTCATCGAAATCCCAACGACCTAATTCTGTGAAATTTTAACACAATTTTCTATATTTTCTCTCGCTTCGAGCTAATGTCGTCGGATATGGAATTCGGAGATTTTTATGAAGCCTCCATTCGGGATTTAACTTGATCCCCGAGTTTATTTATTGGATTTTATGTGCCTTTCATAAACATTGGCACTGAATTATGGTAGCCGAATGACGTTGTACTCGTGCATACCTAACGGTATTATTGATTTTAGCCGATTCAATACGACAATAGTGGTGGATTCAGAAGAAAATCTGAACTTTCAACTTAATTCTATTAGTGTTAGTAGTATTGATCAGGACGACATCTCTTGATTGAAAACACATTGAGTTAATGCTCTATCTAAAGATAAAGTGAAGCTTCCTCCGTCCGGAATACCGTCGCCTCACTCCTGCCTGTAGGCAAATCTAATATCGGAAATTGACTCGACTCGACGGTTTATTCACTTTGACCTCGTCCTGACTCGCCTGGAGGTGAGGTAAAACTATTATCTCCCACTTCATTGCGTTAGCAAATCTAGTAGAGCCCCACTGCCATACTTCCATATACAACTTTGGTACAGCTTATATGTATAATATTATTTCATATTACTTACAAAGAATTGAATATTCTGTTCAGGATTTTTGAAATGTCTCGACTTCTTTCACCACATTTAGTGTATTCGAGATATTCATGTTAAATTTTATCCTAAATAGGTTTATATGTTGCTGAAAGATTTCTTGTCATCTTTACTTAATGTTTATCACATTTGCGTATCGTCACGTTGGTATAATAAGCGCGTTACTTTATTCTGTACACATTGTACATTGTATCGTTTAGTTCACGTTTGTATAAAAATTTTATATAGAAATACTGACGCAAAAGCGGCAAGCTTGCGGTATCGATTACAGGCTGATCTTCTCCGAGGCGGTTTGAAGCGGTGGTTGACCAGATAGGTTAATGGGTACTCCAATGTTATGGTTTATTTTATGTCTTTATACATTATATTTATACCAAAGGTACATCTGATATTCCTACAATAAAACAGTACAATCACTTTACACATATTTGGGAGTAGTAAGTTTCTATTTCTCTGTGTTTTCATGCACATGTAATCTACCGTTTAAATTTATTTATTATTATAAGATAAGCCTTTAAGTTTTTTGAGAAAATAGCTAATGTGAAGATTTACGGTAGTTACAATTAAGTCATTCCTTTACTTAAATACCTTTTTTTCTCAATCAATCTAACCTTTATTATATTTTATAAGATTTTGTTAAATAATCAGGACTTTCTTCGTCAGCTTATGTGGGCAATCTGTATATACCTATACATATCAAAAATATATTCACGTGAAATGTTTTACAGCAAAATCATTTCAATATGAATGACCCATCATGGCATTTACGTCTTTTTCAACAACGTCCCTGTACGATGTGTCTTTTTCCTATCCCTAGAACTGCTATCGGCAATAAAAAAAGCTAATAATTAATCTGTATAAAACTTTAGTACCTAATATATAGGTATATATCCTGGTAAATACAGAATTAACTTTAATCATTTAATTAACTCATAATAACCATATCTAGACACAATGACAAAGGATCTGGTCGCTAGCGCCCGAACTTAGATTTGCCTACTAGAAATAAAACATGCTTTAGTTTTAAATATTTTTAAAAATAAACTATGTCTTTGATTGCTTAGGATAGATAGGTGGCAGTTAAAGAAGGTAAGGGAGGATTTTGTTCTATGTATCGAAATTAGGCTAATTATAAATAATAATGAAGCTTTATAGTTTAGTTTTAACATTCTAAAATAAAGTAATTTGACACACACGAGATCAAGGTTTTTTTGTTACTTGTTACATCTCATTTTTATATTGTGAATAAATTTTTTATCCAATTTAAGCAGTGTTGTGTGTTAGTTTCAGCCTATCGCATATACTAAAGTAAATAAAACCACTGCGTGATATGAAAATATTATAATTTAAATTAAATATAATTTCGTTTCGCTAGTTTTATTTAAAGAATGTTAAAAAGAAATGTGTAGTCTAATTAAGGAGCAGCAACTACTGTTTGCAAGTTGGCAACTAATTACGAGGATTCATAGTGGCAGCCTCTCCAGTTTCAGACCACCCATCTTTAGTTGAAAGTGTACCTTGAACTACTGAATCTGTGTGCCGTAATTCAGGCTTTCCTACTTTATCTTACAGTTTGTGTGTGATTACTACTTAGTATTATTTAAGATTACAAAGATTTCTAGAAAGGCACGTATCTTCATATTTATTTAAGCAATTACCTAACTTAACGTCGATGAATATATTATAGTACTATCAAATATTGAGATAAAAATTTAATCCTATAGCCATGGTAGACATCTTAACAATTTTTAACAGACAAATCGTGTCTGGTCGCTTGATGTAAATAGACTATTAATACACATCCATATTTCTATTATAAGTGCGATTAAGAGTGTTTTGCGATATGACATCTAAATAGATTTATCTATCCATTTCAATTAAATTAGTTAGCGATAGATTGACTGCGGGACAGGACACAAGTATACACACTTTTTAACAAAATGCAAGCAGAGTTACTTGTAGCAACTCGTATGATATAACCTTTCTTTTTTCATTTTGTGGGGTAAACGATAAAATTTTGTTCTCGTTAGTATCGTCTTAATGTAAGATCTCCTAAAAACACACTTACATACTGTATTTTTTGGGGATCAAGTCAGGCCATGTAAGATTTTATCTCCTAGAACCAAACCGTGTATTGATGTCTTTTAGTGCCGCCTACTAATGTTTTACTATCTTTTCACCTGTCCCGCGGGAGTTTGAAGTCTGCGCCTTTCATGATTTGGCATGGCAACAGACGACTAGATACAGCCATAACAGCAATTGCGCAACCCAAAAGATAGCAGTATGAACCAAGGGTCAAAGTACATATACGACGGGTTACCGACTGCGGCTTCGCTCACGTGATCTATTATTAAAACAGCCAATGCTTTTACTAGAGGGTAACGTTAACTACATATAGTTGAAAGATTTTTGAGAATCGGTTAAGTACTTGCAAAGGTTGCCCTCTAAATACAAACAAACGTTTTACCTCTTCAATATAAGTATAGAGTATGATAATTAAAGTTATCTGATATTTGCGTGTTACTCGTCACTTAATGAGTTTTAGCACTTAACATGGCGTTAATGGTAAATATGGTTATAAAAGAGCTATTAAAATTTAATTACAAGTGTATTATGGGCCATAAAGAGCACCTTCAAAGCGGATTGGTATTGCGTTCACGGATCAGTTCAAACATTTGTCTTAACATAGCTAACGTGTAAAACTAGAATAGTTTATTTTCAAAGCGAATAGTCAATTTAGTCTTAAAAGTGTTTTGAAAAAGCTTCAAACAGATATTAGTTAGCGAATCAATTTTATGTGTAGCTCTCCATACTGTTTAATGTTACGAGTACTTATGGCACTAAATACGTTTTTAAAACAACTCAATTGTACTAAGAATCATAGCTTCAGCTCAATGGGTAAATAAACAATTCATGTATTTCGTAAGAAACAGAACGTTTACTGAGATATATGTTTACTTTTTTCGTTTGTAGAAGTCTCAACGACAAATCGAACCGACTAAATGAACTATTTTATTAGAAATCTGCGTATCGTAATTGGTGCTATTGATATTATTGTTTTCTATCAGAATCGTTATTATAAATCATATCAGACTGAAAAATTCTACTGTGGTATACTTGTAATAGAACTTTAGTGTCATATCCCCTATCGATTTGAATGGTGCAATATGACCTTGTTATTTGCGGGATCACGCTGGTTAAGCTGGATTACCTCGGTAATGATTTAAAGGGTGACCATTTAGAAAATGCCACACCCCTATCTGCTACTGAAAATGTAGTTGTCGATCGCGGCTGCCTGGTACGCATTACCCATATACCGACCTTTGTTCTAACGTTAACATATTGTTATCACTCTGAATTGTGGAGCTTAGGCGTTGGTCGCTCCGTGGAATAAGGTTTATTCAGCTATATTTATTCTGCAAGTTGTCTGCCGTACGCTCGTGTTGCCTACCTTTTGTCGCCTTCTAGAAGAATGTCTCAATGATAACTTAGACTATAGTAAGAATCATCAATGGTGGTCATTCGTAGCCGGAACGACACGCCAATCTATCTATCAAACTCACGTTGTTCTTAAAAAGGAAGTGATTATTTGGCAGAGATTCAAACTCTCTTGTACACGTACGAATCTTTTATGGCATCTCATCTAGTTAAGCCCACCATTATTGTAAATGACTGTTCTACTATAAAATGAATGTACATTTGTTTGTTTCTTATTTTGCCACGAATTGGTGATACATTTTTTATAAAACTTAGAATAGTGATTGCGTGTAATAAAGATACAGTTTAGCATTGTTTTGTAGTGAACCAAGTTACGGATGGCAGGTAGCACAAACTTGGGGACATATATGAGACTAAAGTCAAATAAGTTACATAAATATAAAGCTTTTACTAGGTAAGGCGAAGCTACCCGTGTAGCGTTTGCACGGTTGCAACACCAGGAGTAACATCACTATACTAGCAGTGGACTAATTTTCCGTGCGTTTCTTTTCTGGACCGTACATCAATATATAAATAATTTTGAACACCGAATTCAATTAGATAAACGCTGGTTAGTTTATTATAGACCTTTAAGCAACATTTTAACTTAACCAAACCCAAATTGTTTATTTGATTGTCAGCAACAACGGTGTGTTTATTTGATAGGCACCATTAGTATCCACCACACATGTCCCTTGAGAGAGTTTGATTGCGGCGCTTACATACAGTACACACATTGTATAACGTGCATTAAGTAGGTCCAAAACCACGGATACTATTACTAAAGTCGAACCTCAGTATCTTATTACAATTAAGCGAGTTTACGATTTCATAGGATTAGTTGCGGTCGAGTAGGTAAGCTTTGAGGAAAATTGACATTTCAGCAAGATTTGTACCTGAAACTACGTCCTTTAAGTTCCGTAAACCACAGCTTCTAAATTCGACTTTTTTGAAGTGGTTTACAATAACATAAGGGATTTTATGGTCACATTTTGCCGGCGAATGTATTTTACCGGCATACGTCACCTCGTTGCCTATTATGAAAGTTTACCTTATATCTTGGAGCGATACCTACTCTCCAGGCAGAGCTATTTCTGAACCACGCGGATTGCGGCCTAGGTATTTTGCCTAACAATAGATGATTTATTGTGTTTGCGAAGAATACGTAGCTAACAGATAGGATATTCGTATAAAGTTTTAGTAAAATACTCTGAATCATGCACTTCAACATTCTAACTGATTTTTGTTCACGTAAAACGTACCAAAATATAAAATATTCAATATTTCACCCGAAAAGGTTTACGATCCCATCCGATGAACCTTAATGTAAAAAGTTTGTCCAATAATCCAGTTAAAGTGCAAATGTCCTGAATTCTACAGAGACCTATCAGTTGGTTTACCGTTTTGGCTGAACAAAAAATTCAACGGTAAAATTAAATAAAAAGTTGGGTCATTACAATCCTTTATGTCCTTTATGTAGTATGTAATTAAGCGAAGGGACAACTTGATCGTTGTCCAGAAGAAGCCTCAGTTAGCCCCTTGGACGTAAGAACTTCGAACTAGCATTTGCTTCTTCATCGGCTCAACTCGTCAGTAATATTTATGCGCCCACTTCAGTCTGCTCCTCGACTTGGAACGCCTCATTATAAGCTTTCAACGCAGTTTTAAAATTATGAGCCGTTTGAGATAGAGCTCACTCACAGTTTATTGCACCATCTATTCTACTTGAAGATGCCAACTGAATATCACGCGATTATTTCTTACTAAACCCGCCAACTGTTGATAAAAATCGTTACCATACTTCTGTTTACTGTAGATAATTTTTTGTCTTTTGTTCTGGGTTACGTAATAGTTCAAGTAGATTCCTGCGAGGAAAACCCTAGACAAAGAATGTCCCTATATCATTATTAAGTTATTCTCGTTTTGAGTTAGTACGCGTTATATCCTGGGTGATCTTATTTACGACTTATGTGACCTAATGGGCATATTGGTAGTCTTCAGTATTATCTAAATAGTTCTCATATAAGAGGCGATTTGGAAAATAATTAATGTTGGTGGGGCAGTGTGCGAGACGCGTTAGGTAACCGGCGGCGAGCGAGCGAGACGGCAGACGGCGCGCGCCGACTCTACTATTGATCGTGGGGAATGACGCCCGGGGTGACCCAAATAGAGCCTCCGTGCACCCTCCGCCCTCAAACCGAGCACCCCTTGCTGACTCCCCTCGCCCGCCGGTCGCTCGACGACGAATTTTCATATCAGCCGGTCCTTCACGACGAAGGAATGGCCCGCTGCCCTAACTTTGATACTAATGCTTTACATAATACCTACATCATGAACATCCCTATGAATTATCTTACTTTAAAATCTCTTTAAGGTTTTACACATTTTCATTTATATTTTAATGCATGATTATATATTTCACACGGTTTAATTACCTCGTCATTATCAGACGCAATAATAAAACAACCAAAGTTACCTAGTTTTGTCTACTAAAACACTCCTAAATAAATATCTGTGTATATGTAGCAGTACCTTATTGTAGTGTAATATTATCTCGTTATATAACAATATATTTGAGCTAAACTTCTTCATAAATATGAAACTATACCGCACAAAGTCATTAAACCCAACATTTTGATCCTACAATCCTGATATTTCTATCTCGCTCTAAGCTATTTTTGCTTAGTGCAAAGTGCATTGAACTAAAAATAGAGCTAGCCGCTATAGCTCTGCAACAGTACCTCGACACATCATCAAAAATTTAAGAACATCAGGTGACATTTAAACAAGGGGAAACTTAATTTCGAGTAAGTTCATTTGAAAGTGCATTAAATATTAGTTGGGTAAACCCTGACGGAAAGGCACGTAGTAACTGACCTATGCCTGGGCACCACCCTATCGTGCCGGGCGGTGCATGCGTACTATATATTATTCAAATGGCTGACATATTGCAATTATATTGATCGGCCCACATGTATTATACCTGGTTATCAGGGCGCTGGACTACGGAGAACTCGCGCTCCAATAAACTGATTTCAAAATGAAAGGTTTGGGTACCTTTTATATATTTATAAAACTGATAGGTCCGAATTAAATACGTTATCTACGGTTTGTTTTAATAAACTTAATTAATGTGCGGTAATTATGTAAAACAACTGTTTGGAATGCTCACAATTCTAGATGAACTGAAACAATGAGTAGAAAGGTCCTTTTGTTTCACGTTCCAGTCCAGAGCTAGTAAAATGAAAAATACGCGCACGGCCGGGGCACGACGGACGTTGAAATTGAAAAGTGTGCAACTTTGCGTTTTATTGTACCGAGGAGGCATAGACTGCAGGAGATTGCGAATAAAATGTACCCACGATTGCTTCAGCGCATTTACGGCCGAGTTTTTCAGCCGGCTGGGACTGTTGCAGCGTACAAATAACATTTAATACGCTCGGCTAGATTCAAGACGGAAAAGCTCACTTTGGCGAGTTTAAATTCTGTAGCTTAACTGTAAATTAAGAGAACGTTTACGCAAAGTGGCCGCAGGTCAAGATACGTCTGTCGTTTTAGCATCTTTGTATTAAAAAACTAATCGTGTTTGAGGGGTTTTGCGTGCTTAAGTAGGGGTGGAGGCGCTGGCCGCTGGTATGAAGCCACTGCGATATGTCTATATTCGCTGACGTGTAATTACCGCAAGGCAAGCGGCGCCAAGTACCGGAAATTAATATCTGACAGGTGGCGCCCTCAGCCTGCCGGAAACGCATTCGTGGTAACCACTTGACTTTCCATCTAAGAAAATTTGTTTGGGTCTGCGTAATAGAGAAAACTGCTCAATTCTACATATCTAAATTGGAACGTCTGCGAAGTCATTTCTATATTTATTAGTTGCTAAGCCCATTTCAGTGTTTTATACCTTCTGTTTCCGTAGGCATATAGCCGAACGTTAACGGTTTCTATCTTTGCTCGCAACGGAAATACCTTTGGGTCTAATAACTCAGATGAAAACCTTTTGTACGAGAGGGCAATTTGTTAACAAACAATCCACCCATGCAATACGTGCTATAGCAAAATTTTTATTATTTTGTAATACGTGTACAGATTGAATTCGGCAAGAGAGACGTGATTATTAGTTGAAGGCTTAATTCGTTACTATCCATTGCCTCCTCAATTTAACACTCAATTGATGATTACTTTATTTAATAATATATATTTATTTGTTTGAGTAAAGCTATATAAATTGTAGTCGCAAGTATTCAAACCGCAAACTTTCCCGAAGTTGTAGGTTCGATTCGCAAGTCTGGCAAAAGTGTAATTGGATTTTTCTGTTAAAGAATATCTCGGGATACGTAATATTCGAATGGAAAGAAAAATAGATATATCACAAGACCCAATACTGTTATAAGCAAACTGTGCTTGTGAGATACCTTTACTACTATTCCTGGCAGTACTACATGCATTTGGATATTATAATATGCCGGTGTGTAGGTAGTAATATACCGACATTCACGTTTCAGTTACGGTATTGTTTAGTTATTGATTATTGTAAACGTAAACGCTGTACAAAGAGAACATGTTTGTTTTAAAATCATATTTTAAAATAATGTTGCTAGAAATATACCTTAACCAAACCGTAGTGTGTTTATTATCTATTTTAAAATCACTGCGTGGGCTGTTTTTAACAAAGCGAAATAATTTCATTGTTACTGATGTAGTAAGTAGGTAGTATCATTGAATTCTAAATTGTTCAGTCATAAAATATTCTAAAATGTCACTGCTAATCAAAGCTTTTCAATAGGGTTGACATTGGAACCAGCAGTCGTGAGGTGCAACCTATGGAGGAAAAAAGTATCCCTGTCAGCCCCATTCGTACCATCAGATGAGAATCTTCCACCTGGACACAATTTATCATGGCCGGTCTGGAAGTCAATAAACTCAGGTCGGCTGGTGCAAAGAAAATATGTTCAGGTGGGGATTCGTAGGCGATTCCAATCTGGGCTGTTTGTGCGGTGCAACCCAAACAATGTCGCACCTTATGTTGTGCCCTGAGTGTCCCAAAATCTGAACGTATGAGGGCTTGATGATTGCTTCAGACGATGCAATCAAGGTGGCTGCGTTCTGGGCCGCAACTATATAATATTGAGTTATGATTGGCACTGAAACACTAAGAAGAAGAATAGGGTTGGAAGAGACTTTTAATTTCTCAATTATTTTCACCACTAAACGTTCAACTACTTCGCTGTGTGAATTAATGAACAGGATATAATAGGTTTCTGAAATGAGCTATTCGTTTGATCTGTCATCCGAAAAACCAAAATGTTGAGATGTTCCGCGTAGGCTCAGTATTTGTGTAGCCGCTCAAACAGTTTTCAAATATCAATACTTCTTTTCAGCCAGTGATTTATTTACATCTATATTGCCTATATTTTTAGGATATCAATCATTTATTCAGACACTAGTTGTCCGTTGGTATTACGTTATTTATAGCGCGTCCTGGTTTCCAAGTTAGATTGAATCGATCATTACTTGCATACGGTATTAAAACGAATGTGCCGCAAAGATGGCAATTTACTTTATCGATTTATCTAAAATTAGCTTCGTAAATGCATCGCTAGTTCTCGGTAGCAATAGAGTTCATTTACGTTCGTCACCGAAGTAATCGGCACGCCAATGCAATACGTATTCTTTTCTAACTCCAAACTTTTTAATTCATTGAACATTTGTCTACGCCAGACCACACAAAATACAAATATTTTCAAGGCCGTCGTATATATTTGTAGTAAGGTATTTCTCCTAGGAGAAAAGATTTAATGGTCCCTATATAATGCGGCTTAAGCTCCCTTTTTCGGACATAATGCGAGATTCAAGTCTGCGATCACAAGTAATAAATTCCGCGTGTGCTCCAGAAGCCGAGACTTGCGGATTTAGCCGGGCGGGGTGCTTCGGGAGGGCCGCTGACTATAAAACATTTACGTTTCGAATTTATTTATATGGGAAGGTTATGACATTATCATAATACTAATGTAATAAAACGAACGCAATATGTATTCACTCACCATAACATTTATTGACCAGACGAAATATATTACCTCAGAATTGTTTTAAATACTTTATGTCTTCCGAAAATTAAGAGCGTAAGCTCGTTGTCATCCGACGCTTAGTTTAAATATCAGCAAGCACCTTATTTTAGAAATGACTACCACGTTTCTGCGAAGAGTTTGTCCTTCAGATAAGACCATTTGTCAATAAGTACTCAATATAGTATTAAGTCAGGGCGCGCCGCGCGTCGAGACGGCCTTCCGTACGCCTCCGCTCGACGCCCTACGAACAAATACTCATAAAACATGTTAACCCCGTTCGTTCGTTCTAACGTTCATATAGCTATGGTAATGAATTACTAATTAAGTAAGGTACCATGGGAATATAATGTGCTTTAAGTAAATCGAACCATTTGGAAATCGGGCAAATATTTGCAAGATAGTAGGGTGCGGAGTGTGCGTTGTCGAAAAGCTTGTCGATCAGAGAGGGCTGTCAACGTACCGGTTGTGGAAGGTTACGAGCGGGGCGGGCGGTGGCGGCGGCAGAGGGCGCCGTGCGCAGGGAGTTGCGCGCGACGTTGGCGGCGGCGGCGCTGGCGTCGTGACGCAGTGTGACGTCAGTGCGCCGTCGGCTCGATACGCGCCGGCCCCACCGTCAGTCGCCGCCCGAAGCAGGCCGCCGAACGTCGCGCCCTACGCGCCTCCGCCATCCGCGCACTCTCTCATACCGGGTTTTAGTTTCGTACCACGATGACATAGCCCCAGTGCCGTGCGACGAGACTACGTGAATACGCACACTTTTTAAGTTTTTTCGTTGAAACGCGGAAACCGTAAAGGTCCCCGTTGTTGCAGAACTAGCGACGACCCACCCACCCCACTCCGTTGAGGGAAAGAGGCGAGACCGAGAGGCGGCTTGTTCCTTTTTATCCGCCTTTTTCATAAAGACTAGCGAAAATGGGCGAGGTGAGTGCGGTGCTTGCAGTAGTGCTTGCCTTAGCCTTTACAGTAGCGTGCCGAGTCGGCGAGACAGTGCTTTCGTGAAGGTGTAAGTGCATGTCGCAAACAGTGAGTGCGGAAAGGTAACGAAGGAGTCTCCGGCGGCTACCGCGGTGCTCGTCTGCTTGTGAACAGTGCTTGCGTTCCTCATCTCATGCCCCGGTGCAGTCCCGTCATGGACACCATTTGCACGCTCCATTGCCTTTGTTCTGTTACAAAATTTCAGGAAATCCATTATCCTTTGCACGTAGATTTGAAATATTTTTCATTTTCTGTCTGTTACCGCTTTAATTTCTTTGTTCATTTTAATATAATGGTTATGCACTTGATGTGTTAATCTGTTATTCTTTATATTATCTGTTACGTGTACGTAAGAATAGGATTAATTGTTAAGTTCGGGATTGCGAAGGGGAGCAATGTATCGGAGACGGCGCCGGTCGGGTTGCGTAACTTGCCGTATCGATCTGTGCAGAGAGTGGGACATCCATGTAGCTCCTTCATATGTCAGTACTTCCTAGTATCGTCCTAGATTTTGCAATACTATAAGATACTTCTTTAGTAGTGAATCTTAAAAACCACCTCCCAAAATTTGTGGACGTTTTAAAATTTTCTTTGAATATGTTAACAGTATTACGTTAACGCTTAAAAATAATGTTCATAATTAATCCCAATTATTTCAGCTGGGCGTTACATATTAGTATTTTCTCTAAAATATTTACATGTCTCGTATCACCACCTTCTTCTAAAATGAAATGAAAAAAGGAAAGCTGACAATTAAAGTAACTAACATTTGATAATTCGTTTTAATAATCTTGTTAAAATAGCTCAAGCACTCTTTTAGAGGTAAAACTTGAGATAAATCTCGAACGATGTACATTTCAAATGGCCGCGATATCGATTTTCGCATCCTCCTCCCTCTTTTCAACTCGTTTTCCCGAATTCAATCTAAGCCGAATATCCTCTTCCCATTCGGTGTGCTGTTCACGTTTTGGTCACGTGATCATGTATGAAGTTAAAAAGACTTCCTCGCTAGGTGTTCTGAAGGAAGTAGCTAACAGGTTGTCGCGGGGACCAACCGTGGTTCGGACACGACAACTATAAGAGTACCGAAGGTTTATTAGAAAATTGCCTTGTCATTATGTCATTTAAATCGCATAGAGTAACGTCGCTCTATTGGAGTATTTCCTTTATCCTCTATGACGACAGCACGCATCAATTAGGATGCTAGACTCGGTCCTTGAAGGTGTTCTTAATGTTCCAAAACTTCTTACAACATATCTAGCTAATGCTACAAAGCCGTGATTCGAATTTCGAGCAGTTTTACGGCCAAAGTTATTGTAAATGAACAGGCGCATAAGATTAATGCAGATTATCTCATTTAAGTTTAATTAAAGCAAGTCCAATCTTATACGATTTCAATTAGATAGATAACGATTACAAATCAATGATTTCGCGGCGGCTACACTGTGCGAACATATTCATTCATGAACATATATATTTTATTATATGTGCGCACGTAACAAAGTGACATCGCATATGCAACACATTGTCGTTCAGAAATAATGACCCTAATTAATCGTCACGATCATAGCAACATGGGCTGTGACTATGCATCGCGAATTTTTTATTTGTTAATTTCCTCCATTAGTGGTGTTCCTTCATAACATCAGTCCGCTCGTTACGTAACAATTTAAGATTACCTCATTTTGGTTCGTCCTTCGGGTATTTACTTCTTAGTCTCACTGTATCGAAATTTGAAAGATTCCTTGTACTTTCTTGAATTTAAATAAAATAAAGTAAAACCAAATAAAGAGATAACATATTACTCAGTTATTCTTAATAAGTCTCGTATGACTATCGAACTGTTCAATAATTATTTTAATCATAATAAGAGTACCTAATTATATCAGTCAGTTATTATTAATAAATTTGGAGACATTAGACATTTAAAAACGAGTAATTGTGATAGTGATATCTCAAAATATAAATGGGCACAGATAACCACATTTAAATTATAAAAACAAACAAGCATTTACACACTGAAGTTTATTTAGGTATTATATATGCGTAATTCTTTGGCATTGCCTAAACAAATTTAAAGAAATGGCCTAGTTTTTGTTAACAGTAATGTTGAAACAATAATAATTTGAACCTCTCAATCCATCATTGACGGTGCTAATGCACGATGATAAAAGAAACAAATAAAATCTCAAACTTCAAAATATCGCTTATGTTCGTCCGAGTAATAGTTCCATAAACTTGATCATCTGGAGTTTCAGATAGATCGCGAGAAAGTAGGGTTTAGATAATAATAGTGTTTTGGCAAGGAGTCCATAGTTGTGTCGTCATGGTTGACGCCACGCGTGCCGCGTTTCATTAATGTTAAAAATAATTGTCTCATTCACGCGTCACCCGTCTACTACGATAGTAACCACAAATTTTCGGTATGAAGCAGTTTTGTGTCCGTGGCAATGAATCGCCCGCCGCCAACTGACACATGACATTTGCCCGACATTCCATTAGCGATATTATACCTATAGTTCCACTACAGTATGTTTTTGTTTATGTAACAAATATTATCTGTTACGAATGTCATTTTAGTCGACTGTTTAACTGTGACCCTAAAGAAGGTGCGCGTAATACGTGCTCATGCACAAAACGACAGATAAAAAGTGATTGTCACCTTGTCGTATAAAGAAAGGGTGCGCTCCGTACAGATCTAAAAGACCCCTCGTAATGGCATTATTCACAACTCATTTTATCTCTAGGATTTAAAACTGGGTTAATCACTGTGCAGACAGTTGACGTTTTATTCTCTTTAGAACCAGTTTCGATTTGCCATCAGATATTCCGGTTTAACCTTTATAGAGATTATAAATGCGGTCGCTGGGGCCCAGGGGTGGCAACCTTGTCTTTTAGCTATTTATGTCGAGGGTAGCGAGTGGGGGTTGGTCCGCACTGCGCATGTCCGATGTGCGCGCCGCTTATGTAACCCGAACACGCCGCCGCACCACCGTCGATCACTTCACTGTGTCTCGCTTACCCTCACACCATAGCGTACAAGGCTACAGTCAGTTCCTCTCCAACACTCCTCTTCTCATCAGTCCTTCACTGGTTTTCAAACCAGCTGGTTCAAATAATATCAAACTACATCCAACTTAGTTCATATAAAGCAGTCGCCATCCGTCTTTAACATGTAGCGAGTCTTCTCTTAGAACTTCTCTTAACTTACTTCTAGAAATTCACAGTACAAGTGGTTTTCACAGCCTGTTGTACTAGTTATTCTTGCGATAACCTTCATGGGAATTCAGGGCGCGGTTTAATGAGGCCTGCTATGAAAACGTTCATCAATTATCGACGGTGACGGCTGGCTTGTTTACGGCACCGCGGACGCATTTAGACTTGTGACATTACTCCCCTATACCACTTATACCTCTATACATTACGTAACGTTGTCCATATCCAGCCAATTCAACTTTAAGGTCGTCGGAAGACCACCAAGCACTGTTATTTAGACGTGATCTGCCTTCGGACGAGGCTGGTTCTCCTCCTACTTTGAAATATTTGGAATAAGATATGGCTAAATCGGACAATGTAAGTAAGGTCGTTGGATTCGGACTTAAATACAATTTAGTGGTAGTGGTTCAATGTGTGGAGTCAATCATGCATACATGTATGCTTGTGCGGTGTCCTTACATCGGCTCTCAGGTTCGCACGCGCAACTAGTTCAGACCAATTGAGCGCCATTGAGCCGGTGGTCCCTAGCTCTATAGACCATTCGTTCGGCAAGGTTATACCACATACGTTGTTGCCGTGTACGCTTCGCAATTGTACGCTTTTCAACCGATTACGTATTGAATTATTACCTACACACCCTTTTATAAATTGTAGTTGTTATAGCACCATCATTATTAGATGCATTACTAGTGCTACATTATTTCTTGTTTTAACATCAACTTGCATATTCGTTTTGATTTATTAAAAAAGTGCCTGGATTGTTATATCATACAACAATTATTGATAGCCAATAGAATCCAGTCTCTTTGTGAATTATAAACATGTTTTGTTCTTGAGTGGCGATGTTGCATGTTCACGTGACTTGTATCATCTGCACATGTGATTTATTTACTTCTTTTTTTTACGTTTGAGAAACATGTGACATCGCTGCTCGTCATTCCCACCTATTCATCCATGAGTGCATGGCCCATAGGGCCGCCTTGTAGAATGTGTCTAGCCCCTAGTTGTGTTTACAGCATGGCCGTACCGACTCGTACCGCGTCGCAACCATCGGCCCCATTAAGGACGATAATAGAACCGCTGACGGACAGTACAAGGTTTATATTTACATTACCATCTTTCATTTAATCTTGCTAAGTGGCCGTTGACGCCAGAAGTCACGAGACCAGCAGCTGACTGCACCACAATCTATTGCATGGTTTTTATGCATTTTTATTTTGTATTGCATTTTGATACTTCATCATTTTACAGTAAGTTTAAATAAGTAATTAAGCAAGACAGATAACTTAAGCAATTGGAAGTAACTGTATTAAAAAGTGTGTAGCTTTAAATCGTGTATTAATATTTGCTGTGAAATTTTACAGACACGCCGGAAACCCCCCGCGAAGAAACGGAAAGCAGGAGATTTAGATGATCTAAAACAGGAGTTGGATATCGATTTCCATAAAGTTACACCGGAAGAGCTCTACCAAAGATTTCAGACACACCCAGAAAATGTAAGGCCTGCTTATCTTTTCTTTAAAAACCATGGAGTATATTTATATAATTTTATTTGGAGACTTTAAATTCACTGACACTGGTAATATGTTTTCAGGGCCTTAGTCACGCAAAAGCGAAAGAGAACCTCGAAAGAGACGGTCCAAATGCACTCACGCCGCCAAAACAGACGCCCGAATGGGTGAAGTTTTGTAAAAATCTGTTCGGCGGTTTCGCGTTACTATTGTGGATTGGTGCTATTCTTTGCTTTATTGCCTACGGAATTCAGGTCAGTATTAGTTGTAGTACATCTAGACATATAGTTTTACTTTAAATTGTTAAGTGAAACAGTGTTGAAAATCTGACTAATAATCCTTAGGCGAGTACCGTTGAGGAACCTGCTGACGACAACTTGTACCTCGGCATTGTATTGGCGGCTGTCGTTATCGTCACGGGTATCTTCTCATACTACCAGGAAAGCAAGTCATCGAAGATTATGGAATCGTTCAAGAACATGGTGCCACAGTTCGCTACCGTCATTCGTGAGGGCGAGAAGTTGACGTTGCGCGCTGAGGACTTGGTACTCGGAGACATTGTTGAGGTAAGTGTAGCATCAATTTTTAGGTGCTTACCGATTTATAAAGAGTTTTTTTCGAGAATTTTCACAGAGAGTAGATTCTGCCATTTGAATTTAATATTTCGTCAGGTCGTCTAATAGACAATTATTCATTCACTAAGTTTACATCTCTGCTCATTTATTCATCAACATTAATTCATGTTGCTAAGGACTCCAACGAGCAAATATGGCTTAATAAGTCACATTATAAATAGTTATGTCAGTTTTACAAGACAACTAACATTATATGTGTCGCATCCAGGTAAAGTTCGGTGATCGTATCCCAGCTGATATCCGTATCATCGAGGCACGAGGCTTCAAGGTAGACAACTCAAGTTTAACCGGCGAATCTGAACCCCAGTCGCGAGGATCCGATTTCACCAATGAGAACCCCCTGGAAACCAAGAACTTGGCATTCTTCTCTACCAACGCGGTTGAAGGAACGGCGAAGGGCATCGTTATCTGCTGTGGTGACAATACGGTACGTGGAATTTGAATTTGGCAGTTGCGTCAACGAAATAACACCAGAACTAATTTGTAGTATAAATAGAAATACGTGGCTAATTTAAGCCATATGCAATAATGCTACATGCAATAACTATGGCTTTTCAACGTGGAGTAAGTATTAAAGATGTGAATGTGTACAGGTGATGGGTCGTATCGCTGGCTTGGCTTCGGGCTTGGACACCGGTGAAACTCCCATCGCTAAGGAAATCCATCACTTCATCCACTTGATTACTGGTGTAGCTGTGTTCCTCGGCGTTACTTTCTTCGTCATTGCCTTCATCCTCGGTTACCACTGGCTTGATGCCGTCATCTTCCTTATTGGTAAGTATCGTGAAGATAACCCATTTGAAATGTATACTTTTAACAAAAGAAAAAGAGCTTTGAACATATCCATCTTACTTCCTCAGGTATCATCGTAGCTAACGTACCCGAAGGTTTGTTGGCCACTGTAACCGTATGTCTGACCCTGACTGCCAAGCGAATGGCTTCCAAGAACTGCCTGGTTAAGAATCTGGAGGCGGTCGAGACCCTCGGATCCACTTCCACCATCTGCTCTGACAAGACTGGTACCCTGACACAGAACAGGATGACTGTTGCCCACATGTGGTTCGACAACCAGATCATTGAAGCTGATACCACTGAAGACCAATCTGGAGTTCAATATGGTAATTATGACAAACATCAGAATGAATTTTATATGAAAATTATATTGATTAGTTTTCAACATGGTAGTAATTTTTATGTTTCGTCCTCAGACCGTACTAGTCCTGGATTCAAGGCTCTGGCTAAGATCGCTACTCTGTGCAACCGCGCAGAATTTAAGGGTGGTCAGGATGGTGTCCCAATTCTGAAAAAGGAAGTCGCTGGTGATGCCTCTGAGGCCGCTCTGCTCAAATGTATGGAATTGGCACTTGGCGATGTCTTGTCTATTAGGAAGCGTAACAAGAAAGCGTGCGAAATACCCTTTAACTCCACTAATAAGTACCAGGTTTCGATTCACGAAAGCGACGATCCTAGCGACCCCCGTCATTTGCTTGTAATGAAGGGCGCTCCTGAAAGGATTCTGGAACGTTGCAGCACCATCTTCATTGGCGGCAAGGAGAAGGTAATATATCTATCAACCTGCCAATGAATAAAGGTCTTTATTATATTATTGGACTTTAGTGACTAATATCCGTTCCCGTGTAGGTGTTGGACGAGGAAATGAAGGAGGCATTCAACAACGCTTATTTGGAACTCGGTGGTCTTGGTGAGCGTGTACTCGGTTTCTGCGATCTTCAACTGCCCTCTGACAAGTACCCCATTGGCTACAAGTTTAACACTGATGACCCCAACTTCCCATTGGAAAACCTCCGCTTCGTTGGCCTGATGAGTATGATTGATCCTCCCCGAGCTGCCGTACCTGACGCTGTTGCTAAATGCCGATCTGCTGGTATCAAGGTGAGATCTTCAGAACCATTACTTCAAGCATTCTTATATGACAGCGTCCAGTTTTGTTTACACATCGTTCGTTTTCTAGGTTATCATGGTGACTGGTGATCACCCTATTACTGCCAAGGCCATTGCGAAGTCTGTAGGTATCATCTCTGAAGGCAACGAGACTGTTGAAGACATCGCCGCTCGTCTGAACATTCCAGTATCTGAAGTGAACCCACGTGAAGCTAAGGCAGCTGTCGTCCACGGCACTGAGCTCAGGGAACTTAATTCGGATCAACTTGACGAAATTTTGAAGTAAGTTTAGTTATAAATGATATGAAGTCATAAGCATTTATTTAAAAATATTCGTTGTAGAAATATTCGTTCCGACACCGATCATTTGAAATAAAATTCTCAATTCAAAAGTAACTATCTTTTTCGTAGCAATTTATTGAGTACTGAACCGATTTTATAATATTTGCTATAGGTTTACCGCGCTGTTACCGTGAACCCAAGAACTAAATAAACAACAACATTTTGAAAATCTGTGTA
Organism: Catocala fraxini; assembly: GCA_930367265.1. Classification (NCBI taxonomy): domain Eukaryota; kingdom Metazoa; phylum Arthropoda; class Insecta; order Lepidoptera; family Erebidae; genus Catocala; species Catocala fraxini. The sequence goes on along the minus strand of OV884040.1, from coordinate 9,974,895 downwards.
ATTTCTATATACAAAGGTATTTATACATTATTCAATTTTATGTATTTAATTTTGTTTATACAGATTCCACACCGAAATCGTATTCGCCCGTACCTCGCCACAACAAAAGCTGATCATCGTTGAGGGTTGCCAGCGTCTTGGCGCCATTGTTGCTGTGACTGGAGACGGCGTCAACGACTCGCCTGCTCTGAAGAAGGCCGACATCGGTGTCGCTATGGGCATCGCTGGCTCTGACGTATCCAAGCAAGTAAGTAACCACCACAGCAAAACACGTAAAATAAATTCAAAAATAATAAATTCCTGTTATCCTTATTCTGATCGCCAACCCATATTATAGGCCGCCGACATGATCCTGCTTGACGACAACTTCGCGTCCATCGTCACTGGTGTCGAGGAGGGACGTCTGATCTTTGACAACTTGAAGAAATCCATCGCGTATACCCTGACCTCCAACATCCCTGAGATCTCGCCTTTCCTTGCTTTCATCCTTTGCGATATCCCATTGCCTCTTGGCACTGTTACCATCCTTTGCATCGATCTTGGAACTGACATGGTAAGTTCGACTTTATTACTAAAGTATTATGGCTTAAGTTATATTGATAGGTGCTGCGGTGCAAGAAGTTGCTACCAAATCTTGCAAATAATTTGATGATAAATCTACTATGGTTATGTAACTTTCAATTGAGGTTGAGAGCATAAGTATCAAAGGTTTGAAAAAATCCGTAGGTGCCAAATTTTGGAGCAGCTTTTTACAATGCAGTATTAAGTATAATTGTTGATGTAAACCCATAGTTTGTTATTGAATCCTAGAGACTAAATAAGCTGTGGCAGCAAGTGTCGCATCCAATATCAATACAAAAATAAACTCATGGTATAGAAAATCTAATAATTAATTATTCAATATTTCGTGCGTCATATGGACTCCGGGATTTAAAAATGAACTTTAGGTAATTGCTATAAAATAATGACCACGAGTGTTGTTCATACAATGATCTCAATGACTAAAATCTCTTTGTGTAACCTTACTTTTTAACGCTGGACAGATCATAGAATAAAACAACAGACGTGCAATACATAACGTAGAAAATATTTTCCTTAATATTCGCAGCTAGAAGAGCCCAGCAGCTGTACTCTAATATATGTATTAAATAAGTTTATGACATAGGTCCCAGCGATCGCGCTGGCCTACGAGTCCGCGGAAGCAGACATTATGAAACGCCCGCCTAGGAACCCATTTTGCGACAAACTAGTCAATGAGAGGTCTCTATTAAGTGATTACATGCTGTGTTGCCATATAACTCTTAACTCGTTTTCAGCTAATTCGTTGCTGTTGTCTCGATATCGTGACGAGTGACTGTTTTCTAATATGTACCATATTAACGTAAGCATAAAGTCGAAAATAAATTGTTATAATTGTAGATACAAAATAAATACTAGATGTTATCTAACTGATATTTTTCGAACATTATGGTTACGTACAATAAATTAAGTGTGTTGGTGTAATAAAAATGTGGAGTCATGCATTATGATACTAAAGCAGACTAATAGGCTGTGTACCCACTAATATTTCATGTTATTTTGAGCGTAGAGGGAGACTCTAGGAATGAGGGGATAATAATTATAGAGTACCTGTGTTTTGTTTTTGTTCTAATCCTAACTCTAACTAAATCCTTGTTGATTCTATAACGAGTAGCCGTTGGACAGAGCCATGACGAAAAGTAAAATCCGTCTGTACAAAGGTTCACATAGTTGTTGTTACAGTAAGACAGACACAACACACTAATGTTACCACAATCACCGTCATTTCATCATGCCATTATCATCCAATGATTTGGAAACGATCACCGACCATTATGAATTTTCCAAACATGAGAACATTCCCATTCACACTGCCATCCCGTTGATTTTATACTTTAAGTTACGAAGAATCCCGTCTGCCATGACTGAAGTCATCTCATGATCAACATTTTTTGTGTCAATTTTATTTTCTGTGATAGTTATAAGCGTGACTGTGGTTGCAATCATACGCTACGCTTACGCTCCAAGCGTGAGGCCGACACTGTGTCCTAAGGACTAGTAGCAGTACTAGTGGTAGTAGAATGGGCGTGGCGTCTGATTGCAACGCGTCGCTAAGTGTTCGATGTTGTACTTGTACACATGTGACATGATGCACCACGCTTTCGTCCGAGTGCGGGAGTGAGTGCCGCGGCGCTGCGCTCCGCCGCTGTTCGCTCACATCGCTAGTGTTTGTGTAGGTGCCCGCCATTTCCCTGGCTTACGAGGAGGCCGAATCTGACATAATGAAGCGACAGCCGCGTAACCCTTTCACTGATAAACTCGTTAACGAGAGGTAAAACATCACGAGTGAAGCGACTCGTTCAAAGATATTATTCTATCCGCTACTTGCTTGCTACCACGTGTCGATAGTCTTCAATATTGAGGTTTGGTTGTTGCCTGCAGTGTGACGGTGTCCTGTAGGTACACGATTATAGAACTCTGTGTGTGGATATTGAAGGCGACAATCGCACCGCTCCTAATTTATGGCTTGCGATGTCTTTTATATATTTTTCTCTACTAACGTATCTCCTACTTCCTTTACGTATGTAGCTTGATATCGGTATGGAACAACGTGTGGCGATGGCGCGGCTCGCTCGCTCACGCATTGTTCCATCGTTGAGTTGTGGTTTTATTACTAATACTTATTGCTATATATTAATGTGGTCGCCTCAAGGTAAGTTCGGTGTCTCCCTGTCTCTGTCATTTGTCTATCGTGCATGTACGAACACATCTTGACCTTTTTACATTTATATTGACTATTTATTTATTCTATACTTATTGTACTTTGACTTCTCATTCTTACCTCTCATGATCTCCATGCACACCATGACACGATAATATCACAGCGAACATCGTCATCACGCGGCGCTCTCGGCGCTATTGGTACTCTCGGCCCAGAGTCCGAGAGCGGGCGCCTAGACAGGCTTCATCACACGCATTACTCATCATTTATAAGACACGACATCTGCGTATCTCTCACTAGGTACAGCGACACTCTGTATTATACAACATGATATAAATATATGATCAACATGCTGCTAGGTCTTATCTTTGTAACTTCTCTCACTAGCGTAGTATTTTATATTATATGTCTCCTCAAGGATAGTACCTACTCCAGCTGCCATGATTTATTTGAGTTTTAATCACGCCAATTTTTTCACTTTTATATTTACTAGCTAATTTATGCGTAATATTTTAAGTACTTATACGATAAATAGTTTAAATGTAATTTTTGATACTTAATTATTAATTTCTAATAACGCTAGATGTAGATATAGGTGTGAGGCGTAGCCGACGGGTGTGTACGTATACGTATATTTATTATGTATAAGTGTGTGCGTGCGAGCGTGGCGCTCGTCGCGCGAGTGTTGGTTTGTCCTGATTGCTTGTGTTACTGAAGGTGCCTGCTATATCATTGGCGTACGAGGCGCCCGAGTCCGATATCATGAAGCGGCAGCCGCGGGACCCTTACCGCGACAACCTCGTCAACAGAAGGTTGGCCCCGCACTCCTCCGCCGCGCCCGCCCCCGGCGGTGACGGCGACGCTTACTAGAATCTCATTTGGGTGTTAACACCATGACTAGCCCACTGCCTAAACTTGTACAAACTTACTACATATTGGTGAGATTAAAACGTTTGAGTGGTGCGGCTACTTGTGATTCAACAGTACCATTTGAAACTGGATGTGGAAGAGTGATTATGCCGGTCCGATCCCCCACCCTCTCTGTTATGCGATTGGCTGTCGACCCAAAATTATTAAATTAGAGTGATACCCTCTTCCTACTAGGAACAAAATAGACGCCACGCTTTTAACTACAAGATACAAAATAAATATACAGATTCTTCCTAGTAATATTTCTGTGTTTAACTTAAAGTCTATTTCTTGTTTAAATATATCTAGATTTATATGAGATTACCCTAGCAGTCTCTAGAACTAGAAGCGCTAGTACTGTCTTTACCTCTATGATCTTCACTCTTCCATATTTCAATATTAGTAATTCAATAACTAAAGTTAGCGTTGCAATGCAGTGTCGACGATGCACGTTTAGTGAACCATAGAGAACTGTTTAGACTCTGTCATAGAGCGCACTAGTATTTAATGATTGTGTGTCAGTTACTGTTAGCCATTGTAGAACATAGTGGTGGCGATTCATGACGAATATTTTAAACCAACGTTTTTGTTGAAGGAATGTCTTAGGCGACATGGAGCATCTGTTTATATTGTAACATTTATTTTTATTATATTTTCTTATAGTTAATCTTTTTAGTTTAAGTATAGTTTATCTTATGTAGTATATTCTATATAGTCGAAGCACGTTGCTCTTGCAAGGTTCACACCGCTGCGAGCGCTTCTGGCTCACTCACAGATCACACCGGATAGGCCTTATGTTTAGCTCTTTATACTGTTTACTTTATTTATGTTCACTTTTAACGCTTACCTTTCGTATTTTATACTACCTGCTATTAACACATGTGGAATATAAAAGATCGCTTGTGCTTTCCTCGCCATAGTAATAACATTAGGCATGCTACCTGTTAACCTGGAAATGTCGTGTGCAAGCCTTAGATATAAATAATAAACAGCGTCGATGCATTGAAAACTACAATATTTGTTAATGGTAAAAGGTCTAATTACGGTTTAAATAGCGGCATCAAGAAATAATGCATGCTTCAATATTGTACTTTTTCAACGTATCGACTAAATTAATATATAAAATAATTACGACAGATTGGACGCGAGTCATAATAAAATTAACCAAAGTCGTTGGTAAAATTGAACCAAACATGTAATATAAAATTTAAACACTTATTCATTTAGCTTAAACTAAACTAACTATTATAATTATTGTCAAAGTCTAATTTGTCGTAAATGAATGCAAGCAGTAGTTGCAAAACGAACTGCTTCGTGTATTTTCCTTTGAACAAGTTATAAAATACTAATATGGCCCCTTAGACACAAAAAAAAACAGTAAATCTTAAAACTTTTAAATAAACCTCTAGTCACTAAATTGCACTTTTCTTTCAATTCAATTATATTTGCTTATTGAATGTAACTTCAGTACAAAACTCTCTGCGTGCAATATCTAATCGCTGTCGTGGGTGTATCCAGGCTTATTTCGATGGCGTATGGTCAAATCGGCATGATCCAAGCCGCCGCTGGTTTCTTCGTGTACTTCGTGATTATGGCTGAGAACGGCTTCTTGCCAATGACGCTCTTCGGTATCAGAAAGATGTGGGACTCCAAGGCTGTCAACGACTTGGCTGACTCCTATGGACAGGAATGGGTGCGTTTCCCTGCCAATTAATTACATGTATTGCCTATAATTAATTCTCTATATACTCCCAATTAATTAATTATATTACCTTAATTAAATCTTTATAGGCCCTTAGTTGATTAGCAATATACTCACTAATTCAGTATAGATCTGCGTCGTATTTTCAACTGTTTTGTTTCATGTTTATTCTGCAACATTGGACAGAAAGTTCCGGCACAATTTTATATCGAACTCTTGTAGGGAATCTGAAGTTTACTATCTGTTTTTTAATGTAACCCGTCGTATGTTTCAGACCTACCGCGACCGCAAAGCCCTGGAGTTTACCTGCCACACCGCTTTCTTCGTGTCGATCGTCGTCGTACAATGGGCTGATCTGATCATTTGCAAGACGCGCCGTAATTCCATTATCCACCAGGGCATGCGCAACTGGGCTCTCAACTTCGGTCTCATATTCGAAACTGCCTTAGCTGCGTTCCTCTCATACACCCCTGGAATGGACAAGGGATTGAGGATGTACCCTCTCAAGTGAGTATGAACTGGATGTCTGAACTGCTAGCTGCAATGTCAAGTTTATTTCTATATGAATGGATTTGGATGTCTGTTGGGCGTGTTGTAAGTGTCTGTTTGTGTGCACAGGTTCGTGTGGTGGCTGCCCGCCATTCCCTTCATGCTGTCGATCTTCATCTACGACGAGATCCGACGCTTCTACCTGCGCCGCAACCCCGGCGGCTGGCTCGAACAAGAGACTTACTACTAAACCGCACCGACCACTGTCCACACCGTCGTGCATCAGTTAGTTACTGCGTACATAAAGTTCATTTGTGTTCTTATATCAGACTGACAGAGGTTGCGGTGCCGTTCCGGTATATGTGTAATCGCTGTCGTGTACGCTTCTCACCGCTTGTTACCGCATCGCTCCGCACAGGGGCACCTGTGTATGTACCTGTCGAGTGTTATATATTATTATGATGTTCGTTTTATTACGTAACGTGACCGAGAGGATGCGGCTGCGCCGGCGCCGGACGGGACCCCGCCCCTCGCCCGCGCACTACTCACTACTATCGTTTTTAACGAACTATGTATGTATATATGCACAGTGAAGAATGAAGTTTGATATTTGTGATGATATAAAAAATATACACATATTATTTTAAATCGTGAAACATGTTATTTTTGTATCGAGATCGTTTAAAACGTACCTTGAATATCTCGACTGTCATGTGACAATTTGATGAATCTCTCCGAATATTTGTTGAATTACTGTCTGATATTTATTGCGACGCGGCGCGTCTCGGCCCCGCCGCCCGCGCCGCGCCGCGTGGTGCGCGCGAGCCCGCGCCTCGTGCGTGCGTGCGTGCGTGCGTGCGTGCGTGCGTGCGTGCGCGCGTGCGTGCGCGTGCCGCGCGTGCGTGCCGTGCCGTGCGTGGGCCGTGCCGCGTGCCGTGCCCGCCGCGGGCTCGCGCGCACGACTCACGCGCAAGCGGCCGCCGACTCGGACTTCATGTTACAGTAGTACGACCTCAGTGACATACTGATGACATTATAAGATAGAGTAAAAGTAATACTAATAAAATTGTTTTTCACATACTTATGTAATAAGTAATAAATTATCGTTTAGCGGTAGTTCATCGTTCGTGAATCGAGTGGGCAGAAAGTATGACGCCCGCCGCGCTCCGTGCTCGGCGGCCAACGAAACGCATTTGTTGTAAAATTAACAGTTAAGAAGCCATTATAATTATTATAATTTAAGTGAATTAGATTTAAGTTGAATTTTTCGAGTGAAAAAGTTTAGTTGACGATTCGATCGGGTGCATGGTGTATGAGAGGTCGATGTGGAGTGCCTGAGTTTTAGTGTACTACTGCTTACTGTTAGGTAGGTAGTTGAAATTTTGAAGCCGTATTTTCAATTGTAAAAGTAGATAAATAAAGCATACACAGTCGCGAACGCTTAGAGGCGCGGGCCGGGGCGCACGCGCGCCTCGGCGGACACGTTCATACAGCACTGCCGTCGACTATTGTTCGTTGTACTCGTCCTGTGGCGCGCTACCGCCACGCGCGGCCGCCGACACACGACGCTTTTCTTTTCTAAAATAATCAGATTATTAGCGAATTTTGTCAAATTTATTAAAATAGGCTGCTCATGGTAATTACGTAAGATTTTATTTCTTAATTAAAAGATAATAACAAAACGTAGGGATGCGTAATTAGAAATTTTTAAAATTATACAGTTATGATAGAGTCATCTTGTTTTAGTCGCCACTTGGCCCTTGTACGCAACGGCTACAGCTCGCAGCTGTCAGCGCCGACTGACAGTCGCGGCGGGCCGGCGACAGGCGCCACGCGACACGCGACACGCGCAAGCGACACGCGACACGCGCAAGTGACGCGACGCCCACGCTGAGGCGACACCACACGGTGCAAGGACCAAGTGGAGCGATTCATTTCAATTTTTCGTAACGAATACATATAACATTATAATAATGGTTACAAAAGTAAAATATAACATTATAGCGACTAATGAAATCTAAATTATATGAAATGTTTATAGATTTAAATGAAGTTCGTTTCTTTAGGGTGACCTTCTGTGCTTGTTTGATGAGAACGATGTACATCTCACTGACAATAGTCGTTGATGATATTATTATAATGATCTGATCTTTGTAAGCGGTTTGTTTAACGTACACTGTAGAACTAACATTGTTTTGCGTTCAACAGTTCTTTACACCGATTCATTTTATAGTATTACTCTGTTGGCTAGGAGCGCTGTAAAAATGTAAGTGTTAATAAAAAAAACATTTTCAAAATATTAATGTGTTGTTTCATTGTTTTTTTTTTTTTCAAACCATTAGCCGTAGGTAATTGATATTGATATTGATCGAAGTTGACCACACCTTTACCACCTGACTGATACTATAAATATATATCGTCAATGACACAAGGTATTGATCCAACGGCATTCAACCATTAAACATTTTGGTAAGTCCGAGGGACTAGTACGTACTGGTTGGAAAAGCTTTAATCAAAACGACAAATAGAAAATGAAAACGAAATGCTACATGTCCTTAGCCTACGGGACTACTTGTAAAGTATACAACTACTAACATAACATCTAAACACTTGGTTAAATCAACACCTATACTGGTGCATATAGATACCTATTAGACACATGTCAGAAACATCGGATGGCAGATCGATGTACGCAGACACCTTCGCGCTGGAAGAAATTTTCAAGGATGCTGATACGTGAAGGCAACTCGTTCAACTCTCCCTTATTTTGACTGAGCTAGCCTCTTAATAAATATTAATATGCATATGGTAACAACAGATCAGATCAGATAGTAGATAATATATCCAACGATCTGAGAAGTTCAACGTTTTGTATTCAGAGCGTCGAAAATCTAGCTTTGGTATGCATTAATGATTATTCAGTAAGTGCCTACACGATATATCTAGCCATTAATTAGAAAACGGACGTTCAATTTGGATTAATTAAGCTGGCTCGTTACTGCCAAAGCCCGTCCAGGCAGACCCAACGCAACTAAGTTGGTAGGTATTTATATTATTATGATGTTTACTTAGCAATGACATAGATACATACTTAATGTATTGAAAGGAACTTTCAATGTTTCTGTAATTAAATATAATATAGGTAACAATCAAGACTGGTTCACTAGGCATTAGTTTTGTGTTTTAGAAACAGTATAGTGTAAGGTATATTGATAAGAGCAAATTTAAGACAAGTTTAATCCGGAAACGAATGATGTTCATCAAACAGATACAAAGAGAGAGGCAAAGCAAAAAATTTCCATTTATAAGAAGCGTTAAATTAACTAAACCTATCCATTGAATGTAAAATTTATTGTTTCGCACATCCCGTCTGTTTGAGCGAAATGACATAATATAGTAGGTACTGCAGTTCCTATAGCTTGGCAAGTATCCAATGTCCTAATTGCAACATTGTCGTATCCACATAAGTACATATTATATGTAGAAAGCATACACATGTAGGTACGTAGTTCTTTGCGTAGCGTAGGTCTGATTATATGAGTTTCCGTAATTCATATTTATGTTTTGCTCGGCATTGCCGGCCATTTATTCTTATTATCCACCCAAAAATTGGTTCCACACTCCTATATTGTGGTTGAGACAGTAATTTATATTCGTTGTTTATGACGTTCTATATAATTTATTCAAATCCTAGCATAAAGAGGTACCGTGCGGCTATTAGGCGTTATATCTATGTATTTTATCTGTAAATACAAGCGAAGGGCCACCGAGGGCACGTGCCGCCCTCGGCCTTGACGACAGGCTCCTCGGAGCTATACCTACCAGCTTATGTCGGTACACCTGAGAGCGAAATCCTTCGTCCTATAGCCGCGCAGAGTCGCAACACGCCCCGTCGTGCCCCTCACGCAGCGCGCAGGCGCGACGCTTTGACAGTCCGACCGTGCCAACACGTCCCAATTATTTCCCTCAGTTCGCTTTATTGTTGCATATTCAAGAAGGATATAATCGTCGTATGTGTGATTGAGGAATCACGGCGGGAACGTAAAGCGGCAGCGCAACGATGCGAGCCGCGCGCGTCCAGTGAGCCAGGATGGTGGCCAACATCGGCGTCATCAACCCGACTAATGGTAAACATGTTTGTCACAAGGTCGTGTTCCAAGTAGGCGAGTGGTGTCTAAGTGTGGTGTGTGGTACAGTGGAGGCGAGCGCGTACATCAGCGCGGTAGCGGCGTTCGCGGCCGTGGTGCTGGTGGTGCTGCTGTTCCTGGGCCGGCGCTGGTGCTACTCGGCGGTGTTCGGCCGCAAGTGCTGCGATGACATCCTCACTGTGAACGCGCGCGTACCCGCGCCCTGCCTCTCGCTCGACAATGCTCAGTTTGGTAAGCTCCGAGCCCTTAGCTTTGCTTCTGTGTTAATAAGCTACTGTATGTCCAGTTTACACTTCATCATAGTATGTTCATAACGATTTTCTTTGTTGCTAACACAATAGTTGTTCGAAGTACCAAAATGTTGTATTCCTCTCCATAAAGCGTATCGTATAGAATTACAAAACCCTTCGCCTTTATAAATAAACCTATCTATGCCTATCGATTTTTAGATTAATTATTAACATTACGGCATCGTTATAGAACGAAGTCATTTGTGGCAGAGTCATTGTGTAGTATAGAAAGAACTAACATTTTAGTGTTTAATGTACTGTCAAGGGCGTCGTGTGCGTCACCGAGGTCTCGTATAACATTTATTTATTTGACTTGTTATTCATAGATGTTTGTTTACACACATAGTTATGTAGAGGACAATTAGGTAAATGCTAGTTAGTGACGAGGGTCACTTAGTTGAGTAGCTTTAGCTGGGAATAGGGCTATATTGTATATCGATTGACGTTGTCCGTACGTCTGTGTTGTTATAGATGCTTTGTCGAAACCGAACCATTACCCCGAACGAATATTCACGTTCGAGGCGTCCGACTCGGATGAAGAGCTGCGATTGCGCATACAACAGGTGAGAGAGACACGTACGACATTTCTATAGAACCCTTACCATTAACCTGGCTAGTATCTACACGCTTTCACTATGTTACTATTTGTGATCCAACTCCGTGATGATGGCTATACGTGAACCTCCTCGAATGACTGCAGCTCATTATATGACTCACTGCCACGACGCATCAAATCCCACATTTTAATTGTGGTATTTAGGTCAACACAAATATTAAACTTAAACGTAGCGTGGACCAAAATACCTACAGAGTATGGTATTAACGGGGTTATAATAATTTACATAATATAACTGCCGTCTGCACTGCATCCCGTTATCGTCAGAGCTTTGGTGCTGAATGTGTAAAATTAAAATTATTTAAAGGAGTCTTGAATTGGTGTCGTATCAGTAAATGCATTCGCAAAGATATTATTACGTCCTTTGTTTACTTAAAAACGTATTACCATTTTCAGTGCCTCAATGGGCAATCTAAATACTCTCTAACTTATTAAAGCAGTCTTAGACAAATATTATTGTATAGATATCGTGGAAAATACCTTATTCCTCTGCGTGGTTCATGAATTGTAAATTAGATATCATCAGATGAATCTGAAAATGTGCTTAGAATAACATAGTTTGTTAAACCTAGCATTTTAATTAGTTTTGTTTAATAACAGCATGAATTTAATATTCTGTATTTCTAATTATTGTCGGTATTTAAGTTTATAATACCTAGCTCAGTATTTTGAATATCATTTGTAAGTTAAACATCCACTGTTATTTTGACTCGTGTGTTGTTTTCTATCAAATACCTATTTCAGAGATTCTCATTCATTTCTTGGACATAGCCTTTAGTTTATCAAAAGGGAGAGCATTATAATTTGTCTGTCGTTTTCAGGATAAGGAAGAGGTGGAATGCCACTACGAGGAGAAAAATGAGAACGCGTGCTCGTCAAAGCTGGAGGTGGAACTAGTGGAGACGGCGCTGCGGGAGACCACGCTCCGGGAGACGAGGATCGACGAGGTGCTGCCGAAGAGAGCCGAGTACATCCACACGCTGGAGGCGCAGAGCAGCGTCGACAGCGACGTTATTGCGCATAATGTAACAACTATTTACCTTCTTTTTTACCTGCTGTAATGCATTGACGCATAACTCTCCGCGGGGCGGCAGAAAGGTTATGTCAGTTTCAGCAGAAGAACGATGACGCCGTCTCGGTCTTACTGACTAAATCCACCACGGTCTCCCTTCACTCAATGACACTATGGCCGGGGCAACTCATCCTGCAGAAGAACTATTAACATATGGTCAATTTTTGTTACTTGTCTTTGTTAGTAAAGAATATAGCATAGGTACTGATAGTTAAAGTTAAGTTAAGTTAATCGCTTGTAATACGTCGGATAACACTAGCGCTTTGCCAAACGTATTAAAGATGGGATGAAATGAAATGAATGTATGTGAGCCTCCTGAAGGACACTAGTAGAAACAGCAATAATGTTAGGTACTATTCCGACGTTATTTTCTTATAAGATATACTTCCCTGGTGTTGGTTTTGATTTCGATATCTGAGATAAAAATCGCTCACTACCCATAAAGTATTATTAAGTAAGGATTCGAAAATCGGTTTTTTGCATAAGCACAGAGTAAAGAATCCAATTCTTTAGTCAAGAGGCATAAGTAAATAAATCCACCAACTCCGAAAACCATAGCGGTATTCGTGACACGCATTTGTTACGACGCCATGGGTACCTACGCGTTGTGTTAGTAGATGCGGTAGAAAAATGTACTATATATACATATTACTTTCCTACTAAGTTGTTTCCGATTCCGGACATTTTACATTTAAGAGACATGTTTCATTTACTTTTATTTATTTTCTTTGCCCGCGAATTCACTCCGAAACATTATTTTTTCTGGATGAAAGGTATCCTCATCTGTACCCATGACAAGGTGTATGCGAAGTTTCATAATGATCAGTCGAGTAGTTAGGCGTGAAACCGTAACAAACAAATTCACATTCGCACTTATTATATTAGTTAGGATTTCAACACACAGACTCATGCCTGTTTCCTAGAGGGGCAGGCTGATTACAAGTTTCAACTGGCAAAGCTTGCTTTATTCACTTTGATTGTTTTTCCTACACTTTCGTCGGTTTAGAACTTTAGATTACTCTTAACCTAGCCCTTTTCTAGAATGTCTACGATGTATGTAGTAAGCAGTAGTAAACGGTCACAGGAATCTTACCCTTTCGACTGTATCATTGCACGTGTATAAAAAAGTGTTCCACAATGTATGTATATAAAAATGGATCGATAGTCCATTTATCTAAAATATTAAATAACTTGATCGATCCTTACCAATATCTTAGCACGTCATGAACTATCGATGTGTGGGCGAGCGCTTGTTTTGAATGTGCGTTGCCTAGTTTCGACCATTAGACCTTCAATATCTTATTTATACAGTCTGAAATGATGTTTTATTTTATAGACATGTGACGTTGTTACGTGTGTTAAAGATAAACCTCGTTCCTAGTAATGGAAACCAAAACATGCGATTAATAAAAATGTTATATTGACCAATTTGAACAAATGGTCGTGCATGAAAAGGGATTCTTAATGAGCATTATTTTAACTGCAATATGTGGCTGCAATATTTCGTGTTATATCTTAACAATATTTGAATGTATTGGCCATGCAAATCTTACTTGTCTGGTTACTATACTCGGGATATATACTTAAAATATTGGCATGCATTGCACAGTTTGGATTTTGTTGTTGGCGACGTTTCCAGTCTCACATTGCAGTAAAAGTTATGCACGGTTGGAAAGACCTTTTTCAGCCTTTAGATGCGATGAGACATAGCTATCTCATTAGGTATAGCCATATAATACTTGTATGCGGTGATTATTAGTTTAAAGTAGCTAATACAAGAATAAATTTAAAAAGCCGGCAACGTACTTGTGGGTCATCTGGTGTTGCGGGTGTCCAGGGGCAGCGGCGGTAATCGCTTACCATCAGGCGATCCATCGGCTCGCTTGGATACGATACCATAAAAAAGAAATGCGTCATGGAAGTTTGGTAGAACAAATGACCAGTATTCCGCTTTGCAAAGAAATACATTTGATACCTACGTGTTCTATCTTCGTAAGAGGTATCCTCAACAGCATATTGACAACCTTTTTATTTTCTTTTCAAGGCAGCATAGGGATGCTACCTGTCTGTTGCATCACTAGCAGTGCTCTCTCTATAAATAATAATCACTGCGTTGCTAGCTTAAAGGATACAGAACTGGTCACTCTACTGACAATAAAACATAATCTTCGTTATTACAGAATCTATTACAACCCAGGGTTTAGAGCTGCGACCTTCTATTGGCTACAATACGATTTGACTGCACCAAATTTGTATGTTTTTGGTAACGTTTTCTGTTTTATAGGATACATCCCTGCTCTGTGCCGAAAGCAGCAGCAGCTCCCAAGAGCGTGGTTTAGTAGAACTGACGTTGTTGTACGACGCGCCTGTCAGGAGTATGGCCGTGCACATCCTGCAGGCGCGGGCACTACCACAGCGAATCGAGGGACAGATACTCCAGAGCCAGGTCACATTTATGTATATTTTAATATCGTTAATATGGAAAGGGATCACGTGTTCATGACTTAGACTAGAAAACTGCCATAGCCTTTCTTTTTAAAAAAGTAGATAGAGAATATACAATATGTCTGTTTACCAGTGTCGGAGACTTAAGTGGGGTGAAATATGGTATTTTTATCGACAAATCACGTATCACGACAAATATGTAAATGTTTAAACAAAATTTTAGATAATATAACAAAAAAGAAGTCAAGGAAGATTTAAGAAGCTTTTTGAGCGCCAGCTATTTTGGTTCCGCCAAATTAAAATACTTACATAATACATATACTTGCATCTGTTACTGTGTTACCGTAGGGGTAGACAGAACCTGCGAATTTATACTTGCTTCATTCACTTGAATTAGGTACATTCTTAATGCAAGCTCTTGGTGTTAGGGTACCCTTAATTAAGACCTTCTGTTATACAATAACTCCGACATGCTGTGCGTGCTGTAAAATCTCTACGAGAGTAACTGCGAGTCGGCAAGTGATTTCTACAGTAACCATGGCAATAATGGTTAATATGGCGATTGACGGCTGATCAGAGTATGCTCGCTTAGATTTTCTCCTTTTACCCCATATACTGGATTTAGAGTGTTCACAAACAAAAGTGTGTGCAAAGTTAAAATAATTATATTATTATAATAATTTATTTATCATAAATTCCAGGTTCGAGTTGTATTATTGCCGCTGAAAAAGCAAAAATACAAGTCGAAAATAAGGAACGGCGAGAATCCGCAGTATATGGAGAGCTTTGTTTTTCACAAGATCAACCCAGGTAAAGGAAATTATATGTATATTAAATTATATCACACCTCTTTGGACTGGTACAAGTCTGCGCTTACGCTTGGACCTATGTGAGATTCAGTAGTAGTATTACGGGCCTCACCCTTTAGGGAATGTAATATAGACTTAAACCTAGTAACTAATCTAGATGTAGCTTCAGTAACATAGGAAACTCATTAACCTATAAATTTTGACGATCATAAGTGTAACTTTGAGGCCTAAATAAGTAAATGATTTTTGCCTTTGAATAACAAATAAAGATCTTAAAATTGTACGTATAATTAATAGGACAATCCCTATAACTAATAGGTTCCTTATTGCTTTTCAAGAACATTGTGATCCCAAACTGGTACATATACACGAGTCAAATATTACGAGAAGTGGAACACAGCGGGATTTCTGCTTATAAATTTAGATTACTTAAGTGGCTGTTAATGGTATTATTCGTCGGATGATAAAGGCAAAGAAATAAACATTATTATAATTATTAATTATTTATTAAACATCCGACCTACCTTACTAAAATTAAACATAAATATCATGTCAACTTAAAACTTATCGAGTTATTCAATACTCGAATTCCTTCAGTGAGCTTTGATGAGCTCATCCACAGTATGAAAGAGACATTGAAGAATAAAGAGGAAACCTTTGTTTCCTCTGAGTTTCACTTCATTTATTGAAATAAATATTTATTATATATATATATATGTATATCTCCCACGGTTTAACCCAAGTTTCTGATTACTGCTTTGCACCCGGCTGGTATCGTGGTCTTATTAAGCCTATGTTACTTGTGGATAAAGAAGCTTTCTACTGCTAAACAATTTTGTTATTATCTCCTGTAGTGTCTATTCATTTTATAACAAATTCAAATCGTTCCTCTTTATAATAGTAGTATACCAACCAGAGATGCGGATTCAGATTTTTTGAGATCCGCGTATGTTGATACGGGTATTTGAAGACACACATCCGCGGATGCGGATACGTATGCGGATGTCTAAATCGATGCGGCAGCTCTGCAATTGCGGATGCGGATGTTGATTAAAATTGTTCATCTTATTTAATAAAATGTATCTAATATCACCGGCTTCGCAAGTTCAAGCCTGTTTTGCAAAGGTTCATTAATTAAATACGTACTACTGAACAACTGATTTCTTTCTTATCATAACCTACGCTATATCTGGATTCGCATTAATATCCGCGTTGATTATTGCGGATGCGAATATTCGCAACATCTCTGATACCGTATGTTCATCGACAATAGCTTTCTTCAATATTTTCTAAGCGTGTTCCGTTATTCAGAGGACGTGCACGGTCTGGGTCTACGTGTACGCATCTACGGATGCGAGCGCATGCGTCGACAGCGGCTGATTGGAGAGGCGGCTGTCGTCTTCGCAACGCTGAACCTTGAGCTGGAGAACCACTTGTGGCTGCAGCTCACACCCAGACAACATCACCAGCCCAACTTGCAGGTTTAACTGATCAAACTGTGAATTTGTTGATGTTAGATAAATAGTAATTGCTGCCATCTGCTCCGCCTATAACATCCTTGTAAATACATGTATTGACGCCATTATTGTAGCGTTATCGTGACGTTATTCTTACTTACAACTAAGGTTTTAAAACCGGGGTAGAGTATTTGCTTTAGGAAAAAGATCGCTTCGTCCTTCTCTTTCTCGAGATGATGTAAACACTCTTTTTTACATTAGTCTAAATTAGTGTCGTATTTGTAGCCTTAATTATACAATATTCCGTAATTATACTTGTATATAATTATAATATAATATTAAAATTATTAATATCTTTTTTTTAGTCACTTCTTCGTCAACTTTGTTTGGCGGCAGCTTTATACAAGAAAACAAGTGATACTTCTAAAATGTCAACGCCTTCAATTTTAAAAAGCCGTTTCTTAGTGTTTCTTCTCAACGCAGATTTTACTTTTGTAATGTTACAATAAATGCTGATGTGTTTAAGTAAAAATTAACATACTTACATAAAAATATAATTTTCTGATTTATGGAAAACGATTACTTTATGTAACATGCATGAAAAACATAAATACTATTGTTTATGTGGAGGAACAGGGTGTGATGTCCCTCCAGCACAATGGGAGGACCAGGCTGGTTGATAGTGCCTAGCGGGCCGCGGCCCGACGGTTGATGTCAGGAGCTTGTATATATACTTAGTTGCTGTGTATACTCCAATCATGCGATGCAGAATTGTGTAACGTCATTTGAGCGCTTGTTGTATGTAACGCCATCTGTTGAAAGTAGGCTGAACTTCTTCGTCTGTGCGGAGTCGCCACATTTAAACCCAGATTCGAGGATAAGCTCAACTTTTCATAAAATTTCAAATGACATTATCATATAATTCTTTGAGCAAATGTTCCTGAAAACCGTAATAACATAATGCTTCGTAAAAATGTCCCTGGTGGACAAACTATTGATTATTACTTAGTTTATTAGGTACCAATCCTAGCGCACTCGCCGACTCAAATTTTTTCTTTCTAGCTTCCGAAACTAGATCTTAACCACTCACACTCGATAACGGGGATTCTGGCGAGCCCTTCATCGATCACTACGGTGACGACTCCTGGGGCCACCGGGGCGGGCGGTGAAGCCTGCAGCCTCGCAAGGTCCGACTCCGCATCATCCTGCTGCAGCGCCAGATCAGCTCCAGAACTGCTATTGGGTCTGCAGTATAGTTCTAGCACTGGACATCTTTCTGTAGAGGTAGGTCTTTGCTAGGCAAGGATTAGCTCGTGCTTTAATATTACTAAAATAATTTTCGTATCTGTCATATGTGTTTCAAAGTCTCGTTCTATCTAATGAAAAGACGCATCTTGTCATAAATTTAAATAATTGTATGCTCATCGCCTTTTAACCAAACTGACTGGTTCCTGTATTTATTTATTATAATTTCATAACAATAATATTAGACTAATAACGACTGCACCGATGGTGTAGTGGTCTAAGTGGTCGCCTCACCATAGCCACTGCGCCGAGTGTTGTGGGTTCGAATCCCACACGGATTCTGGATGTTCTCTGTGTCCGTTATTTGAATCTTTGATTAGCCCCCGCGACATAGGAATTATTCCTAGTGCGTAAGATGTCTATTTAAAAAAAAATAGAGTAATGTCTTTAAAATAATAATAATAATAATGTCCTCCAGACCGAATTTCGGCCACGGCGGCCAATCTTAACAGAGACGCCCTCTGCGCAGGAGATATTATAATATCTAGGCACTATAGTGCACAAGTATGTGCGCAAACACAAGTGCACTCTCTGTTCCCTAACCCTCATGAACCGATGGGACGGTGATCCGAAACGACCGAAGAGAGATCAGGCGCAGGACCAACGGCTTTACGTGCTTTCCGAGTCACGGGTGTCTAACACCGCCAACTTCCTAACTCCGTTCTCGTATTGAGATTTCCAAACAGAAAAACCCAATATCTTTCTGTTGGCCCGACCCTGGATTCGAACCCGAGACCTCATGCACAGCAGTCGCATTCACTACCGGTGCGCCATGGAGGCAGTTTCTTTTAAATACACTAGCCATGTATCTGCGTTGACACGAAGTTGTAATGTAGGTAATTTTAATAGTTTTCAATGGCTCGTTATTTCGAGCCTAAGCTACATACACTACACTATACAATGTGTTTTATTTAAATGAGGCAGTATGCCGAGATAATTTATAATAAGAAAAATTTTCAGCTTTCATTGTCTGTTTATTATTTGAGAACAATTTTGGATAGGTATTGCGTTAGATATCTATTCCATATTAAGATAAAGTATAATAATATTTGTGTTGACATAACACTTTCCAGTAGCTAATCATCAAATTTTATTATTAATCGTAATCTTTGTTCGTATCTATGTATATACATGACAACTAATTCGTTCTGTCGTAAATGGAATAGGAATTGTAATTTGGCTAATTATCGTTGTTAATTGAGTATATCTATTTACTTACCAATGTAATTTATAGGATTTCACAAATCAATAATTTTCACAGCTAGAGAATGTATAAAAATCCAGAAAGCTTGCTTGTATTTGATCCTTAAGTTATAGAATTTTGTTAAAATGTTTTAAAACCCGCCGTACTAACAAAGCACAATGTATAGGAGCGTAGGTATATATATAATACATCGTATGTGTTAGCGTTATAAACCGACGAGTGTTCACCGTGTTCGCTGCTGACGGTCCCGTCTACTATTGGGACTATAACATTAGTGTATATGCAGTCCGAGTAGTAGCCGAGGCTGTCAGTGGTCAGCTCGACCAATGAAGATACCACTACCGGCAACAATATGTGAGTATGATAAAGAGTGTGATTACATATTGGGATATTTTCAGTGCGTCCTGTACGTAAGCTTCTAATGTTACGAACCCTTCTCTTCGGTATATTAATAGACTACGCGTCAGCCATGTGTCAGGGGCCGTACTACCATATTTCTTTAAGATAATTATATGTATCTGTATACAGGGTATAGCTCTGTGCTGTTATCTGGTAAATTAAGATTACATACGTAACGGTGTAATAAAAGATGATAGTACTAATTCAGTTGGTGGTACGCTTTAGTTAAAATTAATGCATGCATACAATCTAAGTCAAAAATATTGATCGATAATATTGATATTTAAATAAGGTTCAACAAAATTGTGTTGTGTACTTGCGTTATTTTTTATATATGTATAAGTTATTAAACACAGAATTTATCCTGAAATTGAGCCTTTGGACTACACGGATGGCGTAGTGTTTTAAGTGGTCGCCTCACCACTGACGTCGCGCCGAGTGCTGTCGGTTCGACACCTGCGAAATTTTTTTGCGATTCAAGAGTAGTTGTTTCGGATCTAGCCGTTCCTTGTGTCCTTTATTTGAACGTTTGTAAAGTCCATCGCGACACAGGAATTAATCGTAGCGCGGCAGACGTCTTTTTTAAAACAAAAATGAAGAAAAGCCTTCTAGCCTCCCGCTAAACATCGAAATAAAGGAATATCCTTGATTGAGAGGCAAGACAGGCGTGAAAGTATTTTATTTCTCTCTATCACAGTCCTTTGTCAATGACCTTTGACAAACGATAACAAATCGTATGGATTACCATTAACTAGATTGATATAGGTAATCTTGAAGGACAACATTGAAATCAATCTCACATTATTAATTCTTGACAGTGAAAGTCATTTGTTGATCTTATGTAAGACCATCTGATGTGCGTTGATTATTAATAAGAGAATTTTAATCAAGTTGTTATGTATATATACAATATTTTATTTAGATTTGTGACTACTTGAATATGCAGACACTTTGCTTTTATTATATAGAAGATTTTGCCCGCGGATTCGATGGCGTAAATGTATTTTATTTTATTAAGAACGAAACATCAAACAGCATCATTACATAATAAAAACAACAAAATCGACTTAAAACTAAGTAGTAATGTAGCCCACGGTGATGTCCACAGGTTACTATTCAATTAAAACTATAAGACGCTAGGAAAGTGAGCATACATGTATGACAATCCAAAAAAATACAATCATAGAGAAAAAACAACATACAGAAATATATAACACTAAGATAAAAAGGAATAATAAAAATAAAAACTGAAGTCCGAAATTGTAGGTACAGTTATGTTGTGTTCAGTGTCTCATATACAAGCTCACGTAAACTTGTCGCAGAGCATACAAATATCTCAATATATTCGAAAGTGTCATTGTATTTGATTGATTGGTGAACGCAGGCCCGTGTTAGTTCAACAAGTACCTACTGCAAAGAGTTTGCCTGAACGCACCAGCCGTCTGTGATAAGTTCTGGGTACTGCATAGCACAAAACATTATTTAAATCAATGCAGTCAAAATAATTATTTACAATATTATACAATGTTACTGCCTCCAATTGAGAACGTCTAGAACTGAAAGATAGACTACCGTATTTACTTAGCAACTGGACATATGATAAATAGCATCCATGACATCTATAGTGCATCGCATGAAGAAATTTACGTTGGACGTTTTCTAACATGTCAATGTATTGACCATAGTACGGGTTCCAGATGGAAACTGCGTACTCCAGCTGAGAACGCACTAAAGCTTTGTACAGACAGAGGTAGGAAGAGGTCCGCTTAAAATCGGTAGTTGATCGCATTATAAATCCGTACAACTGATTTGTTTACAACATGTTCAACGTGCAAATCCAGACAGTGATTTGAATCAAGCTGTACACCGAGATCATGTACAGAGCTCACTTTAGTTAATTTGTTACTACAAAGAGTATATGCAAAGCTAATTCTTATTTTTAGTAAAATTCAGATAGTGGCACTTAGATATACTTAAATGAAGTTTACTAGTGTTACAATAATCCGTTAGTCTGTCAAGATCCTCTTGCAGAAGATAATAATCTTATATATTCTTTATAGTTTTATATACTTTAAGGTCATCTGCATATAGTAAGAACCTAGAGTGGTGAAAACATTTGCCTATATCATTAATAAACATAACAATTAAAAAACGACCTAAGATAGAGCCTTGCGGAACGCCAGAGGTGACGTGAGTGGTGTCAGAGTGGAACCCATTAATAACAATCTTTTGGCTGCGATTAATAATATAGCAGGTGAACCAACGCAATAGGTTACCATGAATTCCGTTAAAAGTTATGCTGTTTAACAGCAGTTCGTGATCCACCTTGTCGAAAGCCTTCTGAAAATCTGTATAAACTGCGTCTACCTGAACGCGATTATCGATTCTTCTTCTACGTCGTTTCACTCTTGACATAGTGGTCGTGGTCATCTTAAAGATTGTGTAGCATGCTTGACAATCCGTCGCCCCTCTTCACGTACCTTTGCCTTTCTGGTGCACTCATACAAGGGACCATTGTCCAATGCTGCCTTAATTTGGTCGATCCAGCGCATAGGCGATTATCGATATTATCAAATAAATAACTAAAATATCAATAAATTAGTAGTCGTTGATCGTCGTTTCACAAAACCATGCTGTTGCTTAATAATAATATTGTGCAAAATAGGGTATATTTCGTTATGTACGAGTCTTTAAAAAAGCTTTGACAAGGCGGACAGAATAGAGATAGGACGATAGTGCATAACATTGATTTTTGTGGTAATGTAGGTTGGTTAGTAACAGTACTTTTTCTGGATAACAGGTCCCCTATGTTTTTTTCTGTACCCCTGACCGTTGTCAATGGTATAGAAAAGGGACGACGACCGATCATCATAAAACTTCGCATACACATTTGTATTCGAAATTAAATTCATGATGATCGTCCGAGTAGTAAGGGGGTGAAAGCGTAACAAGTAAACCAGCTTACATTCGCATTTATAATATTAATTAAGATTAGCATCTAGTCCTAAACTTCTTCTAGACTTAGAATATATTAAGGCCAGGCTTTACGAAAGGGCTATCTTAATGGAATAGCAGTATGTTATGCATAACTGTATTAGTTTGTTACTTACATAAAGCTTGTTATTATTAGGTGATTAAAGGTACGCATTTCCGTAAGCTTTCGCCTAACAACGCGCCGGACACATACGTGAAGCTGTGCCTCATCAGCTCGCTAGGCTTGGAGATGGGCCGCTGCAAGTCTACCACGCGCCGTGCGCAGTCAAACCCGCTCTACAAGGAGCTCTTCATATTTCAGGTAACGACTTTTTTAATAAGTAGAGCCTCGCTGATTTCAGCATGAATGGACCGGCTCGACCGGGGAAGGACTACCCTCTCACGGAATATCGACGTGATATAGCAGTCTTCCTACTGTTGTGTTTCGTTCGGTGAGTGAGAGTTCCGGAGGCCCAATCACCCCCTTTCTCCCATTCCCGCTCCTTCTCCTTCCCACTTCCTTTCCTAAAGGGTCGGCAACGCGCAAGTAATGCCTCTGGTGTTGCAGGCGTCCATAGGCTACGGTGACCACTTACCATCAGGTGAGCCGTATACTTGTTTGCCACCTTAGTTGTATATAAAAATATATATTTTAATACCAAACCTGACCAAACCAAACGCTTTCAATTTTGAGAAAATATGCAATAGCACCGCATCGCGCGGCATTCGTCTCTCCGAAACCCCTAAGTTAGATCGTAGCTCAATAAGTATCTAGGTATCTTATTTACAACTTGTACCAGTGAATATATACCTATATAATATACCATCAAGTTATTTTATTTGAACATTCACATTAAGAAGATCCCTACAGAACTATGCGTATTTTTGTCATACAGTTTAGCAGCGCCTCTAGCGGATATTTTAGTTAACTGAATTTTGCATTCTTTGAATAGGTAGCACAGCTAAACCACTTTAGTTTGCCTAAAATTATTTTGGAGGCGCATCCACGATTTAATTTAATTTTACAATATAATTATTAAACTTAAAATAGTATACATATATACAATAAACTATTCTAAAACAAGGTTCTCGGTACTCCGAATCGCATCTTATAATATGATTAATCAACCAACTGAACCTCACCCTTTTCCTCCGTTCTAGGCTCTACTTCGACGATGCCCTCGTATAGATAATACTGCCGATTCTGGTGACACAAAATTCTCTAAACTAAACTAAAAATCATTACAATTTAGTTTAGTCCTTTCAAACGACATTTCGTATTCTGAAATCGTTAAAATTGACAGGACTAATCTAATTTTAGTTTGGCAGGATTAAAATTGGTTTAGTTACTCAATTTAGTCCTTTTTGCAATCTACTGTACAGCTTAAAGGTCAAAAGTGATCTAAAATTAGAAATGTCAAACTAATATTAGATGACATCTGAAAACATACAATATTTTAATATATATGTCGGAGAGTAGGACAGCAACTAGCTTTTGACATGATGAATATTTTGTTAATATAGGCGTGGTATTATACTTCGTACGTATACTAATGATAGGCAAATACAAGAGAAATAAAACAATAAAGGTTGACTGTGATTATCTCTGATTTGATCCGTAACGCAGCGAGTTCGTCACCCGAATGTGTCCGCGCACGAGTCTCCGGCGCTTATATGACGTCAATATGACACTGACAGTTATAGCTGTCACTCCAACTGACACATTGGCTCTATGGCGACCTCACTCAAGCTTACGCTTAACGTTCCGACATATATAATAATAATATATAATATATTGTAAATAATAATATGTAATATACTTAAATTGTATTTTATAATATGTGTAAACAATTATTTTCACACACATCACAAAGCTCAAAAATATTATTTCTATATTTTTTTCGTTCAATCTTATACATTAATTCTGTAGTATTTAGTAATTTTAGTGGCGGTATCAATGCCTCAATTCAATTTAGTATTGTCAAAATGCCCTACACGAAAACCTTTAAGTATGGTCATAATTTTTTTATAACACTTGCCTGGACGTGTAGCCTCACAGGCTCCTATATTACCACGTGCTTTTTTTTAAAATAAAATCGTTCTTAATTGCTTCAAAACTATATCTAAATGAATTCATTTAGATATAGTTTTGAAGCAATTTAGTAGTAGTAGTTAATTAACAGGTATCTAAAAACAATAAAACGTGAATATAATATACTTAAGAAAGACAACAGTCGTCGCACTTTTTAAGTAATTTAGATTATAGTTATGTTTTTAGCAATTAATATATTCTATACTACTATATTTAGAAAATTAAACTTTTTATCTTGAATATTAATATATAAGTAACCAAAACAATATAAAATGCACTTCTGATAACAAAAAACAAAAATTTTGACATCTGACTTTTTAAGCTTAATTATTTGCAGTCGTTGCACAAGGGACGTAAACATTGTAGGCACACTGGTTTGTTACACCTAATGCACACATGGGTGGTAATTCTGTACTACTTTGAAGGACAAAGTCTGCATCGTCTTCTGGTTCCCTGCATAACTGCTGGTGCCTGGACATCAACCATATTTCCACCTAAAATTCGAGTCATTGTTGAAAATTTGGAATATAACAGCCTGATCGTTCTTCAAGGTCCTGATTTTCATCTTCATCCTTATCGCTTTCCTGTTGGTGTATCATTTAAAACTCGTATATCAAAAATTGTTTAATATCCTCCTCATTATCTGACTCAACTGAAGCCAGCAACAGTGCATTGAATTCTTCCTCAAAAGATGCATCGGTTATTGGTAATACTTTTTTTGCCGGCGATTGAAGTATACTTTGGTATTGTCGTTTTGAACGAGAATGACTTGCTTTACTATTTTCTGCCATATTTTATTTAATTTACACGAAAATAAATACAAACACGAAACCTTTAAAAATAGAATTTTATATGACAACTATGGACGTGTACCCTGACAGGCTCCAAACAATTTTTCAATAAGTATTACTCACGTGTTTTTCATCCAGCGACTCAACCTCCAACCTAACTGGTCGTTTTGATACTAAAATTGAAGCTACTGAGCCGCTCGGTCGCGGGTAGCGGAGGGAACTATGCGAAACTAAGAAATCAAAATATTTGTGTAGCCTGTAAGGCTACACGTCTATACTTAAAGGTTAACTAAAATTAGAAAATTATTGACTTATTTTAGTTTTGTGAAAATTACAGCAGAATTGGCACCAATATCTTGTTTACTTTCTGTAGACTTGTAGATTTTGTGATGTGTCTCAATTAACAATCGTAAGTATATAATAGTAACGATTATCTAGAAGTGCCATACATTTTATGTAACCACGTATTTTAAGATTTGGCACTATAAGTTAAAAGTTTTTCATCAGGTTATGCACAATATCACACTAACTAACCTGATTTATTTAAACTCCCATGAAATACAATTCAAAATCTCCATTTAATTCTTAGAACCATTACCTATTTATGAAATGTAAAACTAATCTAAGTAAAATTATCCATTGTTCCTATATTTTGATTCAACGAATGTACTTTTCTCTTTTTCTCTCTCTCTTTCTCTCTCTATTCTTGGCTAGATATCCCTCATGGTGCTCAGTCTTCTTTATTTTAATTCTCCACATCTACTTCGCTTGATGATATTCATGTCTCCCAACATTACATCTTTCTGCCTTGTCTCGATCTACTTTGTTTTGTTCACGTACTTAATATGTTTTAACGTTGCAGGTAGCTCTATTCCAATTGAGTGAGGTAACACTGATGGTGTCGGTGTGGTGGCGGCGCAGCGTCAAGCGCAACGAGATGGTCGGCTGGTTCTCTATGGGACACTCGTCCACCGGCCGCGAGGAGGAGAGGCACTGGCAGGAACTGTGCGAGCGCCATGGAGAACAGGCATGTGGAACACTGCTCTATTTACTGCAATCTAAGCGAGTCTTTTTTTATTTTATTTGCTCGTCAAAATGTCCACGCTCCTCCTGATGGTAAGCAGTCGTGTGGTCTAAGAGCAGTGGCCTCCACACCGTCCTCATAGCAGCCGAAATGATATTGATATCTCTACTTTGACGGCCTGAGACGTGCTTTTTCACGCCCCTCTTAAAGGACCCAGGATTGAAGGAAGAAGGAAACACGTGCCTTGGCAGAGAATTCCATGCCTTGATCGTTTGGCTTGTCCGAGATATCGCACATGCACGGTACTGTCGTCTGCATAACAATATATGTTGCCGAGATTCAACATATCATTGATATGCAGAAGAAAGAGCGTAGGGGATAAGACGGACCCATGAGGCACTCCTGCATTGACCTGCATAAACTTGGAAGCGCGATTGTCGCAGAGGGCTCGAATACGACGCTTCTTCAGCAAACTTGCAATCCAGGTGCACTGTTGGGGGTCAAGCCATAGGCCGGAAGCTTGGAAAGAAGAGACCGGTGCCAGACTCTATCGAAAGCTTTGGCTATGTCTAGGTTGATAGCCAAAGACTCGCCGTGCTTGTCCATAGCCTCACCCCAGAGGTAAATGACGAACGCTAGAAGATCACCCGTTGATCGTTTAGCCCGAAAGCCGTATTGGCGATCATTGATCAACGAGTGATCCTTTAGGTAGTGGACAATTTGGGTGTTTATAATCCGCTCGAACACATTGGAGGTGATAGCTATAGGTCAATAGTTGCCTGGCTCGGAACGGTCCCCCTTTTTGGGAATCGGTTGAACGTTCGCCTCTTTCCAAGCCTCAGGCACAGTGCCTGCGGCGTAAGCTGTCCGGTATAGGCGCGTAAGTGTGGAAGACAACTCCGCGGCACATTTTTTGAGGACCACAGCTGGGATGCCGTCAGGTCCACTGGCTTTCCGAACATCGAGAGACTGCAGTATCGCACGAACGTCATGTTGCCTGATACGTTTATCAGGCATGGTGTAGCCGTAGTTGGCAATATTAGGCGGCTGCGAACCGCAGTCATCGATTTGGGACTTGGGCGCAAAGAGATTTGCAAGCAGATTTACTTTCTCCTGCGGCCGATGAGCCAGTGATCCATTCGGATATCTCAGAGGGGGCAGCGAGGTCTGGCAGAAGTTGGACTGCACGGCGCCAATAGCTACGACTACCCGCAGGATGCGCCATGAGTTCCTGGCCGAACTGTGCGACGCGCTGGGCATCCGCTCTTAAGTATGCCCTCTTGCATACCTTTGTGGCTTGGTTGAATGCTGCCTTCAGGTGATCCACGTTAGAGTCGTGGAGAGCGCGAGCCCTGGTCCAAGCGCGGTACGCTGTCTGTTTGCGTTCAACAGCATCAGCGCATTCACGACCGAACCAGGGCCTTTTCCTGCCGCCGCTCGTGACATCACTGTATGGAATGTAATATTCCATACCCAGGATGATTTCTTTCTGTTAATCATATTTGGTATTAGCTGACCCACCTATACTTCGTCTGCTTCACATAAAATAACGACCTAGCTATTAAAATAATTATATCTTCTATGCCTAAATCCTTCAACAAAGGAAAATAAGTTTAACTACACCTATATAATAGCTAATACTTAAAAACTACCTACTACGGTTTGTTTACGATTGCTAAATGTCAATAAGAACTAACCGGGCCGTACTATGCGTTATACAAAAATCAACCGTATAGCATACGTATTGAACGTTGATACATTCGGAAGTCGCAAATCACATACCACACCGTAATTACTTGAAATTTTATTTCATGAAAATCTTGTGTGTTTATAAACCGTTTTCTATAATTCCTTTTTTATTAGTTAGATATTAAAGTCTAGTTTTGATCGTGAGAATTTTGTAAAGATATAGCTATGTATAATACGATTTTTTAATATTTTAGTACATTTTTAACGAACACCTCGATTCCCAATTATTTTTTGTTGTAAAAAGTATCCTATAACTTACCCAGGTTTAAGAACTATAATTGTAACTGTACTAAGTTTCATTAAAATCCTTTCTGTAGTTTTTGATCCATGCGTCCACATACAGATAGACAAAAAATGTACTGATTATTATTTTGCGACAGTATCGATTACCAATCACCCCCCAATAATTATTATGTAAATATATTCAATGAACAGAATTGACCTCTCTACAATTTTAATATAAGTAAGTATAGATGATTTGTGATGTAATAATTTTGCGCTGCAGAAAGGTAAGGTACTATCGAAGGTAGTCATTTTGCATATATTATGTATATAATAGCTTGTTTTACTTATTATATTATAATAGTAGCATGACATGACAACAAAACAAATATTTGCACACCATATGTAATGGTACAATGTATA
The DNA here is from genome assembly GCA_930367265.1 of Catocala fraxini. Taxonomy (NCBI): domain Eukaryota; kingdom Metazoa; phylum Arthropoda; class Insecta; order Lepidoptera; family Erebidae; genus Catocala; species Catocala fraxini. The sequence goes on along the minus strand of OV884040.1, from coordinate 9,946,036 downwards.
TGGGACATTAGAATTTAAGATCATACTTTGTAAACCTACTCTAGCAAATAAATAAATTTGAATTTGAATTTAACGTTGAAGGAAAATATCGTGAGGGAACCTGCATGCCTGATAGTTCTCCATAATGTTCTCGAAGATATGTGAAGTTTGCCAACCCGTACTGGGCCCGCGTGGTAGACTATCGCTTAACCCTTCTTGCAATGAGAAGACAGAAGAGTGTCAACAGTCCCAGCAGTGGGACAATTTAATACAGGACGAGTAGTAGAGCCTCGCTGATTTCAGCATGAATGGGCCGGCTCGACCGGGAAAGGACTACCCTCTCACAGAATATCGACGTGAAATAGCAGTATTCCTACTGTTGTGTTTCGTTTGGTAAGTGAGAGTGCCGGAGGCCCGATCACCCTCTTTCCCCCTTCCTGCTCCTTCTCCTTGCCACTTCCTTTCCTAAATGGTCGGCAACGCGCAAATAATGCGTCTGGTGTTGCAGGCGTCTATAGGCTATGGTGACCACTTACCATCAGGTGGGCTGTATGCTTGTTTGCCAACATAGTTGTATAAAAATAAAATAACATTTATATATTTCACTTATTACATGTGTTTGTATAGGTTCAGCGCTGGCACGTGCTGCTGGAGTCCTGACGCTCGGAGACGTAGCGCGTGGCGGACGCGCTCGCCTGAACCACTGTCGCTGTGGGCCCTCCAGGCCCGCGCCCGCGCCCGCGCCGCGGCCGGCCGCACCGCCGGTGCTTTTGCGCGCCCGCGCCCGCCGGTCGTCGCCGTGACGTCGTCCCGCGCACGTTTGATGTTTCGATGCGTGTTGCTTTTATTGTTACGTCGCACACAGTTTTGCTTTGTCCGTCGAACACTCGTGTGCCTCCACTATTGGATCGATTGGTATCTGTGAATCACCCATTGCACTAGGAGGACACATTTCTAATTTTGACTGAGACGTTTCATCGTAATTAATTCGGTGAGAGGAAGCCTCATTGTAATTTCTCTATTATTATTATTATATTACGGTGTGCTTTTTGCAAGTTGGACGAGAATGGTAACGTTGGATATTGTAATTTTTGTAATGGGATCTTCTGGTAAAAGCTTGTTTTCAGAATATTTTTGATATTAATTTCTCATTTTTGAACGTTCGAACGCTGAGGTTTTGTAGTAGGTATTAATGATGATGAAGACTTGGAGCGCACAATACTTGTGAGATAGAATAATGAAACTAGAAAGGATATTTATTGAATATTGATATACTATATTATACCTTAAAGTACCTACTTATAGACATTTATTCTAGTATGTCTTGAATATACTCTTCATATATATATGTGTAAGAAAAACGACACTTTTTTAACAGAACTCGAATAAACAGATTTTCAACAATTCGATTATTCCGGCAACTCATAGCATGGATACATTATTAATACGTCTTAATCAAAAATCTCATACAATTTTATAAAAGCATAGCTTTGGCATTTTTATGGACTTTACGAATAATAATGATTTATACATGACTAGATTTTTTATTACTACAACAATAACAATAGCAATCAAGATTTCTAATAGAATACGTAGGTATTTATACAAATAATATGATTCATATTTACAATGTCTTGCATGGATATTATATAAATGTAATTAAAATTTTATGATGCATCTATTTACTTTTAGCATTGCTTTTATTTTATTTTCTCAAATATATAATTAAACATGTAATATACTTAAATATAATATAAATTCAATGTGATTATTTGGATAAGCACTTGTTTTTCATGTTATCTCTTTTGTAATAACTACTTATTTATTTCAATGGTGTTTAAATTTATGAAATATATTCTATATTGAAAATATATAATTTTAGTTATCTTTCATTTACTTGGAAGTAAAATATATTAAATACTAAAGTTTATTAAAAACTTCTTAACATGCCTGCATGCATAATTACTACTATAGTAACGTATAAATTTTAAATCGTGTAATTATATTCCGTACATATAGTTATAGGCAAATAGATGAAAGATTTGCTTGAGCGGAACAATTATAGATATGTATTTATAGAATACTTGACAACCGAAATTGGAATGTTAGATGAATTAGAGGATACGTATTTTATACTGGTGTTATGCTACAATATAAAATATATTAAATTTTAATAGAGAGATTCCATTATAGTAATGAGTTTTAGAATTGTAATGTCAATGTAGAATGTTTTCCTATTTGCCTGCAACTGTAAGTTCGATGCGGCAAAACTGTTATTATATAACTGGATATTAATATATAATAATGATGATGATGACCATTTTGGGCGACAAACGTATTTAAACAATATGTGATGTAAGTATTTAAAATATATATTGCCTTTATGTATATGTATTGCCATTATAATGTGCGTGCTTGTATTTGAAGCCGACTGTTAGTCCATATATAGAGATGAGATGTCTACGATGACTTATATGTATTTATTATTTAAAATTTGTTTGTTGTCTATATAACTAATTGTTTTAATGGCAAAATGCGTAGCATGTTTATTTATAACTCATCAATTATTATTCAACAGAGTGTGTAATTAAATGTATTAATTCCTCTTCTCTACAATTAATAGATAAAGTTTTAGAAATAGAACATTGATAATGTAAAGTGAGTAAAATGGTGATAAAATAAATAAGTACATTTTTCAATAGCGCACGGGTCATATAGTCCTAGAGATAATGTTTTCTACAATTTTTATAGTCCTCGCATTAAAGAATGCTCATTAATAAATAAATCAAAAATAACCAAAAAATATGCTATTATAATAATTGTAATCGGAAAACACTAACAAAACCATATAACTATATTATTGCTGAATTATAATACACACTGTACCTTAACCTATATGCGTATTATGATTATGCATTTATTTATTCTGACAATTTGTTCAAATAAACGAAACAGAAGGGTTGCTCAGTATTTGCGGCTCAATTTCAATATGTTAAGCTTCATTTATAGGCTTACTAAGACGACCAATATGTAGATATGTCATAAAATTCAGCATGCCGTTTGTAATCATGGATAGAACCCTACGCCCTTACCATTTGAGAATAAAGGCCGGCGAACATCTGACGAAGCGCGGTGCTGGTTAATTTATTTGTTTTATGTACTGGCGAATAATCGCCCTATTAGGGGGAAAAATATGTATTAGCTGTGCCGACGTAGATGACACTTGTGTGCGATGGCGAGTGTGTTTGAGCAACCGTGTTTCTGCATATCTATACAGGCTGATTGGTAAAAGACTGGACATATTGAAGGGTATTCAGTACTCGTTTCTGAACCCGAATATCTAAAAAAATAGGTACTTAAAATTTGACCTAGTTATTCAATAAAAACGTAATGTGCGGACACTCTTGCGCATATACCAAAGCTAAACAAAACCTCCGCCCCCGTCCCCCGCTACTGCATCTCGCACTCTCCCGAAATTGCAACCCCGCGACCCCGCCCGTCCTTTTCTTCTCAAAGGTCATTAGCCTCGGTAGCAGCTGTGTGCGACGCGCGCAGTGTCCAGATTTTATGGATATTTCATACAAAGGAGATGTTTCACTTTTGTATAGGACTCCGGCTATAACTTGTACATCCTCAGGAAACCTGGGCAATATAACTACTACTAACTAAATACATTTAATTAAGCAATTCTTTATTAATTTCTAGTATTTTCGTTGCGCAAAATAAAATATAAAATGTTTGACGTTTGTCACGACAAACTCATCTACCAACTTGTCATAGATAGTCCGCACGCGGACTATCTATGACAAGTTGGTAGATGACATTTATACATAACCTAGAATGCTAGAATTGTCAGAAGTAAAAGAACTCTTGCTGGAATAATATTCACCAAAGAATTGATAATTCTTGTAAAAATGAAAAGAAAACGTATGAATTCAAGAAAGTGTAATAAGAAACACCAATTCAGCATTGGAATATTTATTAACAGTCAATATGACATTGACAGTTAATGTCAAACATAAACAAAATGTTTCGTTCCGGAGTGCACCCTGCAAAATCAGTATTATATTATATGAATATATTTTTTATGTTGATTGTTTGTTGAAAAGATGTGTATGATAGCTGAAATAAATAAATGATACTCTAAAACATATTTATTGTTGACATAATTATATATTTATATATTATTTACATTATTATATAATACTTTCGTACAGTTTTCGATATGATTTATGAACGCATACAAAATTATATGACCGAGAACCACCGCCATATAATGGCAATAATATAAAAACTATTATTTTTAAGCGCAAACGTAATTAGACTTAAATTCAGAAAATAATATTTTACACCGATTCCTGGTATTTTTGCTATTTTTTGGCTGATAGTAAGTTTTATAGCCGAAAATGAAACATCTCCTTTTCATAAAGGTTTTCTTTGCAGGTTAAACAGTTTTTTTTTTTTTTTATACGTTACCTCTGACTATAAATTATCATGTCCTTAAGTATTTACAATGTTTAACCAGTCACACTGTATATTACTTGCCATCAGTTTGCTTTGATACACTCTAAGACTTGTTTGTTTGTTATATTATCAACGTGTGGATTTTTACTACGGCTGCCGCGTTTCACCAGACGTATCCCGACTCTAACTTTGTCATAAATAAATTCTAGAATTACTTAATATATATTCACCTCATAATATAATGGAAACATAGGAACTAATCGCAATGTGAAAGCCAAAATAGTACCTGCTCTATAATATAATATACCTGTTAAGCATTTGTTAAAACGAATGAAGTAGGCATTGATTGATATATACAAATTATTTATTAAAAGTAAATTTGAATAATAAATGTGATAAGCACTATATATTTATTACGGATTTGTGCGGCATTAGAGAGTGATCCATTGACGAGAAGACTTATAGTCATACGTAGTTATTGACAAAGAATTAATTAAACCCACTTGTCGCCATAATGTTCAGACGCGACAGTCCTGTTTAGTACTCGGTTTCTAAAAGTTTAATCAACGACGTGTCAAAATCAAACTCATGTCAAGTGATGTGATTGGGTGCTACTAATTCAGTCCACCAATCCCAGCAGTTGACATACGTTTGACCGTCTCTTAACAAATTTTATATTGATCTGCCTTTCAGAAACCAGCGTCTTATCACATAGGTTAATGTAGACATTATAAAATATGTAGGTGATATAATCTTAATTGTTTTATTTGTTATTGGCGCTAAAGCAGATGAAGTATTATAATATAAATCAGCAACTTTATTGCTGTGCCATTAACTTGGTTGCATGTTTCAACATACCTTAAATATGTCATTCAGTTAAGTAATTTAGGTCAATCCCCTACATGAATATAAGTAGTTTTAAAAATATATTGCCCTTTAGAGAAATAATATAATTATTTTTCTTTGGTCATATTCAGTCACTGTGTAATCCGTGTATGCGCTTCAAATCGTGCTATTATCTGAATGATGATGATGAAAGGATACTATCATCGAGACCTAAAAAAATTGTAGAGAATCCAATTTTAAATTTTATATAATTCCTCAATTTTTAGAATTGTTTATTTTGCTGTACTATGTGTATTATAAATTACGAAAAATAGTATATACTAACAAAAATACATCAATTTATAAAAAATAGCTTTTGAGTTTCTTGCCTTGTCTGAATGAACATGTCACTGCATAATTGTTAAGTACTAAATATTATTACAATTTGTCTTTTGTGATTTTGTTACATGTTCGTCAATCGATCACTCTCTTTATTTATACTCGAGTTGGCTATCGTAGGATATTGTGGAAGCTACATACAGTACAGTGTACTGGTTTTGTCTAATGATATTACTGTCCTCGCGAGCTGCGAGCTACCTGAAGGTTTTGGTCTGTGTGCGAAATATTTAATATAGATACTCTTGTTTGATATAATTTTTAAGTATGTTTATAAATGTCGCACGTCACACTTAGTGAAGTTATTATATACGATTAATCTTCTTAAGAACTTCTTTTTGAATATCTTGGAGTACTCGTTTGGAGTTTGGGATTTTGAGAATTATTATGAATATTATTGTAAGTGTAATCGTCATCGAAATATATATTTAAATGTTCACAGACACTTGATAGAATTGATTGAGAATTATTTGTGTTAATAGTTTCATCATTGTAGTGACATTTATTATAGATTTATTAAAAATCACGTCGTTGTACTTTTTTTTATTTTAGAGTTGACTGACGATGTTCACCACATTATTATAGATATGTATTACGAGTATATTATTGTTTGAAATGTCAACCTTATAGAAACTTTGAACATTGTTACCTGTTACGAATGTATGTAATGAGAATTTCTCAATAAAATCACTTTATACATTTTTCCTAATTGCTTATTTTATTTAAGTATATTTATTTATTATTTATTATTGAGGCGCTCATAGCCAGTTTGCACTCACTGATTGGTAAAAGATTAGCGAGGCTAAGCAACGTTGGGTGCGGTCAGTCTATAGATTGGTGATAGCTTAGTGTTATTTCATCTGAGTGTCTCCGTGCTTCGGAGAGCACGTAAAAAGTCGGTCCCGGTTGTTGTCAAGTTGACAGCAGTCGTTAAGCCATGTCAGAGGCCTACGGGCGGCTTGAACAACTCTTGACAACAGGTTGGCCACTATGCAGACGAAAAGAAGAAGATTTATTTATTTAAGGGCAACCAACAAAGCATACCTACACTAAAACATTTTGATAATACATACTCAGGGTTACATTATATAATGCTGCCTTACTTATAGGCTGCCACGGCATATAATATTTTATATTTTGTGATATTGTTTTTACCTATTAACAAAATATTAAATATAATCTATGCTCGTGTGTAAATTAATGATAAAAAGTAGTATGTGTATGGTTGGTAACAAACGTGCAATTATCTGGTTCACAATAACTAGTTTCACTACTGCCTGAAATAAAGCTATCATTTTACAATAAAGAAGAATTACTAATCAGATTATCGAAATTCGAAATTAATATTGTCTAGTTATAGGTATCGAACCAAAGTGAATTAATTGATACGATTCTGTTAAATGAGAGAGTTATGTCGGTTCAGGTATTAATTATACCTAAATAAGAATACGAGCATTCATTTTAGGTATATTACTATAATTTAATAATAATAATATATAATAATAATAATTTATTTTCACCATTTGATTTTAAATTTCTTCCTCTTAATCTAATACTTACATATTTCTTTTTTTTAAGCTTTTTAAATATGAAAAGAGAATTCGATGACGACCGTACTAGTATAAACTGTGCTACAGTCGCCAGCGCTTGCCACCCTGAGATTGATACAAAAAAAATTAATTGTTTAGGCACATCAAGAAAAGAGAGAAATGAAAAAAACAACTCTAAAACATTTTGGTTTTGAGTTCATTAGTACATTAACATAATAGGTAGTATATATTTAAAAAGATATAGTTAAAAACTGTTACCACTCGAGTGATCAAGATCATCAATAAAGGTAATTGCAAATAATTGTCCATGTGAGTTAGTGTGATGTGTGTGAATTTAGGTATGTGTGTGAATGGAAGGTGTCAGTGCGTGATGTGTGAAGAGTGAATATGTTATTAATATATGGTTTAAGTATAGGAATTTAATAGGTCCTCTGTTTGACTATAGTTCAAGCCTAACAACCACTTACGTAGAGTATCCTTGCATTTATTGGTGGGTAGTATACGTTACAGTTTGGGTCATTACTTTGTGTAGACATATTTATATTTAAGTCTCCAATCAGAGCTAATGACTTAACAGACTTTAAAGATTCAAGACAAGTATCAAGGCTTTCACAGAACATACTGATATTTCGGCTCGATGGTGACCGATACATAGCAACGACAGTGTTCATTTTCGTATTGCAAAATAATACAATTTGCATCCGATACTCTGAGGGTGTTATTATAGAGAGTTTTATCTCAGATTTGATATATATGAGAACACCGTTATTTTCGTTGGTATAGTTAGATGCGTATGATGTATAACCTGTAATTTCTGGTGCAATCGGATATTTACTTAACCAGCACTCTGTTAATATCAGTATATCACACTGGATAGAAATTCGTTCTAGTAGCACAACGAGAGCGTCAAAGTTACAGGCCACACTACGAACATTAGTGTGGAATACAGTTAAAGCTTTCCGGGACAAATCAATATGGCTTTTTAAGTATTCTGGTGAACATAATTCGCACCCTTAATAAAACAGAGACTTATCTCAGTACTTTGGATTAAACAAATTTGAACTCTATTGCAAAGATTTAACTCAAATATAATATTAGAATTTAACATATACAATTAGAGTTCAAATTGCCTTACTTTCAAATTTCGAGTTAAGTCGCTGTTTTATTAAGAGTGCGATATCATAGACTCCGATATATGAGCTGCAGCAATATCGTTAGATAACTTATCTAAAAATAACATTTTCAAGCAAACGTTCTAAAGTACACAACTGAATTTCATGTGTTTGTTGTGTATCCTTTTGGATGATATGTAAACGGATCAGAGGATTCTTAGATACAGCTTTTTTGACGAAGGTAGATTTCGTGTTTTTATGTAAAAGTAGTTTGTTGAATTATACTTTTATAAGAGTATTATGTGTTGTGTAATTAAAAATGTTAAGTAGTAGTGTCGGTGGTAACAAGTTGATTAGTATTAGTAATATAAGTAAAAAAATAATGTAATTAAAACTTAATGAGTTAAGGTACATGCAGCAAATAAAATATATAACACATACAGCTTTTTCTAGTCACAGTGCCGCTTTAGGCTGCAGCTTGTCGATGTCACTTTCTTTGTCGATACAATGTGACGGGGCCCCAACTTTCTGACGGAGAAACACTTTTCCATGGGCAGTCCAGCAGAATTCGTAATTGCTTTTCTTCCAAATTCGCGAGCCAAATAAAATAATTTTCTAGCTTTTTGCGTAAGACTTTCAACGATATAAATTGTAATTGGCTGGGGTTGTCCGTCGAGTTGTAAATGAGCTGTACTAAATTTGTTGGCCTGATTCTTTCTGTTATAGGTTTTCACCGAGGTTATGACCTTTTCCTTTAGTAGTACTGAAGAGAAGTCTACTAAAATAGGTCTGATTCCTTTTTTGTCTGCAGCCAGGCGGAAAACATCTTAAATGTGAGTTTCATTTCATTTCAACTAGATTAATCAGGTCGTTCTTAGTTTCATTTTTCTGAAAAGGAATGTTTCTTATCTCGATACTAGCCTGCTTTTGAGACCTATCGAGATTTTCTACTTTTGATTCCAATGCTTGAATATAAGCCAAATGTGTACGTTTTTCAGTCTCCAATTTAAAAGTAGTCTTCATTTCATCGTATTGATGCGATATAAATTCCACATAGACTTTATAATTTCGCTGTTTTGTTGTATAACACCGTCAATACTTGCTTGGATTGCATTTTGTTGAATTTAAAAAGTTTCAAGGCATTTTTTCATTTCCGAAATGGCAGAGCTAATCTCATCATCATGTTGACGCTTGCGGGCGCGGGGCCTGCTAGTAACATTACTAGAGCTTTCGTTATCAGTGTCTGTGATCGGCGCAGAGGTCTGGTTGTATCAGACTTAAATTTCTCCTGAGACGTGGAAGAAGGTGTTCGCTTTAAAGGCATAATTATAAGCCAAGAACGAATGCTCTGGATAAACACTAAGAGCAATTATATGCACTGGTTCACCTGTCCTAAAGTGTATACAGGGCGTGAAGTTATGAATTAATTCTTCAACACAATTTAGCGATGTACCAGGCAAGCAGAAGTCAACGCAGTATACTAATGACCCCTCCAGTATCTAATACTACTATATTATATCTATAGTAGCGCACACATTAGTCATTCATTAGTATTGTATCGCCTCTTAAATGGCAAAGTTTAACTCTGGCTAATCAGCAGCAGTTGGGCGGAAGAAAGGGCGGGGTCAGTGAACTTGTTCGAGATGAGTCACGCCTGCGCGTGCGCTGATTTGCTGCTGGTGTGAATAGTAAGGGTGTGCACCATACCTGGAGTGGCGCGTTGTGTTGAAAGTACCAGGCTGACAGATATTCAACGGAGGTTGATGTTCTTGTTTCTTGGTTATCTCCTCACAACTTATGTAGTCCTATTTTTAAACGATTTATCTTTGACTAAATATGGCTTTATTTTATTAAAATAATTAATAACGGATAGTGTGCACGTGAACACCTTGCGGCGGTCCAAGGGGAAGGGGAAATATAATGATTTTAAACATTACGTTGATATGTTTACAAAATAAGAAATATTGTAAATTTATTTTTTCCACTCTCTAGTTGAGAAGAATTGAGTAAAGAACTTACATGTCACCATGTTGTAGAACGGGTCTCTACTCTCCTATTTTCTACTACGTGGTGACGTACTCGGTGAACTAAGTACGTGCACTCCCGTATCAAACAAACTTTATTGTAGCAGTAGCATTATCAAGCTGACATCATTTTCTTTTTATTTAAGAAATATGTCTTCTATTTTATAGCAATTTTCATGTTTCGTGATGATGACGTCGCGCGTCGGGATTCAACTACAACACCTTATGGTACTTTGAGCTGATTCTGCGTAAATACACACCAATAAGTATATTATTATGTTTGGGATACTTTGAAATAACTACACTTCAAGTCAATGAGACGACCACCAGCTCAGTCACCCCGTGACAATGGCTGCTAAAAAGCAACCGATAATTCGGGTAAAGTGAAAATTTAGATTTTTGTGTGAATTTAAATTATCTCAAGGTCTATAAAATAAACCAAGTTAAAATCCGTAAACCGTAGATTAATCCCACAACACGAGATATTGGAGGTGAGACTATCCGAATCTTTATTAAATTACTTTTAATATTTTTGTTTTTAAAACCATGGCGCTATAAACATATTCTAATATTAGACCTGTCGATACTACCCTCGTTAATATTTTAAACGCTAATACCAGATTCCTGCGAGGTATAAAAGCATTGCAACATAGTACATTAAACTATTTATTTCGCTTCTAGAAACTTATTTGCTTATTATATTTGACCTAGACAATATAATTAAAATGCATTTACTGTAAAAATATTGTAGATGAAAAGATAATACCAATTTATATTTAGTTTAATCGGTGACATTAACGTGACCGTTCAATGCATGTATTAATATTTAATAAATACATTTACCCTTTGGCATATAAATATACGTACTGTTTATTGAGTCTATTCTAGTTAAACAAGTGAGAACTCAGTCTGCAAAACGTTATTGCCTTTTGACGATATGGGTGAAGGGTTTGGTACCATATTACGTACCTACTGTTTAGAAAGTACACTAGTAAGCCTGAAATACTTCTACCTCTACCCTGGCTTCATATCAAGGTATGTAATTATTTGAATTTATTTTAATATATTTATAAGTCAAAATTATTATTTCATGTCTTTAATAACGTACAAATTGTATTAGGTGCACAAGAGTATAACGCACATTTGCAATCGAGCGATCAACACTTACCTAAATACCTTTAAGAGGGCTGTCGTTCACCCGATCTACAAGTCTGGAGAAAGAGCCCACGTCACTAACTATAAACCGATCTCTGTACTCAGTTCCCTGTCAAAAATCCTAGAAATATTCTTGATAACCGTCTCACTTCATATCTTGCGAAACATAAAATAATTGCTAATAATCAATACGACTTTAGGCAGGGAATATCTACCGAAGATGCGGTTTTAGCCCTCATTATCGCTGTCGTTAGCAAACTGGATAGGGAACTCAAGTGCTTTGGTGTCTTTCTTGATTTATCCAAAGCATTTGATTCCGTGTTCATCCCTACACTGATATCAAGGATGGAAAGCATTGGAATTCGCGGTCTATCACTCAAAATCTTTTCAGACTATCAGTCAAACCGCACACAATGTATAAAAATCGATTCACTGTATAGTGATGACAAGAACATCAATTTCGGAGTTCCACAAGGAAGCGTTCTGGGGCCTACGCTCTTACTTATTTATATTAATGAGCTGTGCCGCTTACCAATACCAAACTGTGTCGTATTCACCTACGCAGATGATACAGCACTAATTATTTATGACGACAGCTGGGATAAAGCTAGACGTAGAACAGGAGAGTCTCTTCGCCGAGTGAGGCTTTCAGCAAACCGGTTAACACTCAATATTGAGAAAACCAAAATCGACAGATTTTCACTTCCCCACACAAGCTCACCCCCAAAAGAAACTACTACGGTAAAAGCGCATACGTGTCTAAATAATATAGATTTAGACATTAACGTCTGTGATTATCTCACCCTCTCTTTGGTCCCGAACATCAAGTATCTTGGAGTAATTATTGATGAACACCTAACCTGGCGCCCCCACATCGAAGCAGTAAGTGCGCGAATTAGAAATCTAATTTATATTTTAAAAGAAGTCAGACATTCAGCTGACTGTGCAACATTAAGCCTCATTTATCAGAGTCTCTATGTCTCTGTAATCACATATTGCATTCCTGCATGGAGAGGAACTTCTCAGAGAATGCTTCTAAAAGTTATGCAGTTCAAGCGCAGAGATTAGCCCACTGCACAACTTTTACTCTGAGTCGGAAGTACTCACAGTGCGTCAATTGTTTATTCTGAGAACATTATTACGCCGCCACTCTTTACTCCCCCTCGACAAAAATATCACAAATAGACGTAAAGGTCAGGCTGTCTGTAAACCAGTACAATGTCGTACTTCTTTCGCAAGCCGTCACTTCATAGCTCAAAGCGCACGAGTATATAATAAAATCAATCGATTACTTGACATATACACTTTGACTAAACATAAATTAAAATTAAACTTACAAGTTGGCTACAAAAGTTGTCATACGATGATACCGAAAAGGTCCTTATGATTAACTCATAGACTCATTGATACATACTGATAGTGAATAAAATACATGTACATACACACAAACACACGTCAAACATAATATATACACACGTCACATACGCAGACACACACACACACAAACACACGCACATAGACACGCACTTATTCAACTTTTATAATACACTTACCACAAAATTATTATTATTGTATTGCTTTAGCTTTAGTACATAATTATTAGCCAGAACTGTAGCTCGGAGCGGAGACCTGGTGACCTATAACACAGGTTTCTACCTAGCTTTGGCACCAGTCCTCTACAATATTGTCTTGAGAAACTGTATTACTTCTTAAGCATAATATTTGTAAATATCTGAAATATTGTGGTGAGAAAATAAATATAATTTTCTTTTTTAAGAGTACCACTAGCTTTTATTCCTGGACCTCATTACGGTAGTGTGTTAAGTGTTTCAGAATGACACATTATAGTATAATTGCACGCCTATATCCCCGAAAGAGTAGATACATATCACATTACGCCAGCTATGTTTTTGCCGACATAATAGGTGGCAACCAAATTGCTGTCTGCCGACTTACCGAGCACAGCTACAGACTCTATGATGGCATTCAAAAATTTCTTAACAGAAAACCTCTAAAACACTTTATTCGCACATCAAATGAAGAAAAATCTCTGTTTATACTTTATTTTACTTGCATGTCATGACTTAGGTTAATTCACTAAAGCATACTGAAGACTTGCTGGTGCCAAATCTCAACATATATATTAAACTACATTTTAGTAAGACAAGCCACGCTTATAACTTTGAAAGTACTGCCACTGCCACATCACTTGTTATTAAAGCCAAAAGTTGTCGTTCTGTAGTCTTAGTCGTTATCTTCCCTTACTAACCATTACATCTCTATTTATTGTACAGATGTTTCTGGGCATTGAACATACTAATGTTGTTGATGACATCGTGCGCCGTCACATGGTTGTTGTACGGCCGGTTCGCGGAGATGCCAACCCGGCTCACCATCGAAAACCAGTTCGAACCGTTGTACAACCTCCCCTATCCAAGTGTAACCCTATGCTCGCCTAACCAGATGACTCTGTCCGGCATGGACCACTTTAACAAGACACTAATGTATGTATAGTAACTTCAGTAAAGTCAATAGTAATTAATAAGTATTATAAATCCGAATGTGAGTTTGTTTTTTGTTACGCTTTCACGCCTTAACTACTCGACCGGTCGTCGTAAAATTTCGCATACGTTTACATTGTTACCGAAAAGGATATAGGGATTATACCATCATAGATGGTACCATCTTAGTCTCCCCGTGACCATGGCTGCTGAAAAGCAACCGAAACGTCGGGGAAAGTGTAAACTTAAATATAAATAGTTTTAATAATTTAATCAGCTTAAAAATTAGTAAAGTTTAATAGTAGTAGTTTCTTAATTATGAAATAAAGTGCTAAATAAACAACGCGATAAAATCCGTATATAGTAGTTTAATTTCAATTAATAACATTCGCGTAAACAGAAGACAATATTAAGGATATAGGGAATCATCCAGGAAAAGTACTCGTTCTGTAATAAATTTGAATTAAATTTACTGACTTATTACCGCAAGCGAAGCCGCGTGCAAAATCTAGAAATAGACTTTGAAGTTCATGAGTTTAACACTTGAACGTCAAAGTTTATAAGTTAGTGATCAAAATGACTTTTGACTATAACATGACTGATACTAGATAAACCGACTTGATATTTTAGCGCTATCCATAACAAATGGATTTACATCGGTTATTTAAAAAGCAGTTTCAATGTTTGTAACTCTGTTTTCACACATGTATAAGAAATACAAAAATAATAATTCCTGTAGGTGTGAAAGCATAACGAACGATACAACCCATTGTGGTGCAAGCTAACTCTTTATCTCACATAGCTTGGTATGGTCGTGATTTGCGCTGACAAATATAGACGTGCTCATTATTACATTGATGAGTGATGCATTTTTTTTACCTACTTAGTGCATATTATCGTTAACAATGAACTTTTATATGTGAAGTGATATAACATTATAAAATGGATAGTAGTCCATGTAATAAGAGCGGGCTAGTGCGCCCCGCGGCCTCGCCTTCCTCTAGCTCTAGCATCATATCAGGTATCGCGTCTACAACTGAGATCCAAAATGGATGTCATCCGTCGAGCAGCATTTGAATGAAGTTTATTCCATTACCGTGGATAGTAAACTCAATTCGGACCAGAAGATGAAAGTTTCAAATCTGTGTCGAAAAATTGGCTATAGCACCTCGCAAATGGCAGTCCTGTACCAATCGCTAAAACAGAAAGCGCTTCAAGTTTCCAGTACAGTAGATGCCCTAAAAGAAAAGTGCGATCTAACAGAAAGTATTTCAGAGCTCAAGCAGACCATCCATGATAGCAGTACTACTGAAAAAGTTTCGGACATGATTAAGAAGGGATCTAATAGTTTCGTTCGGCCAAATAATTTAAGCTGTATGGCAATATATCCCCGTGACATATTAAATACGAGCGATGAAGCAAAATCTCTCGTACAGAAAATTATTCGTCCAGAGGAAATGAAGCTGCAAGTACGTGGGGTTCGCAGAACTAGAAATGGAAAAGTTATTGTCAGCACATAATCTAAACAAGACGCAGAAAAATTTAAGCAGGTAGTACAACTCTTTTTGTCCGGTCTTACAGCTGACGAACTCGCCAACGTAAACCACGGATTGTGGTAGTTGGTGTACCCGCTTCTTTGTTCGAAAATGAAGTATTCAGCTGCCTCTTTGAACAAAATATAGGCAATAAGTTTCCATCGATGGATCTAAAATTATTTTTGACTTTAACAAAATTAAGCCACAAATCGTGCAAGACCTCTACCTGCAACTACATCATTGAGGTTCCGGCTAACATAAGAAAAGCCTTGGTCATACAAGCTTGACTTTTTATACATTGGACGTCCTGCCCCGTAAGAGATTTTACGTTAGTAACAAGATGTTACAAATGCCATCAGTATGATCACGCAGCGAAATCTTGCAGAGAGATTACCCCTACGTATGGACATTGTGCCGAAGCTGGACATTCGATGACCGAATGTACGAAGAAGGAAGATGCTCCTAAATATGCTACATGCTCTCATTTTAAAAACCCTAGCAACCACCAAACCGGCGGAACCGATTATCCAACCAGAAATTTATGTTGTTAGTATTGTACCTTTCGCATGCCATATTGTAAAATATGGCTGAACCTGTATAATTTTATTTAAGATCATGTACTGTACCCATGTTTGCGAAATAAACTATCTTATCTTATCTTATCTTAAAACAAGCGGAATATAGGTACATAAACTCAGTAGACTACGAGGGTGACTAGATCGTCTTTTATTTATATTTTAATCACTTACACTAGTTAGCATAGAATCCCATTATTAGACATATATTTGTTTATTTCATAAACATTAGGTATATATTTCAGCTAATATTTAAATGCAAAATTATAAGTAATATTATTTTCATTATAATAGTTACTTATTATAGAACAATCTATATTTGTTAAATATAATATAATATAATATTTTACCACATTCACACAACACCATCTAGCCCAAACTAAGCAGAGCTTGTGCTATGGGTATTAGACAATTGATAAACATACACGTATACTTTTATTTGTAAATACATACTTGTTATACATAGAAACACCCAGACCAAGACAAACATCCATGTTCATGCACACAAACTGACTTGTGCGGGAATCGAACTCGCGACCTCAGGCGTGGCAGTCGGTTACACAAACCACTACGCCATCGAGGCCGACAACTTTTTGTTTGTAACGGCAAAACGTCCTTTGGTGTGCCCACCATGCTGGTTACTTTGGCCCCCGGTGTATAAATAGTGTTGATGGAATATTTCTTTAACACCGTTCCGATCTTATCCGTAATTCCTTTTACATATGGCATATAGGCGGGTTGTCTGTTCACCTC
Organism: Catocala fraxini; assembly: GCA_930367265.1. Taxonomy (NCBI): domain Eukaryota; kingdom Metazoa; phylum Arthropoda; class Insecta; order Lepidoptera; family Erebidae; genus Catocala; species Catocala fraxini. Next base: position 9,929,167 of record OV884040.1, on the reverse strand, counting down.
AGGATGCTTGCCTCTTTTTACAAACGCCAGGCGTATACAAGATAAATTGCAGCTGCGGGAGTTCCTACATAGGCCAAACCAAGCGTACTATTGCTGAGAGGGTCAAAGAACACATCGCCGCTGTGAAGAACCGACAGACTAGCAAATCAGCAATTGCAGAACATATACTGGAATCAGGTACTAATCATTGGATTGAATTTCATCGTCCGGAAGTCCTCTCCACCGATCGCCACTTTTATCCAAGAGTAGTGCGAGAAGCTATTGAAATAAAAAAATATAGAAATTTCAATAGGGAAGATGGTTTCAAATTATCCGCGACGTGGAATCCCGTGATTAATAATACGCAACTTCGCTGTTTTGCACAGTCAGGTAATTCACAGAATACGGACACGACGGCTAGCATACGTAATAGGGATACCGTGAGTGTAGTTTGTGACGGTACATGGACAAATAAAAATATGCCAAAAGTGAGGGTGAATCAAGATTCTTCTGCCTCACAAACGGAGACATGACATCGCAGCACCAGTCAGCTTGTGACCACGGCCGGTGTAACCTGGTCGAAACGTCAAGCATAAAAAAGGTAAACATTATGCATGATCGCGTTAATACCCGTTACATATTATATATTTAAGATTTATATTACGTCATATAAAAAATTTTAATCTAAACATTTTGTTTGTAATTGATATGATTTTTTAAAACGAGCTATATATCTCGAAGCGCGATGCCATTTCAGCCATACCGCGCTAGGCGCTCTCAGGGCGTGGACGTATCGTTCGTCGCCGCGCCCGCCATATTACACTACAACTGTTGCGCCATATGGACCTAAAACGTATATGATGTAACCATCACTACAGACCATTAAAAAGGGTTTTAATAAGTTTTGAAACTTGTGATGGCTGTATTATAATATCGTGTCATTCACTACTCACACTACTCGTTGTGATACGAATGCAGTGGAGAACTTATCTGAATTCACAGACTGCCTTGGCACGGTAAGTGCTATTATTGATGAATATGGTGTAGAAACGGTATTTGTTATGGGTGACTTTAACGCCCACCCCCGTGAACTATTTTTCCGAGAGTTTATAAGTTTTTGTAATGAACAATCCTGGACTTGTATTGATGTGGATATGTTAGGATCTATGTCTAATACATACACGTTTGTGTGTGAAGCGTCTGGTTCTGAAAGATGGCTAGATCATTGCATTGTGACGCATGCCACGAAACACTGCATTTCTAATGTTTATGTTAAATACGATACATTATGGTCTGATCATTTTCTCCTAATTCTTGTGTGTAACCTGAATTTGCTAACACCTAAATTACCCATTGCATTTAAAGTTAATAAGTCTGTAGTGTGGGAAGAACGCAACAAGGAGCAGATCATAATGTATAGTAATGAATGTCACAATAGTCTTCATTCTATTGACTTGCCCAGTAAATGTATAAATTGTGCGGATTACTACTGTACTCACCAGAGCCATATGCGTGTATTGGACAGACTTTATGATGACATTGTTGCTGCATTGAGAAGTGCAGCATCGGCAAGTCGAGGAACCAGGAATGCGCGTGAGAGAGGCTTGCGCATCATTGGCTGGAATAGGCATGTCAGAGACGCTCACTGGGCTGCTAGATTACGGTTTCTAGAATGGGTTGAGTGCGGTAAACCTAAAGTGGGTCGTAATTATGCCGAAATGTGTGAAACTCGACGGATATTTAAAGCTCAATTAAAATGGTGTCAGAATCACCAAGAGTAAATTAAGATGGATATTCTGGCTACACAAAACTCAGCGCGCGACTTCTGCGCTTTCTGGAAAACCACAAAAAAAATGAACCCTAGATGTGGCATACCGGTGAGCGTTGATGTGTTAGTGACTCCAAGGACATTGCGGACTTATTTCGTGAATATTTTCTTGTACGGTCTCCGTTGGGGAAGGCGCAGAAGATGATCAATGCTAAGGGGTTAGTCGGCAACCCGGTAAGGAACCGTTTTAATGATCGACCGATTATTGTGATTAGTGTTGTGTCGCCAAAATCGTGTCCGTGTAGAAGAGTCAAATAATCATATGTACGTAAGCAAATATCAGTAACAATTAACAAGCCGGGGTCAGTAAGTCGCGAAACAAGCCGATACTAACACAAAACAGGAGCGTAAACAATGTGCGCGCGCAGCGACTAACTACTAAATCGTCTAAAACGGCGCGGGCGTCAGTGGCGCAGGGACGCAGAGAGAGGGAGGTATGACTCACTGATCGCATGTACCTACCTGTGAGAGCGGCACAGACACAAAGAACTGCATAAAACAATGACTATTGTTTATGTTACGAACATTTTCATTCATTCTCCGTTTTGTAAAATCCATCAAAATACCATGTACGCACTCGATTTTGACTTAGCCCCCATGATATATGATAAATATACATATAAAGCTTCCGTTAGCATGCATTTCAAGACTGTTGACAATCGGACCAGGTTCCATACAAATTTGCCCATGATCCTTAGACGGTCAGACTATAAACACAACAAAGACCATTAGAGACCTTGGCATACTTCACGACGGCAGACTTCTGTTTGATGAGCATATAGACATGATAGTCAGCAAAGCATCCAAAACCTTGGGTTTTATCACTAGAACCTGTTCCACTTTCCATTCTTTGAAACACATTAGGGTACTTTACTGTTCTTATGTGCGCAGCCACCTCGAGTACGCGTCCCAAATATGGAACCCCCCAGTACGAGATCTATAAATCTCGTATTGAATCTATCCTAAAGAAATTTATGCGATATTTGGACTTCAAAGCGAAACAATATGCGGTGGACTACGATCACCGATGCAAGCGGTACCATTTTTTTACTATCAGTGCAATGTCGTCCTCGACCTTGGAATAACTACGCTATGCCACGTAAGACATGAAGAAAACTGTAGCCATTGGCAATGGCATTCCAAAGGCTACAAATACGAGTAAACAAGACTGGAGCTGTCCAGGTTGATAACCAGCAACACCGCATCAATGCAGGCAGGCCGAGGATGCATAATAACATCGAGGAGCATCTCTTTGAATTGATTGCGCAAGATCTCACTCAATGCACGCGCTCCGTCGGCCTTCGTGTCAGCGTAATCCACATGCGTGTTTGGAGGGTTTTAAAGAAAGATTCTCATCATCCATACTACTATCGCCGGGTAGGTACCAACGTTCGGTATTCCCCAGTGTCTCTGATGAATGAATGAAGTTTAGCTGGACGAAGTCAAAGACGACGAATCTCTGAACCGCTTAATTTTTAAATAACGCGCGTCCTATTTTTATTTGTTGAAACGGGTGTGTAAACCTAGTATTCGTTCGAGTTTGTTAAGCAAAGTTTTAAAATTAAAAGCTCTTTTATATTCAAACACGAGAATGACAAACAAACGCAGTTTTTGTTTAATTATTTTGCCCTTATTAGTGGCTCACTTAAGATATTACAAGTTCTTAAAAATTATTGTTTACTGCAGTGATCAATCGCCTGTATGAGTTCTTAAAAGTTCATGTTAACTGTTGATTTCCAAAATGAGAAACAGGCAAGTGAAGTTTACATACCGACTTAGTGTTTAACTTCCAGACATCAACCGTCAGGTTGCGGCCCGCCAGGATTCTCCCATTGTGATGGAGGGATATCGCACCACGTTCCTCCATAAGATTCTGTTACGGCATACAGAATACATCAGAACAGATTATATTTCTTTTTCCCAGATATTTATTGACATGTTCTGTTTTAGAGATGGTAATCTGACAATCGATTTGGAAAGAGCGCTACCTTTGCTGCTAGGATTTTATGAACAAATCGATGAGGTGAACGAGTATCAACTAAGTCAACTACAACGTATCTTGGATGCCAACCGATATACTGTTAGTATAAGTCATTATATTTTAAGCTAACCTAACATCATACCTATATTTATTAAAATGCACTGGTTAGATATGTATCACATCCGCTATTGAAAGACAATTATGGCCAATATCAGCGTTTTTGAGAACTAAAGTTTAAAAATAGAAAATTAAAAAACAGACTTTAAAAAAATTGTAAGGCACACAATTCACTGTACCGTTTGGTGTACGATTGTAACTAATTAAGTAATTATTGATTCTGGTCGTTTCGCCATTCCCACCGCAGTGTTGTAGGTTCAATCCCCACACGGGATAAAATTTGTCTGATCCACAAATAGTTTTATCGAATCTGTGTGTATCTTGTGTCTTTCGTTTCAATATTTGTAAAGGCCCCCGCGACACAGGAAAAAATCACCAAGTGCGGCAATTGTTGTTAAAAAATCCTAATCCCAACTAATGTTATAAATGAGAATGTGTGTTTTTTACACTTTCACGCCTGAACAACTGAACCGATCACGTTGTCAGGGGAACAGAAAAGGACATGGGGAACCTTTATTCAGTAAAAGTACTGTTGCCGGGGTTGCTTGTTTTTATCTTAATTCAAATGAATACCATACCCTGGTTGACGTACATTTATCAAAAAAAGGAGTACTATTACTAACCTAACCTACATTTACGCGAGAGGAAGTGCGGACAAAATCTAGTAAGAAATGAATAAAAGAGGGAACAATCTTGTTTCAAAAAAAAAGGAATAGAATAAAATAGAAGAATTTACTTTGCTGCCAACGCAAGGTTCAAAAATGATACTGAACATCCAATTACAACTCTCATTATAACATCGGCTACTCGAGGAACATTACTCACCTCATCTCAACTCAAAGTGTGTCTGCAATTATCTGTAGAACAGTAAGATTAGAGCGCACATAATAGGGAGCATATAAACACACATCGTCGCCTATTTTGGGGATAATTCGCAAAACAGTACAGCTCTTCAGTAATTTGAATTTTTTTATTAGCCTTGTAGGAGACCGTTCGGTTTCCACGCTGAGGTCTCAAATGCGATCCCAAGGCGCGCATCTCTGATATTTCAAAGTTACGTCTATTGAATAGTTAATTATCGCTCGCTTTGACGGTGAAGGAAACCATAGTGAGAAAAGGTGCATGCATGTCTGAGAGTTCTTCATAACGTACTCGAAGATATATAAAGTCTGCCAACCCGCACTGGGCCAGCGTGGTGGACTAAGGCCTAACTCTTCTCACACTGAAAAGAGGCCCGTGCCCAGCAGTGAGACAGTTTAATACAGGGTTGATATTATGAACTGTCTATGTTATTTCAGATGGCCGAAGTGATGGGCAAGATGCCACAGAGTTGCGACCGGTTCCTGAGGCGATGCGCCTTAGCAAATAAAGTCTACAAATGTAGCGAATTGTTCAAACCTATCATTACTACTCACGGATACTGTTGTAATTTCAATAGTAAATACACTTTCAACGGCAAAGAGTGAGATATATTTTTCTTGTGGAATGTAGATTTGTCGTTCACATTAAATGTCTTTAGTAGTATATGAGTTTATCGTATGATAGCTCTCAATGACGACTAAAATCATTATGTCGAACGACGCCTTGCCGAACTTTTTATGAACCTCTCCAGTCAATCTATGTAATATGCTTATTAGAAATGAAAGTCACTTTATCTAGGTACTTGTGTCATAAATACGAGATAAGTCGAAAAGGATCGTTTCGAACACGCACATTTGCTACCGTGGTTGACATGGCTAGAAGTCACAACCCGTGACTTGTCACATCTGAATCAAATCAAATCAATGAAAATATTTTTATTAATTTAAGCCACAAAGTAACAGTTATGAACATCAAGGTTACAACTACCTAAACAAAATATGAATGTACATACATCTACATTTACCTGTTGCCACGTTCAGTAAAGCAGGAGCGTTCAGAAGCTATCTTATCTCAAAATATAGTGTCGATAGAAACCAAGGGTTTAGTGCATGGCTAGAAGCTTACAAATCAGCCCCATGTATTTTGAACGATTTATTGGTAGTTTTCAGTTAATACATAAGTTTCATATTTTTGGTCGATCCTAGAGAGAGATCCTAACTAATATTATAAATGCGAATGTAAGTTTGTTTGTTTGTTAGTTAAGCTTTCATGCCTTAACTACTACTTACTTACACAACCAATCATCAAGAAATTTGCATACATTAGAGATACAAAAAGGTCATACTATTCATCCAGAAAAAATACTGTTTCGGAGCAAAGCCGCGGGCAAAAGTTAGTACGTAATAAAGATACATGCTTGTTTTTATCGTAATTGAAGTGAATACTATCCCTAAGAAAGCTAAGGCAATAGTGATCATATCTATTAATTACATTCCTGTTGTAAGAAATAATGAACATTTTAAAAACTTTATGTTATAAAATAAGCATTGGGGCGATTCGAGTACCTCTTATTTTTAATATTCATATTGCCTCTTTAGATTTATTCGTTCAAATTTTTGCGTGTCCAAATAATATCTACTTAAAATTATTTTATGGACAAAATATATATAAATTGGAATTCGTTATGGGTACTCTACCTGGCCTTTGCTATTAGTTACACTATTTTTGAGTCAGCCTGTATATTATTATAAGATGTACTCGACTACATTTTTCAGCATTCTTGTGAATCATGACTATGAGATATCCACCAATTACACGATACAAGATGTTGGTTACCACTCCGCGTTGACTGTGATCTGTGACTACGAGCCTGAAGATGTCATTCCAGATACACTACTCAACGCGGGATCTGTACGAGTAAAGTTCTTTAATATTTACAAGGCTTTCCCTTTTAGTAAATTACAGGCTTTTTATTAAAAAATACGAAACTTGCTGTAGCACAAAGCACTTTGCCTTTGCCACAATATATTATATACACACAAAAATCAGCTTTCTCAGTTCCATTGCATAATTATAATCCTATTTTCTAAAAAAGGCTGTACACCGAGTTATCGGATTATTATGGAATTATGTAAAAGGTATTACATTAAGACGATATGCTAACTGACATAAGTAATAACTAAGCACCTGATGTTCGCCGTACACTACAGTCGTGCCGAAAATATTCGCTTGATTTGTATGTTTAGTGGCCCTCGATTCAAATACCACAGCGATATATTTAGCAACATTTGCATGCAGCGCTCCAATTTTAATATTACCCTGAAAACATCATATTCCTATGTAAATATTATAAATGCGAATGTGAGTTTGTTTGTTTATTACACTTTCACGACTTAAATACTTTATCGATTATCATAAAATTTCGCAATAATTGTTGTCAGGGGTACAAAAAAGGCTATTGCTGGCCTTTCATCCAGTAAAAGTTAACTGTTCTCGAGGGATAAAATGTTATTCATGAAATCTACATTCGCGGGTAAAATCCAGTAATAAATATATAAACTATAATCGGTATCTACTTGAAGTATGTAAGTAATAATGAATATATTTTATTTTATGTGTAGATAATGTTGACGGATTGGACGGAATTCCCCGTGGACTACGAGACGTGCCTGGTAGACAGCAACACAGAAGCCTTTCTGCTTTTACATGCGTTTTACATTTATTGCTCTGATGAAGTCAGTACACTGCCACCGTGGAGGTAAATTTTGTGCTATAATGAGTAATTAGGCTGTCTTTTCGATCCAGTGTAGTGCAATCAGCAATAGCTCAAATCCCAATTGTAAGTTTCAGCTGGTTGTAGCCATCACAACTTAGCAATCAGTAATTTAGATATAATTTCTTGATAATAAGGATTATGCTATTCTAGTGTACTAATATAGCAAACTTGAATACAAATCCCTTGATGGTAAACTATTAAAAAGAAAATGCAGGGTATTTGCCAGGCCCAATTTCGGATATGACGGCCACAAATAACAGAGACGAACCATCTGCGCAGGTGCTGCAGGCGCGCGAGCGCACCTGCAGCACCCCGAAGAATGGGGGTCAAACGTCTAAAATGGGCTGTGAAGTCCTATCGGCTGTTGAGCAAAAGACCTAAATACTTTAGGGTTGACTCGACACCGATGCGGACCTCTCCTACCATGATATGGGCCCCTAGGGGTGGCCGTTTCCGAGGGCCGTGGAAACAAACGGCCTCGGATTTGGACAGGGCCACCTCGAGGCCCAACCACCGGATAGGATTGATGACTTGTGCGACTCCAGCGGTCGCCAGTATGGCCGCTGCCCGGTGCGACTTACCCCTCGCCGTGACAAGCGTGTCGTTAGCGTAACAAATGACGCCGACGCCAAGGAAGAGCGCACCTCGCATCACCTAGTCGTAACCGATGTTCCACAAGAGCGGACCCAGAACCGATCCCTGTGCAACACCGCACGACATCTCTCGCCGACTCCAACCGTCGTGACCCGGGTAAACTACTATCCTCTCCAATAGATATGCCCCGACAATGCGGCGGAGGTAGGTCAGCACTTGATGAAAAATGAGTGCCTCCCTAATATAACTCCAGGGCAAGGTGTTGAAGGCATTCGACATCAACTCCGTCATCATCAAAACTAGTATACAAGCAGCCTCCTGCTAATTACGTTGCAGGCGATGACGAAGAGTTATTATTGACTACACTGTCAATTAAGGTCAGATCTTCTGACGGCACTTATATGACCCTTAGAGCTCTCCTGGATCAGGGATCACAAATATAATTAATATCGGAAAACGCTGTACAACGATTGGGGTTGCAGCGGCAACGATAAAACGCGTCCGTCTCTGGTATAGGTTCAGGTGCTAGGCAGAGTAAAGGTCGGGTGTCTATTGATTGTCAAACGATATACGTTGACTATAATTTTACTACCGAAGCACTAGTTCTATCGAAGGTCGCTAACTCGTTGTCTAATGTGCCATTCAAAAGGCAATCATGGCCTCATATTCAACATCTTCAATTAGCTGACCCAGAGTATAACATTTCGAAACCCATTGATATTCTATTGGATATCAGTATATATTCGCAAATCATCATAGATGGTCTTATCAAGGGGCCCGCGCAAGCGCCAATTGCGTAACAGACTGTCCTCGGATGGATCCTGTCTGGCAACGTCCGCACATTTAATTGTCATGTCGTAACAAATGACTTATCAGGATTTGCGAAATATAGGGAGATAAAGGACGTCGATACATCATCATCTATGACTAGTGAAGAGCAATATTGTGAAGAGTTTTATCGCCAATTTACTCGTTGTTTAGACACTAGTAGATACGAAGTCGGCATACCCATGAAAACCGAATACGAAAATAAGCTCGGCAAATCTAAAACAAAGGCAGTCGCACAGTTTAGACAGTTAAAACGAAAGATGTGCAATAATGTATCATTCTCGGATAGTTATAAATTGTTTATGTTAGAATATCAACATCTGGGTCACATATGTGAGCTTACTAATGTTGACGATTCGAAATGTGGTTTTTACTTACCCCATCACGGCGTAATGAAATTAGATTCGTCAACGACAAAAGTTCGCGTAGTTTTCAATGCGTCGGCAAAATCTACATCAGGCAGAAGCCTGATTGACCTCATGTGTTGTGGGCCGAATCTTCAGAAAGACCTAATGACTCTAATCTTAAATTGGAGAACTTATTGTTATGTAATCACGGCGGACATAGAAAAATGTTCCGTCAAATCTTTATTAGGCAATCAGACTGTCATCTTTAATCCATCATTTGGCGGCAATCAGCTTAGGAATTACTTCGTGAATATCAACTCACTACCGTGACCTACGGTACCAAGGCTGCTCCATATTTAGCTATGAGGTCGCTAAAGCAACTAGCTATAGATGACGGCGCCATGTATCCACTAGCTGCATTTGCGCTCCATCAGTCATTTTATATGGATGATTTGTTAGTGGTGCTAGTGTCATTCCTCAATCCAGAGAACTCCAGCTTCAGCTCATTGAGATGCTTAAAGGTGCTGGCATGAATCTCCGCAAATGCTCCAGTAATGAACCAGAATTTATGTTAGTTCTATCACCTGATCAACTCAATAACCCGTTTGATTTCAAGTGCTCGGACACAAGGAAAAATTTGAGAATAAGATGGAATTCATCAAACGATAGCTTTAGTTTTGAAAACCAGTTACAGCATCATAATAACCATCTAACGAAGAGACAACTGCTCTCTGAAATTTTATAACTATTTGACCCTTTGGGTTGGCTATCACTATTATCAGTAAGAGCAAAACTGCTATTCCAAAGTGCTTGGTCATCAAACTGTACATGGGATGAAGACGTTTCGCAATCGATTCAAGAGGAATGGATTAATCTTAAAAATTATTATAAATTAGTAAATCAATTTGTCATTCCTCGTTATCAGCAATCATATCAAATTCACGCATTTTGCGATGCCAGCGAAAAGGTCTACGCAAGCGTTGTATACGTAGTGACTAAAGATAAGAGCGTGTACACATCTCTTCTTGCTGTAGCCAAAACAAAGCTAGCGCTCATAGCTAAAAAACTGTCCTTGCCACGTCTTGAGCTATGTGGAGCATTATTGCTTTCCCATTTTATTAAAAAGATCACCGAGTCTTTTTCAAATCAAGATGTAAAGATTTATGCCTGGACAGATTCCATGATAGTTTTAGGGTGAATAAAAGAAGATGTCAAGAAGTGGAAACAGTTTGTGGCTAATAGAATCATCAAAATCACTAGCATTGTTCCACCATCTTGTTGGTATCATGTGAGGTCAGAGGAGAATGCTGCCGATTGTGCTACTCGCGGTTCTACATTGAAGAAGTTATTAGGTCATTCGCTGTGGTGGCACTGTTCGAAATTGAACACTATGACACGTTATTCAAACATCAGAATCGTGAAAGACAAAAAAGAGGTTTAGTAAACGGAGTGGGTTATATAGCCAATTCATTATTCGGTGTCTTGGACGAGATTAGCCGTAAAATATAAAGATGACATCGACCTGATCAGTCAGAATGAAAAAACCTTATAAATCTTATTAAAAATCAAACGAGCATAATACAGTCTGAAAGCAATATTATACGCCGTAATGAAAACATTATGAATTCGCAATTTTTATTTATCAATCAGCGTTTTCAACATTTATCGGAAGAGATGACTAATTTACGCTTACAACATGAATATGGTATCAATATCACGTTATCTAGCCTAGCAGCCTCTATAGTTTTATCAAATATTTGTTGGATTCAACAAACCTTGATTGATACAGTTACGGCTATTTCACAGTATTGATAGTCATTTGTTATCACCAGATCATCAATTATCGCAGCAGCTGAGCAACATCTCCAGCCAACTGAATGGTAAACTTGCAGTACTAGTGGATTTTAATAATATCAAGGACATATACTGTCTACTTCAAGTATCGGCTAGGGTCTTTTCTAATTATCTAATCATAGAAGGCAAGGTGCCACTTATAAGCAATGAATTGTTTCAGTTGAACAAGATCATACCTATTCCACAAAAGAGAGGACTTCAGTAGTATCATCTGTTGCCAACGGTCTCATACATAGCTCACAATTTGCGCAAGGATACAGCATTTCTTTTATCAGACTGTTACATCTATAAACATGCACTTATACTCCCAACAACGTATACTTCTGTTCTTTAAACATATATGATCTAAAAATAAAACAATACCTATATTTGTGATATCAATATCATTAGTCAAAAGCGCTTATGTCAGTCTGTAAACGGGCTGTGCGAAGTGCAATGGATCAAGTGGCACAGATTAAACACCTGGCTATATACTTGTTGCTCGGATTGTCAAGTTCGCATCATATGTACTAACCGTGTAATCACGGCCAACCTAGTAGGCAGCGCGTTTATTACCCTAGGTCAAGATTGCACGTTAAAAGGTGATAACTTCCATATTTATGCTCATAACAATTACATCAATCATTTGAACATACACCCTCACATCGAAGTCCTAGAGGTGTCTGTGCTAAACCGAATCATTCAAACGTCAATACTGGAAAGTTTTATCGACGCTGAAATCATCAACTTATGTGGAACCAGTTGAAAGCTCAGATTGAAGAAGTAAAGGAACACTCATCCATTGATTTAAGCATTCATGACGTTCATCACTACACTATGCTGTACATCAGTGTAGTTGCGGTCATCATCATGGGAGGCGTCATCGTGTACCTCGTCAGGAGCAGGCGGACTACGGACGGAGTAGTAATTCTTAGATTAGACGGCAGACGACCTCGTCCAGGGACACCGCATGCTCCGCCAGGCTCCTCACTCGCAGAACTGATTGTGGAGCGTCTGCGGCGAAAACCATACTAGTTGTCCGCCAAGTCCAGACCCACAGAAGAATGCCGCTGGACGAGGCGCTCCGCGATGATAAATTCGAACAATTTAGCCACCTTGTCCAGCAGCACAATGGGCCGATGGGCGGACGGCCGGGCGCCAACTGATGCGGAAACTGGCCCTGCTGCAAACACTCACTGAGGAGCCCCCTGAGTCGGGGCGCGAGCTCCTTAAAGGCCAGGGCCAACGCAAGGCCTGGAATGCCGTCGGGCCCTGGGGCGGTGTTTCTCGAGCGAAGTCTCGACACCGCCGCTCACAGCTCTACCTGAGTCATTTCGGGAACCAAGTCGTCGTCAAAGTCCGCGCTGGATGCCATGGAAGGCGGTACCATCGGCGGAGGAGAGTGCGCTGCCCGTAAGGGAAACAGAGCGGCCACCACCTCCTCCAACAACTGTAGCCGGAGTCTCTGGGACAAGGGAGGCGCCCAGGGGCGAAGCTTGCCCCTTACCATAAGATATGGACGCCCCAGGGATTACGGTCCAGGGAATTCTAGGCATCGCCGCGTCACAGATTTGAGTTATGGCCTCCCGGAACCACTCGGCCACCATTTCGACATTGTCAGGCCTGGCCGGTGCTTGCACCCAGGCCTGAACGATGGAGGCTTCCGGGAGTTCCTCCCGATTTAAAGCCCAACGCGGACCGCCCCTAATCCGCCCCTTGGGCCTGGGGGTTGGAGGTCGGGGCGGAGACGTTGAACCGGATATAACGGTGGTCCGACAACGTCGCCACCTCCTCGACGACGCGCCAGCCTTGGACACGGCGTGCTAGTGCGGGGCTAGCAAAAGAATCATCGATGACAAAACCGCCTCGCTGACGCACGCATGTGTGCACTGACCCACGATTGAGAACTAGCAGGCCGTTTTCTACGATATTATTAACACCGCCTACATTCATTAACTATTACTCAAAAAATGTAATCATACTGATTAATTATGGCATATCAATCACTTAGTAACAACAGAAAAAAAGAAACTAAGCAAAAAAATATTTAAATTAGATAAACCTCTTCTTCTCCCTAGCCTTTATTATTCCCAAGTCACTTGGGGTCGGCTATTTTAGTCTAACCGGATTTGACTGGATATCAGTTTTTACACGGAGCGGCTGCAAGCGAGCGGCTTAAATTAGATAAACCTAATCAAATTAAAGTGTGATTATTAAGTAATATATTATGGTCTGTAAGAGACTAGATTCCAGGACACAGGGAATCCTAGTGTGGGGTTTAGGGCATCAAATTGCCATACTTTGTAACCTTTCCTTGAACAATAAATACTTATTATTATTATTATTATTATATTAAGTTTCTTATCAGTCGTTAAATGCTTAACTTTCAATATAAAAAAGGCAATACAATATGAGGAGCTCATAGCCAGTTGCACTCACTTATCGGTAAACGATTAGCGAGGTTAAGCAACTTGGGTGCGGTCAGTCTATAAATGGGTGACCGCTTAGTGGTATTTCATCTGAGCGTCTCCGTGCTTCGTAGAGCACGTAAAAAATCGGTCACGGTTGTTGTCAAATTAACAGCAGTTAAGCCATGTCAGAGGCCTACGGGCGGCTTAAACAACTCTTGACAACAGGTTGGCCACTAACCACACGAGAAGAAAAGAAGAAGAATATAAAAAAACAATTAAATGAAATGTAACATTCAAAAGTAATGTCAACATGATAATATTAATAAAATTAGCCTCGTACAATTCAGAAAATCAATCATAGATTATAACATTTCTTAAATTAAAATATATTTTCGTCACTTTCATCACTTTAATGAAGGAATATTGATCGTCCTCTAAATTTCTTAGGGGGTGTAACTGAGTCAGCAAAATTGCTACGCTCTAACAAAATCCTTTTTCTTGGAGTAAGTGGCTCAGGCGTCATATTCTTCAAACGATCAGATGGTGTACACAAAAAAGGCGTAACAGGTGTCCTCAGTCCGGAAATAGTGGATGCAGATGCTGTTTTGGGAGACACAGCTGGACTTGGCACATCGATGCCCGATATTGGGTTTGATTGAGCTTCTGACGAATTTTGAAAAGTGTTTGGGACGGACGCAATTTGAATTTGGCCAATCTTAAAATGTTGACAATTGGCTTTAACTGTGCACGAAGTCTTCTAACGTGAATATTAGGCTCAGTTACACTCCATGTTAGCTGATGAATTTTGAAGGTTCCTTTGAATGGACGACATTTGTTTGCATTTGCTATATTTTGTATTTTAGCAATATGTGTTTCATCGACAAGAATAATTTCGATGCCTTTACAGTTATCTTTCAAGCAGCTAATAAAATCGTCGCTATTAGTGACAATCCTCTCCAAGTGTAACAATATTATCATATGTTCATTTCAGGCAGCCATCTAGATCATCAGACGCGTATTTTCTGTGTCCTGCTTCGCTGAAATGCTATACGTTAGTCTCCACTTTGCAGATTTTGCTTAAATAATTAACCAACATGTGGAACATGGTCTTGTTGTGGTACTGTGTGGTCGGTCCATCGCTTTGAATATATAGATTTTTTAAATCTAGACGAAGCATTTTAAGTTTCTATAGGAGGGTCAAATGTGCGTATATAAGAACGGAATCATGTCTCAGATTTGTAGGTACAGAGCATATATATGTAGTATTTAGAAAAATGGCGTCGATTTCGTTGACATATGGCTTTTCCTACGGATGCTCGAGAAAATTACGACGGATACGCACATGCTGAAGAAGGTGGTGTATTTTCATCTAAATCTGTTCAGTGCGCCTTCTTATCTTTTCTTTTCTCACGCCTCAACATTTGCCTGTGCTGTCTAGGTGTAAAGTTTTTGATCGTTTTTAACAAACCATCTTCTTTCTTACGATTATACCTCTTCCTATCTTTTCTACGTCTTTCTTCTAAAGCAACAGTATTTAGTTTAGCTCTCGCTCTACGCATACTCATTTTTTTCAGTTCGTGTCTGCGTTTTTTCTTCTCTTTTTTACTTAATTGAGTTCTAGACCTACTTGAGCGAGGCATTATAGCTGGAACAAAGCAAAGGAAGCAAGCTGAGTTATTTTGTTATAATGCACATCACCTTTATTCTGTTATTTGCGTATCGTTTTATAATAAAATATGGTAGGTAGTACACAAATAGGTATATTTATGGCAATGGTTTTAACAAAATGAAACGTTTGCATTCAAATTTAGGCAAAAAGTGGTATTTATAATATTTAATGTGGACATTAGGGCTCTGGACTCGTGTAGGGTGGATTCCAGACTGCTCCTGAACTGTGTTAAAGCCCTTAACAAACTTGGCAGGAAGAATACAGTGAGACTGGTGTGGGTTCCGGGGCATGCAGGGGTGCAGGGCAATGAGGAGGCTGATGAATTAGCCAGAAAGAGCTCGAAGCAACTGTTTGTGGGCCCTGAGCCATTCGTGGGACTCTCTGAGAGCACCGTCAAGGCAGCTTTGAATGCAAATGGCAATGATAAACACAGGCTAGAATGGATGGCCCTTAGGGATTTGGAACACTCCAAGAAATTCATTGCAAACAGAGCCACAAGCTTCACTCGTAAGTTCTGCGGGTATAACAAGAGCCAAATACACACTGGCCATTTTGGCACCAACGACTTCCTGTGCATATTGAGATTGGCACATAATTCGATCTGCAGAGCCTGTGGTGAACAGGACGAGTCCATATCGCACCTACTGTGTGAATGTGACGCGTTGGCTGGATTGAGGATGGGTCTGATGGGATTGGCATATCCAAACCCTGAAGACTTCAGGCTTCTCCCTCTGAAGTGTACGCTGCGGCTGATGCAATACATTCACAAGGAGATAGCTAAGGGATAAATCTTGGAGCCGACACAAAAGATCCCGCTGGGTCGAAGTATCGCCGGTGTGTACTGACTGGCCCCCATACAAGGTAAGATAAGATATGTGGACATTCAGGATCACAGAAAATATGTGCACAGAAAAGATATTGCAGGCCAAAGTCAACAATGCTCTCTTGTTTTTGAGGTTAGGAAAACGGCAAACGAGAATTTAAAATGCTCCTTAGAAGGCATTCCGCCAGCTAACTAATAAATACAATGAACACTTACCTACCAAAATACACATTGAACAGAAACGTGGCACCGATCTTTTACAAAAAGAGTAACATAACTTATTTATTAAACTATAACACAACTAAACATGGCCATCTTGTTAAATCGGCGCAGTCCATTGACAGCTATGAGATGTTACCATTGTAAAAAAGAAATAAACTATGGTAAATATTGTAGCAATTTTAAAAGTATTGATTTTTTAATCCACATGAAAGATGTGCAAACATAACGGCTTGATTATTTGACGTTATAGTAAAAAAAATGTGAAGAACGTTATGGCAATAATCTCATAAATTAGTCATGAGTATAATCAACGCCCATGAAGCATGGCTACTTGGTGATAATTTGATAAACAAAACAGTAGCATTCACATAAAAGTAGGTATTGGGAATCCGAACAGTTCACAGAAGTAGACAATATAAGACAAGACCTTTTTTTAATTATAGTGTAATATTTTTTACGTTTAATTAAAACTATTGTTGCATAAACAAATAAAGGTCATATTTTACTGCTTCATAAATCGTCGTTTTTGATCCGAACATTGATATGCGTATGACCCATTTTAATACCCTCTCTCTCATAGTCCAATAGAACGGCAATCTGTCGGATAAAGATCAGACGCAAGGTCAGCGGCTGCCCAAAATCAGCGCCTTTACGTGCTTTCTGAGGCACGGGCTTGTGCATCACCGCATACTTTCAAACATTGGGTTGCTATCGAGAATTTCTTGACATAAAACACGATAACATTATGGTAGCCCGACCTCGGATTCGACCTCAAGTCCTCAGCAAGCACCAGTCGGAAACAAGTTAAAAATGCAGGACTAAATTCAATATAGCATAAGTTAGTATAACCTAGAGACACTCCCTTACACTGGCAGCAGGTGAAAACAGTGGTAATTTATCTCATGCAATAATCGTTAAAGAAGCTCTGGAAATCCTATAAGCCGCAAGCGCAAAACAAGTTATACTGCTGCAATCTCCTGTAGAGTGAAATTACTGCGGCAGTTTGGTTTGCTTCAGATTTAAAAGAGATAGATACCATACCTCTTGTCTGATTTTTTAGTCGCAATTGTTACTTCGAGCATGAGCACGAGCTGGGCGTGTTCAGACAGTACCACAACTCGGACTGCGACCTCATGTGCTACATACTCGCCGTGTGGAAGACCTGCAAGTGCTGGCTTCACTTCCTACCGTCGTTCTTCTTGCAGATCGAGAAAATTTGTAAGGCCACTCATATCCCCTGCATTATGGATGTTAAAAGTAAGCTAGGTTCATTTTATTAGTGTACTACGTAATATAAATTGAATGTTGTCTGTATAATCCCTGAAACGCTCGAGCAGTTGTGCTTGCGTAAACGCTTAACTAGGCAGATTAGAAGTATTAACAAGCACGATTATAGTATTTACTACTACAGGGAATGGGCCAAAATTAGAAACAGAATATTTATGAAAGAAGTAAAAGCCCAATCACCCCTTCAGTACTCTTTACTTTTCTCCTTCTATCCCTTATCATTTTAGGTCGCAAAGCGCATGTAGTTAAGTACTGGGTGTAGCGAGTGAACATAGGCTGTTTATACTACTTGGCGTGAAGCAGGCAAAAACATTAAAATCTGTTTTGTTAAGTGAACAAAAATCTGCAAAATTGATGATCTAAATTTTATTTTTATTTATTGTTGCTATTTATAATTTACTAGCTTCTAACCGCGTCAATCCAGGCCATGGTTTATCTAAGGACCAAGTTTTATCAAATACCCTTCAGTAGTGTTTGCTTGAAAGAGTAGTAGATAGAGTACCTAAACATCTACCCTCGCACAATGTCACGTTTATAACAGCAGTAGTTGTAAAAGAAACCGTAAAAGAACTCTTCAGGGTGCCCGTATAATTAATATGAATCTAACTGCATATATTTACTAAGATTAGAGATTACATTATAGATAATATTATAGATAAGAAAAGGTGGTGTTGCAACTTCTTGTCAGTCAGATCCTTCATCAAATTGTTATCAGTGCTTGTCTACATACTAATATCCAAAGATCTATCATATCGGATGTTTATGAAAGTTGCAAACGCGCAAATGATTCATAGATTTTATATAGAATTCATGACTCACAGTAGCATATATATATATATATCTATTATCATCAATGATTTGCATTTACGCGACTACTTATATAAAACAAGGTCAATTGGCCATTGAACCCGAGTTTATCTGAAAAATCTATATTGCCCGCACGAGGCATATTCTATCCTGAGATGTACAGGTACCAAACACATAGGTATAGGTTACAACGGACACATATAATGTACCTATCTATCTATATATCTAAGGCCTAGAATCGGAACAATTAGGTACCTATGGGAGCATGCAATGCAATGCAATGCAATACTTTTTATTACTTTACTACTATAGTCGCTAATAAGCCAAGTACCAATGTTTAAGGTCATCGGTACTTGGTGTTAGCTTAAAAATAACTTTACAATCTTATGAAAGTAATAAAAAAAGTATTGCACCATCTTATGAAATTAAAAATAAATATGTTACTTCATGTTACGTAGATATTATGAAATTAGAAAAAAAACATGCTGATTCATGTTACGTAAATAATAAAATATGTATATATTGCTCTATATATCTTACGAAATTAATCTCAATAAGATTAATAATAACAATATTTAGCTTCTAGATAAAGATTGTGTAAATAATCTTTGAATATTAAACGAAATCTTATCTTACCCACGTGTGCCGTTGGTTTAGTAGTAAGTAATTCAAGCGGCTGATCAATGGGCCATGACAAGGACACACAGTACACTGCGTCCGGTATTAAGTATAGCTAATACCGCATTAGTTATTAACTCATATGTACCTATATCTCTGTATACCAAATTTGCATAACATTCTTATGATAAAAGTTACTCGTCCCGGACCTATTGTTAATGAGACATGAGAGTTTTCTCGCAGGAGATTCTGCAGAACAGTTCGCCGCTGAGCTGGTTTTTACACAATCAGCAATCTGTTAGAAATCTGCACAACATTATAAGTAGACAAGGTTAATAATAGGGGTTAAAGTATGAAGATGCCGTTGTATAGTAATATGTACTTTGAATTGACATAAAACCTTCATGGTGTGAGATTTTCGAGTGAAACTTTTTCAAATGATACCTGTAAGATTCTTCTTTTAAAAAATGTGCAACGTTCGATTTTCGACTTTCAATGGTATTTCTTTATTCAGCTTAGACGGGAAAGATGGATACTTCGAAAATCCGAGTAATTTTTTAATACGAGTTCCGACGTGGTACTAACGCTGCGTTTGGAGAGGAGACTGCTAATGAACGCACCGTGCGTTTTTTGTTTAAACGCTTTCGTAATGGAAACTTCGACTTAAAGAACGAACCAGGCGGAAAACCAGGTGAATTAAGCTGAATTGAAGATTTTTATCGTGGTGGAATGCTGCGATGCCCGGGCGAGGCATTTCGCCAAAGTGTGCAGCGCCGTGTCCACAACAACATCGCGGCAGTCGCCACAGTGATGACATCCGGGCGTCTCCTGCCGGCCTATGCGACACAGAATTGAAGGAGATGGTGGAAGCCGGCATGGTTTAACGTTACCTAGAATATTGGCTCATATACATCAAATCAATAAGATAAAAAAAAAATGAAAAGTGGGTGCGTCATGATTTGACTGATCGGCAGAAAGAAATGCGTGTTCATACTTGTGTTGCCTTGTTGAATCGGTACAGAAATGAAGGAATATTGGATCGAATTGTGACATGTGACGAAAAGTTGATTCTTTACGATAACCGTAAGCGAAAAATGCAATGGCTGACCCCAGGACAAACGCCGCAACAGTGCCCTAAAGCAAAGCTTACCAATAAAAAGGTAATGGTAACTGTTTGGTGGTCTGTTCATAATGTTATTCAGCTTTCTCAGGACTGGTCAAGCAGTAACAGCAGATGTTTACTGTGCCGAACTTCGAACAATGATGGTGAAACTGGCAGTGAAACAGCCCCGACTCGCGAATTGATCTTCACCATTATTTCTCCATGATAACGCAAGACCTCACACTGCACGAGAAACCGTTGTAACTCTACAAGAGCTGCAGTTAGAAACCATACGTCATCCTCCGTACTCACCAGACCTTGCTCCAACGGACTACCATTTCTTTCGTGATTTGGACAATTTTCTAGGTGATAAAAAAATTTCTTCCCAGGTGGCAGTACAAAATGCTTTCACACAGTTTGTCGAATCTAGATCCCCGGAGTTATATCGTAAAGGCATAAATGAACTTCCGTTTAGATGGCAGCAATATATAGATAATGAGGGTAAATATTTCGATATAATTAATATGGTAAACATCTTAGAAAAAAACGAGTTTCAATTTGCCAGTACAAATCGGCAGTTTCATACTTTAACCCCTAATATTACCTAATATTGTCTTACATTTACGCGAATGTTATACATTCATTTACTTTATACGGATTTCAGCACATATGATTTGAAAATACTGCTTTTTAATATGTTAAAATATTTAAGTATTGTAATTTACACTTTCCCGGCGTTACGGTTGCGTTTCAGCAGCCATTAGATTAAAATAGTCAAACCTAAGAAGAACCAAACTCAGCAAGACTTTATGATACATTGAGCTGATTCTGCGTATATAGGAACACCAAGAATTAAATTATGTTCGAGTACTTTAAAATAACTACATTTCAAAACAATTAGACGACCACCATCTTAGTCTCTCCGTGACCATTGCTGCTGGAAGTGGTCGAAACGTCGGCGAAAGTGTTAATTTAAATAGTTTAATAATCATAAATTATCTAAAACTTGTGTTTTTAAATGAACTGCGATAAAATCCGTATGGTATGTAGTTTAATTTGAACCTTAAATTATTTATCTAACTAAATGAGTCCATAAGTCATTGCCGAACCCTCTCTACGGGGATAAACATGAAAACAGGCTTGATCTTTATAATTACATAGCATAAAATTGTTTAACCTATTGAGTCGCAGTGGCACACGGGTGACCAAACGAAATAGGTTTTTTAATTATGAATAGTGTTAAGTACTAAGACTCGTGACGTATTACAGAGAACATGAGCTCCTGGTTGACGAGTGAGCTCTGCGTGTGCCCAAGGGACTGTGAGTCGCGAAGATACCGCGCTGACCTCAACATTGGCAACTTCCGTGCTATACCGTATAGGATCGAGTCGCAAAACCTCTAGTTAGTAATTACTGTACCATTTTTTTAAACACAATGTATCACTTAATTAGATTGCAATATTAATTTAATTGCTCTTCGGTTTTCCTAATTGGTTAACTGATCAATTCCAGTGACGTATAACAACTACAACAAGGTCTGCTAGTGTTCCATTTAAATATAATAAACTTGACACTGCTAAAACAACAACTTTCATTTCGTGCAAAATTGAGTGTTTCTGTAAAGCAATTGAAAGTAGCACTACGAGGACGAAGTCTGCAAATGTGTCCGAGAGAAAACAATAGTCTCGCTACTGTATGATATAAAAACTCTCATGTAAAAATTATTAGGCACTGTGGACCTCTAATATACATACCTACTTTTCACTACCACTTCAGAGATATAAAAGCATCATTCAATGTATTTATGTATGTAACATTATATTTATTTCTTTAGCAGAGGCATGCAGTTGAACGGCAGTTCTTTTATAATGAATTTCATATTCCAAAAAGAGGTGTATGTGAAGCTTAAACAAGAGACTATTATGTCGATTACCAGCCTCGTTTGTGAGTACTTACTTTATTCTTCCTACGGCATAGATGACGATAAACACGATATTTTAATGCAGTTATTTTTCAAATTTGAAGCACCGAATTTGCTAACATTCGTATAACAAATACAAAGAGCACTAAGACTTGAAAACACTATTTGTCGATCAAACAGCGTCTTTACAAACAATTTTATTTTGAC
Source organism: Catocala fraxini (assembly GCA_930367265.1). Classification (NCBI taxonomy): domain Eukaryota; kingdom Metazoa; phylum Arthropoda; class Insecta; order Lepidoptera; family Erebidae; genus Catocala; species Catocala fraxini. Next base: position 9,906,956 of record OV884040.1, on the reverse strand, counting down.
CGTCACCGACTGCTGAGCTTTCAAACACAGTAAAAAAGATAGCTTGAGATATTTTATTTTATTAAAATAACTATCAATAAGTCCATCTCTTTAAACTTGAAGACCATTAATTACATTTAGGTATGTACATATAATTGAGTAAGCAGGTACATTTGAGAAGTACAGCCTAGCTGATTTCAGCATGAATGGGCCCGGTTCGACTGGGGAAGGACTATCTTCTCACAGAATATCGACGTGAAATAGCAGTATTCCTACTGTTGTGTTTCGTTCGGTGAGTGAGAGTGCAGGAGGCCCAACCACCCTCTTTCCCTCTACACGCTCCTTCTCCTTTCCACATCCTTTCCTAAAAGGTCGGCAACGCGCAAGTGATGCCTCTGGTGCTGCAGGCGTCCATAGGCTACGGTGACCACTTACCATCAGGTCGACCGTATGTTAGTCGGCCACGTTAGCAGGACGAAAAAAAATTTGAGGCTAGACAATTTTTCAAAAATATCAACGACATAAGAATGATTATAACGGGAGTTGTATTACTAAACACCAACGATAGGTTACAAGTAATTGTTTTGGTTTCAGCGAACCTCGGCGGTGTATTTGGTCTTTTTATGGGCTGCAGCGGCGTCAGTGTCCTGGAGATCGGATTCTATATATACAAAGGAATTAGACACCGTATAGCAAGTCGTCGGGACAAGCGACGTCAGAATACTCAGAATGCTGTTGGTTTTTGTGGATAAACGTTTAGTTACACACGTTTACAAAATAAAAAAAGCTTTGTCCTTCCAGTGAATATCATATTTTTATTTAGTTGTAATATGTAACTTAACGCAAATATATTTTGTTTTTATCTTTATCATGTCAAAGACTAAAGAAGTTATCGTCATGTTTTATTTTCAGACAAACCCCAAGTTCCGAATTCAAAATAAAAAATTGTACGTAGAGCAGTATTTAATTTACACATATTTGTTTTTAAAATGTCGTTGCTTGTGTAAAGTACATCCTGACCGTTTTCGTTACGTTTGTGGTGAATTTATTATATTATCTAAGAAAGGATATCCCCTAACCGAAATCTTTCAAAGGAGCATACATATATTTGTTCCTAAAAATTATGGTTTTAATCATATTTCAAGAAAGAAAACATATTTTGTTACTGTCATGATATAGTTAGACTTTTCGAAGCAGAATGCAGCAACCTAATAAGCCAGAAGAATGGCGGTTATTCGTTGATTTATCAAAGACTAGTTTGAAAGCAGTTCTTCTAGATAATGATAACGATGAGTGAAATAGGTCATTATAAAAAGCTAGACTGACCAGTTAGAGAAGAATATGTCCCTGGTAAACTAAATATAAAGTATTAAATGTCTGTCCTCCACAAAAAAATGTTATACCGCCGCTTTACATAAATTAAGGTTTTTAAAAAACGTCAAGGCTTTAGACATAACTACCGTAGGTTTTACGCATTGATGGTCTATTTTTTTAAAAAAAGGTTGGCTTTGAAAAAAGGTGCTCTGATTGGACTGCAAATTATAAAAATGTTGTTCTTTTAGATACTGAAAGATCTGCTTAGAAATCACTACGACCTGGACTGGTGATCTTTACCAACAAAAAAAAATATAAACAGTCTAACTGATTTATAACATAATTTTCAACAAATGGGTGTCAAAATGTCTGTGAAAGTTTATTTTTTTCACTCGCACCTCAATTTCTTCTATGAAAATCTGGGAATCGGTAGAAGTATCGATTTTTCGGTATTTCTACCGATTTGGCGCTTGTCCTACCGAAATAATAATAATAATAATTTGCTTTGCACAATAAATATAAAAATTTACAGGCATAATAGCAAAGATTTATCAGAATTTAGTATTATAAATATAATGACGATGTCAAAAATGAAAATTTACTCCGATACCGAATTTATTTTTTGTAATACAACACGGTGTTAACAAGAGCCAGAAGAGCCTCACCGCTACCACCTCCGGGTTCCTCGCTTAGCTCCGCCTCGCAGCCGTCGGTGCCTCGATCAGAATCGCCGGCCGCTGCAGTTGCGTCAAGCTCGAGCGACGAAAATTTATCTCCGCCCTCGTCACTGTCACCTGCACGTAGGCGTGGAAGAGGCCGGCCACCGACCCGCTTGGGACTCCGAGGCCCACCGACCTCGAATCGGGCCCCCGCTGCCGGTGGTGATGTGCGCCGCATGCAATGGACTCAATCCATTAATGAAAATGTCATGCGGGCATATTTTGGGGCTACAGAGGGAGGAACTAACCTCACTGCGTATCGCAGCCGCATGCTTGTTCTGTTTCAGGCCCTTGAATCAAACGTCAACGTTTCAGCACAGCGATTATCGGATCAAGTGCGGGTTATCCAACGCATTCGACAGTTGGATGATAACGTGCTTGATAGGCTACGCTCAGAATACTTGCCTACGAGCCATGCCATTCGCATCCAACCCGCAGGTACGCAGTTATCACCTGGTGCGACGCGGACGGACAATAGTGCTAGCATGGAGGTGGATGACCATGACAAATGATGTAAATATTCAATACAATGAGGATGTAAAGGATGCTTTGGAAAGTGCGATTGAATACCGGTACATGCAATTTACGATTCGGCCCCATCTGCCTCGGTTACCTATGCATATAAAAAAATATTGCATTAGTGAGTGTCCTGGACTCGCTATTATCTACCTAGTTATTTAGATAATAGCGAGAATCTCGTCGATACTCATTCGATCCTGTACTGTGCTGCTGTGGCGGCAAGTCGTATAGCGGTCATCAAGTTACCCACACATGTCCCTGTTATACAACAAACATCTGTCGCCCCGGCCTGGCAGTGCAGGATTGAGCGGCGTAGTGCTGAGGCAGGGACACTTATCGGTAAGCTGATCTGCTTTAGGGAGGGGAATCACGGCCCAGGGTAATGCGCTACGTGGGCCGGGCTTTATTGGGAACTGGGGTCAGTCCTCATGACTACGTGTCTCGGGCCACAGAGCGCATTGACTTCCTGAAGCAGAAAGTCTATGCATGGGCAAATCGACTGCGCAGATACAAACAACGCGTGGACCGCACGTTTCAAAGGGACCAAAGATGGGTCTATAGAACCTGGGAACGGCTAAATCAATGTGTGACCGATGTGGGGCTACCAGATGCTGATGTTACAAATACGTTTTGGAGGAACATCTGATCCGTGCCCGTCGGCCACATTGCGGGGGAGTGGATGCGGGATGTCAAGCGAGCAAGTGAGCTAATTCCAGAAATGTAAAACGTGGTGATTGATAGCCAGGACGTAATTAGTAAATAGTCCGATCGTTATCGAATTGGAAATCGCCAGGACCGGACGGACTGCACAATTTCTTACAGGTTCGCCGTAAACGAACGAAACGGGGATCTGGCGGCATGTTGGATAGATTATAAGAAACCGTATGATTCGGTGCCACATACATGGCTTTTGAGGGTATTAGAGTTGTATAAAGTAAATGCAATTCTGCGCACTTTTTTGAAGTCATGCATGGGGCAATGGAAAACGGTTCTTAGCTATCCAGGATGTTGACAGACCCCTGGGAATGGCGAACCGATAAAAATTGAGCGTGGTATATTTTAGGGCGACAGCCTGAGTCTTCTTTGGTATTGCTTAGCATTGAATAGCTTTTAGTACATTACTAGAAGGTTCAGGGCTAGATTACAGGTTACAAAGAGGTGGTGGAGTAATATCCCACTTGTTGAATATGGATGACTTAAAATTGTTTGCCATACTGATTTACAGCTGATGGATTTACTCAAAGTAACTGAATCTTTTAGTAAGTCTATCAGCATGGATTTTGGTGTGGATAATTGTGCTGTCATCCATGTAAAGCCAGGAAGGATAATGGAATCCGAAGGAATCAAGGAACACAACTTTCGGATTCCATTAACCTTCGATCACTTCTTCTAGCTGATACTTACAAGTACTTGGGTATGTAACAGGCGCTAAGTATCGATAAGGCTGACATGAAGCAATCGAGGTAGGAACGTTCCTTTGGTCGCCTGAAAAAAGTTCTAAATAGTCTTTTATCAGGTGGCAACAAGGTGCGCGCTTGTAACGGTTGGGTCATGCCGGTTCTCATGTTCTCCTTTGGCATACTTAGTTATTTGTATTTTATTTAATTGTTATCACCATTAGATACTCTTAATTGTTAAATCACTGTATTAACTGAGAGCGTAAAACTGGTTGAATATAATATGTTATAACACTTATAGCTACATCAAAAGCGACAATAATTTAACACAAAATGAAGAAGTAGTTGCATATTTCAAAAGTTCTATGCGCTTATCTATACTTGAGTATTCTTTACAAGATGCAAACTGCATAACAATAAAATTAGATAGCACTACAATCTTGATAGCCATTTATCGTCCACCGGGCTATAAAAACACCCAAACTTTTATAGAATCGCTAAACATATTATTAAGCAGCCTAAAATATCCAAATATCATAATCGTAGGAGACATAAATATAGACATTACTCCAAATAATAAGGATCCCAACTCGTCTGTTTACCTAAATCTACTGGCCTCACACAGCAGAACCTGTTTAGATCATATAATGCTCAAAAGTGCCCTTTAAGCTTTCTGCTATGTGGCTGAAACTTCTGTAACCGACCATGTCACTGTTTTTATAATTTTGAAATACCACATCCCACAGATAAAACCATTTTCCTTGACAAAAATTTACTATGCAAGACTTGATATTGATATGAATAACGAGAATTTTGACTTCATCTATTCACAAACAGATGCAAATCTAGACACCTCTTTTCTTTTAACTAAGCTTAACTATATATTTGAATGCAATACTCAAGTAATTACTATTCCAAATCGCAAACGAATTAAAAAGCCTTGGATAGCAACAGGTCTATTGAAATGCATGAAGAATCGGGATAAATTACACTCTAAATCAAAGAAAGACCCAAATAATGAAATTATCAAGCTTACCTACATAAGATATCGGAATTTTTGTAACCGTCTATTAAAAAACTTAAGGAGGGACTATGAAAAAGATTCATTAAACAATACTGCTAAGACTAGTAACAAAGCACTGTGGGACACTATTAAAAAAAACACGAACTACAAAACGAAATCCAATACAGCTGCTGATTTACTCTGACTTTATATCCTCTGTCAACAATATAAACAGCTTCTTTGTGTCTGTGGGTAAAACTTAGCCGGTAGTATAGATACAAGTAATTTGCCTGAAGTAACATATGTGGACTACCGACCTTCATCTTTCGTTCTTATCTTATCTTATCTTGTTACGGGGGCCAGTCAGTGTAGACCGGCGACACTTCGACCCAGTGGGATCTTTTGTGTCGGCCCCGAGATCTATCCCTTAGCTATCTCCGTATGAATGTACTGCATCAATCGCAGCGTACACTTCAGAGAGAGAAGCCTAAAGTCTTCTGGGTTCGGATATGCCCCATCAGACCCATCCTTAGTCCAGCCAACGCGTCACATTCACACAGTAGGTGTAATATGGACTCGTCCCGTTCACCTCAGGCTCTGCAGATCAAATTGTTTGCCAAACTCAATCTGCACAGGAAGTCATTGGTGCCAAAGTGACCAGTAAACGCTCCTGTGAGCAGGCGTATTTGGCCCTTGTTGTACCCGCAGAACTTCCAGGTGAAGCCCGTGGCTCTGTTTGCAATGAATTTCTTGGAGTGTTCCAGACCCCTAAGGGCCATCCACTCCAGCCTGTGTTTATCATTGCCATGTGCATTCATAGCTGCCTTGACGGTACTCTCAGAGAATCCTACAAATGGCTCGGGGCCAACAAATAGACAGACTATGTAGCGCCTTCAACGCCTCCAACTCCACAACAATGTGTAGCGGCGTTAGGTCCAGCAGGATCTCTAACGCAGTCGTTGGCGTAGACGGGAACGCCCCTGTTATAGCCATGCAGGCCAATCACTGCACCTTAGACAGCGCTTTCCTGCATGTTGCTAGTTTAGTTCTTGGCCACCAGACAATGCTTCCATATGTGAGTATGGGTCTTATCATCATCGTGTATAGCCACTTGATGACCTTGGGCTTCAGGGCCCAGGTCTTCCCATAAGTAGAACGAATCATGCCGAAGACCCGCTGGGCCTTCACTATGGCTTTGTCTACATGAGGTTTCCACGTTAGCGTGCTATCCAGGGTCATGCCTAGATACTTTACCTCCGTGGACCATTTTAGCTGTGTATCATACATGGATAGAGTTCCCAACCCTGTCAGATCCCTCTTCCTAGTAAACGGCACAACAGTAGTTTTCTCTGGGTTGATCGATAAATGGTTACTACTGCACAATTTTTCTACCATAATCAGGGCCCTCTGCATGAGACTGGATACTGTGCTCGGAAATTTTCCATTGACGAGTATTACCAAGTCATCCGCATATCCGACCGTTAAGTACGGACCTTTGTTGAGTTGTTCTAATAGTGAATTAACCACCAAGCACCATAAGAGTGGTGAGAGTACTCCACCCTGAGGGCAGCCTTTGGTGGTCGTTGCAATCATTTCATCTCCTAACAACTCAGACATAATAATCTTTCGTTCTTACTCCTACTTCCCAATCTGAATATAAAATAAATACGTAAGGAATAAGGTTCATTTTAGAATACCATAGAATATCAGAAATTTTAAATCCATTTTTGTTATAATGTAAAATACACTTTATTAACATATACTAAAGTTCATAATGGTATAATATGGGTTTTCTATAGTCTCGTGGCAGTACATTTACTTGATTAATTGTATAACGGATGCGGGAATTAGCTATATTATTCATGTAAATGTGTAAATGTGTATACAGCGCCTTATTGAGGTGTGTCTATATATATTCTCAACGTAACGTACATAAATATTGTTAAATAATAGGTAACATTTGTTCAAGAACCGTTATTTTTTTTGTCCTTTTGTCTTGGCAATACTCAATTCCTAGTGTGGTATCATACTTTTTTAGTTATATTATTTCTATTTAAGGTGATAATTGCCAAATAATTCATTTGCATAGGCTATATTGACGCAACGATGCTTATGCAGTTTAATTCTCCACACTGTTAACTAATTTTATTTGCCTTGTATTGCTGTGACGACTGTTAGTGTAATTAATAAATAATTGAATCACGTATGTTCATTATATGAGTCTTTGTGTTTATATTACAATACTGCTTCTTGTAAAAGGGAGGTTGTAAAGGTATATAACGAAATAAAAAAAACAAATTTCAGGTGTATGTAAACAAATTTATATTTTCTGAATACATATATATTTTACTACATCTGCATATAAATTCCAATAATTTTATCAAATATATTGCTTTGCTAATTTTCATGAAAAAATACAAAAGTATTCTACAATTGCGTTAAGAAAAATCGTCTAGAAAAAATTACATCTCTTATTTAATCCTAGATGTTCATATTATGCGTATTATAATATTTCGATTGAGTAATAAGTTTATAGCAAAATGGTCGCTTACACAACGATAGGCAATGCTTCGTACTGCACTAGACTGTATCAGTGACGGTTTATAATTAATCGTTAACTAAATAAATACTCTCCGCTATCCGCGACGCGTTGACAATAATACTTTAACGGGAATAGCTATAACTAAACCTAAAATAACGACATAAACTCAATATTTGGCTTAGATTTTAATTACAACTACGATAAAGCACATGAAGTAATAATTTGGTCTAAGTTATGCATATAATATATAATTAAATCGTTAAGTGCCCTTACACTAATTATTGCCTTAAACTAAATTATTTTTATTCCAGTGTTCTTTAAATTAAAGACATCTACCGAACTCATGCCACTAGTCGACATAAATAATTATTACTATTAATAATTGAATTGACTTACAACAATCTGTATAATTGCAATTAGGAATCGGTTACTGTTTACCATGTCATTTGTATTATAATACAATTAATTAACATTACACAACGTGAGTATAAGACGCCAAATTCGCGGCGGCGCGTACGTTAACGTGTACGTATAAACAACAAATGTCATATAAAATGTAGTAAATGGCATGAGTCATAATACATAACCGAGACGCGTGTCTCACGCTCACTGGACGTATCACAAAAGGCTTAACAATAATTTTACACTACCAGTACCTAATCCAATGGAACGGTAAGACGTTACATCAACATTGAGCTAACTTACATTCAATATATTAATTATTCTTTAAGTAATATTGCTGTTAGTTTATGGTTAACTAAATATTTCGTACTCGTAATTATTGTATTCCTGAGAGTAGACACGTAGTTAATGGCACAAAGTTTATTATGACAAGATACTTGAGGATCGATCAATAAATACGGTTTTGTGCCGAAATATTTCCAAGTGAACGGTGTAAAAGAGATCTTTTACAGAATAGCTTACCCTACAAACGCACCTGTATTCTAGCCTCGCTAGACGTCGAGCACTACGCAGGAATACATCCCCGAAATGCTCGCCTCAAATAAAACTCTGTTTTATTTTCGATCACAATTATTATTTCTGCAGAAATACACATCTACTATAAAAATATTTTACTTTAGAACGTCACAAACAGCTCGCGAATTGACTCAAGAAGGCCAGCGACGGCGGGCCGTCACCCTAAACGTTACAAGACTACGATATAAATACAAAGCACAAATGAGCAAGTATGTTACCTTAAATAGAGCTCTCAATAAATAAAGAAACAGCCGCTCGCCCGGTGGCGGTGGCCGGAGGAGAGAAGACGAGAGAGGAGAGATCGGCACGGCCGGACAGAGTATCGAATAAATAGAATCGCGTAGTCAGGCACTTCGCTAGGCGCGGGCGCGGGCCGTCTCACGGCTAGGCGCAGGCGCGGGCGCGGGCGCGGGCGGTGACGTCACGCTCCAGCGACACGAGGCTGGTGTGCGCGTTGGGCGAGGCCTGGTCGGGCGCGGGCGCGGGCGGTGACGTCACGCTCCAGCGACACGAGGCTGGTGTGCGCGTCGGGCAAGGCCTGGTCGGGCGGTGACGTCACGCTACAGCGACACGAGGCTGGTGTGCGCGTCGGGCAAGGCCTGGTCGGGCGGTGACGTCACGCTACAGCGACACGAGGCTGGTGTGCGCGTCGGGCGAGGCCTGGTCGGGCGCGGCGCGCGTCTGCTGCGCGCACGGGTGCGGGTGCGGGTGCACCGGCGTCAGGCCCGTGCCGCCCTCCATCAGGCTATCGAAGTTGAACGGGATGCCGTTGCTCGGCGTGCTTATCTCCACGCCTGCTATCTGTTTGTTGCCCAGCGCCTTGTTGTTGTGCATCTGGAATAGAAAACGAATCTATTAGGGGCGTGTTCATAAATCGGGTTACTTGTTCGTGCCTATCAGAAAATGTATATTCACACGCTTTCAGCTTAGCACTATAATTATGGAAAAGTATATTACATACAGTGAAAACATATAATTAGAAACAGTACATAAAACTTAGGTAAACACAGAATGAACTATCGTTATGAGTACAAAATATATAGATTAAATCACTATTAACTATGCTAGAATATAGCCAATGAGTTAAAAAACACATAAAATATAAAACAAAGAAACCTGTTCTATCTTTATTTATTTAGAGTTTAAATATGAATAATAGTTGAATTTCTATTACTGCCCGCTTGGGCAACTAATTACAAACAAGATCCATGGTTCGTTCCATTTTTGAAATTTAAAAAATAAAACCTCTTTTTACGATTTTCCTGTAGTTTCGGCGGCAATTAAACGTCAATTTAGAATTACGTGAATAATAAGTTTTGTTAATAATGGGTTAAAATGAGAGTTGTGACGAATCAACTAGGCAATTAATTGTTAAATTACATTTAGATCGAAAGTGGACTTATAGAAGAATTGCTAATCATCTAGAATGTTCGGTGAAAAAAGATTTTAACGCTATTGCTCATTATAAAAGAAACGGAACTACTAAAAGTGTTGTTAGAAAGGCGTCCAAGGAGAACGTCTCCCCGAGAAGATTTGCAAATAATCCGTGTAGCTAAACAAAACCCGTTTAAAGGCTCCAACGAGATAAGAAATTAAGTTTTTTCACTTGATGACCCAAGGAACATTTCCTCGAAACTGGTACGCCGCAGATTAGTGGAAGCTAAATTGTTCGGGAGGGTTTCTCGAAAGGTACCGCTTCTTACCAAGCAACATCGAGAGAAGCGATTATTATTTGCAAAGAAATATCTTAACTGGACCTTACGAGAATGGCAAAAAGTGTTATTCTCGGATGTAACAAAAATAAATATGGTGTAACATTAAAGTATGGGGATGTTTTTCTGGTTGCGAAGTTGGAGCCGTCCGTAAGATTGAAGGTATAATGGATCAATTTCAATACAAAAACATCTTAGAAAACACACGGCCCGCAGTGTTAAATCCTTTCTTAGTGAGTAACGTGTTACCATGTTAGACTGGCCTGCAAATAGTCCCGATTTAAATCCTATTGAAAATCTGTAGTACGTCGTTAAAAAAAAGTCTCCGTTAAACGTAATTCCAGTCAAAATGAACTTTACAAAGCCTTTGTTGAAGAATGGAACTCGATCCCACTCGATAAATGTATGAAATGACTTGAATCAATGCCACGTCGTTGCAGAGCCGTCATTAATAACAAAGGCTATGCAACTAAATATAAATTTTTAAGGAATTTAGTAAACCAAATATAATTTTACATAAATAATTTGAAATTGATGACGTTAACACGTTAATAACTTTGATTTTTACCTAATTTCTTTATTGTTTCTAATTACTTGTCCATGACGGATGATACTGCAAATGTCGTTTAGTCGTTTGTACGTAACTAAATATCTAAATGGTAGTTGTAAACTCGGATATTTATTTGCTTTTTAATGAATTATAAGTTGTTGAACGTATTCTATGCATTTTGTTGTTTTATTTCCAAAAACAAAAATTTTACGGCAATGTGCCTTGTATAATGTGAAATACGTCGCAAGTGTTTCTAATTATATGTCCACCACTGTATATTGTCAGAATACCGATTCGATATACCGTAATAATGTGAACGTACCATACTTAACAAAGCTTTGCCTGTGTAAATACCAGGGCAAAATTACTATGACATTCTAGAGCCTACATTTCTGAGCTCAAAACTAATTAACAAATGACTTGAACCAAATTTGTAAGTACCTAATTTACGGCGTTTTATATAAACCAGATTATTCTGTCCAATTCTCCAAATATCACAAGATGGATTGCGATGTATTTTCGCGTTATTAAATAATCGTTAAAACCTATTAATGGTCATGAAAAACACACAAAAATCATTCCTAACTCCTATTTTTAAATATATCCATCACAATTTTTTATTAATGTTTTATTTTATAATGCTTACAGCAAGCTACGTAAACTAGAATCATTTTGTGGTTTTGTTATTCACCCAATTATGAATCAGTTAAATGGCATTGACGCCATCAAATTAGTTTTAATGAGTGCTAATAGTGCAACTGACCTGTGCGGGTGTGAGGGTGAGCGGCACCTGGAGGGAGTTGGGTCTGTTGGGGCGTGATATCGCCGGAGGGGTGTCTAGCAACGCCTGCGCCGCGCTCGTCACCACGGCAGGGTTCGCCGCAGACAGCATTATTCTAGAAGAAACAAACGACACTCATCAGTACACTGCTTTATGTTACAAAAGGAGATTTCGGAAATAAGAGACTTTAATATGCGTAATATTGTATGAATGTTATTTTAAAACATTGAATTTAGAAGCTGTTTTAATTCAATTTTAGAATTCACGAAAAAGGCATTCATTCCTATTTTAAAACAGTTAAATAATCACAAACATCGCACATCACGTTTCATTTATATCGTCTAGCTGTTTAGGTTTGAAAGTTGAACACTTACTTCTTATTATTCTGCGGCGATGTGTAAATATCCAACCCTAGGACCGGGTCGACGACGGGCTCCACAACCTCTACTTTAACACGAACGCCATCTTCAGGCATGTCCGCATATCCGTAAGGGTCTTGAAAGGGCTTCACGTCAGGAGGACTAGTGGACCTCTTGCCCAGGGGACAGGAGAGAAGGTGAGACTGCAGAATGGATTCTAATTGCTCGCGGTCAGAATTGAGTTTCCGGATCTCCTCTTGAAGTGAGTGTTTCTTCTCTTCTAGTTTGTCGGTTTCGTCCTGCAGCTCGTTGGTGTGGTCGAGTCTGCGCTTGCGGCAGCGAGCGGCGGCCATCTTGTTCCTCTCCCGCCGGATCTTTCTGCGTTCTTCTTCCTCCGGTGTTAAGTCTTGCGGTGCCTTGGTCGGTCTTCTGCCGCCCATGTTACGTCTCTTCGGTGTGGGCAGACCGGGGCTGCTGCTGCTGTCGCCGCTGGCGGAGAGTGGGCCCGGCGACACGTGCAGCGCCGTCGTCGGGCCCGAATCGCAGTACCCCACCGAATTCAGGATGCCTGGAAATTTAGAACAAAATATTATTATAATTTATAGTCAGTTCCAATGACTCTATAGTATATTTATGTGGTTATTTCTTTATTACGATTAATTTAAATGCAGATTATAAGATGTTATCTATCGTTACTTATGTAAATTGCATTAAATGAGCCAAAATAATGAATTTCAAATTACAAAAATAACTAATAGTTAAAATTATGTTTAATTATGTATTTAATTGGTAAGGCTAATTATAAATATGTAATACTAATAATGCAAATTACACACACTCATGAGAGCCCGAGGTGGAATATTTGCTATTGAACTAACATAACTTCGTAATGGTGACATCCTTGGGTTATTAATTTATGGAAACGTCACATCTACAGAGACTTAAAGAGCCTGCAAAACCGTAAGTCCCGGTTATGATAAATTATATGTACCAATTCGAGATGTAGACACCTTCTAATATCGTGATAGTGTACGTGAGATTGCAATTGCTCCATATCTAATAAGAGTAGTATACTCGAACACTCTTGAACCCTAGTACGATCGAGTCTGAAGTATAAAAGTAACATTCAAGGCAGCGAGTTGGCACATCGTGGTACGTTTAGTCGGTACTACTTGGGACGTTACTACCGACTAAATCTTCATCTTTCCCTGGGTGAGCCCGACATATCTTCTCCGCTCTCCTTTTCCGCGGAGACAAACCAATATGCCAAGTTAAAAAAAATGGAGTATAAAAGAAATGTATCTATAGTTACCGTAGTTGTTGGCGTGCGTGACTGAAGGAGGTACGAATCCGGCGTGGTTGTTCGGCTCGCTGCGGCAGTTGGTCAGCTCGATGTATGTCTGCTCGAAGTTCCGCAGTTGAGTGGGCGTTATGGTCGCCGTGGTGCGTGTTGGGACCCCCGATTGGAGACCCTCGAGGTTCGCCAACTGGAGCAAAAAGATTCAACTATTAGTCTTAGGGAAAAAAAGATGGTTCATAAGATGTTCAGACTCTAGGTTATTTTGTTTCAGGCTTGGGTTAAGGTATGTGGGCACATGCCAATAACACATTAAGGACGGCAATGAAGTTAAAAAAATCATATGTAATAAAGAATAAACAAAATAGAGTTTTTAGTGCCGCAGCACCCATAGGCAGAGCCGTCAAAATAAATTTATTTCTAAAACTGACAAGATACAATGAAATGTTTAATCGAGAAAGTAATAAATAAACTATTACAAAATCTAAATCGCGAAACATCATCATCGAAAATAGTGAAACCCAATAACCCAATTTACAATAAGTAGTAAACATCATCTATGTTAGGTACATATCAAATCGACTGATAGTATATATGCAACATTTGTAATAATTCATTGCGAAATTGTTGTTCATTCGTTATGCAATATTTATTGTTATGATCATCGGTAGTTGCTTCCACATTCCGATCGCAATTTATCTGCAAAATATTTTCATAACAAATGTATCAACAATAACATATCAAAATAATAATTTAAAACATAATTATTTTTGCATCGTTCCGCGATAGTAAATAGGGGTAAACCCCATTTTCTGTTTATCTAGACCTTAATTGTTTAACTGCAAGATTTTATGTTTATCTGCCACATTAATTTTGTGTTTATCTTCCGCTTTTAACCCTTAATTATGTTTATCTTAAGAATTTGTATAAGTAAATATAGTAAGTATGTACGGTAATTCGGTAATGGCACGAGTGATGAGAGTTCGGCCGTAAATCTGTCACCTCCTCGAGACTGATGTTCTAAGCAAGCCCCGGCTTTCGTTACTCATATTGCAAATGAGTGGTGATAAGAATTTATTAGCACAAATTACTATTGTTCTAGATTTAAGACTCGACATAAATACAGTATTTAATGGAAATTCACAAAATGATTTCATAAAAGACTTGGCATTTTGAGCGCATTTAAACAGAACATAGACCTAATTTCTCTGATATATGTATGTTAGGGTGGGTTTACATGAGGAACATACAAAGAGAACACAGAGCGTTAGGTAAGGGTCAGTAACAGTGGTGGGTACCTGCTGGCACCACAGCTCCGTGGCGAGGATGTTGGCGATCTCCAGAGGATCAATGTTCTGCATCTTAGCGGTGCTAACTCAACCACGTTTATAATTAGACGCTTACTCTATTGTGTTGCGCTTTTTGCGACGCGACACCTTCGTGCGGTTCGAGTTTGTTAGTCGATTTGTTCGTTATAATCCGCCCTCGCAAAAGTGCAGTAGGTATTAACCACAGTGAGGTCGATCCGTCGGTGCACCGGTGAGATATACTTCGTATAACTGGATTATCGTATCAGGGTCGGCGGTAACGTGTGTTTAGGGGCGGATCGTAGGTCGTATATCGCGATAGATCGCGTGGAATATCGTGTGCGCGGGAGTGCGGGTCGTTCGTTCGTTGCGCGCGCGTACGGCGGCCGGCCGCGGCGGATCGCGCGCTACTGCCGCGCCGCGCCCGCGCAGCCGCCAGCCGCGCACGCTCGCCCGAAATCTTCGCCCACGAGCGACGTCCAATCATTTATTAATAGAATACTCCTCTAACTCCGGAAATATTTCGCATCATTTCGCATCGCACGCGGCGATGGTTACTTATCTGAGGTAACGCTTTATACTCAAAACAAAGCAACTCTAGCGCGACTTTGGCACACGCATATACCTAATATCTAAAAACGTTGGAAAAATAACTATTGATCAGTCTCGGTTCCTACATGTCCAGTATCATTGCTATAGACAGTTGATAGACGTCGATATTTGGAGCTCGATAGAGTAATGGTTTATTTGTAATTTATGATGCGATCAGCAATGTGACGAGGCTGTGGGCGGGAGGCTTGGTTGGACCTTGCCGCAAGGACGCGTTACGCGGACCCGTGGGCGCCGCTGATTACGGCCATAGACGCGAGCGTCAATACTACCTTATTTGGTCTTGTAGAAATATGTAAAAATGATTTTTAATCTGATAGTGTGTCAATCTAGAACCGTATACGGCAATTGCTAAATACCGGCTTGCAACCGTTCCAATCTACTTGGATGAATTACAGAGGTTATAAATCAATTCATAACACGATATGCCGACCTCGTGCACCAGTGCAAGTAGACAGAAGACAAAGCAGGCGGCAAACTGCTCCGGAAGGCGCTCTGCCCGGTCAATTACTACAATTGCTTAAATGAAATTCGTCTCAAATGCGCGCGCGCATTGTATAGCGCTGCTGGTAACATGTACGTTAATTGGTCACGGTGCTTTACCTAACAATTAACCGACGCTTTATTATCTCGCATTCTTGCTTGTTAGTCTTCATAATTTTGTTTTTCGGCCATTTAGATCCATGTTCACATTTCACTTTGAGTTTCTCTAGTAAAACATTTGTACTGCCGCTGTTAGTGTGTGACACCAATTATAATAGTACAATTATGTTATTAACCGAAACCTCTAGCTGTTCGGCGAAATTGGTCACCTTGACTCGATGCGTCATCGTGCGTAACTGTAAAACTAGGGCTACGAATTTTCTCGGAAAACTCTGCGTGGGCTACCGTAGCCCTTGAGGGTTCAGCGAGTACACGGTACACCGTCGTTATCGCACCGCGTGCTGCCAATGAGATCATCACTATATCTAGTTGTGACGTATTGACTTCGCGCCGCTTCTCTCATGCTTTTGTTGTTACACTTACAACTATTATTTCAATGGCCACGACACTTGCATAACAATGTTATAGAAGCGATTTTCCTCGAAACCAAGTAGGAAAGTAAAATGTGAAGAGTTCTGGGAAGAGACGGAATCTTGTACGAACATAAATTAAATGCTATTGTCAATACTATAGCTTTAAGAAAGTATCCACATGAAGATTCGCGTCACACATCTCCAATTACGAAATACGAATTTTCTTTGTCTAACACAACTGGGTGAGGTTTAAAGTACATATAGGCAGTTGATAAGAAACGCCGTTATCCGCACGTTTCTTCACTTAGTGAAACAGTATCTAATCGTATGTGTGTACGTTTAAGCATATGTCCAAATGGCATTTTCGTTGTTACAACAGAACCGTACCTTTCATTTAATATATTTGTAGTTTCATAATTATTTAGCATGATTCAGCAATATTTCTATTACAATATAATTTTTCCTATAGATATCGTTTGATATCATTACCTTCGTGGAAGTACGTATCTATCGTCCAAGTACCTACTTCAAAGAAGAGAGCTGGCATTTTCGTTTTGTTTTTGTTTTCCTCGATTGAAAGTAGTGTCGCGCGATTTGCCGTACTCTGCGTCGTCACCGGTTTTATTTAGCCTCGTATCACAGGCGCAACACGCCGCAGCTTTCCGGGAACGATGCCCGATATCGCACATCTGCACACTGTTCACCATTAAATTGTATAAAACAAATAAAAACATATTTTGGAAAGCGAATAAAATGTCGGTCGACGTGGAACAGGACCACCACATGTACACGTGGAAATAACATTAATCTTCTTTATAGCTATCGTATGCCTGCGACTGTGAAATATTAATTCTACTTCTCTGCTTATGTTAACTAACTTCGACGTGAAAACACACCTGAACTTTCTAGAAGTATTCACTTTACAACAACAACATTACAAAAAATAAGACGTAGAATCAGTATGTCAATTTTGTTGACAATAACAAAGGTGTATGACCCGTTAGAATTGTGCGAAATTAGTATTCGGTAACCACTCCGCGAAACATAAGAGGTACGGCCACATTTTATGGATTTGTATTGTTGTTTCGACAACACAAAGGTCCGAACACCGTATATGTTAGATTTCCCCATAGATAATATTGAAAACTAGAAGGATCGGCATGCGCATCGCGTCGCGTACTACATTGCGCACGCGCACGTGGTCGCCGCGTGATCGCGCGACAGGTGAGGCACGCCCACCAACGCACACAATATTTGGCTACAACAATGTTATCGAGGCTACAGCTGTTCTTGCCACCAATCCTGGATATTCCCCAAATTATTACTTCAATTAGAAAACAATAGACACAATAACATATAGGTACTCTCCACCAGCATTGATTCATTGATAGAGCTCTAGGTAATTTGCATACTGCATACCAACAAAAAGAATAAGCAAATACTTTGCTAAAAAGAAAACACTTATAATCAAACAATAAGGTATCAGCGGCGCAGCAACCAATTTTGTTACCTAGAATGTATTAGTACTCTAATGCACAGAAGTATGCAATGTGAAATTCCTGAGGCGTACTGTGCCTCAAGTGTTACTCGAAAACTGACCCCAATTCTATAGAGATACGGAACTTATTGACATCGCCAACAACGGGCGCCATAAAGCACTCCTAGGCTAATACGCTATCAACTTAAAGTGACCATTCGACCGTCAAGATGTGTTCTATAACGCAGGTTTTTGTATCTGACCGGTTGTCTGGGAGCTCATTAACGGAGCGCTAATTGCTTATACTAATAGCGACGCTCCGGCGAGTTAGAAAATTCCTTGAACTGATTCTGAATAAAATAAAGAACCGTTTGTACTGCATTACTTTATTTGATGAGTGTAATTTGGAACGTCTAATGAAATTAAATGGACACACACCCGGTGCAAGCATATTAAATAAAATTGCTTTGCTGTTGTAGTATTATTGGATGATTGTGTCTAGTTGTCAAGATTAAAAGAACTTTTAAATCTGTGTAAAAACATCAATATAGAAAAAACAAATATCCTTGATAGATTGTTGGTCCGGAAAGGAAAAGTGTACAAGGTTCCTTTAGATGGACCGATTTAAGTTTTCTAAAGTCAACAAGGCCTACTAACCTAACCTTATTCCGAAATCCATTGATAAATCAAAATATCTTTAATTAACCAGATATCAAAAATGAATAAATTAATCGGAAGTGAATTATCTTTACAAATGTGAACACCATAACAAACGAGAAGTATTAAAGTATAATAAAAGTTAAAGCTGTAGAAGTATAGTAATAAGAGCAACACATGCAGGCGATGTATGGCGCCGCCGACGTACTGTCGCGACATTGACCGCCACCGAGCGAATAATAAAATAAATCCACGCCCTGGCACCGCGCCAACGTCCCTTCACTTTACCTTTATTGTACGAAACTAACGCTTGAGCGACAACCATTGCCGCAAATGCGTAAACCCTAGAAAGTGAAACGGAATACTGGCCAGCGATGAATAAAACTCCAGTTACATTCGAAATACTGGCGTCTGTCTGTACTCTGCGATCGATGCACTGTCGCTTTCCATAATGCACCCTCATGTGCGCACCTTAGGGACGTAAAGGACAAAGGGGTAACCAATTATAATTAGCATATGTATAGCTACGATAACTACATATATTTTACAAAATTGATGGCTACAAAGAAAATTAGGCGGCGTCGGTACAAAAGAGGTTGTCGTTAGAACAACTGGCCGACCGGAGTCGACCTTCGTTTTCACGAAAACTGTTACATTCTGTGTTTCTCGGAAAACCCGCGTGACTCACCGTCACTCGCTCTATCGCGGGTCACTACGATCGCGTATTTACATTCGTCGCCGTCGGCTCAATTCAAAAACTCGATTACGTTGAATGATTCATTCTTCACTATGAATCACCGCGCTACGTAAGCGAAAATTAACAAAATATTATACGATATTACAAAATATTCACATATGTAATATTTCTCGGGGTCAGTTATCTGTCTAGATAATAAGATGGTGGCCTAAATTGTAATATTGGACCTTGAGAATAAAGAAGTGACTACACTAGGAAGTAAGTAATGGTTAGGAAAATCCAGTAATAAAGTAGGTACATAATATGTACTTTATACTTATACTTTTTATAAATGGATGTGTCCAATAAAGATACATATTATAATTCGTCACGTAAACTACGCGATAAGGTTAACTGAAGCGCTGCGTATGGCGCCGAACCAAGGACCGGATATCGTCCGGAAATGGCAAACATTCCGCGCGGCGCCGGCCAACCGCACACTTGTCGAAAAAACTAATTCTCCTTTTTATATTTATGTTCAATAAAAGATTACTCTTAATTTATATTGTGACTAAATTTCTGTAATCATTTGAATAATAATTGATATAATGTTAATTTTTATAATAATTTTGACAAGTAACAACTAATTGAAGTTGTAATATTACTGAAGGGCATAACGGGTTATCTGCGCTGAGAACTGTTTTAAATCAGTATTTATTGTTGTGCGCCGATAAGGAACAGGCCGCTGCACGAATGCGGTAGAACAAAGAGGTATAATCCTAACGCGTTAAATGGCAATGCAAATTATACCGGCGCGCTAATGGTTATTGTGCCTCTTCACGTGGTCAGATTGTGTACACTTATGTGCATTATCTCGAATTAATTAGTTGGAAATGTCGCAACAGCAAAATAAATGCTATATAAACAATTACATATTACAACGTTATTTTGTAGTAGTATGTAGATGTTGCCAATGCTCAATATGTAATCGGTATGAAAAAAGTTCTGATAGGTAAATAGTTTTACCGTGTAATTTGAATTTGACATGGGTGTTATTTACAAATATTTGGTAGTGAGTATATTTTTCCTACAAACAGAACAAAGGCTTTGCTAACAAGTATTCGTATGTTGGAGTTATAGACTTAATGGGCTGGTGTTCATTAAATTACTCGTCGGATTTGTGCAGAATGTTCAGTAACCCGTCGCGGCGGGCGGCGAGGCGCCTGCGCCTGCGAGCGACGCCTACGCACGTCTTACTCCTTGTTTTATTTTCCTTTATTTTTTAATTGCGTCGCCTACATTGCCAGTACAGTGGAATCAAATGTTCAATTATATATTTTATGAAAACCTCTATAAATGTCAATCTTTTTAGGTCAAACAAGTGTCAATATAGCGCAAATTCTCTTTATTATAACATTTTAACTGACAATAACATGATACAAACGCAAAATGAAAGATTTGGTACGCGATAATCAAGTAACTCCTTATGTGGGTATGGCATTTAAAATAAAATGCATACTTAAAGGTTAGGTGTAGCAGATAAAGCGTATGAAGTCAATGTAATGAGGCTTTACTTTCGAGCAGTTACTGGCGGTTTGTAATAAACGTCTCACGGGTACAAAGTTTACACCAGTCTCCACGCTTAACGACATGGCGAGCGTTTTTTGAATCGCAACGCGAATATATGAGCACTAATTCACTTTGTCGGTGCTCGTTTAAAATAACATTGTAAGACATAACGAAACAGTTATCGTAGGCGACGAGCGGACGGATAGACAGACAAAGCCATTGTCTCGATACTGGCTGTGTTTGGCGGCACTTATGCTAATTTCTTTTGAGGTACACTCGAGCCTTCCATTGCGGGCTAACAAAATGCTTTATTACCTGCAATATTTTAACAAAAGACAATTGCACTGCCAAACAACTGATGGTAATAAAGATTAAACGTACAAAGTACGCTTATTTATCAATGTTAAACCAGTAGCGGCTTTTCGTTTCCAATTTTACGAAGAATATTAAATCAGTGAGTATCCGGTTTGGGTAATTACTCGATCGTATCGTGACCTAGACACGCACTTGGACTCAAACTCTTTATAATTATATTAATATAAGTTTGTGTAAGTATATGAAACGACACAACAAAATGGTTTTTATCATGTAGCTACGACATGGAATCCCGTTAATCTGTTACAAAACGGCTCGGTTGCGCCCGCGCAGTTGAAAGCATTTCGGTTTATCAGTTGGGTGCGGAAAGGCCGCACTTCACCGCGGCCCTGGCACCGCTTAGCACCACCCGAGATAAATTGTACGCCCATCACATACGTCACCCGGTGTTCTGTTATGTTCAAAGAAAACGTATTTAACTTTCAACACACTTTATCTACTTACACTGTAGTTTATTTTTAAGGTAGCTGTCAGTCCCATTATATTCTTATCGAAACACTTTTCTAAACAATTTCTTCATACAAGAAGTTTAGTTTTAAATAAACCTAGTAAAGCATAATGAGCACCAATAGCAGCTGATGTTATATTCACATAGAACAGTGATACGAAATAACGTATAACAAAGTGCGTTATTTAGATTTATGATGACGTCAAAATGCTTGCCCGCCAATTCG
Organism: Catocala fraxini; assembly: GCA_930367265.1. Taxonomy (NCBI): domain Eukaryota; kingdom Metazoa; phylum Arthropoda; class Insecta; order Lepidoptera; family Erebidae; genus Catocala; species Catocala fraxini. The sequence goes on along the minus strand of OV884040.1, from coordinate 9,885,446 downwards.
CTATCAACGTATTTAACACGCTTTGATGTCTAAATATTTCTCAACAGAGTAAGTTGCGCAGGACACGGCGGCCCTATGTTATCAGTATAGATAGCGGCATCCCAATCGCCTGCCTTGCCTGCACCGGCACCGCGCTTATCGTCTTTCCACGAACACTTAGCTGCACAAACACTTGCACTTATCGCGAAATATTTCACAATCGCTGCTCTACACAATTTCTATGCAGCACTTCTGCCTGGACTTGCTTTATGATCAGAATTTTATCATTTTAATAACAGTAATTTGTAAAGGCAAGCAAACATTTTATAAGGCGTGCAGATTTACCAAAATTTGTGGGGGCATCGGACAATCAGACATGCAACAATATTCTTTATGAAATAATGCGTAAGTTTTGTGCTAGTAAATAAAAAGTGAGACGTAATTTCAGCTGTGATAAGTGTAGAATGGACGTCACTACAAGTTCCGATATATCAGCGCGAGTGTACCATCAAGTAACTGACATCAGCTTGGCAGTAGCCCAAGGTTTTGTCAAACGGACTTCATATCCGTACATCACAATGCAAAACTGTTAACCCAATAGTATGTCATAATTTGTGTTGTTCTAACGCTTTCTTCGTATAAGAAAAATATACTCGTTCGGCGAAGGCAATGGCAATTTAATCGCTTAAATTAAATGCAGGTAGTAATCAGTTGCCTTTGGGTTTTTCCAGTCTTGAACAGTTACTGAGGAAAATTACTACGCCGTACTGTTACAAACACTCTTTCTTATAAAGACAATCAGAAATGGGGCATACATTTTTAGAACTATGAAATGATGAATGTCCCTTTGTTGTTGACTTAGCATTAAAGACATGCGAGAAAGACGGTCACTAAAATCATTTTGCCAGGAAACAAACTAACTGGTTTTTATAATCCTACCCTTTTCTCAGTTCTAAATGAAAAAAAATGCGAAGTGATTAAATCTAGTTTAACTAATTGATTAGCCGAAAACTAGACATAATGGACGAAGACCCGGGGTCCAAGTGATGACCAAGGAATTACCAAGTACTCACATAGTCAGTGCCACTATCGCTCGGAGGCTTGTACGACAATAAGGAACCCTTCCTTGACGAAAAAGTTTTAGAACAAGTGCATCTAATTGGCCACATCGCTGTGTGAACCAAAGTAATAAAAGTTTGTCTACATAAAACTGTAATTCTCTTTATGGTTCTCATCAAGAGACAAGACGCATTTAAACGACACACGACGAATAATAAGCCCGCATAAAATAGAATTATACATTTTTATGAAACTGCAGAGAATATTGCCTCCTGTATAAGACTAATTTGAATAACGCAGCAGGATGCCCCTATATTTTGTATGTATATTGTGTACCCACATTTGTCTTAAATTACATTTTAATAAAAAATACTTTATATTGGAATATAGCTACTGAATCAATTGCTATTGTAGTTGTATCTTAAAGTTTCCTGTCATACTCAACAAATAAAGAACATTATTTATGCTTATCCGGTACCCTGTTTTCATTATGGCGTTCCTCAAGGGTCAACACTGGTGCCAATAAAGTAACGTGCAGATTAAGTTGCATTCATAATTGTACTTTGACAGTTAATTAGCTAATGAGTGGCTATTGATTCGGTTTTAACAACAAATATAGTAAACCGTATTCATTTGGTCGATTTTTAATTGGCACCAATGTGGTACCTTAAGACACTCCATACAAAAGTCTAAATGTTATTAAGTCAAACGGTACGTCAATTGGGGACCGTATTATACCATATCCTTTGAAACATAAATGTTATAGCTTAGTTTACATTTGTTTATATTGAACCACAGACTGCAAGCAAGTATTAACTCTTTGATAAAATTTTATATAATATAATTATGCAGAGACACTACAATAGCTAATGTACGTAACTATACGGAAAATAGACACCCATCGATGATATCAATAGTTTTGCCCTATTTCCTAGTTTTTATCTTATCATTTCGAATATCATATACATGAGGGCCATACGCTAAGTTGAGTGCCAGTTGTGTAGTAAATTCTTCATTAGAACTTTTACGATGTTAATCATAAATAGGCCTGTATTTATTTATATACTTATATTCAGTGTTTTATTTTATTGATTGTAATATAATATGAATAATACGATGTAATATTATTATAGGTAGCATTTGTAGACACATCTAGGTAGGTGTGTGAAGATATTTTATAAACAACGTAAAAACGTTTTCCCGCGCTTCAACAATGTAAATATGACGACATTATCATACAAAGCAACCAAAAGGAATGATGGGGCATTCAATAAAAAGTTATCAGCATACGCGCCGATAAAATAGAAAGCAAACAATGTTCCACAGTTCTCTTATCATTATCGTAATGCGACCTTATTTACATTAGCGAAACGATAAATTAAAAATACTGCAAAGTCAACAACCGCGGCTGTCAATGTGTTATGTATTGAGGCGGAGCAGACACCGGGGTTCATCCGCGCTGTCGGTGAGACAATTAGAGGCTCACTTACGGCCCACAGTGGGTACAATGGCGATGCAAATAATCGCGATTATGGCAAGGTTGACGTCGGTCGGCGGAGGGTTCGTTCAACTGACCGCGAGCGATGACACGGTGCGCGCGCGCAGCGTCGCGGCGTCACATGCACGCTCACACCAACACGCCGCCGCCGCGAGGACACCCTTCGCCACCACCACCACTTCGCCCTACAGCCACCATGACAATAACCTACATGGCCTCGGATATAGTGAACTCTACACATACTATCCATGTCATGGAGCCTTGTCCCCTCATCATCAGCATTTAGCCTATTAATGATGATGAGGCCAAAACCAATAATGAGGATGATGCAATAACAAGTTAATGACAAACAAAATAAACCTTATGCTGTAGATACATGATTACGAAACGTCAATGGGAATCCCATCCTGCTCACAGTATCTCGGCCTATAAACAGTTTAACACTTACGGATTTCCTCTAAGTGCAATCCAAATAACACACTTCACAATGCAACAGGAAACTTCAATTAAAAACTTTAAAAAACTTGTCGTAACTTGATACAACGAGCGCGATTCCCGCGTGCGCGCAACGAAAACAATCGGCTGACAGATGTCGGTCGGCGTCGGAAAACCCCTCAGAAACTACGCGGCGCAAAGCACGCAGTGTGTAAATATTATTGCCTCGGCTGGACAAAGGTTTTTGTTATCTAAAACCGGTGTCAGCGAGCGTGCACAACACGCGCGGCCAGCGGTAGAACGTGGAGTGAGGCTCGCGCGCCGGCCCCGCCACCGTCTGATAAGCCTGGCGCGACGCCCCCCGGCGACGCCTACGCCCCACTCGGCGCCGTCGCACCGGTGCATCGTAAACACCACCGGCCGCCCCTCGGCACCCGACATGCGAGCTGCAGCCACTGTCGCCGCCGACCAGACGGGCCCCCGCGCATTATGCACCGCACCTACGCACAATTTCACAACACCGACGTACCTTGGCGTATTGCAGAAAATCAACAACTTTCGATTCCTTAAAAAGACGAGGAAACAGAGACTTGCCACTTGCGAAACTATGGCGGCAGCCCAGATACCGATGAGAACAATGAGGCGCAAACAAACGCACAGCCTTTTTAGTATCTTCCTAATTGGGCTGGTGGTGCGTCGGGCAGAAATTCAATATGCAACGCGATCGGTGTGCTACATAAACAGAATAATTAAATTAGTGCAAACATGTCGAGCACGAGCAGACACTGCCGATGGCCAGACCACTCCAGACCTCTAGACTGTCGACAATTACTGTCGACGTAAATGGTAATAATGCTATACCTCATACTATGTACAATAATATTAACGTTAATATTGATACCCGCAGCTCTTCAGTTTATAGGCCATTAACTCATTGCCAATGACCATAGATAGAGGTATACACCAGAGACCGCTGTCATTAAAAAATTAGAATAAAACAACACCAGCCATGCCATGTTTATATTTCAAAATAAACAATTCGGTAGAATACTTATTTTTATGAGAATCATAAAAGGGAAATAGGAGATATTATTAAATATGATGTTAAGTTGTTAGCATTGACAAGATTATGGGTAATGTTTACAACAAGTTAGCAATGAACACTGCTTATAAAGCAACATTATATTTGTTATAGAACTGTAGTACAAACTAACAACCACATGACCAAACGAAATTGAACCATACGACCGTAATCTTGAAGCTTGACCCCGAATCTTTAAGACTATCGTGCATACCTAGAATCGTTTGCATAACAGCAAAGGCGTGTAATCAACCACTAATTGAGAAGAACAGACAAAGAGAGATTGAGGAAAACGCGATTGTTGCTCCTTTTGTTTTAAGTTAGTAAAAGTGTTAACTAACAAATATAAATTCAGATAAATTTTAACCCAAAATGGAAAGAATTATTGTCCACAGTGAACATTCGAGAAGGTCAAAAGAAGTTCCATAAAGTTTGATCACCTGCAGGTTCAATGATCTACGACGTAATACAACATAAAGCATCTAACTACGTACGTACAACTTTATTCACAATGGCGACTAAAAAACCTAAATCGAACCAAACATATATTTAAAACTTACATAACGTTAGTTTTGAGAAACTATACTGTTCGTCTGCTATTGCATAAAAGAAACAGAATCCAGTACCAACATGACACGCGACCTTCTGCAAATGTATCAGAATTAAGAACTGCGTAGGTGTAATAAAATACAAAATTGGATTCGAAGAATTGCGGCAAGTAAGCAGCCATTCGAAACCCATTAATTCAGTTATTTACTGACATCCCATGTTATCAAAACAATTTATTGTACGAACGTTCCACGATTCCGGTAAAACGTAATTGGTGACTGAAATAATAACATCGGCACGGGCACACATTACAAACTGCCTTGCTGCTCCGTAGCGTATTTTTTTTCTATTTTTTCAAATAATATACTCATATTAAAATACAGAAAGAATACTTCGATTTAACACGCTCACAAGGTCATAGCAATAAAAAATTTGCAAGAATTCAATGGGACGCTATAAAGGTAAAATATTTATCATCAATAATTCGTAATGTGTAAAACCTATATTACGGTGCGTAAGGAATCGCAAAAAAATGATTTAAATAACATTGAAAACGCAGCCACAGTCGTAAACATTTACGAGTGCATTACTCTTGGTAAACTGGCATGCCCGTGCAAATTATCCATCCGACAATTTATACCACATCGGTAAATTATATTTTTTGATTAATATTAACTACGTCGTTCGTGGACGAACAATGAAAAAAGAAAACAATGGAGATCAAAATATTTAGAGGAATTCCATTCCGCGAGACTATACAAAGGAAGCAACAAGGACTCCGGAAAATGTTATTCATATTTCTTTGTGTTACATAAAATCGATGTCATATAAGTCTGTCCGTCAGGCGAGAAATCTGTCGGGGCGCGTTAGACCCACATAAATTACGAGATTAATCTTTTCAAATAATTTGACCTTTTCATCTGACGAGGGTTCATTAAATAATGGCGTCGGTATTGGTAGTGCGGTTATTGTGCCGTCTATCAAGTATTTTGTTGTGGGCGGCACACTCCGTACAACTCATAGCCCTATTATTCGTCGAGTCTTGAGGGTTGAAATTGTAATTCTTATGCAAATGAGGCACTGATAAATCTTCTTGTAAATATAGGAAATTTCAATAACGTTATTATTGTGCCTTTTGAAGGTACTCGTACAAAATTAATCCAACGTTGTGTATAGGAACAAGTAAAACATTAACCTAAGGTTATTTATATTAATTTTATACTTCGCTACCATAACATGTCTTGTCGCTGCCTTCGTATGTCTTGTCTCACGGTATGCGCTTTAATAATAACATTTAAAACCTTGAATAAAAGATAAAACATTGTATTCGATAAATCGTCATATATTATCCGACAAATGTTAGCTAAGTCAATATTTATAACAATGATGTAATGCTATCAGAGTGCAGCGGTAAGTATGACATCTTTTAATAAGGCAATCAAGGCGGAAACGTGGAAAATGTCAGTAATCTACAGAACGGCAAGCACGATTCTTGCCCATAATCGGAACAAGGACTCCGCAGCTGTTGTAAATATCAGCTCTATGCTTATTATTGTGACGTAATTATTGGCTCGTGAAACAAAGAAAATTAAGCTCTTTAATTTATACAGGGCATCCTTTGTTTAGAATGTATAAAACTCAACTTACTATGTAAATATTTAACTACACAGGGACCTAGCTTCATAAACCCGCGATCAAGATAAATGAACGTTATGGCCAGAATGTCCGGTGGAATGCCGTGCGAGCTGAAAGGGTGACTCACGCCGAGCCCGTGGTCAACCGCTGGGATCCTTAAGTACCTTTAACGGATCCTTGGAACAAGCACAGTTCGATGCAATTATTGTTGCACCGTTACAATATACTCTCAAAAAAACTCCTGAAAACAATTTAGTCGCAGCCTTTGATGCATTATTTGTTGAAAGCGAACTCCACATTTTATTAACATACAATAGTATGTTCATTGAATTCCGTTTGTTCTGTAAAACCATACAGTAAACAAAAGACTAGAAGTCGCCAGTTACAGAAACTGCACGAATTTATTATGATCTTGTTTCTTTTATTTAAATGACATAGCGTTGGGTTTTTTAACCTTTAAGTAGCCGTAACTAAAGGCACGATGGGGCGCATCAATCAACCACGTGGAACATAATTCATTTACATTTGGTATATTGGTGTCTATTTTAATAATTTTTCATAGTTACCTAATAAATTCCCGTCAAAAGATAAATGTTTGAATTATAATATGGTTATATATGTATAACATATTTATCTATAATGGACCCAGGATATATTGAACAAACAGGAAATTAATTTAGCACCAATAATATTAAAGTAATAAATATTATTAGTTACCTCTAGCTACAACTAAAATAACATTTATGATGACAGTTCATTATGTTTATTCGCAATTACAAGGGACGATATAGTTTTTCCTGCTTTACTTGATAACTATGAATAGATACATATCATAATCTAGTTGGTATATAAATATAATTTAACCGTTATACGTAAGGATAAAAAAGTATTTTAAATAATTTAAAGGACCACGAAATTTAAGAAATACACGTAAAATGAATTAGCTTTTTTTAACTGGAATAGCGATATAAGAAACTAACTCAAAAACCAGCCACGGACTAGGTAGCTGTACAGTTGTAAAGCAATATTCTAACTAATCAGTAACTACTGTTTAACTAAATACAATAGAATGGAAATATTCGAACAAAACAATTATACAAATGACCAGAAGCGGCGCTTCGGCACTGGTACTACTCAATACCATTTAAACACGAGGTTTTCCTTAGACAAATATGTATATTCAACGGGATTTATAACAATTGTTTGAAATGCAGACAAATATTCTACTTTATGGTATTTTATTTGATATGGATAAACGTCAACATGAAATTGTACAACGTGGGTGGTTGGTTATGGTGGCCGCAACATGGCACCGGGCTGCATGACTTAGCACTTCGGCGACAACTAACTTAGTCTGACAACTTAATGCGGCCGAGATAGTTAATCGATTGGAATACAAACATAATGGGAAGGAAAATTATTTATTAAGGTTCATACACAGCAAATTAAACAACCAAAAATACAAATGTTTAAAAGACCTTAAATTGTTTAACTATAATTCGATCATTTTCAAAACAGCACTTCAATACTCAATGTTAATAGTTAATTTAATATTCTTTTACATTATAAGAGGTAACAATAATATAATATTATAAGCTATCATGATAAAATCTACATTCATTTATTGTACGATCGCCTTGACTTCAAATTTCATGGTTGTACCTACAGCTTTATTTGCAAGTCATTATGATTCGTTGGTCTAGACTTATTACTGTTAGTTATTATGGCTTTAGTTGCGTTTTAATATCCATGGGAAAAGAAGTTTCCAGACGCCATGCAAACCCCGACAAGACGCCAAATATTATTGGCTAAATGTCCAAAGCTCTACTGGCAAAATTCGGTATACGCTGCAAAGTTATTTCTATTCCAAAGAGTTTGAAAGCAAATGTCTAGAAAGTAGTGTCCGCTGAGACCCTTTTACTATCTTTACAATATTGTTCTCTTTGTCCCTGATTTGTAAGCTGCATAGTTCGAACGCAATGAACGCCAGGAGACAATGGAAAACACTTTATGTAATGGGTCAAAATAGATAACGTTGGTCGTGTTATCTTTTAAAGGTAATAAAGAAGTCAGCCATGGGTTTATTGTTGCTGCTTGTGCAACTGCATAAAAGCTCGCATTGTACTATGGTGGTGGCTATCGCTACATGGCATCTTATTGTCTTTGTGGTTCGATATAACTGAGAACGTACAACAAGTTCCATTTGCAAGTGTACGTGCAGAGAGAATTATGCAAATACTACTAGTCTTTAAATAATGAGGTAACTTAGAATTTATATTCTTATGATTAAAACCTTGAATATACCCGTCTAAAGAATCTTTCATAAATGAGAAGCTCTGTGGTGCTGGCAATTTGTAATAAATTGTCTTATATCAACTACCAGTCATAGATCATAGTCAGTATAATCATGTTCAAATTAAGCAAAATGTCTTTAAAAACATTAAAATAAAATATAAAAAGTAAAAATATTGCACTTGGGCATAAACAATGAGTTTCACAGACTACCACCGCGTGCTTTATTACTGACGTCATCTCTAAAGCCGCAGGTGTGCGAGCCGCGAATTTTTTACCGACGACAGAGAATTGCATAAAGGCTCCTTATGGCAAAATATTTTACATTGCTGACTTTATTATAGATTATTAAATAACGATATATCACAAAGTTTAAAAGGATTGCCTAGGCTACATATAACATGTGTTTTATCTTCAGAAATATGCTTAGGTGAAAAACAGTCGGCATCATAAAACTTGTCCGAAATTTTATAGACACAAGCAGGTGTACGTAATATTTTACTTTTGCAAAAATTAACATCAATTAACAACTATGATTTAGATTCATCGAAATTTAACAATGATCAAATAATCCAAATTTGTTGTATCAAATTTATAAAAAAATTAAAATTTACTTGTAAATAATTTACTTAGTGCCAAAACAAGTAGTAGATATATAAGTATTTGTCATATGTCCGTACCAAAAAGTATAGCATTACCTACTTCCGATGATTCATATTATTCTTAGAATACAGCGTGTAGAGTAGCAAGGATTATCTAATCCGTAGTTACACGGTAATATCGATAAAGCGCTCACGAATCAACAACAAACCAGTTTCATGCATGCAGTAAGTACATTTCTTAAAAGTTTACAACAACAGTACCAAAGACAGCTGTCCTACTTAGACAACGTTTGAGAAAGTCCAGACAGTAGATTTCCTTGACAATATTCACCTAAGGCCGATACCGAGTTGGTTACAATTAAAGCAAATTGTCCACATCCGGCCCGTATTGACTACAACAGTTTAATAGGTGTCCGTCAATAAAATACATCTGCTCAAGTCAACAAGGTCAATAGTTAGTTGAAATCTGTCTACATATCAATACACAATGCATGAACTCGTACTACATTAGATAATAGATGCATACTGTCACACTTATGTAATGAGTAGCGGTAAAATGGATCAAATGACTTTACGGTAGGTTGTAGTCGGATGTAATCGGATTGTCTATTGTGCAAGGAGGTAAACGGTGGCGTGATGCCGCTAGCGTGTGGGGAATCCCCAGCCTGGCGGACGTGTGTTCTTGCCTTCTTGGAAGCAGTCAGGCGCAGGAGAAATTTCACAAGCTCGCGATGTAGGTCAAGACAGCCGGACTTGACGTTTTCGATTCGCAAAGGTTACCATCACCGTCGGCGCGCCGCCCGGCAAATCCGGTTCTGCTCTTGCGCAATTGATAGTCTCGTTTATCAGATCCTAAAAGATCAGTTGTTTCTAGAACGTAATCACTGATATAATACTGTGCAACCTAGTGGGGTTTAATTATCCAAGTAAAGTAAAGTTTTTCGTTTAAAGTAGTAGGAGATATGGGTACTTCAGTGTTGCGCCACGCCTTGTCGATGATTTCGTGTAACAAAAACGAATGTATCGTATAGCATTGCATGTATGTTGCATCAGACAATGAGTATAATATATTTTATAAGTAGGTGGGTAAGTTGTAGTACAATTAACCGCAACACAAATCTATGTGAATTGGGGAAACCCAAGGATTTCATTCATGGGCGTTATAAGTAAACAAGCAACATATGACGCGCGTTGATAAAGTTGTTTTTATTGTAGCATTTTACCCTATTAAGTAGGAAAATTGAACAGGCAGTGTTTATAGAGAATATATAAGTAGGTACGGTAAAAAATTCTCTGACAGAATAATTAATAAAACGTTTAGACATTTTCTTGCGCAACTTTAAATATGACCTACTTTTTGTACGAGGTATTTAATAAGATGCGTCATAATAGAAAAGAAGCTAAGAACTAGCTTACCTACCTACCTTCACCACAGGTATACGTGACCGAAGGCGCATTGAGGAGCCAGTTACGTAGGTATTAAAACAGCGTAAATTCCACGAACGTATTTTCAATTTCCTCAATCAATATCGTAGGTAGAATCTAAAACTTATTAAGACTCGCCAAAATAATTTTATCTGTTATAAATATTATAATAATTACAGTAGGCGATCAATAAAATATTAAAAATCGTAGAGTCGTTACATTATAATAATTGTGCAGGTAGTAGCAATACGAGTTCCTGGAACTTCTCAAGACTGAGCGAGCGGCACTGCGCAGTGGGACTGCATGACGTCACCCGATGACGTCACCTAACTCGCACCACGTGTGACGTCATACGGTTACTGATAACACGAAAATTGTCGCACGTGACGGTGAAAATGTAGACAATTACTTTGTTTTTTTTACTTATTTCACACATGAGTATACGTATACATAGTCGCAGTATTAATGAAATAATTATTTTATGATTATGTGATAATGATAACAAAAGGATATCGTATGATATTTTTTTATCTGAGGTAATAAGACAGATTATATGGTTATATGTAACGCCATCTATGGATAACTGAGCGAACTTTATTACGGTACTATGAAAATAATGCTAAACAGTAATGTTTATTGCTATCGCGGTTTATAGCGCGGAAGGTTAAAATTACGTCAGAGTCTATACATAGAAATAAAATTATTGTACCCATACTAAGACAAACAATTCCTGGAACTGCAGTTAATGCGAAAATATGGTTATCAAAATACAACCTGCAGCTGTTTTGATCGCAACATTTTCTAGAAACTTCTATAATTGCTACTACCTAATAAACAAACTCGCTTTAGGAAACATAATTCGTCTGCATGTAAAAAATTATGTATTCAAATCACACACGAAACATACAAGAAGTAAAATATACGCAAATGCGATACTTGTCTGGTTAGCTGTGTCCTTTTCACACATTAAAGCAGACCAATAGCGACGTAGCGTTAGTTTAAGTGACAGGAGACCCTATTATTGGTGTCACAACAGAGCTGGTATTGTTTTTCTGATTAATGCGTAAAAGTATATAACATATGGTGAAATCGTAAATCATTATCAAAACATTTTAATTTTAAGGGATAAATAAAACATTAAAGAAAATTAAGAAAAATTTCCAAGGTCATATAAAATATCTAATAAGTAAAAGTTTGACTGATGACTATCATACAATACAAAGATTGCGCCATAGTTGTTGTAGTTGTACTATCAACTGTCACCAACACGAGAAAGTTGTTTACGAAGTCAATTCACGAACGTTCGCGTGAAAACTTTAGCTCCAGTGACACTAAACTGACGAAAACTTTATAAAAACGTTTAAAACTCACCATCGGCTTCCTATATTCATCTGTCTGGTAGTCAAACATGGTAGCGAACATCAGACTGTCGTCTTGCTCGCTGCTTTGGAGGTGGTATGGCACCAGCTGAGACATGAAGACCACTTTCCACAAAAATTGTCCAAACTAACTATCCACCACGGGTAACAATATAAAAGATCACAATTAAAGAGAATCGCGAAAATCACGTACAGCTTGTCAATTCACAATATGATAAGAATATGAGTCATACGAAGGCTTCTACAAACTGTAGACGTACGCGTAGCTAGAATGTTTTATATCAGACTGAGTCAGTTGGCGCGCTCGTGGCCGGTTTTGTATGATACCAAGCGGCCGCACCGCGCACGCGCAAGGCGCGCCTCAGAACCAACACGACGTAACTCCAAGCATTTCAACAATTTGCTAACCGAGCCAAATACATTTTTTACGGTTCTCTGAATGAAGTTAGGTTCCAATGATTCAATGAATAGTTTCTCCATGACATGTAAAGTAAATATTTTTATTAAACTGTATCAGTTGGCAAGGGACACAAAATGTGGGTGAGACGCCGTGACAAATATTTGGGGAAAACCCAGTTTATTTTGCCGCAGTTAGCAGGAAACTGAAACAAAGTTTCTTTGGATATCTTTTGTCACGTAAGAAGTAACCATATCAACATTTTGACAAAATATTTGAGTATTGTTCTAACAGAGAAAACCTAATTAAACATTGCCATACTACAATAAGAGCATTTGCAATTGGTGCTACAATAAGTGCATCCGAAGCATGACCAGCAGTATCCAGATCGAAGCCGTCAATACCTCTACAATAAAACGAATTAAAACAAAAGCTGCTACAGAATATACATGGTAAAGTAGGTCATTTGCTATCCTTAGATAGGAGGCAATATGAACGGCAAAACAAAGTGTAGGTACAAACATTTTAATGCCACAAAGCCAATAATTGAACTTATAAATGAGTCATCTAATAGAACAAAACAACTATTGCATTGTTTGAAATTGTCGCAGTTATTATTTTACAATAAAAAGCATTAACGTGTAATTAATTCATGACAATACATTTAATATACGTTTTACAAAGCGTATCTTATTATAAAGGGAAATTATATCCTTTCCCCTCAAAATAAAAGCGATTCCCTAAAGTGAAATCTTTCATTAAGCAAATTAAAATTAAAGTTCAATTTCGGGTTTGCAATAATTAATCAGCGTGCCGATTAATTTAGGGCGCATTTCCCTTCCCTATTCGAAAAAGAAAGTATTACTACATTTTTCGAATAGTGTTTACTTCGATCAAATAAGTCCACTCTGTTTTTTTTAATACAAAACAAGTGTGAAATTTTGACCAAAGTCCACGAGGAAAAATTGAATTTTAAGAACTTATAAACTTTTAAGACATGACAACTGTCAGTCGCTTTCATTACGAAGTTCTTTAATTCGCATTTAGGCAACGACATTCGGTCGGTGCATTTAGGGAAATTTCGCAATTTATACAAGACATATAACTAGATGTATCCAAATCAAACAGTAACATAAACATATACAACTAACAAACATGTAAAACCTGCCACATTATATCCAAAAATTACCGTATTAGGTTTAATTCTGTTTCGAGAGGTAAAAAACTAGCTAGTAGGATTGTAGCGTAAACGTCTTTTTTCCTTTTGGGCGCTTCAGTATAGATATCACCAATTAAACTGCAGTACTATACCATCTGTGCAATTAAAACGAAAGACAAACAGGTAATATATTCAACCAAAGATCATTACGATCAGTTAGGAAATAGTGTTTCAATAGAGTCCATCAGAAATAACGAGACTGGTGTGTGCAAACGTTTGCAGCTGTCTGTAGCAATAAATAATTTATCAGAGGTTTCAATCGATTTGCTAGTTCGAGATACATAGAACTAACGTCTATAATAGAATTGAACTGAAGTAGACAAAGTACTTTCAAAGAACTAATACACGAAACAGCAAGACAATATTCGAAAACAGCACAACAACTTCATAATTACCTTTAAATCATTAGTTTTCTGTATTAAGACAATCTTAGTATAAATTTTGTGTTTGGTACTAAAGTAACGATAAGACATTTAAGAAATTAACAGAAATATATTTTGAAATCTAATTTCATATAGTGCTTCTGTTACGAATCGAATACGACTCTAAATTAACGCCGAATTCTTAAAATGTTTATTTTGAATATCTAGCATTTTGAATACGCGCAATTACACACTCTGGTATCGACGACTTCGCTGTATAGTAGCGAGGTACATATAATGAGCTATTGGCACCCTACAAAGAAATCGCGTTTAAATGGGTGATTTGCATTTAGTGAATATTTGTTTTTAGAACTTGCATTAAATCGATAGTAACCAGAAAGTGGCCGTTTAATAACGCAAGTTCAAAAAAAGGATTTGTTTTACGTAGGATGGCCCACAGAATACAGCAAAACCAGCTCTATAAAATTTACTCCAAAAGGAAAAAAACAAATATGTTATTTTATTTTCAAGAAAACCTCAGCTGGTTAACAATACTAAGAAAATAGATTTTCTTCTGTCTAAAAAAGTCTTCAAAGCCATTGTACAAACAACAAATTCATTTTATTACTGATCTGTATCACAATAACTCTAGCTTATTAATATTGTTATTACCATTCGAAGAAAACCACGCAGTTTGAAAATTTTTATTGGTCACTGATTATGGCGATCTCTGATAAGAATATAAAGCTTACGTCATTTCTGTAAAAAGTAAAGTGTGCCTTATCATTTCTCAAGAATATCGTAGCTGTCAGAAACCTAGAAACGTGCAGGAGTTTTGATAACAGTGTGTTTTCCGCAACACCGGAATTTTAGTTTTTCCTTTCACAACTGTTTATCCTAATCTGATAACCTTTTATAAGAATTAATATCATCGTAAATTCCGACAAAACTAAATAGATAAGTGTACCATTCAGACTATGATTACCTAAATTCCTAGTAAATAAGCTTACTAGAAATTTAGGTACTCAAAGACTACTTTAATCCAGAATAGAGTAGTTGACTCGCAATGTGTTCTTATTTAAGTCAAATAGTTACATTACCCAAACCCTAAAATACAATGACTTTCTATTCAAAAATAAATTAGGTATTTTATATTATTTAGTTTTAAATCTGGTAGTATTGTCAAATAATAGAAAAAGATTGTTCTATACAAACGGTGGCGTTAGACTTAACGTTTGGCGAGTATTATGTATACCTAATGTTAATAAATTACCACTGTATTGCATTGAAATAAAAAAGAAACGTTACTGCTATTTAAATTCAACTATCCGAGGAAGATAGCGAGATATCCCCACTACACCAACTTTTTCGTGCATCCAAATTAAAAACATTAATTACCTACAACCTTATTTTGCAAGCAAGTTTATTACTGTTTATACGAAAAGAATTCTTTTGATTGCTATTTGTTCTTGTATGTAAAATGCAGTACAAAATAAGAGGCATCTACCCTATTTTCTTATTCAAGATAAAGAGGTTAAATGTATGTAGCTATGTGCTTATGTTTATCAATAAGCACATCTATCACACAAGCATGCGGCCGGCTTTGTTAGATAGATCGTTAACAAAGCGTGAGTCGTTAAACTCAGTGACAGTTCAAGGACGGGCCCTTGACTGCTAGTCACGCGAACGACTGCTTCCACTAGTTCAACCCTGTTTTCCACGGAAACTGTCAATACCGTCATACTTGGAAATAGAAAAACATATCACAATACAACCATCGGAATTGATGTTATTTGTCGGAAACGAAAGTATTTATTTTAATTAATGTTTTATTAAGAATTCTAGTGAACTTCAAAGGTTAAGATAAACTGTTAGCTATTTTCTTTGAATGTTATTTTTCACAAACCTTACTACATAGTTACATCATAAAACAACTCTCTCTTCTCATTTAGCGTTCGTGACCTTAAATTTTTTTATGAAAATGATATTGTCGTACACCTTTGTTGATTATCTACAGCCTTAACATGTTATTTATACATTAACGTATAATAAGCATATTTTGTTAATATGCCGTTAGATTTTCTAAGACTACATTTTTTCTGATGCAACAATCAGTCTTTAAGTCGTAACGATTCTAGAAATAACTGTGTTTGCCTACATTCGCACGTACCTTCAACGTTAAGTTTAAATTGAAGTTATAGCTGGTATATGCAAATAATGTAAATAAATACTTAAGCCTAGCTAGCATCTAGACCATCTACGAAATGAATACAGAAACAATAAATCCGAGACAGTACGAGGTTCTTGCCCAACCTGAACTCGTGTTAATTGACTTGCTAATTCATGTTTGCGCACCACTAATGCGATACATTCCGACTCAATTCCTACTTAACAGGAAAACAACTATAGATTCTGTTTACGCGAAGAATCCTCAGAAACAAGTCTACGGAGCAAGGTCAAAGAAGCTAAATAAATAATATATTAACTCTAGGGTCGATAGAAATTATCTGCAATGATTTATCTAACATTAATTGAATTCGTAACACGTCACATTATTACAGTCAATACGTTACAGACGAGTAGATAACTAGGCCATTTAGTCCACACTTCGGCGCAATCAAAACATTTAGTGTTTATAATTAGTGTAGTAGGTATGTCAAATATAAAATCACCGAGTAATTATTTTGTTTTTATTAGAATCGTTCTACGAGTAAATAGCATTTATATATGCAAGCATAAAAGACATACCTACATCTACATTAAATCAACATGTTAACGAACATTATCATAAGCGAATTCTCAACATCGGTCTTGTTTTCGACAAATAAACGAAAAAAAAAGGCGTATAAGGAATGTCTACAATACTTTTGATTTGCAAGATCTATGTCAGCCAGATTCCTTTAGCTCGAACAAAAACGTACTCTTTAATCACAGGACAATAATGCTGTAACTCAAGATTAACAGACGAACATTTCTTCAGTACAACGACCTTTTAAGTGTTATCCATCAGTTTCTTACTTCTAAATATAATAAACATGTTTACGTAGTTTTCCAAATCAAAAAGACTGAACTACTAGATATAGTGCATAATTAGTAGGTCGCGTATTTGCTCGTTTTACACTGCATCGCCTTGAGCCATTCCACATGTCACATTCAAGGCCTCGACGCAAAATCTCCAACCAATTCTGCGAAGTCTGAGAACCTTTACTACGTCAATTACGCGTTGGTTTAAGCACAGGTACTGAAACTAAGTAAATAGGTACCTACCGCAGTTTTCAAATAGTATGAAAGTTTATTTATCATATCTTTGTTCGTTTTAGTTACGTGTATAGTGTAATATGATCAATTAAAATAATACTTTTGTAGTTTGTCAATTTAAATATGACCTAATTAGACGTAACATTTTATTGCTGATGTCTGCGTGGAATCATTTTAGAGCTGTTATTCATTTAACATCTGTAGTTATAATAACAATGCTATTTTAAAGATAAGTTCTTGAGAAGCATTATATTCAGCGTATTGTATGTTCTGCGTACGTTGATGTATTATTATGAGAATGCTGGTATTGTTGGTTAGCAGTAGACTCGTGTGCTCGGCGCGTGGGCTCGAGAACCCGAGTTTCCTCGAAACGATGACGTCAGCTGCGAGCGCGGTCATCGCCACTCGACAATGTTTTCCTGCCATAACCTTGTTTCGAACGTCTAGCGGCAAAAAGGTTTTATGCGCTAAGTAATTAATGAGTGCCGTTTACATTTTATGTACACACGGCTACACATCAAGTTAGACACTCTATATACGCATAACTACACAACATACAAAATAGAGAATTGTTGTAAAGAGACGGTGCATAGTGGTGTCGATGTAATGGTAAGGACAGAGCGTCGCGTCCCGTTCAGCGTGAATGAGACAAAATAACAAAAATATAACGCCTCTCTCGCACGATTCGCAGCGTTTAACTTCTAATATTTCAAAGTCCAAATAGTCTAGGTTGCTGTGTTGCTGTGTGTACTACACAAGTATCTTCTCATCAACAAATAATAAGATAATGTCTTATTTTAAGAGCTCCATTCTTATAGTTAAAAAAAAAACAACCTAAATGATATTCATCTCTTTTGAATTATCTAAAATGACTCTATTTGTTATTTTACTAGCGTAAAATTTATTTCTGTTTAATATTTTTATTTTATTTTCCATCTATATATTATGATTTATGAGTTATGTTATGACTTATGACGTATAAAAATATAATACAACTGAAAAATTATTCGTACCGTTATGTGTTCGACGCACTAATGTTTAGGTACTTGTAAAGTTCCCACCATACTGGAATTACCCTAATACGGCTACATTTTTATAATTAACTAGATGGCCCGGTGTACTTCGTATCACATATCCTAACGACATTAAAACTCTCCCTACGCTAAATAAAGACATCAATCATCATCATCATTTGAAATCATCCGTTTAGGTTTTTACTATTTTCCTCGCAATTTTTCTATATTTTCTCACCGTTTAAACCTTCCCTGGACTAAGACAAACATTTCCAAACCAAAATCAGCTAAATCGGCCCAGCCGTTCCCGAGTTTTAGCGAGACAAACGAACAGCAATTGATTTTTATATATATAGATTAAAATTTATAAAAGTAAGGAAAAATAATAGCACAGTGATGACTGATGATGACGACATTACCTACCCAGAAAGAGTGTTATTTCTTGCAATAAATATAACAAAAAAACATAAAATAGGTTGTACCTAAACATGACAGAACGTTGATACTAAACGAATAATCAAGACGATCAAAGGTTAAGCATGCCACAAGTTTTTGTGGTTCGCATTCAATCACCACTGACAAAAACTTGGTAGTTCGCGTTAAACCGTGAATCTATACTAATATTATAAAGCTGAAGAGTTTGTTTGTTTGTTTGGTTGAACACGCTAATCTCAGGAACTACTGGTTCGAACTGAAAAATTATTTTCGTGTTGGATAGCCTTTTTATCGAGGAAGGCTATATAATATAACATCACGCTACGACCCACGGGGGCAGCGCAGTAACAATAAACGCGGGTGAAACCGCGGGCACATCTAGTAGGTAAGTAAATAATTCCTACTGACGTTTTTCCAACAGCATTTGCAGCCACACAAACATAAATTCATCGTCTGATCCAATAAATCGATTTGGGTCAAAACGGATAAAATCTTATTTATTTTAGTTTCCACGACCAGTGCCACACTTACTGCCAGAACAGAAATGTAATTACCTAAGTAACATTAGAGTTAGCAATAACGAGACGGGTGTAAAAACGCAGGATTTAACCGCTTCGTCTTCAGGTGTTTTTATCCCATCTTTTTTTGTAATGTCCCTCTGCTGGGCAAAAGCCTCTCCCTTGGACTTCCACACTCTGTTGGTGGATATCCCCTAACCTTTTGACTTTATGACCCCTATATCTCGAGAGTCTTTTGACCCACAGGGCCCATATTTAAACTCGATCGAGGGATGATCCCAAGGTGTCTGCACACCAAGTTACAAGCCAGTGGTTCTGGAGCTATGCCGTCACTAACAGACAGACACACAGACCCACATAGTTTTTCATTAACCTCTTCGAAGAAAATTCAGAGGTTAATAACTGATATCGAAGGCACGGATGGCGTAGCGGTTTAAGGGGTCGCCTCGCTACTGCCACTGCGCCGAGTGGTGCGAGTTCGAATCCTACACCGGACAAAATATTGTGTAATCCACAAACAGTTGTTTCGAGTCTGGGTGTTCTTTATGTCCGTTGTTTAAGACTGCGCCGAGCGAAATGTGCCAAAACAGGCGGTCACAGTTAAGTGAATAAAATCAACACTTTTTGTTTAATACAAATATAAAATATACACTTACCATAACAATGAATGTGTTTACAATTACTCCGTGTAAAAAACTTAATATAAATAATATTATTGCCTACAAAATTACGTAAATTTGCACGAAAAATGCAAAAGCGTAAGCTCGTGTTACGTGATTTTTAGATTATAACTTATAACATTTATAAGTTTATAGCAGTAGAAATCAATCGTATTTTACAGCTTAAACGAAACATAAATAGTTATATTGCAATTTGTCCATCCCAAATATTTCAGTTATTGGTTGACAATATAAATAATAATAATAATAATAAAGTATCTTTATTTTAGACATTAACACGCATGTAGGTACATGAACAGTCCATAGATTGTTTATAAATGGGTTAGTAACAGAATGTACTTATAGTCTATATTAGTAGTGTTAGTAAGCCCGCCCTCTAGGCACCGTGTGGTAGCACTATAGGTACCTCTACGCTACGTTGTGTGATGAGATCTATGTATGTGTACCTATAGCTATTTCCACCAGGCCTGTTAACAATCATTTTCAGGATGCCATTCCGAGTGTTACGCAAGCGCGGTAGCAAGGAAGCCGCTTTTTTACTCATGATAGCGTGAAAACCATCTGTGCGAGCTTCGGCAAACATGCCTGATGCACTACAACGCCGCGGCAGCCGCAACAGCATCCTGAAGGTGTTGTTATATTGTACGCGCAGGACGTTGCAGGCTCGGCTTGTATATGACACCCACAGGCCGCTCGAATAGAAGGACTGACAGAACGAATTTATTAAAGTCACTTTGACGTGTGCCGTGCAGCGTGCAAACCTGCGGGCTAGCATATTGCCCCTCACCGCCAACGCCCTGCGCTCCCGCTCTATATCGCCGTCATCGCGTAGATCACTGGTGACAATGTGGCCTAAATACTTAAAATGCTCAACTACGTTTAGTACTACGCCATTGAGATATACTGGAGGTACACGGCGGGGCTGCTGATTTTGCGTTTTAAAAACCAGGATCTCTCTTATTAGAGTTGTACTTAAGGCCATGCACCTCTGCATACGTCTCTCAGATCGATAGTAGCTCTCTCAACCCACTTACCGATGGACTGAGCAGCACCATGTCGTCCGCGTAACTTAAGTTATTGACACAAGTGCCGTCTATGTGACAGGCGACATGTGTACTGCTCAGTAGCTCGATAAGCTGGTTCATGTATAAATTAAATAACAGAGGTGAGCTTAACCCCCTCTGCCTTACACCACAATCTATTTTGTACTCATCCGACAGAGTACCGACCCATCTCACCCTGTTTGTCTGATTAGCATGCCAGTATCTGAGAAGCGCTGTGTTTTCCGCTGGCACACCTGTGCCCCTCAACTTGTCCCACAACACATCATAGGCAACGAGATCGAAAGCTTTCGACAAATCGAGAAAACACGCGTAGACCGTCGTGCTCCTCGAGGTATAGTACTTGACCGTGTGTTTCAGCCTAAGTATGGCACTCTCCGTAGATAGGCCTGCCCTGAATCCAAACTGGGCATCATGCACTTCAACATGTTCTGAAAGGCAGCTGTTCAACACACCGGCAAGCACCTTAGCTATGGTGGTGGCGACCGAGAGATGGATCGGTAGTTATTTATTCAACAATATCCAGATACATTTCCTCAAGAGCTGTTGATGTTGAGCAAGTGATGTTCCTTATTATCACAAAACCTGTCACAACAAGCACTCAGTTCCTGAGGAATATCTATCCGTCTAAGTCCAGAGTGGCAGAGGTCGTGGTACTCTCTAATTTGCTCTAAGTATCTCTCACCCCAGATAACACGATTCACAGGTTTTACATTTTTAACTTTATCTACAAGTTTAGGCTTGAGTTTATGTAGGTCACACTTGACTATAATCGGAAAATGGTCGGACCAATACATGTCATATAGTACCTTTACATTAATGACTGATTGTAGTAGAAACTCAGTGACGATGCAGTGGTCTAACCATCTATTACATTCATGCGACTCACTGGTAAAGGTATACGTATTACTGTCACACATATTTACATCTACACATGTCCAGCTTTGATCCGCACAGAATTTAATCATTTCGTTGAAAAATAACTCACTTGGGTCTGCATTATAGTCTCCTACTATATAAAAAGCCTCAACTCCCTTGTTTTCCTCTATTTCTATTATTGAACGAATAGTACTAAGACAAGATATAAATTCCGCAAGGTTATTAATTGTGTTTGTGGGCATATAAACACTGAAAATAACTTTAGATCTATTACTTACAGTTATGTTGGCTGCACGAACCCGCACGTTATCACACTTTATCGGAAACAATGATTCAAACGCATCCTTACGCCACAATAATGGGACGCCACCGTATGGTCTCCCGATCAGTGGGCCCGCCGCTGTATCCACAGCAGATGTCCCGATGCATCCGAAGTTGTCATTAACCTTGCTGAGTAACGGCAAATCGTGTGGTAACAACCATGTTTCTTGGAGGGCTACTACATCCGACGTCTGACATAAAGCTCTGACACCATTGATCTCTTGAGTGATTTGCAATTAAAACTCACTACTGAGATTGTCCATTGATTCTAACTTTAATTTCATTTACGTCATTTTTCTGCCTCATATGAAAGTGCACAAAACGCCTAAACGATATTCCAGATGGCCACAATTTATCACCCAAAAACGTATCAATTTTGTGCTTTGTTACAAAAAGTTTATACAATAAAGATACATATTTATCAAAAAAGCACTTTAAATCCTCCATACAATTTTACTATGGCAGCCGCGCGCCGATTTGGATATGCGCCGCACGAGCTCTGTCATTATCCGTCTTACGCTCGGTGCAGTCTTATAAAATCCCCCGTGACACAGGAATTATTCCTAATGCAAGAATTATTCCTAAAATTGTCCATTTTATATAAAAAAAAAAAAACAAAGATATTTCCTACGAAGTGTCAAAATAGTTTATAGGTAGTCAATTCTGTTGGTATTCTGAAGCTAACATATTATGTACACTGTACAGCGATTGATTGATCTAGTGACAATTCTGCAACTCGATGCAGCGACCAAAATCAGAACTTCAACATGTATCGATGACACACCTGATTTGGTAACTGATTAATTTGCGATATCGATACAGCCAATCATCGATCGAAGATGCTCAAAATTATACGTCTGATTTGAGGCATAAATAACTCCAATTTACAATGCAGCAAGACAATGCATACCGTTATTTGGCAGCAGCAATTAACAGCCAATTAAGTGCCTTAATATGTAAATCCATTGACATAATTGAAGATGTTGCTCGTAGAATGCGATAAAGTGCTTACTTAGGTTCTCAGTCATAGTATTTTAAAAAAATAAAAAAAAATTATTTTAAAGAAGACAACTGCCGAACAAGGCACAATTCCTGTGTCGCGGGAGACTTACAAAGATTCAAACTCGGAAAATTCATTAGTGTGGGATTCGGATCCACTACACTCGGAGCAGTAGCAGTGACAAGGCGACCACAATGTTACTTTTGTATATTTAACGTGAATATACAGATTTAATACTAAAAGAAAATATTATGTATCTACATACATATATCTTTTAAAAAGACAACTCTTACATTAGGAACATACAATTTACAGATACAAAGTAGACTTAGACTAATCTCATCAATTATTATGGATCACAAAATTATAATTCCATTTGGGATTCGAACCCACAACACTCCGCATGGCAGCAACGGCGAGCCGAACGCTTGCTCACTACACCATACCGTACAGTCAAAACAATGTTTTATTTTACTTATTTTATTTCTGAAACTACCTACATTGCTCTTATTATAACTCTACAAATATATTTAAATGTAGGTATTATTTTCTTCGCCTGTTATGGGCGTTGTGAACTTGTGACGGACTCATAAGGAATTTGCTGATCATTTTAATTAAATGTGTAGGAGTATAGATTAACGCATGCCTGTAGTTATTGTTAAATGGTGTCTTGTTGAACAAACAATCTTTATAATTAGACCGAGGCAAAACCACGATTACCACAAAAGAACGAATAACAAATACAAGCTGTTGGAAAATAGGTATTCTGTAGTACCTACCTACGTCTCTTCGTAGTAAGACCTATCTAATATACCTACAACACATATTGTGTTACAAACATACTCTTCCCGCGACCACCGATGTATCTTACTTTCAAATTGACATGTTATATTATTATATACCAAATTTTATCCAAATACATCACGAAAATACACATCCATTGGTTCAGCCATTCTGAAGGTTAGTATTCACTAACGCGTAGACAACAATCTGTTTATAATATAATAATATTCTTATTACACCTACATTTCGCTAACTGTTTTAAGTCCCACCTAAAAGAGGGCGAACGTATTGCTATGCACTAAGCACATATCCTTATCAGAACTACCCCATAACACTGTCTGACCCGGATATCGAATCTAAGACGTTAGAATGGGTACTTAAAAAAATTACAAACAGTATATACCATGAGACCAACGAGGTAATTATCTTTGAAATATACCGTTCGATTAATTATCAAACATTATGATTAGTAATAATACCTTGTGTATATACATACTAAGGTTTGCCCACCCATCAATATCTCACATGAACGCATACCCGGATGCGTATATTGAAAAGCTACTTCAGTACGTCTCCACTGAACTGAATTAGTATTTCCTAACGATAAACACGCGTAAATGCTGCTCCAATACGTCTCAGAGGGTGATGTACTCAGCAGTAGGATTTCTAAGTTAATACGCATTTAGATGTACTAGAAACCCTCGTCGTATTCATCAAGCTCGCGTGACGTATTGGCGTAGGATTTCTAGTAATTGAATCACAAAATTGTCTTAGAAAAGCTAACGCGATACGGCTCTCTATGCAGATATTGCTATCACACGCATACAGTATGTTGTTGCGTATTTTCTACCTCGCTCTGCGCGCGCCGATCATCACTGCATGCATAACACGTGCGATTTGTTTATGTCCGAAATTAGCGAGTGCAAAAAGATAACCTCAATTGTTGTAATGACAGGGGAATATCAGGAGGAAGGATGAGGTAATTTTATTTGTATGTTTGTGTAAATAAATTTGTTTCTGGAACAAGCCGGCCGTTGCCGAGGCACGCTCGCCTCGCTCGCTCGGCTCGTGCGTTGTATGGTCGCAGTTCTAACCTAACGTAACCCACAATTTTCTTTTCTAGTACCTTTTATCGTACTGTATTTACTTTATTTGCCATGCTACATACCTACTTTATCTTTTGACCAGAAACATATATAGTTAATTCTTAGCAGTCCTTTAGTATCAGTTTCACGTTGATGAACAGAATTAGGATGTTCTCTTCTTTGCGGCGCGTTATAAAACTTGAAATCCTACTGCAGTACATCACCCTGTCAGACGTATTGGAGCAGCATTTACGCGTGTTTATCGTTAGAAAATGCTAATTCAGTTCAGCGGACACGTACTGAAGTAGCTTTTTTATTTACGCTACCCGGATAAAAGTATTCTATGTTATAATCATTATAATCGAGGTTTTGGGCTATGTGTGCCAAGTTTCATACAAATAAATCAGTTTACGCGTGATTGAAATTTATGCATTAATCTTCATTCAATAATCTTAAAATAAAATAATATAAGCTCTGTATATAAACTGTCCCATTTCTTTTGTAAGTAAGTATAAGAAAGGTTAGGCCATAATCCACAACGGTGGCCCGGTGCGGGTTGGCAGACATTACATATCTTCTAGAACATTATGGAGAACTTTCAGACATGCAGGTTTTCTATGATTTCCTTCGCTAAAGCAAGCGATAAATAACAATTTAAGACGCACATATCTTCTAAAAGTCAGAGGTGTCTTGGGATCGGACTCGAAACCTCTACGTTGCAGTCTAACGGTTCCTCACTAGGCCATCACTGTTTTATTTTACAGGAAATAATATAAACACTTTTGCGATCTTTCACATTTATAATGATGTAGACATTTATGATGATGACATTTATGATGATGTGATAGTAGAATAAATGAGAAGATGTGTCTGTTGGTCTTTTTTGACATCGAATATAAAAACATTTTTGCTTGACATTTTTAGGTAGGTAGGTAAAGAACGGCGTTCTCATCATAATTATCCATTCTATTTCAAAAAGGGGCTCGAAGCCATTACTTCAGATGCTAGAAGGAACTGCGTTCGACACCAAGTCGTAAGAAAGACACTACATCAGGAAATCATGTAGACAAAATTAAATGTTATTTGGTATAACACAAAAATATTTCTACAATTTGGTTCGGCCAGCACGAAAAACCTTTGTCCCTCACCTGATCTGTCTCCAATCTTGTTGGTACCATCGGACTCGGTGAGTTAGGGGAAAATGAATGCACTTGTGTTGGTACACACACTTATACACTATACCTAATATTTCATGCGCAGATGGATAGACTTCGTTAAGGTGCCAAATTTCGGTCAGGATGACATTATTCGTATTAGTACAACTTTATCGAATCTATTAAGAAAATTAGAATACCAAACGTGGCTGATTGGATGCTATTCTTTAAAACTTATTACTGCGATATTTAATGTAATTTCTTCATTTACCATAGTTTGAATATCCTTTATGAATTTATCGGTTTATATGCCTACAGCTGAAGTTGCAGGACTGTCTCTAAGCCAAGTTGAATCATACAAACTTCTTTAAACAAGGAGGATAGGAAATACGCCTATAACGCGGCTTTAGAAGATATATCCGTAAGTTCGTAACCACCAACACTGATGTTCATTTAATTTTAAATAAATCTACGTTAGGCATAGACAAATAAGGTAAATAATATATAGAACAAACTAATTGGTTATAATAGTCAAAAACATATTTAATAGTAGACAGAAAATGGCTTGTTCTCTATGTATACGTATATACATACACGGTCGCTCCTATGTCCCGATGGCGTAAGCAGACTACGAATCTCGTCCTGCTAAAATCCTGTCAGTGAAGTAAATCAAAAACGCATTTCGCTAGCATTATATAGGTTCTGGTAAAAGTCCTCGCCGTTGTCGATTATTTAGTAATGACACGATTAAACAGGGCGGGTTTAATCGTTCGTGGATATATCAACCTCTTATAGGGAACCAGGAACCAATAAGGGAAGAAAATATGTTCCTGAGTTTCAACCATTTCAAAAACTAGGAGTTTTAGAAGGTAACACATTTACCTCTCTCGTTCCCATATTTATTTTTCGTAGGGTCAGTATAGATAATATATGTACCTCTGATCATAGACTTCGGTAACCACTTACTTACTATAAGGCGAGTCGTATGTTTATGTGTTAGCTTAGTTGTATATAAAAAAGATTACATAATATATAGAGATCAACCCGAATTACCGTTTACCAGAAGTAATTCTAGGATCGCACACCTAATATTGTCTTAGGTACTACTACTAGGTACGTGTTGCTTTCACAAAGCAATTTACAGGGCCCTTTCACAAATGTAGGATTCATTTGAGACATGGAGCATATTATTTTGGATATTTTATATTTCTGAAGTGCCACACTCTCGGTAAACGTTTCAAAAGGCTCCCTAATCAAGCCAAAGAATGTTGTTACGTTTAGTCAATAATCAATTAGGCCATGTTCCTTATATTCTTACATTTGGTTACCAAGGAAAACACTAAGATTCTTACTGTAATTAAAACTTACAACATCATAATGTAATTATTAAGGATACACCGTGATTTACACATTGGAAAATAAATCAGAGGTTAAGCAATTAAGGAAACACCATTGTTCAAAACAAAATTGTTATCATAACTCAAAGGTATTTGCGTAACATATGCAAGAGGTACATTTACACGTGTTCGCTTTAACAAAAACACGGCAAAAGAAACCGTAATACAAATACATAATACACTAGCTTGATACCGCTATGTTTGTTTGTATTTGTATTTCGCGTAGCCTGTCTCTATTCGAACTGCGAACAATCATCTACTGCAAGGAAAACTTACAAGTACCAACCATATGTGTTGAAGTCTGCATATTTTTTTATATTTCCGCCAGTCATGGTAAGTTATCGACGGGGACCTCCATTTGTTTATCTGGTCGTTGGTTTGATCGATCATTTTGCAACAAAATAAATATTAATGGCCACAGTTCATTGTCTTTTAGAATGTTTATTGGAAATCAAATCACATGATATAAGTTTTGAATTATTAAAATGATGCGATTTAGCTAGAGAGACATAACTTCGAGAAAGAGATTGACTGAAGAGTCTAATCCATTTAGGTCCGGCAACAGTTAGCATCTAGCTCTCTCGGTCGGCAGAAAAATATCTTTAACCAATGCACCCTACCTGTTTTAATCTGTCTCGTACCGGGTAGTGAACACTTATGGTATTGCACCATTTAAAAGACCTATAGTGAGATTTTGAATTTTGGCTCTAAATACTGCACTTTTTAGGGACAAAGTTTGGGAAGAAATTATCAGTCGAGCCATAATTAACATCATAGCTCGTAGCAGATTAAGCAAGCAGATTGAATGTTGTAATGCTAATGCTACTGGCCAAAGGATCGATGGCCATTCGAACAATCAAGTCTTGGAGCTCATAGCCAGGTCCACCAGAAAAGATTCGTTGGTTTGGATTGGATGCCAAAGGCGGAATGCCGCCAGATGCACGCAAATTGAGAGAATCTATGTCCATGGGTAGACCGCAAAATTCGTATAATTATAATTGATTAATTTTTAGTATGGTATTTCTTACATCATCAACCTGCAATTCTACTTTGCCCTATTTAATATTATTAATGTGATCTATGACTACTATTATCAAAGGATCATTGTCAAATAGACAGATAAATCAGCTGAAGATACAGCAATGGATATTTGAAGCTTGGAATAAAAGTTTTACACCACAATAAAGTAAAAATGCTGTTTTAAAATTTTATATGTGTTTTGTAAACTTAAAGGATTTGGATGAAAATTTACAAAAAACGTAACTAATGTGTTGTTCGAATAATTATTTTTTTCAATACAACATGTTAAAATAGGCTGATTATGCAAAGCAACCATTATAAAAAAATTGATTCAATATAATATAATTTATTTATAGCTGAAATAATAATACGACATGGACTTATATACCCTACAACAATGATAACATATATGTACAGTATTATTTAAATATAGAGTTACATTGGACCTTCCTTGGGTTGGATCACAATACCTATTTAAGTCATTTTATTTCAAACTTAAGTTCTATAATACATAAAACAAGCCTGAAATGAATTTTTGAATATTATATCTAATAATGAACACAAATGCCAAATAAAAGCATGATATTTTAAAGTTAATCTATACTAATATTATAAAGTTGAAAAGTTTGTTTGTTTGTTTGGTTGAATGTGCTAATCTCAGGAACTACTGGTCCCAATTGAAAATTCTTTTAGTGTTGGATAGCCCATTTATCGAGGAAGGCTATAGGCTATATAACATTAGGCTACGACTAATAGCAGCAGAGCAGCAATGAAAAATGGTGCATAAACGGGGAAAATTCTTTTATCTTATATGAAGCAGACAAAGTTGCGTGGGTCAGCTAGTGTAAAATATTTTCCTGCAATATTTAGGAGTCTGTTATCAATTTAATAAAATTACTGTTCTAGAAGCAATAACATTTTAATTAAAACACATTGTTAT
Source organism: Catocala fraxini (assembly GCA_930367265.1). Lineage (NCBI taxonomy): Eukaryota > Metazoa > Arthropoda > Insecta > Lepidoptera > Erebidae > Catocala > Catocala fraxini. Next base: position 9,855,990 of record OV884040.1, on the reverse strand, counting down.
TTCTCACTGTTATATTTTAATTTTATCATTGTGGTTGCTATCTATCACATAGCACATATAATTAATATAATGAAATAATTATTTATAAACACATTGTCCCATGACTGCTATGGTTGGCCACCAGTAGTAATGTGATTACTATGCATAAAGACTAGAATTTCATTCTTGAGATGGACAAATTGTTAGAGCAAGGTTCTTTAATAGAAATGCTTAGTAGCAGATAGTTATAAGCCCTAATTTCATGATCCCTTAAATCACAGCTGACGAAATGTGATTGTAATACAACTCTGCCTACCTCTTTTGTTGATAAAGCTATGAGACTATGTATGTTTAGAGCCAGATAATAAATATTCATACAACTTGCTTCAAACCCCACATATATTTTTTTTTATTAGGATATAACATAATAATACTGCTTATTTTGTAGTCACAGGAATAGAATAATCTATAATTATGACTAATAAACATGTCATGGTTTTATATGTGGTAATAAAATAAAAAGATTAGACAAAGATGTGCCTTTTTCCCATATTATTTAAAACTCAATGCATGCTAATGTATTATTACACACATACTAAGCCAGCCACAATATACACTATTATTGCTAAACCTTTAGTTTGATGCTATTAGGTAATGAAAGCAATACAATCACTGATAAAGTATATCTATATCCATTTAGATAGTTATTAGTGTTTATAAAATATGTATAAATATTGTATTTTGGACTACTTACAAGATAAATACAATATTACTAAAGTAAAGTATTATGATGGTAAGACTGATATTATTAAATAATAACATTTATCAGCAAACATAATATCCATAAATAGCCGTTCCGAGAATCTTATCATACAACATAATTTTGTTTACTATGACGCAGAAGCTAAAAAAGACAGGTGACTAAGATGTAGGTGCTACTTTATCTACAAAGTGTGATAAAACTTATTATCACAGATATATTTTTAAGAAACGTAATGTAAATATCATATTTTTTGCCATTTCATAATAATTTAAGTTACATACTTTATAGATGAAGTAAAAAAATATTTAACTAGGAATTTATATACTATGATGGGACCAAATAGAGACCTTAATTGAACAGTAAACTTTATGACCTCATCAATAATTATCACAACAGTAATACAACTATTAATAAACTACTAATATAAATAGTACATAAATTGTCAATCATAATAGACTGACTATAATAAATATGCTTTTCAAAGGAAACGGGGCCATAAATCAAATATGAATGTTGTGCAAAATATTAGTTGGATAATAATATAATCTATAGTAATAAATATTGTTACATAATACTGTGGACCCAATTTTTAATACTGTTATACTAACCATAATATTTGATAAAATAGGTATAAAAAATCTCATATTACTTCTAAATTGAATCAAGTATAAAATATAATACTATATTATTATGTAATCTTTTGAATAATGTTTGCATTTTATTCAAATTACATTTATTAAAAACTAAGCTTTAAAAAACAGACATTATCAGACTATTTCCATTTATTATCATTTGCAATAGTACTATTACTATGTTTTGATTATCTGGTACTTGCAGTAATATGAGTGTATGTAAAAAAAGATACTTAACTAATTGTTATAGCCACAAACCTTTCTAGAAATAAATAATACCTTTAGGTTATAACCTGTTTTGCTAGCTCTTATAGGATAAATATGGATATGAGCTCTTATTTGACAATACAATTAAATAGTTTATGTTGAAGGTATAGAACCAGGAAGTCTAGAATATTTCTGACATCAAGGGCATGTTTTAATTGCGTAAGCAACCATTGAAACCAACTTTATATGTGTACTGCTCATATGTAATGATAACCAAGATATAAACGATATAAGTACAGAACGATACATACCATGAAATGGACAGCAGCAGAGCATTCCAAATTCAAAACAATTTTAGACTGCAATGTGCCGCAAAACTTTTAAAGTAAGTTATACCTACTTAGTTCTGAAACTTGTTTAATCGATTATATACCATAAACGATAGTGATTATCATCTCTTTAATTATTATCCAACTTACCGTGAGCAGGGATCGAGAGGTTGGTATAGTTGAAACAAAATCATTTGTAGAGGAACCTTGCGATGATTGACTGTCGCAAGAAATGTCCGACTGGTTTGATTGACTATCACTGATTTCCAGCTTCATCGTCATCAGTTCAATTACACTTTGTCCAGGAAACACACTAGAAATGTTTTACGTAATTTGTCCAACACAAATAAAATGTTTATCAACGTGATCTAGAACTTCAAACAAAAGTTTGTCGTTTCGAGTAACTATCAAATGTTGGGAACTGCGAAGTTTCTTGTGACAGTTCGCGCTAATGACAGCAGCGGAATCAAAATAAGGCGCCTTGAATCGAAAAAGATTTATCCAAGAACGAGAACACAACAATGATGACTCATCATTGCAGTTTGCACACAAACGATGACGTCGTCGTCGCTTTGGGGATGCCCTTCTCCTAAGAATTTGTAATGTTTTATTTCGAAACGGCATAAGTGCCGAGTTTTATCATAAACAAAGTTACTTTTTGGATGTGTTGTCATACTTCAGCCTAAACGAAATTGAAGGGTGATCTCACCGTCTAAAAATACTATGTAGCGTGATATTCGACCAATAGCAAGGTTTCATTTCTGTGACGTCATATACATTTGGAAGGCAAAGTTGCTCGATTTCGACGTTGGTTCTACTAGAAAAACTCACTTCATTTTCGCCTTATGCTTAACTATGCTTCAGAAGAAGCCGACTGTTATGGCATTGCGTCGTAAAAATAGCAATCAATCTAGGAGTATATACATAAATTATTTTTAGTGTCACTGATATTTTTATTATTTATGTAGGTACTACATCTTTAGAAAAAAGAAATGTATTTTACCATTAAGCTTTATTTTTCTAATCACATGAATTAATGTTCTACCTACAACGAAAAGAGAGATGTGCATTTCGGTTACTGTTAAACGCAATGAAGAAGAAGCGCGCGTCAATATAGCTAATCGAAATTAACTTGTTTACAAGATCATCATGCATTTAATTTAATATCAATGGCTAATTAGTATCAGTACAACATAAAACAGATATTAAAAGTAAAATTTACTTTTGTATGGAGTACAAGAAGTTGTCAGAAAATGCATACAGATTTCTGTGTGCATAGCATTACAATAATATATTAATAGTATTTAACAAAAAGATATTGGGAGCACCTTAACGAATAAAGAACCCCGCACGATATGCACTTTTTATAGAGCCGTCCATACTTGGTAAGTAATTTATAGTTTTATAGAAAGTTAAGGTTCCTTCTCTCAGATTTATGTAAATATGTATATACATTAAAACCAGACTAATAACCTTATTGATAGCATAGACCAGTTTATTTTCCCCAGAAAGGGCGACGCGAAAATTTTAGACAAGATGTTGCAATCGAAAGAAGAAATCCTAACAAGATTTTTATAATGATTGATTCACTCTTGTCTGTCGAGCGATGATGATCGGCTTACATGGTCTTTTATCGACTATGCACAACTAAAATACAACGAAGTATTAAACTACTACAAGGACGCACGTTAAATCTACTTCCTACATAAGAATGTAACATGAAAGTATTAAAATAATTATATTTTAACGAATAAAATTCATGACATCACATTGTTCTGAATTTGGCGGGAGCCGATCACCGCTCGGGACCAAGTGCGCTAAAGTCATAACTGCTTAACCAATTCAAATAAAATCTATCAGACTATAAACAATATATATATATATTATATAATTTTTTTAGTATATTTAGTTGTTTGCAGGGTCTTAGGTTTAACCCTTCATAAAAAATGTTTTATTTGGGATACAGATGTAGTTTTTTTGTTGTTTTAAAGCTTATTAGATACCGATTAACGTCGATTAATAATAACTAGGGACAATGTGGACGTTTTGTTGAGTTTTTAACAATGTTTAAAAAAACATTGCACGTAAATAATTTTTGCTGTAATATGTTCCTAATTTTTATGTCACTGGCATTTTTTTGGGTGGGAATAGTATTGCGTCGGTATTGCCTACACATTCACTATTATTATTTTTTTTGTTTCAACACGATTAACCACCTGGTTCAAAAGTCACAAGGTTTTCCTGGTACAGGTCCATAACTACTAAAAAAAATGTAAGTAGGTATAAATCGAAGAATATTTTTTTTAGTTTTTTTTATTATTTTTCCATCCGATAAAATGATATCTAGTTTCAGTCATTTTCTTATGGTTAGTCGCTGTGTAAACTCCACTTGTGCGATGCAGAATTGTGACGTCATTTGAGCGTATGTAACGCCATCTGTGGAAAGTAGGCTGAACTTCTTCGTCTGTGCGAAGTCGCCACAAGCTCACAAAGTAACACTTATGAACGTCAAAATATATAGATTAGTGAGTTTACTAAGTGACTGAAGCTACATTTAGGTTAATTGCTAGGTTCATTCAAAGGGTTGAGCCTATGAGAAGAAACCTGCAAGAAACTCACGGCCTTTCTTTAATATTCAATTTACAGGAAGCCTAATTTGAACCTGTTGAAACAACATACCGACTGCCGTTAACGAATTTCAATAGTTTTCAATTCTACAGCTCTCCTCATTGCCCAAGCCCTTGCACGTTTTCGGCGAAGGCTCACATTGTAACCATCAAACACTTCGGATAAACGTTTTAAACAATGAATTCCGACTCCCTTGCTCGATGTTTGTATAACCATTAGTTTCAAAATTATATTTATATACAGGGTGTCCCAAAAATCAACGTCAAGCCGAAAACGGATGACGGGCCAAGGGATGGTGGTTCTCAAAAAAATATGAAAAAAAAATTTTTTGCTGCACTCTAAAAATTATAGCCATTTAAAAAAAAATGAGAAAATTAACACCTTGTTATGATTTTTCAAGTACTATGACTACAAAATGTTTACTTAGCTTAATTATTTTAGTGAGGATTTGTTACTGAATAATGCTAGTATACATTACAATTCAAAATTTGAACACAACTATCTTCATTTCAGAGGAAATATCCCTAATATGCCCAAACATGTACTCAAAATTATTACATTATTCAACTTTAAATGGCCGTGCTGAAAAAAAAATGTACTACGCCATTTCAGCACGTGGCATCAAAAGATGGCGCATTTAATGGGCTTTCTAAAATGCTATAACACTTACTACATTTTATCCTAATTATGGATTTTTTTTCTAAAACAACTTGGATTTATGCTTCTAATGCGATGCATATTTTATTTAAAGCTTACTTAAATTAAAGTAAGACAGTACAAGTTTGGGTGAAACAGATTAGGACGCCACTTCAACGTGTGAGAGTGAAAGAGATAGCAAGCCTGAGCATCATCAACAGCACGAGTTAGAGTGAAACGGAGAGAGACGCCACTTCAACGTGTTAGTGAGAGTGTGAGTGAAAGAGATAGCAAGCCTTAGCATCATCTACGGCATGAGTTAGAATGAGACGGATAGAGACGCCACGAGTGAAAAAGATAGCAAGACCGGATCATCTGCGCACGAACTGCAATACTTCAGTACGTTACGTTATTTCGTTTACTGCGCATCGTTCTGTATTCCTTCGTGTCGTTTTCGTACTTACTAACTTTGGCTTTGCTTATTGGACTTGATTACGTGCTACTTGGATTTGATTTGTGATTTGACCGTTTGTGACTAACTTGGCTTTCTTTTGGACTATCGTCATCGCTGACCGTGTAATTGTGTGTATTCTATGATCGCCACCATGCCGCTTCGATACACAGCACAGGAGTATGCAAACATGCATCTCATTTATGGAGAGTGCAGGTGCAACGCTACTGCTGCAGCTCGACTCTATCGTGAGAGATACCCCAATTCTGAGCGTCATCCGGATCATAGAGTATTTATTAATCTGCACCGATCACTCTCAGAAGGCCGATTTCCTAATCAAATGTTCAGTACAGGAAGATCCAGCATTTCATACGAGGAAGAAGTTTTAGCAGCAGTCGCAGAAGACACGAGTGTCTCAGTGCGTGGACTTGAGACAAGCATAGGAGTGCCGAAGAGTACAGCACACCGGATTTTGCAGCAAAGCCAGCTCCACCCGTACCATGCGCAACGAGTTCAATCTTTATCACCTCAAGATTATCCTGCAAGGGTTGCGTTTTGTGAAACGATGTTACAAAGACACCGAGAAGACCCCCACTTCCTGGATAAAGTACTCTGGACGGATGAGTCAACTTTTAAGAAAGATGGCTACTTAAATCTACATAATGTGCATGAGTGGCACGTGGAAAACCCACATTTAATGCGAGAAGATCGGTCACAATATCGCTTCAAAGTAAACATGTAGACCGGTATTCTGAACGGTAGAATTATTGGACCTTTCGAACTCCCAGACACCTTAACCAGTGAGGCTTACTTAGACTTTTTACAAAATCATCTACCAGATTTATTGGAAGACGTGCCACTCAACATTTACGTAGGTATGTGGCTCCAACAAGATGGCTGCCCTGCGCACTATGCTCGCTCAGTAAGGGAATTTCTTAACCAAGTATATCCGGATAGGTGGATCGGTCGGTCTGGTACGATCTCGTGGCCGGCCCGATCACCAGACTTAAACCCCATTGATTTCTTTTACTGGGGAGCAGTGAAGGATCAAGTTTACTCTAAGCCTATCGCAAACGTAGAGGAACTGCGCCAAAGAATTGCGGGGGCCGCTGAATACATCAATTCAAGAAGTTTTGCTCGTAAAATAAAGCGTTCGTTTTTAAAGAGATGTAGGGCATGCATTGAAGCTGAAGGCAAACAATTTGAATATTTATTGTAACAAAATAAAATGAACTGTTGATTTGAATGGTTGAATTTTTATTTCAAATTGAACACATAATGATTCACAATGACCAAAGGAATCTAATATGGTTTATCAATAAATTAGGTATTTGCCCTATTCACAGTAGCTTCGCAAAACAGTGTCACTAGTAGTTTTTACCTGACTGCCATAAAAGAGGGTTATGTATAACACTAATTTGTTTCTTAGAGGGAAACTAGATGTCATTACCAACATTTTTGAGTAAAACAAAAAAGGTTAGACCCGAGTTGTTTTAGAAAAAAAAACCATAATTAGGATAAAATGTAGTAAGTGTTATAGCATTTTAGAAAGCCCATTAAATGCGCCATCTTTTGATGCCACGTGCTGAAATGGTGTAGTACATTTTTTTTTCAGCACGGCCATTTAAAGTTGAATAATGTAATAATTTTGAGTACATGTTTGGGCATATTAGGGATATTTCCTCTGAAATGAAGATAGTTGTGTTCAAATTTTGAATTGTAATGTATACTAGCATTATTCAGTAACAAATCCTCACTAAAATAATTAAGCTAAGTAAACATTTTGTAGTCATAGTACTTGAAAAATCATAACAAGGTGTTAATTTTCTCATTTTTTTTTAAATGGCTATAATTTTTAGAGTGCAGCAAAAAATTTTTTTTTCATATTTTTTTGAGAACCACCATCCCTTGGCCCGTCATCCGTTTTCGGCTTGACGTTGATTTTTGGGACACCCTGTATAAGGTTTATCTTTTAAAAATATAATACTTATGATTTGTTGAGGAACGATTTTAGTGTGTTGAGTGTATCTGTGTCGCAAGTATCGAGATGCATGTCAAATGCACATTACACTAGTCCCTACTTACATACTAATATTATAAATGCGAAAGTAACTCTGTCTGTCTGTTACGCTTTCACGCCTAAACCACTGTAACGATTTTGATGGAATTTGGTACAGAGATAGACTAGACCTTGGAAAAGGACATAGGTTACATTTTGTTGTAAAAAATAGCATGAAGGGGTGGAAATAAGAGATGAAACTTTGTATGCCAATTCGTCATATTGGCGCCTAAACCACAACCGATTTTGATGAAATTTGGTACAGAGATAGACTAGACCTTGGGAAAAGGACAAAGGTTACCTTTTGTTGTAAAAAAAATGTATGAAGGGGTGGAAATAAGGGATGAAAGGTTGTATGGGCATTCGTTATTATCGCGCCTAAACCACAACTGATTTTGATGAAATTTAGTAAGAGATAGACTAGACCTTGGGAAAGGACATAGTTTACCTTTTATTGTAAAAAAGGGCATGAAGGGATTAATAATAACAATAATAATAATCATTGTTTGCTAGGATATGGTTCAGATATACAGGTTTACATTTGTTCCAGCGATTATGTAATTTCAACGTACATGGGGATGAAATAGACGATGAAAGTTCGTGTGGAAGCCCAAACAAATCTAACTATTTTTACAGTACGTATATTTATCGGAAATATTTATAATTAGTAAAAATGCCGTCTTAATATAAACATGTCGCGCGAGCGCGGGACACGTCAACCACCATACACAATGAACGATGCGCTGCCGCCGGCGGCGGCGCAGCGTGACGTAGTGAGAGAGTCTGTAACATTAGCAAAAGCGGTGACCGCGGAAAAATGTTGTAGCAGTGTAAGCTGTTGGTTTGGGATGAACGTTGTACGATATCCCACAAAAGAACAATCGAGGCACTTTACTGCACCATGATGAAAGATAGCATGAGCTACCAGGGTATCATGGGAGGGATGGTGGTACTTTTAGCTGGTGACTTTAGACAGACCCTGCCGGTTATTACTAGGGGTACACTGGTAGATAAAATAAATGCCTTTCGGAGAATATTGTATGCTAACAGAAAGTAACGGCATGATTACACTAAGACGTGAATTCTGTCAAATTGTTTATAACACAAATGATTTAAATAATAATGTCTATCCAGATCTACAAATAAGTATGGGTAATTTAGAATGGTTGTGTGACAGGTTAATTTTGACGCCGATAAATGAAACAGTAGCCGAGATAATCGAACACATTATGTCAGATGTTTAGGGAGATGTTGTCGTGTACCTCTCAGTAGACAACATTATGGACACTGAACAAGTGAGATCGTACCCTATAGAGTTTCTTAACTCTTTATAATTATCAGGAGTACATAGTCCCCTAAGTTAAGGCTGAAAGTTGGTATTCCAGTTCTGTTAATAATAAATCTAGGCTCAGCAAGGCTATTTAATGGTACACAGCAACAAATTATTCATCTAGGACGCAATATTATTAAAGCTATAATCATGACTAGAATGGCAAAAGGAGAAAATGATTTAATTCCCCGTATTCCGATAATTCCAACCGATTCGCCATTTCATTTAAAAGAATGCAGATTCAAAACAATAAACAAAACTGCTCACGAGTATAAAACCCGCAAAATCTTTATGTTTTAATATAGAATGGAAAACAAAAACGTAGAGTATAAAAATGTATTAAATAAGGTATTTGCAGAAAACCATAGCATTTATAAGCGAATTATTAGCAAAAAAAATTCTTAAAAATTCAAAATGCTGCCCAAACTATTCCACGTGTACGAAGTCGCGGGCAAAAGCTAGTTATCTATATGTGTACTGTGTCAAAGGCGAAATGTAACTGTTTGATCGAATTCGTGAAAAAAACTAGTGGTAGTACCCGGACTTCTACCCACTCCGACTATATATCAATCAAAGGTCAATATTATTTGGAAATTTTAATTTGTTTCAGTGTGTTCTATTATGATAAAATTAAATTACATTTAAAATAAGATGAATGAGATTGTTATTCTTGTAACTGTCAATAGGGGTAGATGAAATTTTGTAGTAGTATAGAGAAACTCTATGTAACTGAGAAGGTAGTAGGTTTCACAGTTATTTAAACAATATTTATCATGGTTAAATTTATTGTGTAATATTTATTTTATTAATTCGTAATGAATATTATTATATTTTTTCTGAGTAGTACAAATATTATTAAAACGATTTATAAATTTTTACGTATTACTTATATATATATTCTTAAACATAAACTAAGTGAGCTTAAATATTTACACATAATTAAAAAAGGTAATACATATGTTCATATTTAGTTTAGGCATTGCAGAATTCGTCAGCATTCGACGCCTAGCAGCATTGCTACGTTGAATAGCTGACTATTTGAGTCAATAAAAGAACAGCCTTCTGATTACACGAAGCGGCGATCTGTCCGACTCTTATTCGAACCCATGAGCCTAAAATTTTCACTACAACCGTTTAAAGATAGTAATTACCAGAAAATAAATGAATATATACTTATTCCATATAATTATATTAATTTTAGAAATCTTAAAATCTCTATACTTTGTCATTATTACATATTTATTAAATTATTATAATTATATTAGAAGGATTAGTATTCGATTATAAATCACTTCACTAGAAACGTCATATTGACACTAGTTTGGATGTCAAATCGGAATGTCAGTTTGACAGCAATTACTGTGTTCCGTATAAATTGTATTTAGTTTGTTTTATAATTATTATACGTGATTCTTACAGTAATTATTTTATGTTTCCCATTCTTACAAATATTCTAATAATCATGAGTTTAAATATTACAGTAAAATAATATAACTGTAATGAAGAAACCGGGAAACAGAATAATATTTCTCCAATAGTTAGCCTGTTAGCCGCTTGTTATTTTCTTTACTATCACTAGTGTGTTCTAGTTTTAATTCATTTTATAGCAATTAGTTTCTAAAGTTAGATGTCAGAATATTAAGTATCAAGAAGTTTATGACTGAAGGTATTAATAATATTTGTTTCTTTTCAATGTACCTAACCTATAACATTCGCAATATTTACAACAACTTTTGTTATTTAGAACGATGTCTGGGAAGAAATGCAAGCATTGCGGGTCTTCGGAGATTGAGGTGGACCCAGCCCGTGGTGATGCAGTATGTACAAACTGTGGAACTGTGTTGGAAGACAATATTATTGTAGCAGAAGTTGAGTTTCAAGAAAATGCACACGGCGGCGCCTCCGCTATCGGTCAGTTCGTGTCAGCTGATTCGAAAGGAGGTGCTACTGGCTTTGGAAGAGGTAACTTAATTAAATGAGCTTTTATTTTTTTATTACCTTGACAAAATATTTAGAATAACCATATCCTCCAGAATATTCTTTCTATTTACCCTTGTTATTTAGATTGAATAGAACTTTATTTTTTATAATTTAATAATACTGTGAGGTAATAAAATGTGTTATTAAAACATACTTATCTACATACTAAGATTCTATTCTATACTTGTTTTGTTAATTTATTTAGTTAATATGATCATCATCATCATCATCATCATCATGATTAATATGATCATTAAAGCTTAAATGTAATATTTAATTATTTAATTTTTGTTTCTAGCATTCAATGCTGGTATTGGTCAAGAATCTCGGGAAATCACCCTGAGGAAAGCTAGAGAAGGAATCACAGCACTCTGTCAACAGTTACGCCTCAACCAACAATGTATAGATATAGCCTGCAACTTCTACAAGATGGCTCTTTCTCGACATCTGACAATTGGCAGACCTTCAAGCCACACACAAGCTGCTTGTGTGTACATGACATGCAGAACTGAAGGCACAGCTCGTATCCTTTTAATCACATATTTATAACATACATTTTAAGTGAGCTGACAGTAAAATTGAGAACCCAGATTTCATAAGAATTACATCAAAAACTTGTAGTGCATATAATTGTTGTTGTTCAATTTATTGTTCATAGCCTATTTTTATAACCTTTAGTTTGTTTCTGGCAACTATGGCTGTGTTATAACATCTCAACACTTAACTTCAACAAAAAGAGGAGGTTCTCAAGGTTTATTATTAATTACAATCTGTGATTGCTAGACCTCATATTAGAGAGTTTATTGCCATTTACTGAACATGGATCAGGACTATGGTGCTACTATATCCTATATTATATATTATATCGTATATATTTTATGATTACTATCTCTCCAAGCTTGATAGTACATCAAATTATTTTGATCTATTTTCTCCATAAGCAATATCATGATCAAAATAATGTTCTCAACCAAGGTTCACAGACCTATTGATTGATGTGAGTGATGCTGTACCTATTTGCTGCTATCAAGTTGGCCGCACTTACTTCAAGCTGTCAAGAGCATTGTGTATCAACATTCCACCCACTGGTAAGTACCTAGTCCCTAAGTGCATTATTAACCCATTCGTTGCGGCGGACGCCTATCGGCGTTTTTTTATTTAATATTCAGGTGCGGAATACGCCAATTGGCGTCTTTTTTAAATTGCTTATATCTTTGCGAAAACTAGTCACAAAAAAAAATTGCAACAGATCACATATTTTTTAAAACACAGCAAGATACAGCTCGCCGTTTCCGGAATTTTAACTTTTAGAAATATTGCAAATTCCTCTTTAGGTGCTGAAGACGCCTAAGGGCGTTTTCCAGGATTTAACAACTTTTGATACTAAATATATTTAGTTAATATTATTTTTCTATAATTGAGATATTTTTAGGAATGCCTTTAATTCGCATTATTTTTAATTCCTATTTCGCTTTGACATAACGAGTTAGCTATGACTTTTAATGACATGAATAATTTTGTGAATCAAAAGAGAAACGTATATTTACATATTATTACTTCTTAAGTTAAAATTCACTAAAATGGAACGATAACTCAATAACAAGACTAGTCTTATCGTTGTGGAATTCGGTTCCTATTAAATTGTGGATGTCCTGGCTGCATTTCTAACTAATCCTTTTGGAAAAAAAGGCGTAATGTGAGTGTAATATTAATGAATTTCAGTTTTAAATACAGTTGTATTGATTGACAATATTCGTGAATTGAACATTGTGACAAAATGTTGAGCACCCACCTAAACCGATGGACTATAGATATATATATATATATATATATATATATATATATATTTTAGTGTAAGAATGCAACATTTTTTTAAACAGTGCTGAAAACGCCAATCGGCGTTTTATATTATCTTTATGAGGTGCGGAGGACGCCCATCGGCGTTTGCGACGAAAACCGCCCCGCACCTGGCTAATAAAAGTATTTTTTACTGCCGCAGCGAATGGGTTAAATATATTCTTTTCTCAGGCATTATCAACTACAACATTCCTTAAAGACTATTTTACAAATAATTCATATACCTAACATCATAGTAATATCTGTATATGCCTAATAGATATTACACACATTAACTAAATTAAATACTATGTATTTTAGAGTAGTATATTAAGATTTATTTGATAAGCATTTGACTTGCTAAGGTAGAATGTATATTATAAAAGTGGAAAATGAAAATCCACTATGCACACAGGAATTGAACCTGTGACCTCAACAAACTGTATTGTTACTTTGCTAACTGAGTTGCTTCATGGATTGTTTCTTTTTATTGTTATGAAAATGTGTTAGGTTAAATAGGTGTATTCAGTTATACAAAAGCAATGTACTTACTGTAACATCACTTTATTGTGGTTCAATCCAAATGATTGTTTAATTTAGAAATGTTGTCTGGATACTTGATTGTTGTTCAATAAAATTCTAGTTGTTTGTAGTTATCAGCAGTTTACAGGTGTTCAGTTTGGCATATTAATTATTTCTTCATGGTAATATCTTTTTAAATCTAAATACCTCCAGTATATTCAAATATAGGATATATTTGTTTTAGCCTGATTGATAATTAGAAAATATCTTTTGATGCGTTTATAAAATTTGTTTGGGTATAGTATAGAGGAGTAATCAAACAAGCTATGTTTTAATAATTAAGTATTTACTATATTTTAATATATTGCAATGAATTTGTATCATGATAGGTCTAGAACCTACTGATTATTAGAGAGCTTTTTACGACACCCATATCACAATCTTAAGGTACGTATCTTAGTTGCTAATAAAGTTCAACAATATACACAAGAACTTCAAAAATTTTAACAAAACAGTTAACATTGGGGAATGGTTAAGTACCTATAATAAAATTTTAATTGAGATATACTTTGTCAAAATATTGAGATTTCTAAATGTTCCGATTGTACTATACGGAATAATAATTAAAGGGTCGAGATCTAGTCAATTGTCAGTCCTCATTAGGGTTTGGATTTGTCATTGAAGTGTTGACAGTGGGTCCATAATAAATAAGTTCAGGGATCTGCCCTCCTTGCACTCCTGTTCCATTTGTACTTTCAGATGAACAATGGAACTGAAATGTTACTGTTCCCATATACACTTCACTTAGTCCTTCTTGGCCAAAATAACTTAGTTCACTTCCATCAAGTATCGCTGAAGCAGTGTAGAAGCATTCAGGTTCAATTTGTATGGGGTTTTCAAAGTACACATGGAAAGTATTGCTTGATCCATCTGAGAAGAATTTTGTATTGTTTTCTGCCAGGACTCTGCCCAAGCGCTTCAGTTCAATCTTAACATTATAGTCAGCTGCACCATTTGATGATCCATAGAGACCAAATCCAACAACAAATATTCTTTTGTCCACACAGAACTGTATAGAGTCACATCTGCCACGGTACCTCCACTGATTGCTTCTGTAGGCACATGACTGGAATCTGTGGCAAATCTGTAATGCAGAAATATTCAATATTATGATGTGCATATTTGTTTTTTATGTGTACTTAATATTATCAAATTACATCCAATTTTAAAGCATTATGAATAAAACAAAGTAATAGTACCTGGGCTTTTAGTCCTGCTCTCGCTTTAACTGGATAAGAGAGTAGTGGCTTGCTTGATGCAGTGAAATGCAAAAATATATCTATTGTCTCTTGCGGGGATAAAATACCAATCTGTGCTGCACTGTTAGCAAACTCCTCCAATGACATTGTAGGGAATCTTATTAAGTATATGGCACCACCCAACATGGCCCTTTTATTTGAGGGTGTTGGGTCTATTTCTCTTCTTACACATTCAGCATGTGCCCAAGCTAAAGCTGCTTCAAATAAGTTGATCTCCTTACAGTTGAGTGTTTCTCTCGCCAACACTGACTCAAGTGTAGACACATCAATATCAACAAAACCATCTGATGTCAAGGCCATCTCAGCCTAAAATAAAAATAATTTATGTTATCAAAGGTCAAGGTTTATTGAAACTGCAATACAATTTGTTCAATAGTTTATTTAGATCTATGTATACAGTAAAAATATTTAGTACAAATTGTAAACACTTACATGCTCACAACACATAACATGTACAACAAATCATTGCATACTAATCAAGCAAACTGTATTGCAGTTAATCTATTTTATATATTAATATTTAGAATATGACTAGACATACATAGAGAGTTATAGGAATGTAAATTAATAATATTTATTTAAAGTATAACTTAAACATACTTCTACAGCATTGCACCCTTAAGCCTAAATCACAACCTAAAATTGAGTATACAAATGCTTTAATTTGTGGCACATTCTTAATAAATTTTGGCATAGAGTAACTCTAACTGCAATATTAAGAAACCTGTTTTAGAATTTGTGTAGCCATTATCTAACAAATGTTATGGTTCCATTGTTTACCACAGTGATAGTATAACATTTTCTTCCAGATAGTTGAATATTCTAGAACAGGCTATAACTGATACTTTATATATACCAAATGATGAGATTCTGTTTATATCACTAATATAAAATTATTATTAGAAGATTTGGTCATGAGTTTGTTACCATGTATTTTTAACAACATTCTCCAAATTTATTAAATAACTAATTACATATACTGCGTACATTCTCCATGCTTTCAGGGCTAGAAAAATTTCGACTGGATGATTCTGATAGTTCCATCAATAGACTGCTGTAGGATGAGGATGGTTCGAGACACATTGTAGCGAGATTCTCAGTTGATTCACATACCTGTGCATCTATTACTTCCCAGCATCTCTGCATCAGTTCTGGCTCCTCAAATAATCTTGACTGGCTGAGAAGCAGGCATGCATTCTTTGCTGTTAGACTAGTTTCCAAGTAATTGACACATGCTTTGGCCAGATGTGGCACTATATACTTTTTGGCAACATAAAGTGTTGATAATACTGTATCTGCTTCTAACTGGATTTCATCGCAATATATGTACCTAAAATTTAAATAAAAAGATAAATTAATATCTAATATACACATAATAATAAAACAACTGAGGTGATGTATTAGACTCACTTTAATAGGGTAAGAAAAGCAGATGGTTCCACATCTGGCACTTCAATCTCTTGTTTGCATTCTGCTAATCCTCCATAAAACATAGCATAAAATACAGAACTGGCAGTGGCTAATACATATTTGTGTGCAGGAATTATTTGTGTGTGTCCTAGAAATAGTAAAACAATAATATTAGCTCATACATTTCAGTAGAGTTGAAATAGTTGTAATAAAATTCAATTAAATAATACCAACCTGGACTACCAACAATGAATGTTATATCTGACATCAGTTGATTATTGAACATAGCTGCATTTCTCTCCCGTACAGTGGGTTTAGTTGCTTGCCAATTAGGGTCTAAGGTGGCTGTTCCTGGCGGAGGGGCCGGGGAGGCCGTGGGGGAAGGCGTCGCGCTCGCGGATCCGCAAGGGGACGGCGGCCCACTGTAGCACTGGGAAACCTGGGTCCCAGTCTCACGCTGTGACACGGTATGGGGCGGGGATAGCGATAATCCGCCACCATTGTTGATATTCTCCGCTGAAAACAACATTTTATGATTGACATAACTCGAAATATAAGTTACATGAATACATGAGCAATCTTAACACTAACAGAATCCATGTCGTGAGCTAAATTAATACTTATAAATCATGACACACAACTGCAGTTGTTCCGCCAAGTATCCGTGATTAACCCATTTGTTGACCTCTAAAGCGACGTAAAAACACTTTATTTCAATTGACACATAAATAAATCAATATTTACAATGCTCCACAAGCTCACCATTCATCCAAGTGTTTGTTTGCGCAACAGACATACTGTCCCTACCGTCCTGCAACCTTTTCGGAGGTTTTGAAACGATTCTAGAACACAAATTCGACATAGTGATTCTGTGACTACAATATATTTAAAAAATTTATGCAATCATCGGGGCCATGAGTTCTATGCATTTACAACAGCCATTTTGTTTCCTGGCGCGAGCGTAGGAAATAAAGTTGCCAAGTATTAAACCTAAATACGTACAAAATGTATGTACCAAATAGAAACAAAAAAACAGCTTTGGTCCGAACTATTTATTATACAAATGTGTTATAAATGTGTAAATAGTTTATAGATTATCAAGATTTATATCCAACACTAATGTAACTTATAAAATGTATTTCGTCTACTTTTTAACTATGTATCTTATGTGGGGGCCAGTCAGTACAGACCGGCGACACTTCGACCCAGTGGGATCTTTTGTGTCGACACTCTCCCAATAACGACTGCCATAGATGTTCATGGCAGTCGGGACCGACGGCTTAACGTGCTCTCCGAGGCACGGAGCAGGCGATAATTGTCAATCAATACGCACATAATTTCGAAAAGTCATAATATAACTTCCGAAATCAGAGGTGCGCGATGTGGGTTCGAACCCGAGACCCTCTGCATTGCAGTCTATTGGTCTCCCCACTGAGCTATCGCTGCTTTTTAACTAAGTGCCTATTTGATATAGAGAGTATACATTTTGGTTAATAATAGATTGATGTCAATGTACAAAAGATTCAAGTTAATTTAACGTTATTTAGCAACAGACGAAAGACATGTGTGTGTCAATGAATCAGTGTCTTAAAAGTTTGAATAAGAATTATGGTAGTTTTCTTTATGCTACGGATATTATCTCAATAATGTTGTCTTAAGTTTACATATATGTTTAACTACTTATTGTGGATTAAATATAATACCTAAACTTGTGAAAAACAGTTTTCTCTCTAAGTGTTCGCCAATGCGTTACTCGTCGTAGTAGACAACGTTTTGCTTAGATTGGTAGAATCATCGGTGTATTGTAGCAAGGCAACACAACCGAGGTCACGGCGCTGGTGACCGGATTATGACATTTAACGCGTTCGGATACACTTTCAATTATCTACGGAGGAAAGATTTTTCCTGTATCATTGAATCAATGTCGCAAAAGTTAGATTTGAATTTTTATTGTGTTACGGTTATCATTGGAATTAGTACATAGATTTTACATGATAACAATACCTTGAGCCAGTTGTCGCGGTCGAGGCCGGTAGCCCCGTTGCGGTTCTTGACAATTTAATTCAGCGAAGCGCCCATCATCGTCAATCAGACTTTCAAAAAAATCCACGCTGCTATTCATCGAGGACTGTACGTGTATATGACACGCATACCAAACAAAACTGAAACAATAAGAATGCTTGAATTATATTATCAATAAAACTTATCGATTCTAATCGTCTCCTTATCTTTCAATGTTTATAAATGTCGTAAGGCATAATAGTGAGGTCGTTATGAAATGCTGAGATGTGGACGGCTACGAATATATACACGGACTACATTAGTGAAAAGAAATGTCTGTTTGTTTGTCTGCCTGCTTGATTGTACGTACATTCGTAACATGTACGTGAACAAACATCCACCAATATTACTGACAAAAAAAATTGAAATATTCAAACATAAAGCGTGCCGGGCATGAATGAACTGGTCATTATAGAAGATAATATCCACTTTATTTCCAAGCCCACTACTAGTTTGAGAGAAAATACAATTAAAACAATTTCAATGATCAGTCGGATGTGCGAGTTTCTCATCACTAAGTCACAGTACGGAGATGCACTATTATTTTTAGATTTACGGTTATACAGTTTAACTTGCACTTTTTATGAGGCACATACATTGATATTGGCATCATAGCTGCACACAAACTACACATGGAGTAAGCGTTGGTGAATTTAAATGAGCTGAATTGACGGCGTCTAATATCGTATAGTAGGTTTTACATACTGTACATTACGCATGGTATTTTAATGAGGTACCTTGTGGCATGCGGGCACCGAAAACATTCAGACGATTAAAATACTAAGCAATCAAGGTAGTAATGTTATGCAACTGTATAAAATATTTGTTTGATTTTGTTTTGTTCTCGTCCGTATGGCGATCTCAGACCAAGTCTCCTGAATATCAAATTGAGCGATGTGCCTAATTATATTCGAATAATATCGAATACATTCGAATGTAATTATGTTTATCAATTACTGCATTTAGACGAATTGGTTCGAAACTACTGTAGGCACGCGTCCGTTTTCTCGTATTGCATTGAGTCCATCTCCTGAACCTACCTAATATGTGATTCGTGAATAGCGTGTTTATGATATCTCAGTCGAGAACGTATATCGCCTTGGGTCCAATTAATACCTCCAGATGTTATCCAAAAGTCCTTATTGAATTTGCAATAAATATGCTAATATTTTAACCTTGATGAATCTAGGAAACTGTATGACAATAATTTTATGGGGTCGATGAGATTAAGAGCTTGTCCCACCACCTCCAAATAGCATTTATCTATAAGATAAAAGTCTAGCCATCTCTCTTCTTTAGCCTAAAACAAGAGTGTGAGTTTACCTAACGGATAACTTTTACTTGTTAGTTGTGGGACTGGTCATAAGTCAATGAACCAATGCGTTATGGTGTGGATATTTTTTATAGATTTTCTGTAATATTTGCATAATTATGCGAATTGTTGTTTAAGCATAATCAAACATATTTATATAAACGTTTCTATTGTCCATTGTTATACGTACGTACCGCAATGTGATCGGAAATACCTAATTGTAATTTTTTACTTATAAGTAACAGTACAACAATTTGTGCCAACAAGATATTATACAACAAAATCTGCTTCGTTGATCACGTAGCATAGGTTCGCGCTTTCCGTAACCCTTGGCCTCATAGGTTCAAGCCTTGGGTAAAATAATTTTAATTCTACTGTAACGTTTGAGTAGTAGAGCCTCGCTGATTTTAGCATAAATGCGCCGGCTCGATCGGGGAAGGACTACCCTCTCATAGAATATCGACGTGAAATAGCAGTATTCCTACTGTTGTGTTTCGTTCGGTGAGTGAGAGTGCCGGAGGCCGAATCGTCCTCTTTCCTCCTTCTCACTTCTTTTTTCCTTTCCTAAAGGGTCGTCAACGCGCAAGTAATGCAGGCAGATGGTGTTGCAGGCGTCCATAGGCTACGGTGACCACTTACCATCAGGTGGGCCGTATGCTTGTATGCCACCTTGGTTGCGTAAAAAAAACAAAAAATGTGGCTGATAGCTAATGTGATAATGGCGAAATGCAATATTATACCATTCTATATTTATATATAGGTATGTTAATAGGTATATTTTGTGCAAATATGCTTTCGTGCTTATTTTGTATGCATATTTAGTTCAAAGATGAATAAATCGATAAATATATAATATAATATATATAATAATATTCTACCACATACACACAACACCATCTAGCCCAAACTAAGCAGAGCTTGTACTAAGGGTTCTAGACAATGGATAAACATACATAGATACTTTTTTTTTTGTAAATACATACATATTATACATAGAAACACCCAGACCAAGACAAACATCCATGTTCATGCACACAAATGTTTGATTTGTGCGGGAATCGAACCCGCGACCTCAGGCGTGGCAATCAGTTAAACTAACCACTACGCCATCGAGGCCGACACACATATAACGTACACAGCGAAATACGGAGCGATATAATCTATTTATCGGGTACATTATTTTTTAATGGAGTAATCTTTTCAATGCCATCTACATTCAATATTGAGAAAACCCTATTAAGACAAATACAAAACAATATATTTCATTTGTTGTTTTATGTCTTTATTGAATTAATTTTACGAAGTGATTTAATTCATAATCTTATATAAGTACCATCGTACGAATGTATACAAATTATTTGTCAGATTATGTACCTATAAATATATAAAGACTTGATTTTTGTACTTCTGCGGTCAAGACTTTACTTCTCAAAATGGTTCTAGATCCTTTCAGTTCAAATATTAACAGTATTTCATGGCTACTGACTATTTGCTATCATAGCATTCTTACGAACCCTGCACGACTACTAACTACATAAGAAGACAACGCCTTCTTAAGATGCCTAGAAGCCGTGCTTATTTTAGAAACACAGCACAAGGTTACATAGCTGCGATCTTTTGTAGGATTAAAGATACTTTCCAAGTCAAGCTGTTCCATGTTTTGGAGTTACAGGTTCCAAAGACATGTATATGTCATAGGATAAACTTAACCTACATAACCCTTGCACGTTCCTTTTCTAGACATCTCCATATTTTTTGGCATTTGGCAACACGGAGCATTTGCTTCGTGTTTGGCACCGGCAATATTTCCTGTATTTAGTAACGTATCTGGGGATATTTTCCAGGGAAGGCCAGATCTCTAAACAGCGGGCTAATATGCAACTCGAGAATTTTGAGTTGGGATCTAACCCTTCTCACACTGAGAAGAGGCCCGTTTAATACAGGACTGATATGTATATCTAACATTCTGGAGTAAGCACCAGGCAATTCTGTGGTGAGCCCACTTATTACTACTGCTGTCAACTTGTAGTGTAGAATAGTAGTTAGACAAAAATAAGATAAGTTTATGTAAAAGCGTTTACAGTGGCGATCCTAGGTCCAGTGGGTCAATATACAAAAAAATATCGACAAATTTTTAAATTTTTTACTGTTCATATGCTAAACATAAAAAGTTTTGGCTTAACACGCTGGGGCTACTTTAACAGCACTATGAAGTGGTCCACTTATAATGGATTGAACGCATACAGTAGACACACGCAGCTCGCAGTTACTTAAGCATAAAAACGGTTGATATTTTCGTATACGATACATGTCTCAGAAGGACAGTCAGCAAAAAAAAAGAAAATGTTTTAAAGTATATATTTTTGAAAATTGATATTTTATTGTAGGTTGTGAATAAATTCGCTTTAACTATAGCTGCACTTAAAATTGCGATTGGACATTATTTAGTATGATGAAAAATTCAAAATCTTGCCTACTTTTCTTTTGTTGTTGGCTGTACCTCTAAAAGAGCGCTACATTTTTTATGGCACGGAATCCTTTTAAACATTGTGTTGTGTTATACAACTTGTTTACGTGCTAAATATAACTTTGCTATATCGTGTCGTGTGCCAGCGATTTAAACTTGATTACAAAACTCGTTCTAGAGTTGACTGTTAGTAAACGTTATTTACGAAATGTTATCTAATATGTAACCATACGGCAAGTCCATTTTAGCGTCACGTTATTAGAACACTGCTTGTTTAGACAGCGTTCTTTAGATGCACGAGAATTCTCGACAAGTTACTCTCGAGAAATATTTTATTCGTCCGTATCAAGAAACTATAAATTACAGTCATTTAGGCTGGCGTTATTCTGCGCAAATTCACAATTAAAAACATTTTTCTCGATTCGAGAAATCTCGACATGGATCGATATCATTTAGATTTAAATTACAAACATGTTGGTTGCCATAGGTTTACATAATATAGATCAAGACTACAAGGGCAGCGTAATTTGGATTCTATGTCAGGCAGCAGGCCACTAGGTGACCGGCGACTGAGCTCTAACAACTGAGCCACGATTTTAATGTATGACCCAATAACATAACACATATAACGCACCGGTCTGTGTGGAAAACCTTGGGGGAGGCCTATGTCCAGCAGTGGACGTCTTTCGGCTGAGATGATGATGATGATGATGATGATGATATAACGCACAATGCAACGTGCTCGGTGTGTATGTTTTGTGGCCCTTGGGGAAGGACTTGGCCATTATCTACTGTTGCAGATGTCGCCAGCCGACTGCTGGTATATTAGTTCGTCCATTGTACGGACGCCGCCGTCCAGACACAATGTTATTATCATTATGTCTTGATGTATGTAGTTAATCTGATATATTTAAATAGACTGGCGTCTTAAGTCTTATTAGATATATCCTAATATCGCAAATTAAAATGGGTCGTGGGGCTTTTGGGACCGAGACCATGGTCCCGGATGCCACCTATTGATACATTAATTATTTTTAAGTGGTATTTTGGGACTACACTTATAATAAACAAAGTTATGTCTTGGAAAAGTAATAAAGTATAGGTGGCATCCAGGACCGCGGTCTCGGTCCCAAAAGTCCCACGACCCATTAAAATTACATTTCTAGACAAAAAAACATAATTATAGATTTAATGTTTGTTCCTGCTACAAAGTTTAACACTGTTATCGATAGTGATATCAATTCTGCAATAATTGTATAATTTTTATTAAACCCTATCAATGCGATAACTTTAAAATAAAAGGTGCTTGAAATTCCTTTCTCGTAAATTCAATTATGGTCGCTTTAATTATGCTGAGGGGTTAAGTAAATTTAATGTTGTCTCATTGCAAACCCGACGTCAGAGATACGATTTACTCTATTTGCATAAATTGGTTCATTCATCTATCGATACACCGGCTTTACTCTCTTCTCTGTTTTAATATTTCACATAGATCTCGTAATTCTAACATATTTACAACTCAGGCATATAAAAATAATACATCATTTTATAATCCAATAGTAAGAATGTGCAGATCATATAATAAAGTTGCACGTGTAAATAAAGAGGTCGATATGTTTGACATGAAATTCAATAGATATAAAAAGATTGTATCAGGTGTACTTAGTTCCGAAAAGTTCCAAGTCTAGTTATTAAGTAAAAACCTACTTACAGTTGTCCACTTGTATCCTACGCTAACGAATTTAAGATTTTAATAATGTTTTTTGTTTTGCACGAGTAATCTGCTCTAATATGTACATGTTGTGTACACTACCTTAGGACTACTGTCCGATTTATATATTATGTTAATTATTACTACTTATTATGTTAAGACTGTAATCTGTTTGTTATTATTATAATATATATTATTATAATAATTGCGTTCATTGCAAAATGCATTCATCCATAAATTTTCGCATGTGTATTCCCGTAAAAATCAAAAATCATATATTATATTATATTTGTGGGTCATAAAGTAACACTTATAAAAGTCAAAGGATTAAGTGAGTTTATTAAATTTTCATTTTTGTTAGTTGTTATGTTTAGGCAAAAAGTTGACCCTATGACAACATACTTTCAAGAAACTCATGGGCACTCATTTTAGTACATAGTCTAGCCAACAAGTGTATGTCCAAATGTGAATGAGGTGTCATTCGATTCGGAATGGCATGTACATGATTTTTGAAAAAATTCATGTCCCGCTTACTAAATTTGCAAAAGTTATAAACAATTAACTAAAAAAAAGGAGATTTACTTTTTGCAAATATCTCAAAAACTAATTGAGATTTTTCAAATATAAAAAAAGATTTTTATATTTGAAAAATCATTTTATATTTTTCCTACGGTGATCTATTCTGAAGCCTGTCAATAGCTCCAAGAAAGGAAAAACGTCTCAAATTTATAGTTTAACAATTATCACACTTGCAATGTTCATGTTCAAGCAGCAAATATTATTAATTAATTATTGCACAACTAATTGAAAAATGGTGACAAAAAAATACCGGCGGATTATTGTTCATTTATCTATCCAGTAGGCCTCTGAATGTTTTCATTTCTTTAATTTTATATTAAATATATTTCAATAATTTTTATTGATAAAGTGTCCGAAGTAGGCGCGGCTTGCGCAAGCCAGAGTACCCCTTTTTGGCCGTATTTTTATCCCTCTGGGAAAATTATAATTATAATTATTCGTCCTACAATTCCGGGAGTCAAGACTTTTTTAGGAAATTTCCTCTTCTTTTTGAATCATTTTATGCATTTGAAAAATCTCAATTAGTTTTTGAGATATTTGCGAAAAACAAAAACCCCTTTTTTATGTTAATTTTTTATAACTTTTGCAATTCTTGCCAGCGGAACTTGAATTTTTCAAAAAACATCTGCATTCCTTTTGAATCGAATGACACTTAATTCATATTCTTCCGAGACTGCTGAAAAAAGTGAACCAAATGAGCACTTGTTGACTAGACTAACAATGGAGCCAATTCGCAGCTCTTTTATAGGTATTATATTATATTTTTTACGGGGCGAGCCTATTACTTTTCGCCGGACATATTGCCAGAGTTCGTGCTTATAATTTCATAGTAAAAAAAAAAAGCCGTTTTTCTGAACTAGAAGCCTTACAATAGGAATAACACTTGTAAACGCAAATTTATCCTAAGGATCAAAGAGCTGCTTTTAGATTCAAAATAACAACCAATTAAATTTCCTTTTTTGAACTTTTAAATGCGTAATAAACATCTAGGCCTATGTTACCTGTTCAATAATTTTTTTCACATTACTGTCTCAGAGTCTCACTGAGCTAGTCGGTGGCAATTGGAAATAGCTCAGCTGTAATAACATTAATTCTGTTCGTGAACAAGGAACTGGAATAGAATTAACGTAGCTCGATTGATTTACACATTGAATCTAATCGTAAACAACCTTTTTGTCTGTGCACAACAATCTCTATAACGGCTGAACCAATTAGGTTGCGGGTTTTTGATATGTATTGAGATAATTTTGGGCTCGGCCACAAGGTGGACCGACGACCTGGTAAGGGTCGCGGAAAGCAGTTGGATGTGGGTAGCCCATGACTGCTGTGTGAAAAAACTTGAGGGGAGACTTAAATATGTCCAGCAGTGGACGTCTTTCGGCTGAGATGATGATGATGATGAATTTAGGGCTTATAGCGTCACATTGCCGCTATAACAAGCCTTAGCTTATCCCAATACAATATATCCCTGCTTCATTAAACTCGAATGGCAAATACCTTTAGATTCACAAAATATTTTGTGTAAATTTAAAGGGGAATTTGTATATGTAAAGGTTATTTGTATACGTTTGCCCCCAAAAAACTTCGCGCTCAGGTAGTCGTTTAAAAATCAATAATAGTTGAATCTATTTATAATATAGTCAATTAAGTACATTCAATCTAATTACACCCTAATCATTAAATATAAAATAAAGTATGTTCCGTATAAAATTCTAATTGCGTTTGCAATATTTTCACGGCATTGAATCGATTTTAGTGTGTTTTGTGTGTGAGATAGTTAGAACCGGGGCTAAGACTTAAGCTACGCTTTCGTATAATTTTAATATAAGTAGTTATAATATTTAGCGATAATTAACGATAAAATAATATATACATATACTAGTTTTTCCCCGTGGTTTCACCCGCGTAAGTCCCGTATAATATTATATTATATTCAGTATTTCCGTGGGAATATTGGGATAAATAGTAGCCTATGTGTGAATCCAGGTCTCCAGCTATCTACATGCCAAGGTTCATCGCAATCGATCCAGTAGTTTTTGCGTGAAAAGTAACAAACATCCATACATCCATACAAACTTTAGCGTTTATAATAATAGTTTTAAATTACATTATTAGTAAAGGTTAGGGACGAATACAACTGGGGTAGGAATAATACCTACTTTTTCGTGCCAAACCAACAACACTCTGCTGTACACTATTATTGGCTAAGTTAAATTGTTGTATT
Source organism: Catocala fraxini (assembly GCA_930367265.1). NCBI lineage: Eukaryota > Metazoa > Arthropoda > Insecta > Lepidoptera > Erebidae > Catocala > Catocala fraxini. The sequence goes on along the minus strand of OV884040.1, from coordinate 9,829,555 downwards.
TATTCGATTGCTCTTATTCTACGCGAATACAGTAACCAAATTAATTCCCTTTATCCTGTACTGAAAGCAAAGTCTACATCCAAAGCAACTCTTTGAACATCAACCAGTATTATTTTATTACACATATAAAACAAAGAACTTTCAAGTAATTTTCATTAGCTATTGAGTACAGTTCTTAAGAATCCGAAATTTACTTCTTAAGAACTTACGGTACTTTCTTTTTGTAATAAAACTTGAATACCTTATTAATCTCAGTCGCATCTTTGACTTCGAATAACCATGTTAACTTTGTTAATTGTCTCACATTACTGCATACCCAAAATTAGGTCTCCAATTTTATAAATATAAGAAACAAATTTACCCCGTTTAGAAAGTTTCGAGATATACATTTTTAAGTGTAGAAACAATTAATAATATCGTTTTTAGTATCATACCATTCTATAGCCCCTTTACCTAAAACTAGACGAAAAATAATTTATATGCGCAGAGAGAATTGCCCATTAAGCATAGTTAAAGTTTATATGGAGAAGGAGAGTGGAAAGCTGAACTAAAAACAATTATTTTGATAAATCAAAATATCGATTGAAAGACGGGCGGAATTCGACCAGTATTCAGATTGTTTGAACATTGCAAAGCATAAATACGCCATCGATATATAAAATATTGTTTTTATGATTCAGACTACAAACAAATTTATTTATATTATGCCAGTATACAGACGCCGACGTCATATCAGGTATAAGGAAGTTTATCGGCAACCTGCTTATATCATAGATAACAACAAACCGGTAAACAAAGAACACGAGGTCTGCTTTGGTGAAGAGCCAGCGCAGAAGTACTTTGCCTAGTACCACTGGAAGCTTACTGGGTGCCCTCGTAATCCTTCCCTTCATTTCATTCCTTCGGGACACCGTATGTGTCTTTGCAACATGACCACAGGTTTGTATACAAACTTGTCACAAGTCACAACACTATTTAATCAATCACTGTTTGGTTGGTTAACGAATAAATATTATTTAATAGTAAAAATAGTTTATACTCGTATTTTTTTATTCTACTGGAGCGAGTGTGCCCGCGTCGATGCGCTCGTATGACTGCGACGGATCTCACGGCGCACCGAGGTACGAACACCGGCGCGACTCTTGCGCAAGGCCATAGGGGACACCTGCCTCCAGTGCAGCCAACTTGGATCGAGAAAGTATATGATGTCATAGTTCATCAATGCAGGGCATAATAATCGAGTAACAATTCAGTAATCGATTTCGGGTTACGAGCACGTTATTATCTTAATTTGATTGTTTCAATTTGCGCGACACTTCCAGGTATACGATTAGTTCATATTATCATTACATGCTTAATTGATTTCCATGAATTCTCTAATTGATGATTCAGCACGTACAGTACTACCATTTTGGTAATTGCATTTAGTAGTTCCGCACTTTTTGTGATGTTACATGTTTACTAAATATGCTCTGAGAATAATTTGCATAAATATAAAATAGTAATTTATTACATATTTATTTATTTAATATCTAAACGATGTTATTATTGGCGGTGTATTTTAATGGAAATTTAGATTGACGTGCCTCATAAATATTTATACTATTCACATTTTCAATTAATTGTCCGTTACGTGAAAATATATTTTAAGTATCACCAATAAAACCGATATTATTTTACAACTGGGTCACGGCTCCGTAAGATAATACTCATACCTCATCAGATATCAATTCAAAATTTCCAATGTTTCTTTTAAAAAGTATGTCAATTCAATTTCGAGAACAACTTTTAAAACATTGACCCTCATAAGCAGTGACTTTTATAAAAACATGGAAAATTTTATATTATTTATTTACTGTGTAAAAGTGTGGGTGTAATACGGCTTTGAGTGTATATAATGTATATGACCTATGTACATATATACAGCCAGGTAGCTGTTTTTGTATACTGTATTTGTAGAAACATCAAAAACTAGTTTTAAGAATTTCTATGTCTCTACATTATTTTTTGTATTAAGCGCCGCCCACTACAGATGCGATAACGCAGAAAAAGATGAGAACGTGTGTTTGTGCGAATGTATGAATGTATTATTTCGGTCAACCACTTGACTCTGATTGCCCGCTTATTCAATTAATATTTCATTGATATATATCCTTTGTAACCAGTGAATTTTTCAAAGTCACTCGTTAACGGAGTCTCTAGCTAATATTCCCGAAGACGTCGGTTGAGGTGTATTAAATCCAAATTTGGCTAGGTATGGTTTTAGGTCTATCATACTAGCTCATTGTCGTCTATCGTACACAAAATTCCTTTAACGAAAAATCCAATAATATTTTGGCCGTCTCAGCAACCAAACTCGAGACCTCAAGTACATCACAGAGGCAGGTACAAAGATACTGTACAAAATATATTATTGCGAGGCAGTTGTTACCACAACGCTGTGCCTTTATTCAATGCGTGTGGCGTTATCTAGCGATCAAGAATGTTGCATTTGGATCGTTTAAATCCTGCCCACTCCACTTTTGACGTGAACCCACACGTAGTGCAGTTAAGCCATCCCACGGAACTTGCTACCTTTTGAAAATATATGCATTAGGTTCAATAGTTGTTATGTTGACTGCACGGCTGGTGTGGAGGTTTATGTAGACGCCACGCCACTGCCGCCGTGCCGGATATTGTGGGTTCGAATACGGGTCGGGAACACGGGACAAAAATTTGTGTGATCCTCAAATAGTTGTTGCGAGTCTGAGTGTTCTTTGTGTCCGTTGTTTGAATGTTTGTAAAGTCCCCCGCGACGCAGGAAATATTCATTGTGCAGTTGTCTTTTTTAAGATAAACAAAGATAAGTACATGGGTATGCACTTAGGTTTGGTGTTAGATATTAAATCTATCAATAAATCGTCAACGACTGAGCTGCTATTTGAACGCTGATCACGAATGGCTCACTTACTTCAAATCAAAACGCATTTATTTATTTATGTTACAACTTAGATCACTGTTTTTCATTGTCTGGTACTTGAATGTATAGTTTTTCAATCGTTCGTACATGGAAAGATGTACACAGTAGAGTTTCTTGGTTTACTGGTTGTGTTTTCTTAAGATCTAGACAATCGACCTTTATTTAATCGGTGGAAACCACTCTGAATTTTCTTTATTTGAACGCGAAGATTTGTTTGAGAATTCTTTCCCGTCATTAGGTTTTCTATATGCCTCAGACGCTCTATAGAAGTAACATTGTTTTATATATTTCTTGCATTGTCTACCCATCATCTATCTATAGAAGTTGTTCTACTATTGTTAATGAAAATCCTACTACACTCTTAAAAGTTGACAGCACAGACAACACAGGGCTTCGTCTGCCTGGTGTATTACTAAAATATAGCTACTAAAATATAGCTCCGCTCGCGTAAATGTATGTTAGATTAGATTAGTAACAGTACATTTTTAAGATGAATAATCTACTCGATCCTTTGCACCCATGACAACGTGTATGCGAAATTTCATGATGTTCGGTCGATTACTTAAGGCATGAAAGCGTAACAAAGAAACAAACTCACATTCGCAATTATAATATTAGTTAGGATTTGGACTCAAGTATAATTCAACATTCTAGCAGTGAAAGAATTTTTCGAAACGGTTTCAGAGATACAATAAAAAACAAACAAATCTCATATGAGTATAGATTTCGCAACTAATTCAATTAAAGATGGCAGAATCGTGTTGTCATTATTATCATTAATAAATCTCAGTCTCAGACATATTAATCGCGCAACTGTTATTAATCTCTACATCACGTCTATCTAGAGTATTACTATACGGACAAAGTGGGCTGATGGTATTATTAGGTATTAGAAGCGAGCCAATTGACACCTATCGGCACAGTTCCAGTCTTAAGCTTGTTATTAGATATATGTAAGTGTAAGCATTAGGTTGGTAACAGTACTTTTTCTGGTTAAAAGATAGTATATTATATGCCCTTTTCTGTACCTCTGACAACATGGATGCGAAATTTCATGATGATCGGTTAAGTAGTTAAGGCGTGGAAGCGTAACAAACAAACTCACATTCGCATTTATATTAGTTATGATACAGCAAAATTTTATGGAAGTCTCTGTTTTTTCTTGTATGAATACTAGAGAAGCACAAAGACTATATTTGGCATCGATATAGCTTGAAAGATATATGCCAAATTGAATAAAAATCGGTGAAGTAGCTACTACATAAACAGCAGCATTCGCATTTCTAATATTAAGTTTGTATTTATATTGGACTAGGATACACCTAGCATCACTATTTACATCTTGGAAGCATTGTAATCCAAGCTAATTATGGATCTACCTATATAGTGTGCCAGCTCGACATTGTCTAATAGAGAAAGAATCAGTGTTGAGTATTCCTCGAATGGTTTCCGAGTCTGGGTGTTCTTTGTGACCGTTGTTTCTAGTTTACAAAGTCCTCAACAATAGAAACTTAATTCCAAGAGCGGGAGTCATCTTTACGCTAAAAAGATAGTTATATTTTCCGCCATATTAAAATCAGATACCTATAGAAAAATTTGACTACGAAAGATCTCATCGAACGCAGCATCCGTACACCCTGTTCTATCTATTGTTCTTGCATTTTTACTTCGCGAACGTATATCAGCACCGTGCACCCAATTTTACGTGCTTTTTATGTAATAACTCAAAAAAACGTCTTATTGACTCATTCAAATAATATCCACGATACAGTAGCCTTTTGTGCTGTTGATTTATTTTGTAATGTTACGTCAGACATTACAGTGACTCGACAAATAATTTGGTTTTTCAATATTGCGATATGCTATTTTAACAGTACTTACTAATTTATTTTTTAGCGTCATATATTGCTAGGTCTGTTTGGTATATCAATCACTTAGCATGTTTTCAAAGTCACATGGTTACATTTCGTAACCTATGAGCCTGATAGCTGATAGGTAACGTTAGTGGTAATTTGTTCTACGTATGTATTAAGCAAGCTTGCGTGTTATTAAATAATTAATATTTTATAATTATTTATACCTACATTAACGGCGCGGTTAAGGTAAATGTATCCCGTGAAAATTAAATGCCGGCAATGCAATTAAAATTAATGCATTTTAACGTCATTTGTTGATGACCAATCATAGTAATAAAATATCGATGATATTTGACGAATAATTCGTTAGTAAAGAATAATAGGTCACGAGAAAAAGTCTGTGATGAATCGTTTCGTTATTATAGTGTAAAATTATTAGTAAATTAGAATGAATGCATTTCATTGAGTTGTTAGGATTTGGAAACAAATTTAATGTTAATATTGCTATTTTAAACGTATTCTCAAAAATATAAGACATGCCATCATGATGATAAGATACCATCAGCATCATTCTCGTATTATCTTAGTATTCCTAAGCTTCCATTCGGGGTCGGTTATTTAAGCTAATTAGCGACCGCCATCTGACGACCATAACGCTTCTGGATAAGATTTTCTAAAAAAATAATGTATGTTCCTTAAATATGATCACATCATCTTATTAGTAACTAGCGACCTGGCCCGGCTTCGCTCGTGTAGTACAAAACCTTAACAAATTATTCATCTAAAACTTCCTCGTGAAGGTTTAGGTGTATACTTAATTTGTTTTCTGTCTATTGGTGAAAACCGCATGAAAATTTGTTCAGTACTTTTTGAGTTTATCGCGAACAGACAGGCAGGCGCGGATAGGAATGAAGTGAAATAACATTGAAATTTAATATCAAAATTATATAGATATATCAGACGGTCGAGTTTATATTGACGATTCTAGAGAAACGTAAAATTGACAATAAAAATCGACAATCAACGTATTTTGTTAAAGCACTAATATGCAATCTAAATATTATGTATATATACTTGCTAGCAAATGTATTTGACTGGTATTAAACGTATATCATATCTTTTACTAAAGAGTACTAGCCATTAGAAAGAAACAGAAAGAAAATTTTTTTTGATTTTAATAAAGTATTGCAACACACAATCAAACCTATTATAATACAAAATTTGTGAAACAGTAATAAATGTATTTATAAATTGATAATAATAAAAATAAAACTTGTATAACATTATTATATACCTATATGAATTACTACATTATAATACGTTAATTAATTACGTATACTATTATTTCATATATTATTATATATAATATGGAATACACATTTATACATGGAGCCCTTGCTGTTCAATGTACGTCGCAGTGTTCATTAAAAAGAGATGTTGCTCAGCATAATGCTGCACCGCTTGCGATACAGCGCTGATTTTCAGCAACACCTTAATGGTGATTATGAGCCTCTAATACAGTACAAAAAAAGCACAAAATTTTAATTATTACAGATAATAAGAAACAGAGATTACAGATAAATTAAATAAATATACATGTAAATTTTTTATAACTACAGATAAGAATTACAAATACTAAAAATATTTACAAATACAGACTTAGGTTATTGATGCTAAGTATAAAAACATGACACGGTGGCAAAATTGCTTTCTCATGAAATGTATCGATGCATTTTATTAGATAGATACGGAGATGTCTTCTTCAGAAAATTTGAGCGAAATAGTTAAAAAGCAGGTAGTGTTTCTATTGCATAGGAACAGTTTTGTGTAAATACTACAATGAAGCATTTATGTATTAGTCACTAGATCTGGGCGATTATAGCAAAGAACTACTTACCAGCATTAATTGAATAGTCAGTGTTTTTATTTCTGTACATTATAAAATTTCAAGCAAAATAACAAAGCACTGCAGTCACTTCACTATAATACAACTTTACACTGTAAATAGCACGTTACTCTCGAAATTAAATGAACAGCTGTTCACTTAAGGACGTTGCTTCGATTCTCGACCGAAAGTCGCACAGTCAGTTGCCTTCTACATTCGATAAATTTATCTTAATCAATACTGTATGCCCTTACGAGGCCCTTCTCACCTTCGCAAACATTTGGTTCAAGACCCAAAGTGATTTGGTTTTGAAAGCGATACGAGGCCGCGCGTTACCATCACTTAAGTATGTGAATTTTTATGTTTATTTAATTCGTTGGTCCAGTGGCGTAAGTGTGTGCGCTTGCGCATTCGATCGCAAGCTCCCGAGCCCAAGCTTAAATCGAACGATGCTTACTTCTTCTCTGGAATTTTTCTTTCTTTTCCTCATCAACGGTGATTTATTAACTCAATATTACGTAGGACATTAGACATTTGTCGGAATGTGAGTGCGGAATATATTTCTACATAATCCTTTGGGGTTATAAACACGTGACGTCGTTTAAATCACAGCCAATATTCATTCGACGAATGAGGTTAGCGCGGGTGGCATAATCGGCATGCAAGCCGCGTGTGCGCAGCCTGTAAGCAGACCATATACATGCTATTGCTGAGCAGAGATTGCCTTTGTTTTAGTATGAAACACGTTTGGTCGAACCGTCGCTGTCACCGTTAACTGACTCTAAAAATACATCGCAGTTTCGTCAATATAATATCCAGTGCAAAAATTCTGGTTCTACTAACGAATTTGGGTTTCAATATGTCAATTGAATTGCTTTAATATTCTAAAACGTTTGCCTTTTAGTATTAATTTATGGAAATGTAGCGGAAATTTACTATATACATAATATGAAATCCAACACGGAACGATTTGCCAGAATATTCTTGTAGGTAGAATAAGATAAAATAATAATTTATTATTTTATGTTATTGGTTGATTTATTCGCAATGAACATAAGAATTTTAATCAACAAGCAATACATTTTGTCTTGCATCTTGTCGGCCTCGATGGGGTAGTGGTTAGTGTAACCGACTGCCACGCCTGAGGTCGCGGGTTCGATTCCCGCACAAGTCAAACATTTGTGTGCATGAATATGGATGTTTGTCTTGGTCTGGGTGTTTATATGTATAATATGTATATATTTACAAAAAAAAAGTATATATGTATGTTTATCCATTGTCTAGTACCCATAGTACAAGCTCTGCTTAGTTTGGGCTAGATGGTGTTGTGTGTATGTGGTAGAATATTATTATTATTTTTGAGATCTGAGATTCTGTGTTATTAATTGTATGCTATAAATATGTATCTAGATTAAGTTTAATAATTTCTATCTCGGTGTCTCTAATGGTTACGACTGCTGTGCATCATGGCTTCGGGTTCGAACGTAGTCGGGACCAGAAAAGTTATTGTGTCAAGAAATTCTCAATAGCAGCCGGAAGTATCCTTACTTCTAGCTACTTTTGAAGTTTGTGTCGTTGCACACTTCCATGACTCGGAAACACGTGGAGTCATTGGTTCTGCGCCTGATCTGTATCCGATCATGTCGGATTACCGTCAGTAAAATGACTTTCAAAGCCATTTCACAAAAGAAGTGCAAGTAAAGATCTTGGCAAACCGTAACTCGTGGCCTATATCTTCGAAAAATAGGCATGTGTCTTATGTAAGTATGTAAACTTGTAAAGCCATTTCTTGCTTTGTAATTATTCTACAGAGCATTCACAATATAAGGTGCCTTTGAAAATGTATGGAATAATCGTTAAGTATCTGCTAATATGAATGATTTCAATGGCTATGGCTAAGGTCAACGAAGACAATAGGAAAACGAAACACGACACAAACAAATCGTTGTCGTTTTTAAGGTCACGACAGGAGTAACTAAACGGAATAGATTTGTCTTATTTTCCTTACTTTGATTATCCTGTGAAGGCCGTTTGAAGTATAAAAGATTTTATTTTACTAGAAAATGAATGGCTAGTCTATGGATCATATTATGGAAAGATATATAGTTATTACGTCAGTATGATTTATATTGCCGAATGCATAAGGGCGATATACATATATAGCAGTTGATATTTAAGATCTCAAGAATTGAAAGAAAATACCCAAAACTGTATTATTTGGAAATCTAGAGTTTCAAATAAAATGTCTGCTTTAGTTATTTTTGGGGCCATACAATCATTGGATTGAACACAGTGTGTAACTTTGTCTCGTTCTCATAAGACAATTTTTTTGCATGTAATGATATTGCTTATGTGGTAAGGTCGCTGATCAGATTTTAGATTCAATTATTTTGTATCATTTGACGGCTTTTCATGTGCTATGATCCTATCATCCTAGCTTCTATTTATTTCGAAACATTCCTCTTGCATTTTAGCCGAATTAGTATATCCAAAGTTTCTGAATAGTGGTATACACACTTGCCTCGCCTTCACAATATCTTGTCTACAATTTGAAAGACTTCTCTTCCACTCTACGGTTAGTTTACCACTATCGCAAAAACTTTACAACTTTTAAAACAATGCAACAAAAACCAAAACAATTATTAGGGGACCACACAAATGTTATAAACAAATATTTCACTTGGCGTATTAGCAGGTCATATATGTATGTATGTATGTATATATATACATTGCACCACCAGTTAGCTTTAATATAATTTATAAATATAATATACCCGTTATCTTAAAATGTTAAAAAATTGGCAATATTGATCATCACATACGAATAAGTAAAGCCAAAAACTGCGTATTAAAATACTCTTCGTCACTATAATAATTTGCTTATTTCCATGGTCATTTCCGCATATGTCCGGATCAACAACCTCCTCATGGATGCATACGGTTGATTCAAATAAGGTGTCTCTCTAATCAGTTATTTGTAGAGTCGGTATGTCAGTACAACTTACGAGTCTACTCAACTAGCCACCTAGTTAAGAAGACTCGTAAGTTGTGCCGACGCTCAGGTACACTGAGGTTTTGTAGGTCTCAACTCACCTCGACACGTTGGGTCATCGATATGGCTTTCCATACATTTTGATTCGTTAATGGATGCTTCTAAAGAGAGGTAGAGGCGCTTATAGAAAATGTATTGAAAGGAACGAGTGAAGTTGCGTTGAGAACTACGAAAACTTATAGTAGACCATAGGGTATCAATAGAATAGTATGTGAAAACAATTTCGGCTTTTGTATTAAATTGGCTTTCGGTAACATTGCATTACCAACGTCAACTTCTTAATGTTGGTATTCTAGCGACGCTGGAGTGGTTTACAAAAATGCTATAAAATTGTAACTGAAATCGCAAAGAAGTTACATATATTTAGTTTAAGTAACAACTACTGTATTACTTTATTCACTAGTACCTACAGAGACATGACTTTGAAGTAACTAACGGTTAAATATATTCGGCGGATTTTGGAGAAAACCGGGTTTTAATTCGGTCACCTAGCATTCCAATTACGATCTGGTACCCGAATCTAATAAATAAGAAAATTACCAACATTACTAGTAATAAATCGACTTTTCTTTTTCCGCAACAAAAATAATGATTGACGCGTATCTATGTTAGAAAGATAGTTTTATAAATAAATATACCATATTATGTAACTAAATAAAAAGAACTGTCGCTGCACGAGATGATGCCATACTAAACGACCATGACGGCGAAGTCGAACGGTAGTTAATATTAACTGCCATCGATAATTTCGCTGTCTATATACATATTTTGACTGTAACAAAGACAAAACAAACTATTTAATTGTGTCTCCATTAAGTAATTGTAAGAACAAGTGGTAAGTACTTGTGAAAGGCAGTGGCGCAACTAGTCTCACTAATTAATTAGCTACGAATTTACGAATGCACCTTGAAGTTTTGCTTAAATATTACCTTAAGGAAATCAGTCGTTATCTGGCACTAAGACTAATTTATTAAATTTTATTTTAATTTTTGTGTAAAATCACAATAATATATCTTGTCAACTTACAGTGAAAACGCTTTCGAAAGGAAAACGATTGTGTAAGTAAATACTACATTAATAATGTGAGTTGCAAAATGCAGATTGATAGGAAATAATTGTAAGGTAAAAATAGAGAATGCAGAAATGCTTTTGTTACTTTTGTTCTAGTTACAATGAATTTCGCGGGTACTTCTAGTTCTTAGAATTTTTTTGCCAAGTAGAAATGTTTATGTAAATTAAGATGTAATGGTGAAGTCAGATTTTCATATGGAGTAAAGTACGTATGCCGTAAGTACTCCGATTCTTTGATTCTCCGATCGTTTGTTTGTTACGATTTCACGCCTTAACTACATCATCATGAAATTTCGCATCCACGTTGTCAAGGCTACATCACATAGGATATTCATCTTTGTCATCCAGAAAAAAAAGGACTGTTCTCGAGCGAGTGAAACTGCGGGCAAAAGCTAGTTACTTCATAATTGAAAACGTACAAATTACATAATATGTTTTGAATAGTCCTAATGCTATTTTAAAGATCATTCTGCCTTTTTAAGTCATCTCTTATAAAAATATAATTATGTCGAATAAGTGTAATGTTGCTAAATCGCATGCTATTAAAGAAATGCCAAAGCAATAAATAGGTGATTTGTATTTAATAGCAGAAAATAAACTGTAAGACTTGTCGGTCAAAACACCTTTGTTTAATGAGCCTGGCAAACAACTGTAGTTGTTTCAAATTATGTTATATTTGATAAATGCGTATTAGTGGGTACATTATGCGACGTGATTGAATTTGATATGACTTTGTTACAGTCAAAATATTTATCGACCTATCTTTTGTTACCTACGTAAAGTTTCGGTTTAATGAAGTTCGTTGTTTATTTACCAAAATTCTTCTATCTGTTTATAATAAGCTAAGTTTGCGAACTGTTATTAATGGTGAATTTATTATGAATTGATTATAATGTATTCCCTGAACATAATGATGCTGTGGTTCCATTTGTAAGGACGATCAAGACTTGGAACAAAATGTGAGAACAAATTTGGTTGTTCAGAATCCTGTATCTAGCATACCTCAAAAGAGTGATAACAACTATACTATCAGCTCTTTGAATTATTATTTGTGCAGCATGGACATTCTAAGACCTATCAAGGTTAGATCACTAAACAATATCAGCTGTAAGTGATTGTTAATTATTATTACCTTTTAATACATAATTGTTGTCAATCTATGTCGTTAGCACTCTTAATAGCTTTATGAGTTTGCATTAACCGATTTCTGTTTACCAAAACCCGTGGGATTTACCAAAACCTGTCACATGTTTAATATTTACGTTGAAACTATTAAGACAATAAGAAAGGGGAACGCCCATCTAAGGCTACGAGTGGACAAGAGGCTAGAAAAAAATACTTTCCAGTTAATTTTGTCGTAAAACAATATGTATTTACTTTGATTCAAATTGACGCCACTGCAAAATACAAAAAATTGTTAAAAGGAGTTAGTCTAGTTGTATAATAGGAAAATGCACGGTAGGTTGTTTTGTACATACTATGACTGTGCTTTGGTACGTATATAGGTTGGGCAAGAAATGTGTCCAATATCTTCTGCGCCGTTTCTAAATGATTTGTTAATAATATATGACATTGAAGAGAATATAGACGTTTAAAATAACAGATGTGTTGTTTTCTCATACCCTATTAAATATAACTGGATAAAATTATATTACAAATACACCTATCATAATTAAATATTAGAGCATTGAGAAAAGAGATGTTTTTGAATTATTTCACAGCTAGACACATTTTCGTATAGAAAAATAACCTCAATACATTTGTTTATTTTAGGTATTTCTAAAATAGTGGCGTCAATTTGAATATATTTTTTAAATATGTAATACTGTTAAGATCTTAAAACACTAATTTTTTATAGTAATTTTTGATGTCCAATTGTGTGGCCTGAGACACTATGGAGAATAGGCATTCCCCTTTGCTGCAAGGCTTTTATTTTTCACAACTTTGCTTGAATGCCTATATGCCCTGGCAAACCCAATGCTTTTAATCTTTTAATGGCCTCTTTGTCTTGTGATGTCGCTTTTTGTCTCTTTTTTGTATAGTGTTTATCTGTCATATTTTTTATGTTGCATTTCAGTTACATTATTGTAATTCATATTTGGTGTCGATAAGTCATAGCAAACAGCCGTGAACTGACAATAATTGATAATTTTGCTATCGACAACGTGAAAATCGATAGTGACCTTTGAATTAAGTGCGTAAAGGGTTTTGAAACGCAGATGTTGGCAATTATGTATATTCTGTTTAACGTGAATATTTAATTACCAATATTTACCGTATACAACTTTAATACACAATATTTAAATGGTAAAGATGAAAATAAACAAAACAATAATAAATTTAAAAAATCACACTATATTTTTATACTTTCGCTAGAGATGGGAATTAAAACAATACCAGCTATTTATTTATGGTTGTATAACTTTATGTCCCGGTACTACCCCAAGGATCTGAGCTGGTTCCCAAGTATAAAATATGTGTGTGTAATTGTCATTAGCTAATAGGCCCTGGTTAGTGCTGGAAGTACATTTTGTCTAGTATTAAAATGTTTACAAGCCGACCCCAAATGACTTGGGAATAATAAAGGCTAAGAAAGAGAGAAGATTAAAATGTTTACACTACTGTTAGAAAATATTGTAGCCGTGTCGGTCAGTTTATACAGACATAATTTCCTTATTTGTATATAGTTACAATTTATATTTGCCGAAGGAAATAATACGTTTCAATTTAAAATGTTACTACCTTAATGATCAATCAATAATAAAATTACCAATATAATAAACATTTATTTTTAGGTCAATTACAAAACTAGCCATGACAGTGTTTAAGGTAAACAAATTTGAATAACAAATAAAAAGGCAACTGTACAATTGCCTGGAGTTAGTATGTACCAAGTGTAATTAATTATACTACATTATACATACTCGGTGTTATATATGTTATAAATGTGGTATAAGGTGCCAACAATACATTTTAAAATTAAATTAAGTTCCAAATAAGTATTGTAGACAAACACAGTTAATGATAAACAAAATTTTAACAAAAAAAAAATACCGACTAAATATAATATTCCAAAACAAAATGCACTAAAAAGTAAAAAAATAATTGCGTATTCTTGTGAATAATTAAATTATTGTTACTAATAGAGTCGTTTATTTCTTGGTTTTTAGTGAATCTGAAGTTCGGTAGCTGATTTTATTTATCTGAATATGGGTACACCTACTAAACGTGCTGCTCATAATAATATGAGACAAGCGCCGTTTAAATGAGACAAACGAAGAAAGGGAGAAACGCCTCTCTAAATAGGAAATCCAATTCCAGGGCCATTTAAAAAGAAACTTGTGAAGAGCGCAAAAATAGGCTATCGAAAATGAAATTTAAATCATATTTGGACATGATAATTCCAAATACGGTTGGGATGAAATGTTTTATTCCGAGGTTCCGGTGCCTAATGGTTTCATATTAAAAGTTGTATCGTATAAATAATTTTGTTATTAGCTTTTTGTATACTTTTTTTGTACCTTGTTGAGTTTAACAGTTGCACGTAACTTCATACTATTAAATGCTATTAATAACCAATTTGGAATTGTGTAATCAATACATATAAAATATATGTGATTGTAGCAATCACGGTAGATTTGCGGTCATTTATCAAAGAATTCCGTTGTATAAAACCGAAGATCTTCATCAGAACATCACCAAATTGGAATAGGGCTACCTCGAAACACTACGAATAGCTTCCAAACCATCCTACACAGTTGTTTATTTTGATCTTGCCAAAAATGAGATCATCATCAATGTAGCCAAATACGCATTATTAAGAATAAATCAAAAACTACTAGTCAGATCTTAATCAAATTTAAATAATAATATAATAATAATAATAATAATAAAGATTTATTTTCTCTCTTCCACAAAGGTAACTTAAAACTACCATTAAAATACTTAAATAAATAACAAAAGACCCTTGTGGGAGACTGGTATCTGCACTAGGAAACCCTGTCATACAGATTACCAAATGGAACCAATCGGAAAGCACCAGCTTTCAAATAAAAAAAAGCATCATCGCAATCGGTTTACCTAGAAAAGAGATATGAGGTAACACATAGATAAAAAAACATACAGTTGAATTGAGAACCTCCTCCTTTTTTGAAGTCGGTTAAAATATGTGTCCTTGACTTTTTTTGGCAAGACTGGATCAATATTGCAGCGAATTTTTATTACATATTGCAATACTCTTAACAGGTTATCAGATTGTAATGAAGTACATATAGATATTGCAATTCTCAAAGGTGGTTTCACTGGCCTTCAGTGCACAAAGGCAAAAATTAATTGCGAGAACAATAGCCCATATACTTATAATTAAATATTCCCAGAGTCGTCACACTTATTGGTGTAACAATTTCCAATGTTGTATCTCTAACCTTTAGTTCTTAAAATAACTGTAGATATCTAAATCTTCTTTAGTAATATTATTAATTTATATCTGAGAATGTGTATTTCTTTATTTGCTAAATTAATACTTCTGAATTATTTATTAAATAGTAGAACCCCGTGTCGATAGTTCTGGTGCTATTAAGTATCAAACTAAATATTTTAATTCGATACGTATTCTAATCATTGTCTGCTAGTCACATACCGTCTCACATATTATCATTTTTAGTTTAATTAATAGTTCACACAAGAAGACCCATTGACACGAAGATGAAGAAGAAGTTTAATTAGTTTACGAAGGTGACTTTCCACTACATTTCGCCCACAACGTCAGTTACGCGGTACTATGCACCATAACTCTGGCTTTAGCTTAGATTTAAGTTGCATCACCAGCATTAGCACTATACTGTGAAAACCACATCAATATCCCTACAGCGATTTTTCCGTGGTGCTCGAATAAACGGACGAAGCTTCCGTAGCCTACGACAGCTTGCAACACCAGGCCATCAATTGAGTATTGCGGACTCTGGGAATAACAAATTTATGGTGCAATAAAAGGAAAGGAATGCAAGTACTTTAATTTGTTAAATTGCCGCACTACGATTAATTCCTTTGTTGCGGGAGTTTTTCAAACATTTTAACAACGGACACAAAGAACACTGGCCCAGCAACTATTTGTGGAACAGACAACCCAAAATCCTGTACTGGTACTTGGTCAGACAAACCGTTTATACGTACCGTCTCTAAATAATAGGCAAAATACTTGGGCCCTGTACCTCGCAACCTTAGTAAAACATACGTTTCTCGCATATGCACTTCTAAACACTGTGGTATCACAACATAAATACGTAGATAATAGTAAGATTATTAAATTTTATACCAATGATAATTTTACTCATTGATTGTTTCTTATTTCTCTTCAACAATTTGTTTTCAATGTCATATTGTATTTTTAATAATACTGTTATTAAGTATAATAACAGTATAAGTTACAACATTGCCACTGCAATTATTTTCTAAATACCGCTATTACATCAAAATATATTAAACGTGTAACGTAAAACAAGAATTACTTAGAGGTTTAAGCGGTCGCCTGGTCATTGCCACTGCGCCGAGTGTTGTGGGTTCGACCTCAATAAATAACAGAAAATTGTCTCTGAATGTTCTTTGTGTCCATAGTTTGATGGATACTCCAACACAGGATAAATTCCTAGTGCGAACGTGACAAAATAAATAAATAAAACTGCCGCTTATAAAAAATGTCTCTGTTTTAAATAATATATATACAATATAAGGAAATGTTAATTTAAAAGCCTGTCTAAAATGCCAAAATTTAATTAATTTGACAGTTTAGGCAACCTTTAACAAGATTGTCTGATGCCTCGTGTAATGTTTCTGATGGTATATTAAGTCCAGCAAAATACAGTTAGAAGGAAGCGTGATGGACTAATATGTTAATCTGAGAAGCCGGCTGTTTATTAGAACAGTTTATGAACAGGGACCTTAGCTATTATCTCTTAAAGCCTTGTCTTAATTTTGTACGCATTGATATCGTGGTAAGGCCCCCGGACTGAAATACTATTTTTACATTGCCCGTGCCATGTCATTCCTCGTTGCCTCATCTATATCGTATTACTCTAATATCATATCCATAACATAGGACTTCATAGTTCCAAAATATATAAATTTCTTATTAACCTGACCGCTGACTACTAAGTTGCAGCGGCACACCGTAGGTAAAAGACTACAGGAACGAGAGTAGTGAGTAATTGCGCCTCTAAAACTTTTACTATGAAGGAACGCAGTAACAGTAACAAGACTCACATATAGACTTCTTCAAAAGGAGTTCAATTACAGGCTTGGTTCAAGTCACATTATTCAAAAGTGCGAGTTTACTCACTAATAAGCTTCAGAAAAATAACGCTTTTAATTTGGAATAATCATAAAAAGTTCATATAGAAGGCTTTTAATTATGTTTGGTATTCAAGACTTGACTGATTACATGACTTAACTTCTTTACAAGATTAAAATTACTATTGTAAAGTTTACGCCAATTTGTTTTAATTTACAAGCATCCACGTTTTGTAAATAACATTTATTTATCTTTTATCCTCATCATTGTAATTAATTTGCATATCTTTGATTACAGGTCAATGGAAAACATTAATTATTTTCCTTCAATTGTTGTATCTCCCTTATTCGTCTTTAATGTTAATATTTTTATGTACTTCTCAAGAACGGTTCGTCAGTCAACAACAGTGATATTTCCTGCTCACGGCTTGACGCTCTTAAAACGTAGGCAGATATGCCATATAGTGCAGGATGCTTAAAAATGGATGTTTAAGTAAACGCAAGGATGAATGTAAATAGTTTTCGCAACTGTATTTACCATTTTCTGAACCTTTGTCGAGATCTTAGCTCACAAGACGTGCTAATTGCCTTGAGGTTTTTATTAGTTCGATTAGCATTGTTTTCAATAGTCCTACAATATAGGTTTTCTATATCATTACTTTTTAACACACATTCAGGTCTTATTATAGTCCAATCTGCATTGATTTTTTATTGTTCTACAACAAGTTTTCTATAGAATTAATTTTTATTTCATTCATCATCATTTTCAATACCAACATGGGACAAGCATTTGTTGTAAGTCAGGAATGGGCGTACCGAATCTGACTGTTCATGGTATACGTTTTGTCAATGTTTGTAAGGTTCTTCGCGACGAAGCTATTGTTTTTAGTTCAATTTAAAGAAAGAACTACACGCATATAAATAGAAACGTTGTTGGAAATCGTTGAAAACGTCGTCGTTGAAACATGTATAACAATTCTCAAATTATGTTAAAATAAGTTAGTAGAATTAGTTATCTACCATCAACATTAATATAAAGTTTGTCTTTATTCGTGCAATCCTGTTTTATTAACGTAACCATTGTCTGCCACGTCTACTACATTGGCGCACAATTGTTATTAACCTGTCAAGTCTCAAAACGAGACATAATTAAAAACCTATTGTATGTTTAGCCGCCGGTGTGCCACTGCGACTCAATATGTTAAATTCAACAGTATTTGTATACATTTAAACAGCCTTCTTTACCTATGAGATGCTTACTACTCACACACTACATATGTATTGAGGTAAATGAATACAAGGAAGCTACCATTGTACCGGTTAATATATTGATGGGTGACGATTAGAAGCGCTTAAGACGATTGAGGAAAATAACTCAGAAGGAAGTGTAGATAAGGAAAACTTAGAAGAAGGTATATTGGTCTTAAGGATAAAGCAGAGACTACGGATTTCCAGTTGCTAAGAACTATATCTCTCTAGCTGCATTCACTCGTTTTAGATTCTCAAAACTTTGTCGGCTTACGGTACTTATATACTGGAACTTTATCCGACCTGGCCAGAAAACGTTCGCATTCCCCTTACCTTATCTTAAACTATACTTTCCAGCAAAAGTAGTTGCATCAATAGACTCCATCATTCAAAAATATCTCCCATATACAGACAGCCTATTTACAGTTTGTAATAATACAAAATGTTACCTGCGATTTAGTACGCGTGAATTTCACAGGTAAGCATACCGGGATAAAGGATCCTATTTATTTATCCAGGATATAGTCTTTGTGCCAAGTTTTATCCGAATTCGTTTAACGGCTTACGCATGATTAAGTCACAAACATTTCCACAAATATACATTAATAATATTAATAAATAAGATATATACTACCTCATTATCAATCCCCTATTCATGATTGTATAAAATTCGAATACCGGGCATATAAAAGATATAATAAGAATAATAATATCAGCCTTTAAATAGACTGTGCCACTACTCAGCATGGGCGTCTTCTTTAAGACTGCGCCGAGCGAAATGTGCCAAAACAGACGGTCACAGTTAAGTGAATATAATCGACACTTATTGTTTAATACAAATATAAAATATACATTTACCATAAAAATGAATAAGTTAACAATTACTCCGTGTAAAATACTTAAAATAATTAATATTTTCGCCTACAAAATTACATAAATTTGCACGAGAAATGCAAAAACGTAAGCTCGTGTTACTTGATTTTTAGATTATAACAGTAGAAATCTATCCTATTATACAGCTTAAACGAAATATAAATAGTTATATTACAATTTGCCCGTCCCAAATTTTTAAGTTATTGGTAGACAATAAAGATACATATTTATCAAAAAAGCACTTCAAATCCTCCATACAATTTCACTATGGGGATGACGGCCGCGTGCCGATTTGAATATGCGCCGCACGAGCTCTGTCATTATCTGACTTACGCTCGGCGCAGTCTTAAGGCTATTTAGTTCACCACACCGGTCTAGTGCAGGTTGGCAGACTTTACATATTTTATTTATTTATTATGAAAATCTCTCAGATAAGCAGGTTTCTTTTCGATGTTTTCCTTTACCGTCAAAGCGAGTAATTAACTAATGCACATAACTTAGAACAATCAGGGTCGCGCGCTTTGAAAGCGAATTCTAGACGTCTGCTTACTTATATATAGAAGATACCTAATTGAAAATCCTCGTAATTCATTTAATAAACTCTGTAATACTAAAATATATATTTGCTTGTGCCTGATTCTGATTATCAATATATTAGCAATGCAAATATTAGAGCCTTAGAGGCGGTGTCAGCCGTATTAAAAATATTATGATGTAATTGATTGGTTAAACTGCGCAAGGATAGTTTTGCCCTAAATTGTTGTGATGTGTCACGCTACTAAGCAGTGCGTTCTTGTTACCATGGATGTTATCGATTTAACTGACAAATCAATAACGTATTCATCGTCCTAATTTCTCTACGATAATATATTAGTCTAGATCGAATTGCGATCACGGCGAACTATCTAAATGATGACTTTCATCTGCGCAGAAGATATTATAGTGCAGTAATGTGTACGCAAACATAAGTGCGCTCTCTATTGCCTTGTTCTTATAGTGCAATAGGACAGCTAGCAGACACAACTAAAATAATCATGTCAGCAGTACTTTTATTATAAACACAGTTTATTATTGACACCACAGCTACTTACTCTACTAGTCAAAAGTGGATAGCTACTTATTAGCTGTTTTGTTTTACCGTTTATTTACTAGCTGTCAATGTCACGAACTCAACCCCATTGATATAATTATACCTGACTATAGTAACGAGACGGTTTAGCTATTTGCTTGGTGGAGATTCCGAGCTGCCATTAGTTAGCAGTGAGAATAATTCCATATTTTATTTCTGTTCACTGAACCTCTATTTATAATTTTTGCTAAACGAGCTGCGTATAATCCCTTTCCTCCGATTTTGCTCCTGTTCTCCAGGGGTCTTTACGTCATAGAGCATATGAAGAGATTGTGGAACCACCGTCTTCGTGACCTGATTAAACGGAGGACGATTCATGCCACATTAGGCGAGGTGCAATTTCCGTTCGAGAGCTCGATAAATTTTCCTATTAACCGAGATTACTTTACGTTGATGCAATAATTTACATTAGATTCCTTGGCGTGCTGGCCAGATTAGACTCGCCGTGATCACGCGCTGATTAATCAAATCGATGTAGATAAACGTATAAAACGCTTCGTATCACAATACAAAGTTCCTTTCGGATAAGGTATGTTTCACTGCCAAAGCTAGGAATAAATTGTTCTGTATCGGTAGTAAGTAATGACTGGTGGTCTAAGCATGATCAATTTTTTACCGTGGGATACCACTTCAGTACAAACCTGAATCGGAGAAAGTAATGATGGATCTGCTTTGAGGAAATACCCCAATATTAACGGAGTTAAGAACCAATAATCGACAGTACAGTTTTATGTAGGATGAATACTTACCATGCAAAGCTTAATAAACCTGATACCTACACCTCTGCTTATCCTATTCTCGATGTATTGGTGTGGTGCTGTGCATGGAAGAGTATATTTGGACCACTTACTGAAGATCTTATAGACACCTATGGCTGCAGTAGAAAGTACATATATAATCCCGCGCCTGTATCCCCAAGGGGATAAGCATATATGTATTATACCTATATTTCGCCATCTTAGGTATTAGGTCCTATGGTATTAGGCCTATAACCTTTTCCGGACACCGTTCCAGACTCCATACCGCTACAGTTTTTTTTTTAACAGGGTAACCCATTACCTCTTTGCTCAATCAAGGATTCAAACCCGAGACCTTACATACAGCAGTCACATTACTCTACCGCTTCGCTATCGAGGCAATCTAAATAAAAGGTACTAGATTTAAAGCGTAACAAACAAACAGACGAATTCACATTCGCATTTATAATATTAGTTAGGATGATAATACGTCATTTACCAATTAACTAGTTATAATTTAACACTTACACATTAAAAGTTTAGCGTCTTAACCTTTGTTGAATGAGGAAGCTATTTATTAGTTCGGATCCGGATATCCTTGTTACGTTTTATGGAAAGCAAACACCAAGAACAAGCGACCCCGCCCACGTGCCGGCTTACTTAGGTATGTCAGAAATACCCACGATTTTACACAACAGATATAAGTGATTTCTTGGTTCTTATATTCAGTTATTATTGTATTATAATGTTTTCGAATACCTTGGTGCCGCAGTGGTAGTGAATGCGACTGTAGTGTAAGGTCTCGGGTCCTCAGTCTCGATTCCCGAGTCGAAAAAAATGATTTTGTGTTGTTTCTGTTAACAAATTCTTAGTAGCTTAGTCTAGTATACGTAGTCTAATATTATTTCCTGTAGATTTTGGCAGGCTCGGAGGTCCTCTATTGCTTAGGACTTAAAAACATAGCTTTGCAGCAAAATGTGGGTAGTTCTGCTACTTCTTACATTACGTAAGACTATGCAATATGTATAGATTCGAAGTGTTTCATACTTTTTGTAATCTAATTTATGTGTCTATTGATGATAAATGGAAGAAATTGGGACACGTGATACGATGTGACATCTTTATAAAAACTATCTTAGTAGGCAAAATAGAAGGAAGAGGAGACAGACCAAGTAGAAGTGTTATATTGTTTTTTATTTTTCTACTATAATTCATGTGTAGCGGGGGACTTTACAAACATTCAAACAACAGACACAATGAACACCCAGACTAAGCACAACCATTTGTGGATCACACAATTTTTTGTCTCGTTTGGGATTCGAACCCATAACACTCAGAGCAGTGGCAGCGGCGAGGCGACCACTTAAACCACTACACCATCTGCTAAGTTAAATAGATCAGATAAAGAAACAAGTCATGTCGTACCAAGAAGTCAAAGTAATGACAAAGCATAGAGAGACATGATAACTGAACATTTTTCTTGATGAAAGGTACACTGTCCTTTTTTTGTTCCCCTGAGAACGTTTATGCAAAATTTCATGATGATCGGTCGAGTATTAAAGGCGCCAGAGCGAAACAAATAAAGTAACAAACAAACTCACATTCGCATTTATAATATTAGTTAGGAAATTAGGATGGCAAACGTATCGCGTGTTATGAATTCTTTAAAATATCATCACGCTTGTAAATGCCCGAAGGGCAACAGTGTATCATACCAACATACTAATTATTTTGCTTCTACGTATAAAAGACGGATTGTCGTACCTACGTCTCTCATTACAGTTTTCAAGGGCTGTGTTGTGGTGTACTTTATAAACATACTATAATGGATTCAAAGCACATGCTGTACATAACTCCACATACACGACGATCACTGTGGTTCACACATCTTTGTTGGGTGTGAGATTCAAAATCAAAACATTCAACCAGCGCAATTTACTGAACTGGTCCTACCAATACTCGGAACAATTCTTAACAATAATAAAATGACAATCTAATTTAACTGTCTTAACTTTCTAAATAAACCGCAAAACAATTTTACTTTTATTACTGTAACTGTATTAACTGTGTTTAGATTATAAGTAGGTACTAAGAACTGTGTACCAGTTTTAAACCTTGTTAATTCTGTTGTAAAACCTTCTATGAGACAGGCCTAGCCTAGTGTGGACGGTTTTTGTCTACTGTATACACACAATTTTTCCTGGCAATAAATGGTTTATTATTACTAGCGGTCGCCGAGTGCTCGAAATTCGACCAAAGTTTGCCTGTAAGATATTGCTGATATATGTCATCATATATTGATATATGTAACCATAGTTACGCGCTTCGACTGCGTGTGTCAAATGCATGGTTGTGTGCGTGTAGTGTTTTTTCATTAATTTTATGTATTTCTTTTGCTTCACGTATTAATATATAGATTATTATTTATGCAGGCTCTTGGCTTGCTTCTAACATTTCAAATTTAAAAGCATTTTTCTAGCATACATACATAGACTCATACCTACATCCCCATAAGAGTTAGGCAGAGATGTCTTATATACGCATTTCGTTAGCTATGGTTTAGGAATTAGGCCCCAAGTAATAGCGAGCAGGCCTATTGCCATTGCCAATGCCAGACTCCGTACTTCTACTGAGAAAATCACGTCACAGAGGCATAACATAACTTCTTTATATTCTACTGCCCAAATAATTGATGAAGTGCAATCTATACTCATTTAAATTACAAAGGCGCGAAATACGCGCTAATCTTAGGAACTACTGGTTCGAATTGAAAAATTATTTCAGCTTTGGATAGCCTATTTATCATTATGCTACGACCCACGGGGGCGGTGCAGTTACTATAAACGCGCGGGAAACCGCGGGCGCATTTAGTAATTTTGACAAGTAAATTAGGAAACACTTTGCCTATCCCGGCAATCCAAATCGACACCTCATGCACAGCTGTGGCATATACTACCGCTATGTCACAGAGGCATCACATACATACTTCTTCATATTTTACTTCCCAAATGATTGATGAAGTACAATCTGTTTTATGCGTGTGAACATAATAACGAAGATATCTTTGCACCAGTTATTGAATTAATGATTTCCTTGCGTATTTTTTAATTATTGAAAGGCATTATATATTGCCTTGCCTTTCAATAATTTAACATTATTCGAATGACGTATTCTTTCCAGACAAAATAAGACAGTTGAGTATATACCCAAAAAAAGTATAGATGTATTCCATAGGTACAAGTAGTTAGAATATATACAATTTCTTTATTATTTTTGTTATTTATTATTCTTTTTGTTTTTTAAACCACTCCGCCTGCACCATGAATATTTCCTGTGTCGCGGGAGACTTAACAAACATTCAAACAACGGACACAAAGAATACCCAGTCTCGGACCAACCATTTGTAGATCACACCATTTTTTATCCCGTGTGGGAATCGAACCCACAACACTCGGTGCAGCGGCAGTGGCGATGCGACCACTTAAACCACTACGTCATCCGTGCAATCACTTAAAGTACAATGGGTACAATAAGTTGAAAACCTACTATGTGAATTGCAATTGCAATTTACATGGTAATGCGGATATAACACTTATGAGGTCAATATGCGACAAAGTATGGTTTTGTTGTATCTTTGGTATAATTGGCTGTGAGACTAAATTCCAGTGTCTATAAGGAAATGGTACGAGCAATATGAGTCACACAGCGAGTACTTAGTATCGTATAAAGTACATGTAAAAGTTAAAGTGAGACCTTTACCTGTAAGGACCAACTAGATTCTTTATTTATACCGAAACAATATAATCCTCTATTAATGATAGAGGATTATATTGTAATAATAATAATATAATAGTAATATTCTACACATACACACAACACCATCTAGCCCAAACTAAGCAGAGCTTGTACTATGGGTACTAGACAATGGATAAACATACCTACATAATATATACTTTTATTTTTGTAAATACATATGTACATTCATATTACACATAGAAACACCCAGACCAAGACAAACATCTATGTTCATGCACACAAATGTTTGACTTGTGCGGGAATCGGACCTGCGACCTCAGGCATGGCAGTCGGTTACGCTAATCTCTACGCCATCGAATTAAATTATAAAAATTAATCGTATTAATTACAACCAGCTTTTAAATTTGTTAATATATATTTGTATTCTACATTTTGCCCACGGTTTCCCGCGCATAATTTTAAGTTAGTAGGTACCAGAATTTTTCCCTGGATGATGGTACCCTATCTCGTTTTCTGTTCCCCTGACAACGTATATGCAAATTTCATCATGATCGATCGAGTAGTTAAGATGTGAAAGCGTATCGAACAAACCAACTCACTCACATTCGCATTTATAATATTTGGTTAGGATTTTTAATTTTTAAAATAGTCTTATTGTCTCAAGGAAAGCCTGGCCACTAACGGCAATAGCCTACAAACAATCCTAGAATTATGAGTTAGAACCTAGAATTCTTAAACGGGCACTAAACAATTTCAAGTAATCCACTTCGACCATCCTTAACGCTAACAGTTAATTTTATATTATCCATGTAGATTCGTATATTTTTAGTTTGGATCTATTGAAAAATACCCACAGATTGTGGTTTTATGAGTTACCATAATATCACGCACTAGCTCGCACGGTTGCACTGGTAAGAGATTCGTCCGTGGTAGCGCAGACGCGTTGATATCTTGCTCTAACGTGCGTGGCGAGCCCTGGTCATCGTGGCTGCCCATGGTGCGTATTTTTACGAACACGAACACTTGTGAGCTCGTTCTTAAAACCACACACCGTAGTAACCATCATAGCATAGGTAGACCTCTAGCTATAAACCCAACATATCTTTACGCATCATACGCCAAAAGCTATTGCAATGGCGGAATATTTATCTGTGTTGAAGAATTATTAACTAAACAACAAAAAAACAAAGTAATTTACAAGACATTTACAATTTATCTATTTTGTTTATTTATGTAATTATATTATATTATTGTTTTGTATGACACGATCATTAATCGAAAATACGTTACGGCCCTTGGATGTGAGAAATCGTTTTTGTCGTTTCTCGTATGTATGAGCCGAACGAACAGCCTTGAAGGAAATTGCCTTATAGTGGAGTGAATAACCGTGAATCATCAATATTTGGACAAGTACTTCTATGTGACTCATTCGTTTAGTGGGAATGTCGTCACAGCATTCGAAACATATAGAACTACTAGATTTTGCCCGCGGCTTCGCTCGCGTAAATGTATGTTAAGTTCGTAACAATTTTTTTTTGTGGATGAAAATTACCCTATGTCCTTTACTGTTCCCCCGACGACGTCTATTCGAAATTTCATGGTGGTCGGTCGAGTAGTTAAGGCGTGAAAGCGTAACAAACAAATAAATAAACAAACTGACATTCGCATTTATAATATTAACTTAGGATGAAAAAAGTAACTCTGATCTACTGATGAGGGTTTCCGATTCCAAAATAAACGTATTTTTGGATTCGGAAACCCCTACTTTGAATTTTTGTTTTTTTTTGTTTAACCCTAAAACTGCTGTACGGATTACGGGTTTCCTTGGTAGATAGATGTTCAACTTAAAATATAAGCTGTTTCACTAAAACCGGAGTTACTTTAATTTTGTAGTATGATCTGATTGATCTGAAATGTAGTCTACGCGGCGGGTCGAAATCACTGACATAATTTAGTAATAGTTGTAACCGAAAATTCGTCATATGGTCTACGCCGAGACTTTCCACACTATTCACACAGAAGGAGGTTTATCTGCAAAGCCAAAATAAAGATTATATTTCCTAGCGTAACCAAGTTGAAATCGATATCAGGTACAGACTATAAACCTCTACCTAGCCATAATGCCTTTGCAGTTCGTGTGTTAAAGTAAACTGGCGTATTGCCTAGTGTCACAACTGAGTAGGCAGTACCTATGTTATAATTATATATCTATTAGTTCACTAATATTGGTACACTGTACATACATATTCATATATGCAAAGAAATGTTATTATAGTGTAGGTATAATATAACATGGTAAACAGAGAAATATAAAAATAAAATAAAATAATGTTCGAATTATATAACAAATCGATTGTTCGATCAATCGGTTAACAAAATTTGGTGGTTGTTTTGTGGACTAGATGCTTAAATGTATTTTACATTCTTCTAAGTCTAGAAATTGAAACATTAGAATCAGTTTTAAATAACCCTTTCTCTGTTCGCTAATATATGCAATATATCTATTGTTATGTTCATATGTGATACATCGTACAGGGAACCTGTTAAGGAACAGTTACTTTACAACCCGAACAGGTTTTCGAAGGTATTTATTGCGGATATAATATTTTACTTATTTAGTTGTCCGCTGACCCAGATTCTTTGTAGTGACATAGCATGAAAGAGATCCCATTGCACAAGTGACAATATTTAAAAAACTGAATAAACGTAGCTGAAAACTGTAGTCTATAGTAATATCATAAAGAGGAAAAATTAGACTTTTTGTTTGTATGTTTGTTAGTAGGGATTTACCAACAAAAACTACTTAACCGATTTAAAAAGTTCTTTTACCATCATAAAGCTTTTTTTACGTGTTGTAATGCTTTGACGCATACCTCTCCGCGGGGCGACGGAGAGGCTATGTCGGGCTCACCGGGGTAAACATAGAATCCCACGAAGCCCCCAAGTCAAACCTCAGGGTGGCTGAAGGTCATCTCGCGCCTTCCGGCACCTGGTTCTGCGGCTGGGAAGAGGGTTTGAGCGCTCCCTCTCCCGCTCCGCCGCCTCCTTGATGGAAATTACTTCCTCGCAGAACCATTATAAAGTTATATTGGCACCGAGTAACATAGGCCATAATTTATTTTAAAAAAGTACTGTTACTAAAATAACCTAACCTGCATTACGTGAGTGAAACCGTGAGAAAACTAGTATTTACCTATATTTTCATCTCCAATCTATCGTTCTTTTATCCTAAAGACGTGTCCGATACTAATATAACAGCCACATGTTACTGAATGCAACGAATTGTGTGAACCGTATACAATTAACGGTTACGCGGATATTAATGGCGCACCTCATGAAAATTCGAAGACACGTTTTTGCGACTAATATTACATTGTTCGTAATACTCGCTGGGATGTAGAACACTGGAATAGTTTAATGTTGCGATTTAGTCGCGCGGCTAATGATTGCGACTGAATCTTGAATAGTGGACATATTTATTTAACAACAAGTTTTTACCCACGACTTTATTCGTGTAGAATTTAGATGTAGGTACCTTGTATTTATATACATACCTATTTAAAGAATTTTCAGAAGGAAAAAGGGTAAAAATTGTTTATGTTTCTCTCTGCCCCTGCAACTATTTCTTGTTATTACCACTTCTAAGCGGCACATCAAGATAAAACATGTATCAGATTTTAAATTAAACCTTCACCAATACAAATGCCAAAATCGTAGTCACTTTCGTGCATTAGTTTTTGGGTGATGCGCGTACAAACAAAACGTTTCTAAAAATAATGCTTTTGGCTTCTATAGCTATTATAAAGACCCTTCGCAGTCATTTTCTGAACTCTTATTTGCAAACAACGACCAGTTACAATTTTAGTATGTCACTACATATTATAAAAAATAATCCCCGCCGCGTCTGTCTGTTTGTTCGCGATAAACTCAAAAACAACTAAAAGGATTTTCATGCAGTTTTCACCATTAGAAAGAGTAATTCAGGTTAAGATAAAATATATAATTTGTTTAGGTTTTGTACTACCCGTGCGAAGCCGGTGCGGGTTGCTGGACGCTGGTGTATAAATATAATAGCGATTCAAAAACGTGTCAGATGCTTCTAGCAACTATTACAAGAATAATACGAGTTTTGCCGTCACTTGCTTTTGTCTTGTTGTGCAGTAAAATGTATAATTTAATATGTTCATGCTACAGCAATTACATAAAAACAGATTTCGACGAATGCTATTTATTTTTAAACTCTAGAACGTGTTTCATTATTATCACATTTATTACCTATGCAGTTTTGTTTGTAACAATAAAATGTTAGTATCTACGTATATTTAGTACAAAAATAACGGTTCGTGTCGTGTCTCTTTATGTTTTTCGCTTTGACCTATGTTATTAACATTTGGCTAAGATTATTTTTGGAAATGATGTTTTGAATCCAACGGCAGACTTGCTAATGTAAAGTTTGAATAATATTAAAAGGCAACTAATAATGAGTAAATCGTTACAAATCTTCTTGCAGTTACAAATGTGATTGCTTTTATGACAAATATGCATATAATTTATAATATCAGTCCTATAGTAAACTGTCTCACTGCTGGGCACGGGCCTCTTACTGTGAGAAGGGTTGAGCGATAGTCCACCACGCTGGCCCAATGCGGGTTGGCAGACCCGAGTACACCAACCATATATCTTCGAAAACGTTATGGAGAACTCTTAGACATGCAGGTTTTCTCACAATGTTTTGCTTCACCGTTAAAGCAAACGATAATTAATTATTTAATACGCAGTTAACTTCGATAAGCGAGAATAGCGCGCCTTCGGGTCGAAGTCGAGACCTTTGCGTGGTAGTCGGTTTTCCACTAGGCTATCGCTGCTCATATCTAATTTTTATTGTGTATAACTACGCAAATATACATAGTAATACAAAATAATAAATTGAACTATGTATAATATAGTCGTACCTTTAATCGCTATAGCTTCGTTCATTTTGTCGCCAATCTGTAACCATCCAACAAGCTCATAACTTACACGAACAATATCAGTCACACGGTTTTATATTTATGTTGCTATTTCATTCATGTGACATGGTTTAACATTTTACCACGTTGTGTGCAGAAATGTCTGTTACAAAGTAAAAGATAAAGTGTTAGAATCTGTCAGTTACAGTTGACAAACGAGCGCGTTAAAATATGACGTTAAATGTTGGTTCATTGGTATATAAGAGAGGATTAGGATTTTCTAGTGTCCACCTCAGGATATAAGGATTAAATTCTAAATTCTGGGGTTGTATTTACACTACCGCTAGAACACAGTGGGTACCTATTGGTACCAGTACCCAGTAATCAAACTCTTGAGGGTTTGATGGAACCAATAGGACTTGAGTCCAGTGGATGCGATTTTAAACGCAATTAGTGATAAAAATACTGGTAAATTTCGCATACTTTTACTGGAACCAAGGCTCCTCCGAGATTGAGGGTTGAGGGTACTGGCACCAACTGGTTCTAGCAGCCTCGAGCGATTTCGCTGTTTAAGAGTCAGGCCCTCACTGTAAAATAACCTTAAATACGACAATGCGTTGATTGCCAATTTTTGCAACCAAATATTGTGAAACATAGTTGTAGAATAACTAAAGATGATGCAATTCTTACTTATTCAACAATGGTATTTTTAATACCTTGGCCTTCCAAGCAAGAATGCCCACCTATTTATTTAATAGCCATCCTGCTTTGATGCTATGACAGAGAGAGAATATAAAAACCGTTCAATCATCGCTCTTAACGTACAGACAATATAAATTTGGTGCACAATTCCTACTTCTCCTTCTGTCATTTCAAGGGGCTTAAACCTGACTTTATTATTTTTTGTCTTGCAGATCCCTGTCTATACATACTGCGTTTCTCATCGCAACTGCAGTTCGCGGAGAAACAGCACGAGGTGAGCATGACAGCTCTCCGACTGGTCCAGAGGATGAAGAGAGACTCCATACACTCTGGCAGAAGACCATCTGGAATCTGCGGAGCTGGTATGCTTTTTATCTTTTGTTAGCTGTCTTATGCGGTTTCACCTACATTGTTGATTACTGCTACGCTGGCCGCTCGTGGCTCATAGCGCAATGGTATATAGGCTAGCTCAATAGCTTGCCTATATACCATTACGCTATGAGCCTATTTAGAAGCAATCTTCTAAATAGCTTCTAAATAGGTAAGGCTAGCTATAGCTTTCTAGTGGTGCAAGATTTATTAAAATCGGTTTAGTATTTTTGGAGTTTATGTATTACGAACACACCTCTTTATATTATTTGTCCGCACCACGTTCGTTCGTCTATTTGCAGTTTTACGATCGCCACTCTTGCTCATATCCGAATCCTTATTCGTTGGAAGCTATACATACAATACTAGCTTAAAAGTGCAGCTTCATACCCGATTGCCAAGATAGCTTTTCTGTTTCATCAATGGTCTCTATGCAAAAATTATATCGAATTTTAGCTCCACTGAGAGGGTAAGGAGATACAAACTACAAACCAATAAGATATCGCATTATTCAGATTTTTTTTCGAATGTGGCTGACTATATCGAAGGCGCTGTGAGTGGAAGACTTTTAAAACATATCGAACATAAAAGACACATAACAATAATTTGAGGTTCATACAAATAATTCTCGTTGCATAAATAATCCCGCGTGGGATTCGAACCCAGTGCGATGACATCGAAAAGGCGACAGCTTGCCCATTACACCATTGATGCAGTCACATGTAATCTATCTATAGGTAGATTTGTTCAAGTCTAGATTTCATTCGTCTCATATATTCCATTCTGTATAGTACTCGTTACAGAACTCAGTATCACGCAGTATCCTTATAAAGTTAAACAGTGATGTACAAATAATTTATAACATATTTAACGGCCCATAACAGTTATATTTATATATCTCTTATGACGTCATGTTTCAGAACTTTGACTGACGCAAAATAAAAGGTCTGATATCCGAATACCGCAAAATTCCTTCCGTTTTACTTCGGGAAATGAAACCTCTCATTTTCGTGCGTAGCAACTTGTGTGACGTCATATGACATGTAACATGAATTTAAAAAAAAACTTACTAATTTAAAAAATCTGTGCGGATGTCACTATTTTTTAAATAGTCACTGTACAGTGCCGAGTGCTACGGGTTTGATCCCCACGCGGGTCAAGAATCTGTATGATACACAAATATTTGTCTGAAGTCTGGGTCTTCTTTGTGAGCTTTGTTTTAATAATTCTAAATTCCTCTGCGATAGAAGAATTATTCATTAAGCGGTTGTTGACATTATTATAGTTTAATAAAATAAATAAATAATTCGGTATTTAACTGTCGAAGTCTGAAATCGAGTGTCATTCAACTCTCAAAAAAGAAAATATATAGATTTCGAATCTATTTAATATCTATTAGTAATTCAAAAGCTAGATCTAGAAAAGAATGTGAACGGACCTGTGTCGCGCAGCGGTGGCGAACGCAGCACTCTACCGCGCCCGGCTATCAGTGCGTAGGGACCACGCGGCGTAATAGCTTATTATACCGCTATCTGCATTTCTACGTCATAACCAATCAGCAGTTTGCAATACATGTACGTATCGTGCGCTGCAATACATACATTTGTTAATACAATCTGTCGCTTTTATTTACGTTTCATCATTACTAATTTACTCTGCACAATGTTTCACTCTCCAAGTAAATCACAATCTTACTTGCAAGGGATAATTCGGGTATTAACGTTACCCAGAGGAAAAGGAAACAACCTGAATGCGAACTGTCCCAGGCTATCTCCGTATTAACTGTAAAGATGCATGAAGGCATTGATAGCCTGCGTGCTGATATGAATAATCAGTTTACAAATGTTAATATGAGCATTAATACTCTCCGAGAGGAATTTGTAACACTGTCTTTGACCTCCTCCCAAATGTATAGTGAGCTTAAGGATTTGCGTACAGAGTATGCTGCTACTAAGGAGGAAGTCACAGAGCTGAAGGCTAAGTACACAGATTTGTCTAGGGAGATGTCCGAATTGAAGTCATTGATAAATTTTAATGCTGAGAACAATATTAATGTTGCGAATTGTATTTGTGATATGGAGTTAAAAATGTGTAAATCAGAGGCTGAAACAATAACTTTATTGAATAATATAATAAATCTGCTAGAACAACAAGCAAGGCAATGCAATATGGAAATATGTAATGTGCCTGAAATACGCGGTGAGAGTCTAGTCAGTATACTAGAATCAATAGGTACATAACACATTATCATAACACTGACTCAGTGTGATATAGTTGCGATTCACCGCGTTCCTCACGCGCATTCGAAAAATATACGTCCCAAGAACATAATAGTAAAGTTTACATCCCGCCTTCGCCGTGATAACGCTACCGTACCTACGCCTACCGTATTGCTAAGGGGCTAACTACCGATGCGGTCGGTAGCTAGCCCCTGGAGTCCCCTCCATGCCGTATTTATTTAAATGAACACCTAACGCTTCACAATAAAAACTTATTTCGTTAGTGTCGTGATGCTGTTAAAGCGAGTAAATGCAAGTATGTGTGGATTCGAAATGCTACGGTCTTGGTCAAGGAAACGGACGAATCTCCGACATTTGCTATTCGTACGGAGGCCAATATATAAAGTAGATTTAGTACAAACTATGGATCCGAAAATTCAGCAATCAGACAAGGCTCCGTTATATAAACATGTTTTTATTACGATAATTATGTTAATTATTATAGAACGTACCTGCTTTTTAATGTTGCTCTTTTCATTATGTATTCATTTTCAATAGTGCCTATTACGCTATACTAGCTACATATGTTGTATACTACTTTACGGGACTACCACCGTTCTATAAAATAAACCCTTGTTGCGTGTAGATAGTGATACAGTGACACTAACAAGCGTGTATGAACACATGCACATGACAATGGTAATGTTGGTTCACCTTACGGACAGTCCGAGGTGCGTGGTCGCCACTGCGACTATGTATATTATAATAATTATAATAATACAATTCTTTATCGATGGTTGTTGGTTGTACAAGAGAAAAATTTTGAAATCGGGAATCGGCCACGCTAGTGAAATCTTTGTTGCGCAAATCAGTACAAATTTTATGTCATAAAGCTATAAAGAGATTATAATATGTATAGTGCTCTGTAAATACCGAGGTAGTCATTTTTTTTTTATATTTTCTACTATTTACCTTAATTTTATTGCTTCGTAGTACCGTAAAAAACACTTTTAACTTACGGTATGTATATAAAATACGGCCTTTATAGAAGTTGCTACAAACTGGCTTTTTAACTTATCTATATCAACGTTACTTCCTTGCTGATAATCCTGTGCCTATTTCCCGTTGACCTACAATCTTGAAAGATGTCATGAAAGTCGATACGAGTTAAAATTATTCTTATTTTATATATTCTAAGTGTCTCAAATGGTCAAATCCTACTGTCCCCTTTCTTTTTCTTCATCCCATCTTTAACTCCTTGTGCTAGGCTCATGCGAGAGACCCTTGGTATTGCAAGCAATCACTGGATATGATAAACAACAAAAATTAGGAAGGCCATTCATGATGCTAAAAATAAATAATATTTTCATTCAATAGCCGGAATTCAGACAATGACTAGGTAATTTCGCTCGGTATGGCTAGATACAGAATATACTCTCTCCTTCCACCAGCCAGATATCTTATTTGTTATAGGACGACCTTATTAGCAGCTAGTAGAGCCTCGCTGATTTCAGCATGAATGGGCCGGCTCGACCGGGGAAGAACTACTTTCACAGAATATCGACGTGAAATAGCAGTTTTCCTACTGTTGTTTCGTTCGGTGAGTGAGAGTGCCGGAGGCCCAATTACCCTCTTTCCCCCTTCCCGCTCCTTCTCCTTCCCACTTCCTTTCCTAATGGGTTGGCAACGAACAAGTGATGCCTTTGGTGCTGCAGGCGTCCATAGGCTACGGTGACCACTTACCATCAGGTGGGCCGTATCACCATATGCTTGTTTGCCAACTTGGTTGTATAGAAAAAAGGTATTTTACAGGGAATAACTACAATTTTCGTGACACCTACAGAGATTTCTCTGGCAGAACGCCAACTGATATCAAAGGAGATGTTTCACTTTCGTATAGGACTCCGGCTATAACTTGGACATTCTCAGGAAACCTGGGAAATGTGCACCTAAATACATTTAGTTAAGCGATTCTTTATTAATTTCTAGTATTTTCGTTGCGCAAAATAAAATATAAAATGTTTGACGTTTGTCGAGCGGACTATCTATGACAAGTTGGTTGATGACATATAAACATAACCTAGAATGCTAGAATTGTCAGAAGTAAAAGAACTCTTGCTTGAATAATATTCACCAAAGAATTGATAATTCTTGTAAAAATTAAAGGCAAACGTATGAATTCAGGAAAGTGTAATAAAAGACACCAATTCAGCATTGGAATATTTATTGTCAGTCAATATGACATTGACAGTTATTGTCAAACATAAATAAAATGTTTCGTTCCGGAGTGCACCCTGCAAAATCAGTATTATATTATATGAATATATTTTTATGTTTATTGTTTGTTGAAAATATGTGTATGATAGTTGAAATGAAATAAATGATACTCTAAAACATATTTATTGTTGATATATATTTATATATTATTGACATTTTTATATAGTACTTTCGTACAGTTGATATGATTTATAAACGCATACAAAATTATATGACCGAGAACCACCGCCATATTGAATATAATGGCAATAATAGAAAAACTATTATTTTTAAGCGCAAACTTAATTCGACTTAAATTTGGAAAATTATATTTTTCCCGATTCCTGGTATTTTTTGCAATTTTTTGGCTGATAGTACATTTCATAGCCGAAAATGAAACATCTCCTTTGAGCCAAAGAGGTAGAACAACTGCCAATCATGAGAATCCTATAATAATACCATATTTTTTAAATAACTATATTCTATGCCTTTTTTAACTAGGTGTTCTTTGTGTTTGTTGATATTTTGGATATTTGTAAAGATCCCTACGTCACAGAAATGAATCTTAGTGCCAGAGTGATCTTTAAATTAACAAAATCTGTGCCGAACCTTATTGAAAATCCTCATTAAAATTACTCCATGATCTACGAGTATTTTGATACATCCACGAGCTAACAAAGCTAGCTAGTATAAAAGATTACGATCGTATACTTCCTATCACATTAACATGTATACGGAAACAGTGGCCGGTCATATTAACATGTGTGTCGTCATCAATTTTGATCTTTTGTTACTAGTTGAACGATCCGATGTCCTTGTTCTTACTATTCCTCCTCCTTATTAAGATTATAAATAGAAAAACACATTGTTGGTTTGTAGTTCCTTCACGCAAGAACGACTTGACTTGGTTTTATGTGTGAAACGTTCAGTTGTAGGTTGGCGAGTTCCAATGGCTACTTTATAACCTGGAAATGAAAAACGCGATTCCTATGAATAGTTGATTTTTTTGAGGGTGATCTCTCCCTTCTTTAAAAACAAAGTAGTAAAAGTAAAATATACAAGAGTGAAAGAGTGTTCTGTTTATAAAGTTACTGGATTTTGCCCGCGGCTGCGCTCGCGTAAATGTAGGTTAGGTTAGTAACAGTCCTTTTTTCTGGATGAAAGGTACCCTATGGCCTTTTCTGCTTCCCTGACAACGTGTATGCAACATTTTATTATAATTGGTCGAGTAGTTAAGACGTGAAAGCGTAACAGGGTTGCCCCAATTATCATATTTTTTGTTTATCTACCTTCCACATACCATTTGTTGATCTATTATGTGATTACGGCCATTCAAGTTACAAGTACAAACGCCACACTCAGTAAAACTTCGCGCGGATCCTACGAATGTAGGTATATTTTGATCCTCTTTATTATTCTTCGGCATCAGGACGTTAACAACAGCAGCGATAGCTCAGTGGGAACAGACTGCAATGCAGATGGTCTCGGGTTCGAACTCATGTCGCGCACCTCTGACTTTCGAAAGTTTATTTATTTATTTATTTCAGGAAAAACAAACAGTTACACACACACATTGATAAAAAGTAGGTATAGTTAACAATATTTTGGTATATGTGAAACCCACAACGTTTTCCACGTATTTTACATAATTGATTTGTAAAAGCAAGAACTGAACTTGAGTGAATCATTACTGTCTTTATAAATAAGAAAATTACAATCAAAGTAAACAAGAAAACAAATAAAGTTATAGCAGACTACAAGTTATTAATTTCATTAATTAAAAGCTTTCGGAACTGACCAGCAGATAAGTTGAATAAATCCAAATCGGTAAAATGTTCGTTGTAGTTTTTTGTAATGCGACGCAGAGGTGCGCGGACGCCAGCATTTGTGCGACAAGATGTAACAGCAAAAAGATTATGTCCGCGCACTTCACGTCTCATCACAGTTCTCGGCACAATATAACATAACTTACTCGTTAAATCTAAGCAATCGTATCGGTTATTACATAAATCATATATGAACATTGTCTCTAGAAAAAGGCGTCTGGCTTTTAAATCAGGTAATTTAGTGTTACTCGTAATATTTGTTTCGGCTATGAAATTATTGCGGCAACGGTATTGCAATGCCTTGACGAATTTACACTGTATTCTTTCTAAGTTATCTGTGTATTTCTTATACAGAGGATTCCAAATCATAACGGCATACTCTAATTGGGACCTGATGAGTGCTTTGTACAAATGAATATAAGTACTAGTTCTTTTAAAATCTTTGCTGGATCGCATTACGAAGCCGTACATGCGGTAAGCATTGCTGACAATTTTTTCGATATGTTGATCGAGGTGTAACTTTTCATCGAGTATTACACCGAGGTCTCTTACAGAGGAAACCCTCTTCAGGTCTGTTTGGGATAAATTGTAGGTGTTATCAAAAATATTCCTGTTTTTGGTGAACGTAATAGATATGCATTTAGATAGGTTAAGATAAATTTTGTTTCTAGTGCAATATTCTGTAAAGCGATCTAAATCAGCTTGCAATAAGCTACAATCTGATTGTTTACGAATCGTACGATAAATTTTGAGATCGTCTGCGTATAACAAAAATTTTGAATTAAGAAAGCAGTTAGCGATATCGTTTATGAATATTATAAATAGAAGTGGTCCCAAAATTGACCCTTGAGGCACCCCAGATGTAACAATTACAGAATCAGATTGGTGACCTCT
Organism: Catocala fraxini; assembly: GCA_930367265.1. NCBI lineage: Eukaryota > Metazoa > Arthropoda > Insecta > Lepidoptera > Erebidae > Catocala > Catocala fraxini. The sequence goes on along the minus strand of OV884040.1, from coordinate 9,791,489 downwards.
TACAACAACTCTCTGCGATCTGTTTGCCACATACGACGCAAACCAGCGCAGAAGATCTCCACGAATGCCGTTGTATGCAAGTTTGCGAAGAAGGAGCTCATGATCCACCTTGTCAAAAGCTTTTCGAAAGTCCGTGTAAATAGCGTCTATCTGTATCCGTTGATCCATATTATTGAATACATAGTCTGTGAAAATTAACAAATTAGTAACGGTAGACCTTTTTTGCACAAATCCATGTTGTTGGTTCAGTATGATGCGGTGAAGAATCGGATAGATTGCATTGTGTACGAGTCTTTCGAAAAGCTTCGACAAAGCGGACAAGATTGAAATTGGCCGATAGTTCTCAATGTCGTGTTTGGAACCGGTTTTATGTATCGGCGTAACATTGGCCCTCTTCCAAACACAAGGAAAAGTGCCTTCAGTGATACATTTATTGTAAATGATTTTTAGTGGAACACAGACATTATCGGCTATTTTATGTAAAAAGTAAGGTGGCAACCCATCAGGGCCGGGACCCTTGGTAATGTCTAATAGCTTTAAAGCTTTTAGAACTTGATCTGACGAAAAAGTAATGTGGTTAATAGTATCACAGTTATCTGCATGGGCTTCAGAAGGTTGCCACTTAGTACTATCAAACGTTGAAGGTTCATAAACAGAATGAAAAAAGTTTGAAAATAAATGACAGATTGCTTCTGGATCGTTGGTGTTATGAGATTTGTAAAACATAGAAGCAGGTATCCCAGCATCTTTTTTTTTATTGGATACGTAACGCCACAAACATTTTACATTCTTTTTTATGTTGGTCTCTACACTATTCATATAATTAAAATAATGATTCTTACATTCTATGTGAAATCTTCTTCTAAGGTAAGAAAATTGCTCATATTCTGTCAGGTTGCCGTAAGTTTTCCATTTTATCCATGCCCTACGCTTATTATTAAAGATACGTATTAGTGCTTTTGAAAACCACACAGGAAACTTTGTGGATTTAGGGCGAGACAGTGGCACATGTTTTTTTATTGATCCGTATATGATGTCATAGAAAGTACCTACGCATTCCTCGGCTGATGTATAATTTAAGATGTCCGCCCAATTAATTAGAAAGAGATCTTGGTTAATTTGTTTGTAAGCTGCTTTATAAAAATTGAACTTATTTATTTTTGCCTGTGATATCATTTTTATATGACATTTAAAAATAATAGTAGCACAGAAAGGTGGATGGTTGACATCAATGGGTAATAAAATAGAAGACGGAGTATTTATAACGCAATCGTCGTTGCTTATTAAAAGATCTAAGATGCGGCCATTGTGATTAACGAGATGGTTATATTGAAAAGAATCTAATAAATCCATAAAGTTACATATGTGTTCAATTAACAAACTGTTACCAGAACAGCTCAGTGCTGCTTGGTTGTCAATATTGTGCGGCTGCCATTTAGCATCGGGTAGATTGTAGTCACCAAATAAATAGAATTTTTCTGGACTATGTTTCTCTATAGTGTATTGCAATTGATTAAAATGACTTAAATAAATATCTTGATATTATATGACTTTTCGAAATTATGTGCGTATTGATTGACGATTATCGCCTGTTTCGTGCCTCGGAGAGCACGTTAAGCCGTCGGTCCCGGCTGCCATGAAAATCTATGGCAGTCGTTATTGGGAAAGTCAGTACCCTCTAATATCCTGACACTGGTCTAGCCTTAGGGTATCGTTAGCTTTCGGGTTGCGGAGGTCAGGTGGCAGATGCTCCGTGTAAAATCTGATATCCAGTCAAAATCCGGTTAGACTAGAAAAAGCCGATCGTAAGTGACTTGGGAATAATAAAGGCTAAGAGAGAAGAAGATCGGGGCATTTATCACCGAAAGTACTCAGCCCAATTACGCGAGCCAGAATCCGAGTCAGTACCTTATTGCATGTAAGAATTACAGGTCTTCTGTCCATATTATAATATTAGAGTATTACCCGATGACCTACACTTTTAAGAACTTACACTAGACTAAATTTAAATACTTAAGTCGACGTGAAAAACACAATGCTTTTTATTTTATTGTGTTGACATGATTAAGTATATTAAGTCATTAAGGTCAATCGTCAATCTGGAAATACTATTTATTATTTTACCCTAAAACAGACTATGTTATTTGGATATAATTTGAACAACTACTAGCAGCAATAGCCCAGTGGGAGACCGTTGAACTCCCACGCAGAGGTCTCGAGTTTAATCCCAAGGCACGCACATCTGACTTTTCGCGAAGTTATGTGCGTATTAAACAGTTAATTATCACTCGGTTTAACTGTGAAAGAAAACATCGTAAAGAAACCTGCATGTCTGGGAGCTTTTCATAATATTTTAAAGATGTGTGAAGTATGGCCAACACGCACAGTGTCAAGACAATGCCCAGCAGTGGGGCAGTTTATACACAGAGCTGATAATAGTATTATTTTAATTTGGTATCATTAGTTACGGGTACCCTAAAAAAATATACTATGTTTTAATTTTGTCCTGCAGCGTTACTCATAGCGGCGCGTCTTCACGAATTCAACCGAACGCCAGCCGATGTCGTCCGAATAGTAAAAGTGCACGAGTCAACACTGCGCAAGCGACTGCTTGAGTTCGGTGACACCCCATCCAGCGCTCTCACTCTCGAAGAATTCATGACAGTGGACCTGGAGGAGGAACAGGACCCACCAGCTTTTAGAGCAGCCAGGAAGAGAGATAAAGAAAGATTACAAAAGGTACTGTGATGATATTGTTTTGGATTTTGCGCTGCTTGATATGATTTTTAGTAGAGACTTTAAGAGTGTTAAATGTCGGAGATACTACTGCTGAACCTGGCTACAAAGGCGTTACATTGGCGGGTGTGCAGTTGGGATAGCCTATTAGAAAAAAACATGTAAATCTTTAAAGTACAATATGACGTAGAGCTACGTTTGTATATCTAAAATGACAAGACAGAAGTCTCATAGTCACTTTTCATCAGCAGTCTATATTTTAATAAGTAGCAAACATATTGTATGTCGGGAACATTTTACTTCATATACTTACTTACCTACTACTGAGCATCGAATATCAGAAAAGTCTAATAGTAATATTATTTACCTGGCTCGAAAATGAACCCAATGTTATAAAATCGACTATTAGACAAGCGTTTTAGATTATACGATTCATATACTGCCTGTTTCTAAGTATAGTGAAATCTCTCAGGGGGTGATTATACTTGTTATTATGAACTTTTGTTCAAGGACATTGCCGAAATCGCAAAAAAAATCTGCTGTTCCATACATTTTGTCAAGGTCAAGGTCCAATTTTGTACGATAAACATATTTTGATGAAAAATTAAAGTGTCGTTTTTTATAGATTTGGGTAGAGTATCATGGTCTGATTCAACGCCTTCAGTTATTCTACTAATTAAATCGCCTTCCTGTATAATCAATAGAATGATGAAATGAGTTACATTATACAGTATTGTACTCGCCCCTGCGGAGGGGTATGAGACAATACATTCAGCCACGTAAAAAAACATTATAAACATATAACATTATTGTGCAAATCCAGACGAGTCGTAATATTTTTAGAATAATATAGTATAGAATCTCTATTTATACACTGATGCATTTTCCTTACAAAAAGCTACTGTGGAAATTACAAACAAAACTACTACAACCAATAACATGGCTATCTTTATCTTATAATAAATTCAATACTACAGGAACTAATCTATAGTCATACATATAATATTTACTAAGCGGAAGTCGTCATCAATTATTACTTGGTAAGTTGGTACGGTCATAAAAGTAGGAACCCTGTTACTACTATGGGCCAGGGAAGTGGGTATACATTTGCTGTTCCAACCCATTTATCACACCTTTAATTTATTGTCTTTGAACTCGGCAACGGGCAAACCACTTCTAGTATCACAAGCATAGGTTTCGGTAATTGCTTACCATCAGGTACGCCTCGCCGATGTCGGCATGAATGGGCGGGCTCGACCGGGGTTCACACAAAATATTAACGTGAAATAGCAGTATTCCTACTGTTGGGTTACTTTCGGTGAATGAGAGTGCCGGAGGCCCAATCACCCTCTTGCCCCCTTCCCACTCCTTCTCCTTCCCCCTTCCCATTCCTTCCCCTTCCCACTCCTCCTTCCCATTTTTCTCTTCTTCCTTTCCTAAAAAGTCGGCAACGCGCAAGTGATGCCTCTGGTGTTGCAGGCGCCCATAGGCTACTGTGACCACTTACCATCAGGTGGGTCGTAGGCATGTTTGCCACCATAAATGTATAAAAAAAAACATTTTCAATGTATACCCACTAGCTGTCCCTCGCGCTATCTTTATGATTATTGCTTTATTTCCGCGCCTGTAGCGTCATGTTATATAACCTCTGTTACTACTGGATAAAAGGTAGCATTCTACTGGTGATAAAATATTTAAAATAAGAAAGAAAGAAAAATGTTTTATTTGAATCTCCATGCATACATAATTTTAAAGAAACATACATACATAATTTCAAAGAACCAATAATAAATACAATTTAAATAGAAAACGATACATGGAGATCAAATTAGGCAACTGCGTCAGCTATTGTTGCAGTATAGACTACAACGCTTGTATTCTCGCAGGCCTACTAACTATAATTTACACACCAATGTTTAAGAAAATAAAACATACAAAAAATGAGATAAACATAATAAATATAAACTTATAACAATATATCTACCTATATTATATACATACATAAAAGCGTACATTAAAAAATTGTGTAATATAACCTTAATATATACAAAAAACAAAACAAACCAGTGGTTTAACTTTATTCATTTCAAATAAACATACGAATCTGTTCTCTTTATAATATTATGATAAGATGTAGAAAAGAGAAATATAAGGTTGTTGACCCTAAGTACCGTTCCGTGCACTATATTGCACTCTCTTATACAAGGCTGGGTGTTCAGGGACAACAGTATATAAACATCCGCATCCCAGTTTCAGGTTTAATCATTTTGATTCTCTTCCTACATTCAAATAGATTCGCAATAAAAATAACCGGTTATTAAAATGACCACTAAGCTTCCGCGTTATTTAAATGAATCACTGATCCGTACTAAAGCGGTTGAAAAAGTGGTTGTTGTTTTAATTATAGCATAACTAGACTTTGCTTGCGGTTTCGCTCACGTAAATGTATGTTAGGGTAGGTTAGTAAAAGTCCTTTTTCCTGGCTAAACGGTATATGTCCTATATTCTATGTCCTTTTCTGTTCCCCTGACAACGTGTATGCGAAATTTCATGATGATCGGTCAAATAAAAGACGCTTTTTTGCGTAACAAACGCGTAACAAATTAACTCACATTCGTGACACTCCGTGGCGCAGCGGTAGTGAATGCGACTGCTGAGCATGCGGTTCGAATTCCGGGTTGGGCCAACAAAAAGTTATTGGGTTTTCTGTTAAGAAATCTCAATAACAGCCCGGAGTTAGGAAATTGGCGGTGTTGGAGACCCCCGTGCCTTAGAAAGCAAGTAAAGCCGTTGGTCCTGCGCCTGATCTCTCTCCGGTCGTGTCGGATTACCGTCCCATCGGATCATGAGAGTTAGGAAACAAAGAGTGCACTTGTGTTAGCGCACACGCTTGTGCACTATAATATCTCCTGCGCAGATGGCCAGTCTCCGTTAAGATTGGCCGCCGTGACCGAAATCGGTCTGGAGGACATTATTATTATTTATTATTATATATTAGGATTATAGCTAATTAATGATAGCATAAAATAAATGCAAATAACTAATTTATGAATGCATGGCCAGTTTTGTGTGTATCAAAAATGAAAATGTATTCGTTTTCTTTGTACAAAATCTTTTAATGTAGTATTTTTTTATTTTACCAGATTACTTTCATATCTTGTGGTTGTAAGCATTGAGGTGAAATAAGGTATTGAAGGCCACCACCCAATTAATGATATAGCGAAAGTGGCACGGCAGTTCTCACGTTGAACAAATAAGTACTCAACAGAAACTTTACTATGTACCTACTGTAGGGTATAGCACTGGATATGATATGGCTTTGATAATGACGCATAATTGATTCTTTTTCACTCGCATGGTTAATCAGAGTGCAGTGACGTGACGAATAAATGAAGCATATTTCTAAGATAACTTACAAAGAATAAATAGGTACTTACTATTAAACACAAATAGTTCCAGACATACGGGTTAATTTAAGTTATCCGTGTATTAATATACCGTTAGTAGTGTAGACTGCGTCTGATGGTGCAGCGGGAGTAGCTATATGCGATTGATGTGCTTGAACTCTCGAGTTCGATTCACACACAAAGTGTTATTGGGTTTTACTGTCAAGAAATACTTCGTAGCAGCACGGAGTCTGGAATCGTGTCCAGTAAACGACAATACTTTCATTTCCTATTAAAATATTTCGGGACTGAAAACCTTAGCTAGTGAAATGTAGATGTAAAAAATCTCTGGCTTCCCTTCGGAGATATAGACACTGTCCAAATATTAGATAGACTTGGTAGCTTGCATAAAGAGAATCCTTTCACACGCACATACAATCAGCTATACTGCACACACGCAAACATTCAATACAGTCCACTTGTTTGCCTAGTTTTAACTTTATATATTTTTACTAGGTACAAATAAAATCATCAAAGAGTCAGGACGTATTACAGAGTTTTTATTTCACCCAACTACAGTGGCAGACCTTATTACAATAAACAGACACTAAATGTATGTAGTATTGTAGTCGCGGGAAAATTATAACTAGTAATTTATAAATATATATTTTCACTAGCTGACCCGCGCAACTTTGTCCGCTTCATATAAGAGAATTTCCCCGGGTTTTGCAATACTTTTCATTGCTGCTCCGCTCCTATTAGTCGTAGCATGATGCTATATAGCCTACAGCCTTCCTCGATAAATGGGCTATCCAACACTGAAAGAATTTTTCAATTCGAACCAGTAGTTCCTGAGATTAGCGCGTTCAAACAAACAAACAAACTCTTCAGTTTTATAATATTAGTATACCTAGATAAAAAACTAAAACTGTTAGAAAAGACAACTCCCGCACTAAGAATAATTCCTGTGTCGCGGTGGACTTTATAAATATTCAAACAACGAACACAATGAACATCCTCGGAACAACCATTTGTGTAATACACAAATTTTTGTCCTGTGTGGGATTCGAACCCATAAAACTCGGCGCAGTGGCAGTGTCAAGGCGACCGTTTAAACCACTCACGCCATCCGTGCGTCAATATTATATAAATTAAAATAATATATATTAATATACTTATTACATTTACCATATCACTGGAGGCTTAACTAGAGTAATGATTAGTTAGTACGCATAACGATGAAGTGCGTTCGATAACAAGTGGCGTAATGGTTGCCACACTCGTTGCCACACCGGTTTGTAACATGTCACACAATTGTAACATGATGTGATAAGTACAAATGTAACTAACATTTCTTGCCAGTTTTGTCATATAAGCTAGAGCCTAAGTGACAGGTAGTAGACTACTTAACCCTTTTGCCGCTGGATTTAGCAATCCAGCGGCAAAAATGTACTTTCATGGTGGCCCTGGATAGAACCAAATCAATACCCAGGTCATACTTACGTTAGGCGCCTCTAGAGGCAACTTAAATGTACTAAAATTGACCTGTCAATAAGAATAATCAATAGTTATGTAATAGATCTTTTTATTGTACAATAAGTATCACGCCTCGGAGAGCACGTTAAGCCGTCGGTCCCGGCTGCCATGAACATCTATGGCAGTCGTCATTAGGAGAGTCAGTACCCTCTAATATCCTGACACACTACGCCTTAGGGTATCAGCCTTTGGGTTGCAGAGCTCAGGTGGCAGCCGCTCCGTGTAAAAACTGATATCCAGTCAAATCCGGTTAGACTAGAAAAGCCGACCCCAAGTGACTTGGGAATAATAAAGGCTAGGGAGAAGATATAAGTATCACCTATATCTTCGAAAATCTATGCTGAGGTGCGGAACACTCACATTGCGCTAAGTATATACATGTATAGGCCCTACATAAGGTAAATCCTGATAATACTGCCCGATTCAGGAATGTAACCCGGGACCTCGTACACAACAGTCGCATACTCAACCAAAGCACTCATGCGTGTATGTATAAGTACGTTTGTTATAACGCACTGTCTTTTATTGAATAAAAACTATTTCAACCTTGACATTAATTTATAGTTCTAGTGCCCGTTAATAAGCCTTTATATTCTACGTATACTAAATAAATAGTTCAGTATGTATTTATAGTAATACGTGTATAACTTGTTTGTGACGTCAAAACCACTAAAACGACTATCATTAGCATAATAATTTTATATACTAATATGTAGGGAGCTAGACTTTGTTAATTTGTTTAGTTTAGGATATCCGTCATACGATAAACAAATAATTTATTCAATATTGTGACAAAATAAAATACTAATTTTCTTGTTGTTCTATTGTTACGCTAATTACTTGTGCATTTGTTATTTTAGATTATAACTTCAAATATTTTTTGGCGCTACTGTATATTTATAATTATGTGGAAATTGCTTTGGATTAAGTGTAGTTAATATGAACATTAATTATTTTCAAATTGTATCTGTTTGTTTCCCAAATAAAATAAAAAAGAAATAAAAATAAATAAAAATAAAATAAAATAAAATAAAATAAAATAAAACAAAACAAAACAAAACAAAACAAAACAAAATAAAATAAAATAAAATAAAATAAAATAAAATAAAATAAAATAAAATAAAATAACAACTAAAAACTTCGATACGTATTATTTAGGAATATAACCATTGACTGGACTAACCAAACCCGTGTTTCAGGATAGAGAAGGTAGCATCTAAAGTGATCACCTATTAGCTAGTTACCTAGCGCTTGCACGGATAGCGTAGATATTGGTTTAGTGGTTGCCTTGCCACGGCTGCTGCGTCGACTATTTTCTTTATCATTTACTAGCTGACCCGCGCAACTTCGTCTGCTTCATATAAGAGAATTTCCCCCGTTTTTGCAACATTTTTCATTGCTGCTCCGCTCCTATTGGTCGTAGCGTGATGTTATATAGCCTACAAAGCCTAACAAACTCTTCAGCTTTATAATATTAGTATAGATTTATTTATTTAATATCAAATGGAACGATTTGTACCAATTACACTATTTAATTACATTAATATAACATACATTTATAATTTAATATTCACGCGTTCTGCTCACAGTACCTCTTTCATTCTAATAACCTTCCATTCATCTGCAAAAATATCAACTTCTGGACTAAAGTCCAAAAGAGCGTTAAGCTGCTTTAGTGACAGAAGTATAGGTGAGTTAAAGAGTGCCATTCTGTGTTATAAGTTATAACTACTTTAGTTTATATAAAATATATTAAAAAAACAAATGAGGAAATGCCACCAGACTGTGGTTAGTCATAAAAGAGTCAAAATAGGAATAATGGAAGCAGTGTTTTATGAATTCATGAATTAACAAATTCACTTTTGCCCGTAATATTCAACACATATCACACATAATTAAATTCCTTACACGAAAATGAGGCAAAGCTATACAATCTACAATGCGCTGTCTAAGTCTCGCCGCTTTTAACCATGCAGTAAAACTTTGGTAAAATAGAAATTCGTTTAAAGATTACAATGTGTCTCTATTTCAGTTAATGGACGAAGAAGACGGCGAGAAGGAGCTGACAGAACTGCAGAAAGAAATAGAGGCACAATTAGAGAGAGACACCAATAAGCGAAGAAAAGTTGCCGCCGTCATCGGCACTTCGACCGCCTGCTTAGGAATTGGTAAGATACTGAAATATTAAATTATACTGTGTAATTTGGTACTTAATAACATACAAGAATTTGCCCGCGGCTTCCCTCGCGTAAATGAAGATTATGTAAATTTCTATCTCATGGGTAAACAGTACTTTTGCAAAATTTCATGATTTTCGGTGGAGTAGTTAAGGCGTGAAAGCGTAAAGCCCTCCGGGCAACAGGCGTAAAGCTAATGTATTAATATACAGTCAAAACCGGATATAACGACATTCAAGGGACCATATAATTTCGGACGTTACGTCTGTTGTTATAAGCAATATGCACAAGTATGTAGTCACATGTATGTTTAGAATTTCCAAATATGTACAATTATGTAGTATGGGTATAGGTTATTCTTAAGAAATTGTTTTCAAATAAAATGTCGAAAAAAAAATGTTTATTCTGTAAAATCTTATATATGTATATACTAATTAGTGTAGTCTATAAGCTGTACTCAGTTTAAAATATCCCTTCATAGATTGAAATAAGTTAAATTATTTAATAATTAAATTGTGTGTATTATTTTGTTTAGCTGAAATAAGTAAAACGGTTGGTCGCTAAAGCCGACGAATATCGGTAAAATTTCGTCGTTTGAAGCGATATGTTAGCTATATCCGTTGTTGTTATGGTTACTTCATTGTTTGTATAGGGATTCCACCGGGACCTTGCCATTCGGTCGTAATAACCGATCCGTCGTTATAAACGATGTCGTTATATTCGGTTACGACTGTGTTTACATACGTAATTCTTCTGAACATTCGTATAGCCGTATGTCATGGAACTCCCTCTAGGCGGCTGGACTGAATTTGTGGTTTTTTATGGTTTAGATTTACGATATTCAACTCACAATTTTTTATTATTTTAGTCAAATATTACATTACCCATTTTTTTAATCTTCGTAAAAGTATAAATAAGATTGCAAGCATTTCAAATATGGTACTATACTCCATTTGCTTAGGTATTTAACTAAAGGTAAACAATCTTGATGTGTCTTTTTTATCATTTTATCTAAAAACACAGTTTAAAATAAAATACTGCTAAAGATCAATGTAAATACAAAAATGACGATTACTAAATCAATTGAACCGTTTGTTTAAGCAGTAGTTTATTTGTTTAATATATGTTTGTGTCACAAAAAGTCACATCAATATTGTTTACCTTTAGTTAAATACCTAACCAAATGGAATATAGGGTAACTGTCTAATGTCACAAAAAGGATGCACGATACAAACATTGACGTAATCTCTACAAATTTAAATGCAGCTGTTCGAGAGAGGTAGCGAGACGTCCCTACTACTGCCGCTACTATTTCTTTTACCCAAATTCAAAATATCATATACTTCCTTATCTTGTAACAAATGTTAACAATGTTTGCGAAAAAAAATCTTTTGATCGCTATTTGCTCTTGTGTGCCTAAAATGTACGAAATCATATACTGTACGGCACTAGGGTCTTAGGAAGCTTTTTCGTTTGGGCTGAACAATGTCTGGCGGGTCCGCTAGAATGTAATAAATATTAATATTATATAAATATGTTGACTTTTTTACTAGAGTTGTCACAATAAGTAACGTAATAGCGTAAAGACCCACATTAATGATCGGTAATTAAGGCCTGTTTATGATTGGTTCAATATCTAAGAATGTCGGACAACGCAATCATTAGTTATCTATATATTTATTAAAATTAAACAGACCTTTTGCCTGTTCGTCTGTGCGTTCTTTGCACAATGCCTGTTTCAATTTGGATATGGTATTGTAAAAATTAAATATTAGTCCCAACTCGCATTAGTATCTCACACTAATGCGAGTTGGGACTAATATTTAATTTTTGGTATCATTTAAATCGCCTAACAAATCCCTACATATTATATAACTAAGTTCCCCGCCGCGTCTGTCTGTCTGTTCGGGATAAACTCAAAAACTACTGAACGGATTTTCATGCTGTTTTCACCAATAGAATTGTGCCAGTGTTTTTGAATTCGAGCTATATGGGGATGAAATAGGAGATGAAAGTTCTTATGGAAGTCCAAATTAATCTGCTTATACACTCGCGTGCAAGTAAATCGACTCAAGTCTCAAGTGCGCATAAAAAGTGATATAACTAAAAAATTACTTATTTTACCTCTATATAATGTTTTACATAATTAAAGCCTAGTAATTAGGCTTTCAAATGGTAGCATAATATCAGTAATTTAAATAAACACTTGTACTTAGAATGCAACTGAACGCAACCTCCCGTAAACTGCTCTGCGCTCTATACACAACTTGCGCGACACAACCCCCTATAAAAACCCTCTGTAATCGTTTTTTCTTATCAGTCGCTCATTAGACGTTGACCTGAACACATCTCTGCAAATTAAAGCCGTCATTTGAAGAAAATTATGGATACAACACCTGAAGAAGCCGCTCAAGTCGTTGCCCTATTGCAAGAAGGGTTGAACCAGCGAGAAGTCGCTCGTCGTTTGAATATGAGTCAGTCCGCTGTCTCGAGAGTATACAGAAGGTTTCAAGAGACTGGTGCCTTCACTCGGAGGCCTAATACCAGCCGACGCCGGTGCACCTCGGAGCGTGACGACCGGTTTTTGGTCTCGACCACTCTCCGAAATCGACACCTTACCGGCGTAGATGTGCAGCAGGAGCTACGTCAAGTTCGCGGGGTGACTGTCAGTCAGTGGACAGTTAGAAGAAGGTTGAAAGAAGCTAACCTTACTCCGAAAAGACCCGCTACAGGCCCGAAGTTGACCACAGCTCATCGTCAAGCACGCCTTCACTTTGCTCGAGAGCATTTGGATTGGAGCATAGAGCAATGGCAGTCAGTCCTGTTCACAGATGAGACGAGGATGTGTCTCCATGGCAGCGACAGGAGAGGTCGGGTATACCGTCGTCCCGGTGAACGGTTTTCACAGTGCTGCTTTGTGGAAACCGTTGCATATGGTGGCGGATCTTGCATGATGTGGGCCGGAATTTCCTTAGAAGGCAAAACGGAGCTTGTTTTCGTTCCTGGGGGAGGCCGGGGAGGAGGTCTGACCAGTGATCGTTACATTGAAAATGTTCTACTGGATCAAGTTGTCCCTTATCAAGGCTTTATTGGGGAAAATTTCATCTTGATGCATGACAATGCCCGATGTCACACTGCTCGGGCCACACGTGATTTCCTGAACGAAGTTGGAATTCACACTATGCATTGGCCAGCGCTCAGCCCCGATTTAAATCCCATTGAGCACATATGGGACGAGCTCAAAAGGAAAGTTAGAGCGAGGAATCCAGCTCCGACAAACATCAATGAGCTCAAGACTGCGTTGGTAGAAGAGTGGGGTCGAATACCACAATCATCCATTAAAAAGTTGATAAGGTCGATGAAGAATCGCATGAGAGCAGTGATCAGAGCTAGAGGAGGAAATACCAAATATTGATACGAATAAATTTTTTATCTTACGCACATTTTGTTTCATTTAAACACAATAACCCCATACCGTGAAATTGTATGAATTTTCAACATTTTTTACATTATCATTGGCATTAACCTTTTTTACTAAACTACTGAATCGATTTTCATGCAACTTACACCATTTTAAAGCTCAATTACTAGGCTTTAATTATGTAAAACATTATATAGAGGTATAATAAGGCATTTTTAAGTTATATCACTTTTTATGCGCACTTGAGGCTTGAGTCGATTTACTTGCACGCGAGTGTATTTACTATACGTATATTTATCGGAAACATGTGTATTATTAGTAAAAATGCAGTCAGCAGTTTGTATGTGTATTATTTGTATAATAAATATCCAAAAAAGCTGCCTAAAGTAACTATTCCACGCGGATAAAGTCACAAGCAAAAGCTAGTAATGTATATATCAAACCAGTTGTCAACCTAACACAACTTTAATGGGGCAATATTATACTCAACCTGTTAATTGACGTCACGTTACGTTGTATTATGATAATTATTACAATATAGTGTGCTATTTATAAACCTTTACAAAAAGGATAAACTATATATTCAAGCTGTGTAGTTTTTGAAGTGTTATGTTTATGAGTGGTAGTAACATAACACTTGATTTGCAAGCTGGTACGTTTGTTTTTTTGTCTACAAAATTAAATAAATAAAGATCTGTAGCCATCTGCACATGAGATATCATAGTGCACAGGAAATACTATAGTGTGCAAGCACATATTGTGTCTATTCCCTCATTCTTATAGGGCTGGGATTTCTGTCCAGCGCGACCGGAGAAAGCCGGCGCAAGACCAACGGCTTAACGTTTTTTAGGAGGGTAGGTATACGCCGCCACACAACACTGCCATATTCCTTACTGCAGGCTGCTATTGAGCTATACATAATTATAAAACAATCACGTTTTGTCGCCCCAACTCGGTATTTGAAGCAACAGTTACTGAGGCAGTTTACCAATATTAGAGGTACAGGATCCGCTTTATAGTATGCGGTTAGCCTATATAACTGATTCTTAATCCACACATACATACGTCTATTGTCAGACAAGTTTTATTTTTGACTATAATCAACAACAATCTACAGAATATTCTTGAAATTGATTGAGCTCAATAATAACCTATAAAAAGTAAAGGTCCAGCATAAAAATAATTAAATGGATTTACACTTTTTGGCTTATTAATTTGAGATTCTTATAAAAATGCATGAATATTTTAAATTGTTGCATAACACAGCTACCTATATGAGATAGGTCACTGAAGAATCGCCGTTTATATTCTTTATTTTTTATTTTGCTCGTCAAAATGACCACACTCCGCGTGATGATAAGCACTCGTGTGGTCTAAGAGCAGTGGCCTCCACACCGTCCTCGTAGTAGCCGAGGCGATGTTGAGGTCTCTACTTTGACGGCCTGAGAAGGTCCTTTTTCACGTCCCGCTTAAAGGACCCAGGATTGAAGGAAGAAGGAAACACGTGCCTTGGCAGAGAATTCCATGCCTTGATCGTTCGGCACTTTCGGCAGAGGTATTAGGACCCAAACTTGTTGATACGCGCTCTAGTCGACTCTACCGTGTAAGGATGGCATCTGAGCCCAGCACGCGTTGTTCTGGATAGGAAAGGGGAGGGCGGGATAAGCCGAAATAACTCTTCAGAGCACTCCCCGTGGTATATTCTGTAGAAACATGCCAATGAGGCAATGTCCCTACGGAGTTGCAGAGGTTCCAGTGAACTCGTGACCTGGATCTCCGATGATACGGATAGCCCGCCGCTGTAACCTGTCGAGAGCGTCCAGCAAGTACTGCGCGGAGCCATCCCAAAGATGAGACTGTTCTGATGAACAGTACTACACGCAAGTGCGCCCTTGCGTGTAGTACTGTTACTACACGCAAGGGCGCACTTGTGCCTTATACAATAGGCACAGCTGCCTAGGCGCGAAGAACCGCCTCACCCTGTTCAGAACTCCGAGTTTTCGCGAAGCTTGGTTAGTGACGCTCTCGATGTAGGTTTTGGGATTAAGGGAGCGACAAATATCCATACCTAAGATGGAGAGGCTGTCACGTATCACCAGTGGAGTATTCTTCAGAGAAGGGAGGGGAAGGAATGGGGACTTTTTTGTTGAGAACGCGCATGCCTGGGTCTTCTTGGCGTTGAACTGACCCAAGTTCTCTGCACCCCATTCAGAAATGCGGTCCAATGTCTGGTCAAGTTCAATGACAAGGTCTTGCCTTTTCCCCTCAACCTCAGCCTCTTTGGCCCCAGGATATCCGAGATATTGCCCATGCACGGTACTGTCGTCCGCATAACAATGTATGTTGCCGAGATTACAACATATCATTGATATGCAGAAGAAAGAACGTAGGGGATAAGACGGACCCCTGAGGCACTCCTGCATTGACCTGCATAAATTTGGAAGCGCGACCGTCGTAAAGGATCCTTATACGACGCTTCTGCAAGAAACTTGCAATCCAGGTGCACAGTTGAGGGGGCAAGCCATAGGCCGAAAGCTTGGAAAGAAGAGACCGGTGCCAGACTCTATCAAAAGCTTTGGCTATGTCAAGGCTGATAGCCAAAGACTCACCATGCTTGTCCATAGCCTCACCCCAGAGGTGCGTGACGAACGCTAGAAAATCACCGAACTTTAGCCCGAAAGCCGTATTGGCGATCATTGATCACCGAATGATCCTCCAGGTAGCGGACAATTTGGGTGTTTGTAATCTATCAAATACCTTGGTGATAGCTATGGGTCGATAGTTACCTGACTTGTAACGGTCCCCCTTTTTGGGAATCGGTTGAACGTTCGCCTCTTTTCCAGCCTCAGGCACAATCAGGCCTGCGGTGTAAGACGTCCGGTATAGGCGCGTAAGTATGGGAGATAACTCCGCTGCACATTTTTTGAGGACCACAGCTGGTATGCTCTCAGGTCCACTGGCTTTTCGAACATCGAGAGACTGCAATATAGCAAGAACGTCACGTTGCCTGATACGTATATCAGGCATGGCGTAGCCGCAGTTGGCAATGTTAGGCGGCTGCGAACCGCAGTCATCGATTTGAGAGTTGGCCGCAAAGAGATTTGCAAGCAGATCTGCTTGCTCCTGCGGCCGATGAACCAGTGATCCATTCGGATATCTCAGAGGGAGCAGCGAGGTCTGGTAGAAGTTGGACTGCACGGCTTTGGTCAGGCGCCAATAGCTACGACTGCCCGTAGGATGCGCTATGAGTTCCTGGCTAAACCGTGCGATGCGCTGGGCATCCGTTCATAAGTATGCCCTCTTGAAGACTTTAGTGGCTTGGTTGAACGCTGCCTTCAGGTGATCCACGTTAGGCTCGTGGAGAGCGCGAGCCCTGGTCCAAGCGCAGTATGCTGTCTGTTTGCGTTCAACAGCATCAGCGCATTCACGACCGAACCAGGGCCTTTTCCTGCCGCCGCACAGTGGTCCGGATTTCGTAAGTAGTGGACTTAGGGATCAAAGTTGACCTAACGCGTTGAATTTTTTTTTGTTAATAGCAATAACCTTTGCTCCAGCATTTTTGCTATAAAGGACATTTTCATACAAAAAAAATATATTGTACTTTTTTGTATAGTTTTTTTTTTTTTTTTTTTTTATTTTATTAAAAAGGAACATCAAACAGCAACATAACATAATAAAAACAACAGAATCAACTTAAAAATAGGTAGTAATGTAGCCCACGGCGATGTCCACAGATTACCATTCGATTAAAACTATAAGACGCTAGGAAAGCGAGCATACATGTACATATGACAATCTAAAAATAGAAACATAGCAAAACAATAATCAAAAATATATAACATTATGAAAAAAAGAATAAAAAGAAAAGAAAACTGTGTCGTTTCAAAAAAGTAGGTACAGTTATGAGTTTAGTGTCTCATAAACAAGTTTACGAAAACTTATCGCAGAGCATACAAATATGTCAATATGTTCAAAAGTGTCATTGTATGTATTGGCCATTCGACGTATTGGTGAACGCAGGCCCGTGTTAGTTCGACAAGTACCTACTGCAAAGAGTTTTCCTGAACGCACCAGCCGTCTGTGAATAGTTCTGGGTACTGCATAGCACAAAACATTATTTAAATCAATGCAGTCAAAATAATTATGTACTATATTATACAATGTTACTGCCTCCAACTGAGAACGTCTAGAACTGAGAGCCAGAATACCGTATTTACTTAGCAACTGGTCATATGACAAATAGCATCCATGACATCTATAGTGCATCGCACGAAGAAATTTACGCTGGACGTTTTCTAACATGTCAATGTATTTGCCATAGTACGGGTTCCAGATGGAAACTGCGTACTCCAGCTGAGAACGCACTAAAGCTTTGTACAAACAGAGGTAGGAAGAGGTCCGCTTGAAATCGGTAGTTGATCGCATTATAAATCCGTACATCTGATATGCTTTATTTACAACATGTTCAACGTGCAAATCCAGGCAGAGTTTTGAATCAAGCTGTACACCGAGGTCACGTACAGAGCTCACTTTGGTTAATTTGTTACTACAAAGAGTATAAGCAAAGCTAAAAACATTATTTTTAGTAAAATTCAGATAGTGGCACTTAGATATACTTAAATGAAGTTTATTAGTGTTACAATAATCCGTTAGTCTGTCAAGATCCTCTTGCAGAAAATAACAATCTTGTATATTCTTTATAGTTTTATACACTTTAAGGTCATCTGCATATAGTAAAAACTTAGAGTGGTGAAAACATGTGCCTATATCATTAATAAACATAACAAACAAAAGAGGACCTAAAATAGAGCCTTGCGGAACACCAGAGGTGACGTGAGTGGTGTCAGATTGGAACCCATTAATAACAATCTTTTGGCTGCGATTAGTAATATAGGAGGTGAACCAACGCAATAGGTTACCACGAATTCCGTTAAAAGCTATGCGATTCAACAGCAGTTCGTGATCCACCTTGTCGAAAGCTTTCTGAAAATCTGTATAAACTGCATCTACCTGCACGCGATTATCGATATTATCAAATAAATAACTCGAAAATATCAATAAATTAGTAGTCGTTGATCGTCGTTTCACAAAACCATGCTGTTGCTTAACAATAATATTGTGCAAGATAGGGTATATTTCGTTATGCACGAGTCTTTCGAAAAGCTTTGACAAGGTGGACAGAATAGAGATAGGGCGATAGTGCATAACATTGATTTTTGATCCGCTTTTGTGTACAGGTGTGATGTTAGCGTGTTTCCATACAGATGGCATGATACCTTCACTTATACATTTATTATAAATAATAGTCAATGGTGTGCAAATTGTTAAAGCAGTCTTTTTTAAGAAAAACGGTGTGAGGCCGTCGGGTCCTAGGCCCTTATTTAAAACAAGAGATTTTAGCCCCTTTATTACCTTTCCTTCATTAAAATGTATATCAGTTAAAGTGATGTCATTAGATGCAGTGTCAGCAGAAGGCTTCCATTGCGATAGCGTAGGTGAAGCCGGTTCATACACGGAAGAAAAGAAATTGGAAAACATATTGCATGTTGACTGAGGGTCATTTGATATGGCGTTAAGGTATTGCACTCTAGCTGGTATTCCGGGTTTATCCTTACGATTAGAAATATACACCCAGAAGTCCTTAATATTTTTATGTAAACTATCCTCTATTGATCTAATGTACCTACTAAAGCATTTACCACACATATCCTTGAACTGGGCCCTAAATTGTGAAAACTTTTCATAGTCTGAGATGTTATTGTATTTTTTCCATTTCACCCAAGCCTTTTGCTTCTTTTTGAATATATTAATAAGGGATATAGAAAACCATACCGGAAAGCCAGTGATTTTAGGTACTGCTAGTGGAGTATGCTGTTTTATGATATCATCAATCCTATTATAAAATAAACTTAAAGCTTCTTCTGAACTACGTGAATCAAGAAGTTCTGACCAATCAGTATCCTGAATTTTAAGGTTGATTAGTTCGTAATCAGATTTGTGAAAGTTGTATTTATGTAAAAAGCGTTTTGTCATTGGTATAATATCTACATTTAGGGTTATTTCGCAGATAAAAGGTGGGTGATAGGCATCAATGGGCAGTAAAGGCAATGCAACTGTGGAAATTTTGCATTGCCGATTAGATATAAGTAAATCAAGAATTTTACCTTTAGTATTTACTACATGATTATATTGTAAAGCATCTAGAAATGACATTAAATGAATTAACTGGTTACTACAAACAGACGAGCCCACACCAGTACTACTATACTCATTTGACTGATTTGTAGTACCGTGCCAAGTTATACCCGATAGATTGTAATCGCCAATCATGTAAAAGTACTCGACATCAGGTCCGCTTAACATTTCCTGAAGGTTTTCAAAATGTTGTTCGTACACAGAGGAGGCCGTTCCAGGAAGTATATAAGCTGCACTAATTACATAGTGCTTAGAGGGCCGTATACTTGGTATTTGAATTAGCATGTGTTCAATAAGATTAAGTGATGTCACATTAATCAGAGAACCAGAAAGATCTAGCTCCGCTGGTTTAAGTGTACGTAGCGCTGCGATTAAGACACCGCCGCCGTCCTGTTTATTTGTGTGGAGACGATCACGATCACACCTGTACACGACGTAACGTTGATCAATAAATTCGTTGTTGCTTATCTCCGGAATCAACCACGTTTCCGTGAGAACCAAAATGTCATAGTTAGAATTTAGAATATTCATATACAGCGTATGTAACTTCGTGCGGATACCCCTACAGTTTTGATAATATATCGTTAGATGTTTGTCAACCATTATTAGAGATATATATGAAACTTTAAAACAAATATTAAAAAGTAGTATACGAAGCTCCCAAAAAGAACGACCAGTTGCAAAGCTAAACGTAACTCTGATGACATTGCAGTACCACTTCCGAGACGGCATAACATTATACTAGGATATAAAAAAAACACTATAGTAATATACAGAATAATAAACAATGGTTGCGGTAGGATTACAAGTTTAGAGTGCATAATAGCCATACTATATAGACCTAAAATTATTGTATTGTTTAAACATTTTTTATGGCACTGTGTATCTGCATCATAAACAAACCAAATCAAAAGACAACATTTCAGGCAAACACATAGACATATAAGAGTAAGAATACAGTATACACAGAAAAATAAACTCATTATGAACTCGTTAACATTAGCCGAAATATGCCCGTAGATACAATATTTAGAGTCAACAAATATAAAGTTATGTAACAAACGACGATTGACGATATATTTCATTATAGTTAAGCAAAAACAATGCGGAATGTTAACACAGGAAAAGGAAATAATACATGAAAGAGTATACCGATCAGAGTGCTGAGAGATTGGATCCATCGCCACCAGGATTTTGCAGTGAGCTATTTGTTCTGTATTTGATCTTGCGTATGTCGTCTTCCGTACGAACTGCGAACGCATTATCGCCATCACGCTCGCGCACAAGAATGGTGGCGTTACGAATCCACACGTATTTGTATTGATGCCGGGCGGCAACCTCCCTGGTCTTGCGAAATAACTGCTTTTTCTTTAGCGTGAGGTGCTCGTTCATATAAATCGCTGAAGACGTGGTGGCAAAACCCAGCTGATCTGATTTGATATTTTTAATTTTACGGAAGGCAGTAAGCATGTTATCACGCAAGATACGAGACGAAAACTTAACAATTATATTCTTAGGTCTATTTGTTTGCTGGTGAGCATGGGGAACTCTATGAATAGACGTAATTTCTTTTTGCTGGATTGGTAAGTTGATAGATGTACACAGTGTTTCCATTACGTGCATTAAGCTTTCATTACGTGTTTCCGGTACATTACAAATTTCAATATTACACTGCCTTGCCTGTTGTTCAAGATAGTCAACTTTATCCTCAAGGGAGCTAATTAACCGGTTAGATTGCTCGGCACTTTGGCAGTTCATATCTGCAATACGTTTCTCTAGCTTACCCTGTTCTTCTGAGTGGAATTGTAGTGCAGTGCGTAATTCCGAAACATCTAGGGCCACATCCGATATATTCTGTTTTAATATACTGTGTTCAGTACGAATACTACTTATTTCCACTCTCAAATCACTCACAGTCGATCTTAATTCATTACTGAGCTTATTCATACTCTCGTCCATCTCATTACGCCAGCCGTGCAGTGTTCTCTTAATATCCTCCTTAAAGGTAGAAAGTGTACTATTTATATCACCACGCCAGCCATGCAAAGTACTATGCAGTTCCTGTGTAAAAGCTTGAAAAGTATTACTTGTGTCCCCATCTGCAGATTCAACAGCAGTTATTGAGCTGCCAGATAAGATTGGATCGCATGCCGACACCTCGTACGACATGTTCATGCTATCTTTGTGAGTAGGGATCTGCGTAGATCGCACAGGCGTATGTATGTTAGACCGGGTGACCCTGTTTTCAAAGCAGCGTTGAGCCCAAGGGATGGATGCGAAGTACTCCCGCATTCCATCCCAGTCTGCTAACGAGTAGTGCCTCCTCGGGTCGTGAAGGCGTAACAACAACAGATGGGGCACAAACCAGACAGTGGTCTGAGGTGCCCAGAGGAGCACCAATTGACACACTGTACCGGTTCGGGTTACTCGTAAACAGCAGATCGAGCAGAGAGGGCGCCTAATCTGCAATGTCCGGTATCCGGGTGGGCTAGAGTACCAGTTGAGACAGGTCATACGTGAGAGCGAACGCATAGGCAGTTCATCCCGCGTGTTCTGTTTTGGGAGAACCCAAGCATGTCTCATGGTGGGCATTGAAATCTCCCAAGAACACCAACCACCAGGACGAGGAAGCAGCGGTGGGGTTACGGCGATTGGCTGCTGTTGAACGACAATGCTTTGTTTGTACTGCCATAGAGTGAAAGGAAGAGGAAGCGTGAAAAAAAGAGGCAGCTATTCTCGCAGCAAAGTGGGGCAAGGCGCAAAGCAGGTTTCGTCATATTACTGTGTGGTATGGCGATAGCCAATCCGACGGACGGAAGCACCCCCGTACCCTCCCGAAAGTGGTCGCCGGGTCCCACCCTCCGGTCACCATCCGGCACGATGAGCTACCTCGAGATTATGCGCGGCATGACGAGGCAGCCAACCAAGTAGGTTAGACTCGGTCGGGCCTCTGGACTATACCGCGGGCGGCCAGCAGAGCACCGTTTCTACGGCTCTCCCAGGTCGCCGGGTCGAACGAAACACAGCAGTGAAACACTGCTGTTTCACGTCGATTTTCTGAGAGAGGGTAGTACTGCCACGGTCGAGCCGGCCCATTCTTGCTGTAACCAGCTTGGCTCTACTACCTATAGTATAATGAAAGATTATATATATATATAATGAAAGAAGTGTGACTCGACTCTACTAATTATAAATAAGGTCTTTTAGAACGAACTTCGGTCAGGGCGGCCAATCCTAATGGATACTAGCCATCTGCACAGGATATAATATTATAGTGTACAAGTGTGTGCGCAAACATAAGTGCGCTCTAACTCTCCTAATCCGATGGGACGGCAGTCCGACACGATCGGAGAGAGATCAGGTGCAGGCTTTCCAAAGCCGCCAAAAATGACATTTTTCGTGTTCAATTCTGTTTATTATAGATATTAGCTGTAAGTTTTCCTAAAATTGTAAAATAAAATAAATAAAATAAAATAAAGTTCCCTGATCCGGGATTCGCACTCAAGACCTCACGTACAGCAGTCGCATGCTCTACCTCCACCGAGGCAGTTAAAGTTGTTACAAAAGAGCGCAGCCAAAGAACCTAGTGTTTGGTTCTTGCGGTAACTAAGTTTGCTAGGCCTCTGGGAAGTGGCTCTGATATACATATATCTACATGATTTAAATAAATATATATTAAATAACTATATTAAATATATATTAAATAACTATATTAAATATATATTAAATAACTATATATAAAGTATTTTTGTTTGTTTGTTCGTTATGCCTTCACTACTCGGCTGACCAAAATGTAATTCCCTATAGACGGATACAGAAACACGCAAAAAAATACCGATAACGAGGGATAGCTAGATTTATTATATATTTCATATCAACTCACGTCTAATTCCCGGCGACTATAGCTTGCCGTTTGTTACATTTCTGTCACGGTTATATAACTATTTTAAACAAGAACTTATACCAATACTGTTGTAGACTAACAAATAAAAATATGTACATTTTTAGAGGAGACCAGTTTGGAGGACGCTGAGGCATCGAGGTTTGCCGCAGAAGATGCTCTTGACCTCATCGGAGAGCTCGCCAGCGATGTCCAGTCTAAAGAGGAAAGTAGCAAGGCTGAACCAGTCAAGGCAGAGAAAGGACTTGGTACGTTTTAGTGCAGACTTATTCTAAGGTTTTTATTAAAAGCTATTTTCGTTTCGAAATTTTCAGTACAAATATTAATTTACTACATTTTATACATGGACTTTTTATTCTATGAAATTAGTTTAGATAGGACACAAGGGATCTGTTATTAAAGCACCTTTGTGTGCTGTAAAATTCCTACTTGACTGCAACTGTTTATTGCATGACATACATAGTACCTTGTCAATATCCCAGTAATAAGCTACTACCAATCCCGTCGTGGTTTATTACACACACATATCGCTAGCTATGATTTTGTTTTCCACTTCAGAGAGAAACCTTATTACACTCTACCAGACACAGTACAAGAACTCTCAGTGCTACTAAGAATTTTAACAAAAACTAACTAAATGAACTATCGGTCTAGTTCATAAAGATTTCGCCTGTCGTAATTTCGTAGAAAATATTCTTGTATTTTTAATTTCTTTAAAAAGACAAATCCCTTCCTAGGCATAATTTTTGTGTCGCGGGGGACTTTACAAACATTCAAACATTCAAATAACACAAAGAACACCCAGAGTCAGAACAGCCGTTTGTGGATCACACAAATGTTTGCCTCGTATGAGGATCGAACCCACAACACTTGGCGCGGCGGCAGTGGTGAGGCGAGCACATAAACCACTACGCCACCCGTGCAGTCAATAATAAAGTAAATTAAATATACACTCGATAAAATAACATTATTTGTGTAGCCACTATTGCTAAGTTTCCATTATTCAATCTTCCAGGTCCTGACTTGGCAGTAATAGGTCTTGGCCAACAAGACGACAAGGATAAGTTCCTAAAGCCGGAGCCGAAGCAGTTCAGCAAAGACCTTCACAACGCGGAAGAACTGATCCTCGATCAGAAAGACGAAGATTACATTAATTCTCTGATCATGAGTGAGGATGAAGTGAAACATAAGGCGCTGCTTTGGAATAAGATCAATGCTGGTTATTTGAGGGAGCAGAAAAGTAAGTATCACTGTTTTATATACCACAAATATACCGAATGGTCGTCCCTTTGGGTGCTATGTTGTAGTTATCGTAATTTATCACCGCATGCAGTTTGACAATGAGGCTATTCCCTAGCGAAAAGTCGCAGAACAAAAATATCTATACATATAATAAAATTTTAACTGGTGGATATCTGTACACCAAAGATATTTTAGAAAATTAAAGTTGAGGGCTCTTCATAAGATCTATAGATAAACAGAAGTGAATGTAGATTACAGTTGTATTGTTGGACGCCTAGCTAAAAATCTGGTGCATGTTTTATCTTAATACGACGCTTAGTAGTCAGTTGTGGGTAGATGAGCTTCTACTTACAAGCAAATAAATAAATATAGAAGTTACAACGCTCACGAATTCGCAGGCATAGCTAGTGATAAATAAAAATATCAATATATAAGATATAATTATTAGATCCGCAAACAGACACTAAGAAAATATTCTTGCTACTACGGATTTATGTAAGTCATGCGATGTCGATTTAAAGTACATAATTGAAAATGCGATGAAAAGAAAGAAATAGAAGAGATGAGAGTTGTGTGTCCAATCGAAGCGGAATAACAATGTGATTACTCTTTCCTGTAAGAAGGGTAGTATTTTTCAAGGTGAGCCCAGAAAAAATACTACCCTTACAGTATTTGGACGGTACTTATCCAAATAAATATCAACGGTGGGCTGTTTCTGTAGATCACTAAGGTCACAGTTCATTTTCTGTACCGTTATTGTGGGATTTAAGCATTATTGTAAAGGTCAAGTAAACTTCCATTCAAACTGAAAAGGAAGATAGCCATTAAGTAGTAGGCAGCGGCTTGACTGTATTTATTTTCTATTGCTTCAGCAAAGTTAGGGAACATATCCAAGTCAATAAACGACGGCGGACGGCTAACACTTCCCATCGAGGGGCACGATGGCTTGTCTACCACCACCTTATTTATTTTTAATAATATTAGTTAAAGTTTTCTGGATAAAAGGTACCCTATGTCCATTTCTATATACCTGACAACGTGTTTGCGAAATTTCATGATGATCGGTCGAGTAGTTAAGGCGTGAAATCGTAACAAACAAACATTTATAATATTAGTTAGGATTAATAACATGTATTATAAAATGTGTATTTAAAGTTATATCGCTTAGTGTCTACCCATAGTCGTGGTTTAATTTCGCCAATTTTGTTAATTTAAGACAAACCATAGTGGCCTATATACAAGCAACTGTACATTAAAAATGTAAAACAGAATTTGAATTGGCTATTCAAAAATATTGATAAAATAGTTATGAAATTCAAAACGTTACCGATTTTCTTTATACAAAGCGGCAACTCCTTATTTACTCCTACCTCCTTTATCTGCATTAGCATTTAAACCCCTGTTATTATATAAAGAGGAATTATATACACACTGGCCGCTATTTAAGAAGCTAAATATTTCTAAGTATTTTAAATTTTGTGTGGCCAGTACCTAAAAGTTTTTAGCCTAGTCTAGTCAGAAATCAGAGTCAGATCGGAGTTTGTTTGTAAGTTAGATATGTTACATACGCGTCCCTCGAAAAGCGAATAGAGAATGTACTTATGTTAGCGCACACACTTGTAGGTACACTATATCTCCCGCGCAGTTAGCTAGTTGCTGCTAAGATATGCCGCTATGACTAAAATTCGATCCAGAGGACATTACATAATACCGTATAATCTTAATTTGTGTTTTATTTAAGTAAAAGAAGAAATAAAGGCGAAAGAGAAAGAAGAAAACAAGGATAGAAAACGCAAAATACGTGGTTCATACAAGAAACGGCAGCCCTGCAACGCTTCTACTGCGGGTGAGGCCATCGGCAAGATGATCGCTGAGAAGAAAATCAGTTCAAAGATCAACTACGATATTTTGAAGAGTTTGGACCAGCCAGGCACACCGCTTCCAGCGCCTGCTACGCCGAAGGAAACTGCTGTTAGACCAGAGTGAGTTCTGAATTATAGAAGTCTGATCGTTTCAATAGTCCTGGCATAAGCTTGTACCTATGCTTTATGCGATTGTAAGGGCCCGGGTTCCCACGTTAGGCATAACGTTGTAAAGGTTATGACATTTTAGTAGCAGTATGGAGTCTGGAAATGTGCTCAGTAGACGGCAATAGGTTCACCACTTATAGTGTGGGATCTATAGATATTTGGCGAAATATAGGTGTAATATATCTTTGCTTGATATAAAGGCATGAGAGTGAGCTAGATTTCCTTAGTGTAAGCGTAAATTTAACATTTATTGGATACTAAAGACTGACTTTGCTGCCAGGAACATCTGAAATATGGCAAGACATGTCGATTTGATTCTCAGATATCGATCAATGCCAACTTCTAAGCAATGATCGAATCATCTACATTTCTTTTCTTTTATTAAGAAAGGTTACTAGCAATTTAGTTTTCATATTACTAGTATTCTTGTTAACCCGTCCAGCTAAGCTAGAATGCTTGTATTAGGAGTGGGTATACGAAGTGGTGCAGTGGGTGGGATTCGAGCCTGCGAACTCTCGATCGCAAGTCCAATACTTTATCCATTGGGCTGCCGCCGCTTATACTTTTGTACTATATTTACCCCAAGGAGTTATATACTAACATTGTATTTTACAAATTTACATTTGCTTTAAAGTTTTACCTTGATGTGTACAGTCTCGGTTGAAAAGACTGCTTATGCCTCAAAATTAGTCTGTATATTATATGGACAAAACAAATATATTAACACTCAAACAAATATCTTTGTCTATAACGTATTTTTTTTGCATTACAGAATTTTACCGGTGACTCCAACGGCGACAGTGCCGGCGTCGCCCGTGGCGAAGAAGCGCAAGAAGAAGAACACTCCCGCCGCCGCGCCCAGCCCCGCGCCCCCGCGCCCCTCCGCCACCCCCGCCACCCCCGCGCCGACAACGCCGCAGACACCCGCTGCACTCAACGGTAATATCACTTTATATTTTTGGTGTTGTTACCATTATCATGGTCAGGAGCACTCATTAATTTCAATCTTAAACTTATTGCATTTCGCTTATATTCATAATATAAGCGGTCTGAAAATTATAATGTAACAATGGCAGTAAAAATATTTATACATATCATTACCTCAAATTTTGAAGACTTTTGTTATCATGACAATAATCTTAAACCTTTTTCTTCTTCTTCTTATTTAAGTCTAAGTGACTTGTCGGTGTAGCTTGTCTCTCCATATCTGTCTGTCTAGCGCCATTTCTTGCATTTCTCTGTACGACATGACACCTAACTTTTCCCTGATCTGACTAATGTAACTTACTCTTGGCCTTCCTCTTCCGCGCTTTCCTTCTACCTTTCCCTCAATGATGTTTTTAATAAAAGTGTCATGTCGTAAGAGATGGCCAACCATTTTATGTCTTCTAGCTGCAATAGAGTTAAGTAGCGTTCTGGTTTCATTGATATTTACCAAGACGTCCTCGTTCCTAACCATTCCTGTCCAGCCAATCTTTTCCATTCGTCTCCAGCACCACATCTCGAACGCCTCTAAAATTTCTCTATCCCTTTGGGTAAGTGTCCACGTCTCACACCCATACAATGCCAGACTCCATACATATGTTTTTATAAACTTTTTCTTGGTGTTCCTGCATATTTTCGATGTAAATATATAGTTATTATTTTTAAACGCTTGTTTTGCTATTGCTATTCTAGCTTTAATATCTGGTGTACATCTGGAGTCTGCTGTAATTATGCTACCTAAATATTTAAAACTTTTGACATTTTCTATTGTCCTATCTGCTATTAATATATTCCTTTGTGAGCTGGGTTGTGCTTTTGATGTAGTTAGAATTTTCGTTTTGTTGGTGTTAATTTTTAAAGAGAATTCATTAAAA
The DNA here is from genome assembly GCA_930367265.1 of Catocala fraxini. Taxonomy (NCBI): domain Eukaryota; kingdom Metazoa; phylum Arthropoda; class Insecta; order Lepidoptera; family Erebidae; genus Catocala; species Catocala fraxini. Next base: position 9,763,006 of record OV884040.1, on the reverse strand, counting down.
GTGCTATCCATTATCTGTAGTAGATTTTCTAGATCCTTATGGTTTCCAGTTATTGCTGCTATATCATCTGCGTATCTTATAAACGTTATTACTTCTCCGTTGAATATCACTCCTACGTCAGTGTTCTCTTTTATTTTTGTAATAGCGGCTTCTATAAAAATATTAAATATCAGTGGAGATAGTGGACATCCTTGCCTTACACCTTGTCTGATTTTTGCGTTTCCTGTGTCATTTCCAATATTTATAACAGTTTCTTGTTTTTTGTACAACTCGAATATTATTTTACGATCTCTATAGTCCAACCCTACATTCCTTAGCGCCTCCATCATCCCTTTCCAATTAACATTATCAAATGCCTTTTTCCAAATCAATAAAAGCTATGTGTGTGTTTTTTCACGGAAAGAATATTCAAATAGAAATTATAACTCTTAATTTTCTTAAAAATAGAGTAATCTTAATTTTAATTATAGGCAAAACATAAAATTCTTGGTGAAGATTAATCTTTTATGAAGATTAGCCTATATATAATTTTATTTATATTGTTTCAGATGGTGATGATTATGAGGAGGACGTGGAGCCCGAGCCGACAGACGCCGGCGATGAGTTGTCCCTAGCCGCCATGTTGCAGAACGGCGGACAGGACGATGACTATTATGACTACGAAGAGTACTAAACTCGACTCAATGGCTCGTGAGAATACAACTAACTTAACACAGTACAATTATTGTCGTTCAACCTATACTATATGTATATGTTAACTAGTATTGTATAAATATTTCATAGGTGCTAGCGAAAATATTTATATTATAGTTGTAGACTTTGCCAATTTAAATTTTAAATGATGATGAGAATTTATTTAATCGAAGAAGGCATTACTTGTCGGAAGTCCATTGTAATAAAATTATTGGGAAGAGAGGAATCCGCTACGCACCCTCAGATTACCCACCCCAACTATTGCAATAGAAAAAGGTTGAACTCTTCGGGATAGCCACGACGTCGGGCCCTGCAAAAGAATGCAATAGTTGGGGTGGGCAATCTGAGGGTGCATGGCGAGTTCCTCCCTTCCCAATAATTTTATTATGATGAAAATTTTTCGGTTATCCATACTATGTTCAAGCCAGCCTATAATATTTTTACAAAGTGATAAAATAAAACCAAAAATAAAGTTTATCAATGCTTACAAGCAATATTTAAAAAAAAAATATTATTCACGTCTGTTTGTAATATTTGATCGTCATTCGAATACCTAATTATTTTTGACAAAGCATAAATCGAGATTCGAATGCAGGATCGTTATATTTACGAATAGTCCGATTTTTATTAAAGTGATAAATACACATCGCATAAATACTACAGTAAAAAGTCTATGTAATATTAGTATACTTTTATAATGCTAGTAATAATAATCTATTACTTACAAAAAAAAAACAGAAAAAGCAATAAGTAATAAAAAAAGTTCAAATATTTAGACGGTAAGTTAAATTAGCATAGTAGTCTGGATAGTATTAGTCGTAATGAATTATACTATTTGTTAACCTCGCTGTATCTTTTTCTAACAATGGCTTGAGGAAAGGGACAGAGCATTTAATAACTATCAATCAGTTGACCTCTCTATCAATAAATTAATCAAGCAGCCCGTTGCAGATCATTGCAAGACGTATTATGTTCTAATAATGTTTGTCTTACCACGCATTCTTATCTCACCAGTCTATGGACTGATGAGATAATAATGCGTGCTGAACATTAGGCGAAAAAGCCTTTTCGCCGAATGTTTGTCAATTTCCAGTCCCTACTTCTAATGCTGACTTAAAATAAAAATTGTGACGAATTTGTGAAACGATAAGCAAATGCACAAGTTCGGAGAAATATATTTTGATTTTTATGGCGATTGTTAGAAAAAGATAAATAAAATATACTTAGATAAATTTAGGTTAGTTTGTGACACCATATTTGCACCAATTACGCTTATGAAAAGTCTAGAATAAAACATAAACATATATTTTTATTAAACAGAGTAATGTAACAATGTTATCTTATAAATACATCATTCAGAGTATATACAGTAACCTGCCGTAGTTCTCTTCGCACCTCGATACGTTTAAATGACGACATCGTTTTCTTGTACGTTTGATTAGTTCTGTAAGAGGCGCTTGAGAATATGTATCAAGCGTCTCTCTCTTGAGTAAAAGAAGGCCCGCCGGCGGTCACAACACACAAACAAATTAGTGGTTTTGATTGAAGATTGTTTTTCAACTATGTCTGGTATTCCAGAAATTTACAAGTTAACTGTGCGTAACAGAGGTGCGTATAGAGCAACGTAAACACACGATTAATCGCAGTGTGTAACAATAGCTTATAAAGAAACCGTGACACAAAAGCGATTGTATTATTATGAGGATTCTACGTTAGACGTAGTAATCAATATCCAGTGTCGCCTCATCTTTACCATGTTTTTGCAAATGTAAGAGGGACAGCAACAACAACCCAGAATTTCTCAAAGGCTAATCAATGACGTAACAAAATCAAATTCATTTCAAGTGATTTGATTGGCCGTTGCCATTCAGCCAACCACAGCAGTTGATAACGTTTGACCATCTGCTATGAAATGATAATGATTTGATATCACGCATAATGCTATTACTAATCTGCATACCGGTTAGCTGTAGTTTGATATAGCAATAGTTAAATAGATTTGTTGGCTATATTATTATGAAATCTCGAGCTGCTTTAAGTAAAGAGGTAATATCTAAGCGACAGCACGAAATAGTTAGATATAGAATTCCGGCTTAATAAAACGGAAAACAGACACTCGCACATAAACATGCAGTGTACAGCAAGTGAATCAAGTTGAATGACTTCTGCTTCACTGATGCCGTAATGAATTAAATAGTCGTCTTGCCACTGACAGTAAACTGAGTGTTATGGGTTCGATTTGCGCAACTAAAAAGTGTGAGTCACTTGTGCTTTGGTGTATTGGTGGACTGACTTTGTTTATGGATTTCTATAAATTCATAATAACATACATTGGCAGGCTGTCGTCTTAGAACGAGACAGCGCACTATAGAGTGTATGTGTGTGCTGTGTCTCGTTCAGATGCATGCGATGACTATGCTTTAGGAGATTGTCGTAAGGCCCTTGTTCTTACGACGCTCCTGTGTAGTCTGCGCTGAAGAAAACGATTTAACGCGCTTGACTACTATACCGGTTCAATTATACAGAACTTAGTACCTTAACAATGAGTCACTATATTAGCGATATAACATAGTCTTAAGGATAGTATGATTACTATAGTTATATAAAGAATTTTGTGTAGTAAATAACTATTATAATGTTAACCCCTCGACCGAAGCTACATGCTTATGTTGTGAAGCACGTCAGTAATGCAATCGGTAAGGATTGAATACATCTAATTGTCGATTTCAAGTGCAATGCCCTATCCATTGAACTACCGCCGCCTTATACTATACTCTCTAAATTAAAAAAATAGATCTCAAATCATTAGAAATTTCTAATATCTCGTAGATGTACTTTATCTACAGGTTTTAAATATATAGCGATTAGGATTACATCTTTCACCAAATTTTTAATCTAATAACTATATGTCTTATTTAATATATTATTACTGTATATTTATTCTATTTTATACCGTATTGTTAGTTACTAGAATTGTTTAATATTAAGTTATGTTTGTCGTTCTCTGCATTTTTAGAAATATTAATTCGTCATCCCGCAGATACATGTTTTATTATTGAATATTCGCACAGCTTGTATAAACTTATATATAATCATTTTGGATAATGACGATTGGTAACTGAAACGTCATCTCTTAAAGCATTATCACTACATATGTGTAAACAAAACATAACTATACATACAGTATGATATACTGTGTCGCTCTTGCACATAAACCTATATCAATGTTTTAAGAGATGGTAGATGTTTCTTATAGAAATATTATAGAGTAGTTGACTGACTGTCAATGGCATCTGAAAGTCCTTGTTTATTTTAACTCAAAACTTTGTGTAGCTTTAGAATTAAATCAGTGCGTAATCACTTATTTTGCTGTTGGGCAAGCAGACATGCAACATGATAATAATATTTCTAAGCAATGCAGTCATAACTTGATGTGAAATGATTACATATATCCGGTTTTATTCATAAAGATTTGTCATTAAATATACTAGGAATAGTTGTTGCAATGTATTACCTAATTTGTTAGTAATGGAAGCTTTTATGTTATTTTTAATGGTGTTAGTGTCCGAGACTTCTATCGTATATTGTAATTTGTGCAGTGTTATTTATACCCCGTATTTCGACAATTTCATGTTTTTTGTATGTTTCTATACAATGCAAGTAAGGTTCATTTTCCCTTTGAATGTTATTTCATCACATATTTAGATGTTTATATATTATTTGTTCATAATCTTTTTAATATTAGTTAAATCTAATTTATTTGTAAATTTTATTTTAGTTACTCTTACGAAAATTGAGGTAAATGTGTTGATAAACATTGTAAAAATTGTAACGTTTTAAAATATTTTGCCCATGATAAATAAAAGCAATTAAGTACCTACTTATATGAGTCCTGTGATTTAATAACTTGTAATTAGAAAATGGAAAATTATAATATTACCGTTTTTGAACTTTTTAAATATTTCTTCTTTTTTAATGTAATGAGTAGGTAATGAAACACGTGGTTGCATTATGTAAAGTATGTCATAGACTGATTTTAATTTATTGTATGTATTTTAGTTTACTAGTTATTATTGGCTAGAACTTGTGTGTTATTCGATAAGATTGTTATGTATTGTGCATGAAGATTGTGGTAAAAATGAATAAAGCAAGAAAGATGCCAGGATCTTAGCAAGAGAAAATCCTATATCTGCCTATTTCGACAAAGAAACGAGTGATTAAAGTAAGTGTCGTCACTATAATATACAGTGTCCCTGGATAGAGTGCAATCCCTAATGGGTAAGAAATTAGACCATGAATCATCGACAGCAAAATACAAAAAAATTTTTAAGAAATATATTGTAGGATTTTTAGGTGTTTCAAGATTTTAATTTTTTAAAGGACTCTGTACAAAAATATCGATTTCTGCCGAAGTAGGGGGTCTATTTACTTGAAATAAAAAAAGTTATTATGACTAGTACAGATCGCGCAATCTATGATGGCCGGACTGAACATAGCGTCTGCGCATGTACAGTCTGTCAGTCAGTACGGATTGCATCCCGCCCCCGCCCCCTGTCACCAAAGAGACCTAAAACTTTACAACTGCGACGCCACTCGCGCAATGTTCAGACCGGCCATCATACAGTGCGCGATCTATACCTGGCAAATACTATGAAATAACAAATAGCACGCCAAAAAGTAACAGTAAAGTGGTAACTCAAAATCTCTAAATTTGTCTACTATTTGTGATAGAACCTTCTTCTGATGCCACGTTTTTGATACATTCAATCGTCGACGTTTACTTATTCTCTGTGGCGCATCTATAAATTTGAATGTTACCTAAAAAAATAAATAGTTACGACATAGCAACAAAATTAAAAATACACTTACTGTGACATCGTTCAAATATACCATGATCGATGTACAGTGACAACAGAGTTCATTCTTATTCTTTTAGTGAAACCTACGAGTCAATCTAAAAATAAATCTTATCTCTGACATCTTAGTCGGAGATATCAGATGAAGTAAATTCATCATCAATTGATTATTTATTTGTTAGTTAGAAACATATCTTGTTATTTATATATTTAATAATAATATTTATATGTAATCTGTTTGGTCTTAGTTAAATAAATTATGGTCATCGAGTTAAAAATGCTGTGTATTAATATAATTATTTTAAGTTTTCTTTCTTACTCTATGTATAACGCTCCTCTCTATGCGAATTGCTCCAATCATTTATGGTAAGGATACCTATATTGTGTAAACTGATGAAATCCTTAGTGGCAATAAGGATTCATGAACTGCATGCTTTTATTATTTTATCATACGGAGCTAAAAATAAAATGGCAATATGCGATTATAAATAATTGTATGCGCTATCTAAAATGCGTCGTTTATTGATTACCAATACACGTTTCTACGTGACTAGAGTATAATGACCTAAGCAGCGCAAAAGCCTCAACATGTTCCAGTAATTAAGTCTCTCATATTAGTAATTAAAGTGCGCTGTAAATATTTACGAATGTATATTTGAAGTTGAAGCAATAAAGGCCTCGTTTTATATACATGTTTTTATTTATACAACAAGTATTAGGATTAGATACTACTGTATTATTCATTGTAAATAAAACAGCGAGCGGTTAATACTAGTATTCCGATAACTGAAAGGCAGAGTAGTTGTTAAAAGATTGTGAATGGGGATTAAGAATGAATGAGTTACTTGTCAAATGTCTTTATGCCGACGACCAAGTAATACTTGCGTCATCGGCGGAAGAGTTGCAGGCGATGATAACTATTATGCATGTTGCTTTTGAGAGTAAAGGAATGGAAATAAATGTAAGCAAGACGAAAGTAATTGTATTTGAAAACGAGGAGTGCATGACGATGTGTAATATCATGATTGATAGAGAACAAGTGCAAAGCAAGTGCGAAGCAAGTGAAAGAGTTTGTATATTTGGGTACTTTGTTTGAAAGGAAAACGATTGCTGGCAATAAAGTGAATGGCACTCTACCCAGTTTTATGAACAGTCAAAATGTATCCGAAAAGGCACGTTTAGCTATTCATAGAGGACTATAAGTGCCTACACTGATACATGGAAGTGAAAGTTGGGTATGGCAAAAGAAGCATGAGAGCAGAATAAATGCTGTAGAAATGAGAGCGCTGAGAGATATAATATGTGGTGTGACTCTGAAAGATAGAATAAAGTGGATATAGTGACAAGAATAGAAAAGGGTTTGTTAAGCTGGTTTGGGCATGTAGAAAGAATGGACGAGAATAGACTGACTAAGACAGTTTATAAGGCTAGTGTGAATGGATCAGTCGTAAGAGGCAGACCTAGGCGAACGTTTCTTGACCAGATCGGAGACGTTTTAGACAAAGGCCAGGTTAAGAGCACCTTAAACCGGCGAGCGTGTATGAGGAATGTGATGAAGTGTGTCAGGATCGTAGCAAATGGAAATATGTAGTCTCTGCCTACCCCTCTGGGAAACGGGCGTGAATCTATGTATGTATGTAGAATAGTTATACCTGTTCCCCTTTTTATTAGAAGGTGTTTTGTTTGTTTCACATACCCCTCTGGGAAACAGGCGTGAATCTATGCATGTAGGTATGTGTTTTGTTTATTACCTTGTCATTGCTTATGCCAAGAGCCATGTCCGTAAGTGACAAATTACCAACTCGTCTGCCATCAATAACGTTAAAAATACCTACCAATGTATTTTTTTTTCTTATGACACTTTTATCTCACCGGTTAGATTAGAAATAAATAAAAGGTACTATACACTGCTTAATCATAGACAGGTGAATGCATAGAGCCGGCAGACTCAAAGTGTCAATTCAATTCAGTTAAATGAATAAATATGTCTGGGTCGGGTTTGGCTCGAACAAATAACAAAAAGGACTTAATTTTTTATATTCAGTATTGCATTAAATTGCAGTTTGATTTATTATTTTACACAGATAACAGTAAAAGATCGATAAATAAAATCAGGAGTTGTAATCTTTAAATCTTAGACTACCGCCCATATTTAATATTTACAAATTAACAATATCAAAGAAAACTCAGGTTACAATTATTATTTTACTAAGTTTAGTGTAAGTAGGTAAATTAATTTCTAGTAGGTAGGTAGGAAATACCTTATTGAGACAACAGCAAAAAAATTTACAACACGTAGTCGAAAGCATACCTATGCTTTGCGGTTGTCGGTTAATGAGAATGTAGATATATTCTGCCATATAAGGATTTATTCGCAGAATATTTTTTTTATCATGTAGGAGACGCCATTTTTTTTATTATTATAATGCATGGAGGCAAATTGAATGAATATTTAATTACCGTTATTCCGGTTAGGTAGTTAAAGTAGGTACCTTTTTTTTTTTACTCGAGGCTATGGTGGAATGTGTTGACGGATACCCTTCCGCAGGGGCGGGCGGAGGCGTTATGTCGGACTCGCCGGGGTAAAAGAAAGATGTTGAAAAGATAAAGGACACACCTACACACTACATAACCTACCACGGTGTTCCTCGACAAAACCACTATCAACGGGGCCGCGTAAATCACTGGCACATGCGGTCGTGACCCCACCGAGGTTTCGGCTCGCCGTATGAAACGTCAGGCCACTACACGTCCCATCTTTTGGGCGAAACTCATTTGTAATACCCTACTGTCCCCGCCCAGAGAGAAGACGGACTCGACAGAGAGGCGCGCGTGTGAACACGCACGCCGCCTCTCGGACCTGGTGCTGAACGGATGGCGGGCAGGCCCACAAAGCCCACCACCCCCAGGTCAAACCTCAGGGTGGCTGGAGGTCATCTCGCGCCCTCCGGCGCCCGGCTCTGCGGTTGGGAGAGGGTTTAAACGCTCCCTCTCCCCCTCCGCCGCCTCCTTGATGGAAATGACTTCCTCACAAAAGGAGGCGACGGCGTTCCACGACCTCTCACTCCGACCACAGACTGAACTACGGCCGGGAGCGAGAGGGCAACCAATCCGATTGCCGCGATCAACTCACGGCACGGCGATGCCCAGGCAGGGCAATTCGCCTAGACAAATGTATCCACTTAAAATGTGGGTATAATTATAGTACAGTAACAAGCATATTCAATGTAACATTAATACGGTATTTATTAAATTAATTACTTGTTAAATTATTTTCAATGGGTACGTGAAATTTGATTAATTAGACAAATATTTTACTTTGAAAAATAAATTTGCATCTATTGGCCTAGATTTAAATACAAATAAATGTGAAATATTTGTAAACAATATTAATAACGTGGACAGACATTTGGTACTAACTAAATTCAACTCTTTGGCTCCAGATATCAAAATTGTTGAAAAACATTCTCTTCGCCTGCTTGGGTCTCCAGTTTATGAAGAAGCTTTTGATTCTTTCTTAGAAGAGAAAGTCCAAAATTTTTGTGAAATTTCAGACCGCCTTTTCAATATTAATATACATTCAGCTTTTACTATAATGCGATACTGCCTTTTCGTCCCTAAATTTACTCATGCTCTAAGGTCATCTCAGTTTTGGAAAAATTTAACTCCATTACTCAAAATTGACAAAATCATACAGAATACATTAAGGCAAATTTTAAATGTGGACTTGAACGACCGAGCTTGGCTTCAAGCTTCTCTACCTGTTCGTTTAGGCGGGCTCGGCGTTCGCAAAATTTCAGATGTCAGTTTACCGGCGTTCCTGGCCTCGGTTCATAGCACGGAAGAATTAACCAGGTACATTCTAGCACCCACACTGGTTAGTTCAGAAGTGTTATGTAAGACCGACGCCGTGAACGCCTGGAAAATGGCTTGCCCAAATACTGATTTGCCTACCAACCCATTCTCCCAAAGGCAGTGGGATAGGCCGCTATGCAACACGGTAAGAGAAAATCTTTTTACTACATCTGTAAGTGTTGCAGAGCGCGCACGTTTGCTGGCTGTGGGAGAATGGGAATCTGGTTTATGGCTTCAAGCACTTCCATCGTCCAACACAGGTACAATTTTGGACGATACAACATTCCGCCTCGCCACCTGTCTTCGTTTAGGTACCCCTTGTGTTTCTCCACATCGCTGTCATTGCGGAGAAGCCGTCGACAGCTTCGGACACCATGGGCTGTCTTGCAGCAGAAGCGCTGGTCGTATTTCACGACACGCTCAGCTAAATGACATTATCCGTCGTGCTCTTATCACCGCCGGCGTACCAGCAGTATTAGAACCCATAGGCTTGGTACGTGACGATGGGAAGAGACCTGATGGTATGTCTTTGTTACCTTGGAAAATGGGTAGGCCTTTGGTGTGGGATGCCACATGCGTCGACACCCTTGCGCCATCACATCTTCCGAGCACGGTGAGCTGTGCCAGTGCTGCTGCTGTAGCGGCGGAAAACCTCAAACGGCGTAAATACAGTAATTTAATTGGTAATTACGTTTTCGAGCCGTTTGGGGTAGAGACGCTGGGTTCATGGGGTCCGGGCGCTCGTGCGCTTTTTAGAGATATATCTAAGCGGCTAATCGACGCTTCGCGTGACCAGAAAGCTGGACTTTTTTTGGCTCAAAGAATCAGCATTGCCATTCAGCGTGGCAATGCTGCCAGTCTTCTGGGCACACTCCCGGTCGACAGCGATGCTGAGGAATTTTACGACGCTGCCTAAACCGGCCATCCTTTTTTATTAATTTTTACAGTGCCATATTTTGTTACTCTTCATTTTGTTCTATTTATAAGTGGTTAGTTTTGTTAATATTAGTTAAGTTGTAAATTATTCCAGTACTTTACACCTCATTTATACACAAGATGTTGCAACCTTTATGCCATATATCACTGTCCATATAAAACTAAAATTAAAGAAAAATGCCCATATAAAAAAAAAAAAAAAAAAAATAAAAAAAAAAATTTTACTTTATCTACAAATTTATATCAATTTGAATAAATCTTCAAATTCAATATGATTTACAAAATAGTTTTACAACTTTGTCGAATGGTTAGCTATTTATGCAGCTGACCGTACCTATAAAATTAAATATTATAACTACCTGTGAATTAAGCCTCACGATCAAAGATTTGTCATAGTTTGTCTTACTTATTTTGTATATCTTATTTTCATAGTTTTATTTCGGACACCGCAACGTTAAGATAATATTATGATACAGGAAATAATTTATTATAAAAATATCAAACTTCGCCAGTGCGCCGTATCACCAGCTATGTGAACAACACAAAACGTGAACAATGCTATTAGATCTCTATAAGCATTAAAATGGTCTATGCAGTGGGTTTGTGCCTTATACATATTATGTGTTTCTAATTCTAAATAAAGCGCTTACTCATATTCATAATGATTTTTGTAATTAGCTAATTAACTAACACGCTTGATGGGCTGTCGTCTGTATATCTAAAAAGTATTTGAGTAATCGTTTTTATTAATTTGAAAAACACGTTATTATTATTACTTATTAAAAATATCGTTTATCGATTAACGGTTGAATAAATTCAACCAATAACGCCATCTTTAGTAAGTAGGTGCAATCGTGCACATAAGTAGCCGAAAAAATAAGTTTATAATAAATAATAATAATAAATAAATATTTTTGTGTATTAGAGTACAGTGTACGCGTCAGTACCGAACTTGTAAGGTGTATTATACTAAACATTTTAAAAGATAGCATAATGTACCTACTTACTACGCGGTCGCTTTTTTGTAACCACCTAAATATGGTCAGGTTACTACGGTCTTATACTTCCTAATGATTTTTATTTTATATCTCGTTAATTATTATATGTACTACGCTAAAATTTTACAGGTATAAAACTGAACTAACCAACTAATTATTGATATAACATTCAGTTTATATATACAAAATAACGCTTAATTAAGTCTTTACAGCTCTTATTCAAAGTGTTAGGACGTTTTGAAGCGTTTTTATATTTAATTAAATGACCTTTAAACGGTGCATAATTTTTGTTTTTTATTGCACATCTAAATTATAATTATGACTAATTCTTACGAAGTTATGTACAAAAAATGATTAGAATCCGTTTAACCGTTTCAGAGATCCAGCAAACGCACAAGCGTTACTCCAGCAGGATATCGAATAACTTCGCAGCCATAACAAATAAGAAATAAGTTGCAACATTTACCTCGTCTAGACAATTAATTATATAGCTAATATTTATTTCAATAATCCCATTAAAAAAGAAAATGTTTGGCTGCGGTAATGTTAACCCAGCAGGAAATGTTTTTGAGAAATAACTTAAAAACTGTACGTGCAACAAATTTTAAAATGTGCGCATCAATTACAGAAGCTGGGCAACTAATTATCTATAACATTTAAATTACTATTTTCGACATTATTTTGCTGGGGTCTCGCACACCTTTTTATATCTGTCAATAGATTACATCACAAGTTCACCGTAGCAATGATAATAACATTCCGACATGTTCAGACCTGCATACAGTGGCGTGTTCCTACTGCGAGTGTGTGCCGCGCTGTGTCAATCACCTCTTTAGAAATTACTAAGCGCGAAGTAAAGTGTTACTCAGTGTGTACACAGTGAGACTCTGTGTCTAGTTTTGAAACGTTTACAAGTATAGAAACTGTGAAGTGCAATGCAAAACAAAGTTTAGTGTTGTTCTTGTTTTAGAAATCTTTGCACTAACCTTTTGCAATTTTCAGGTGGCTATATTTCCAAGTACTTCATGAACTATTTATATCTACTTTAAGGAATGACTATGAATATTATTAGTATTATGACACTTAACTATTTTATAGTGTCGTCATCAGATAGATAAATATTATCTTGCAAGTGATAGCGGCAACTATTTATTTCATATTTACTTTGTTTTGTATGTGCTTTGATATGCATGACCTAATAACACGTTTATGACTCAGACATTAAAGATGTGTAGACTAAATTATTAATGATCATTTTAAGATTTTCCCTCTCGATATGTGTGTCAAACAAACTTACCTATATTTTAGTTGGTATCGGTGACTTTATAACGTAATTTTAATATATTTTGTCGGTATTGCGGACGTATTACAGAGTCAATACTCTTAGGTAGGATGAAAACAAAGGAATCAATAATAGCCCCGCACTATAATATAAATCATTTCCGTTTATTTGTATGCGTCCATCAAGTCGTTCAGTTAAAGATAAATGGGGGATATTCAATATACCGCTGATTGGGAACAAATGGATGGGATAGTGATTCACAACAGAACTCGCAGCACTATGCTATACGCTGGAGCGACAAGTCGTAACAAGACCACGCGACTTGTTTTGAGCGCGTTGTCCGTGCGAACTAAAGTTAAAGCAATCGCTGCCTATCAAGATTATTCGTACCGATCGTGGCGTAGTATACGGCGACAGCACCAAATTCTAGTCATATTTATTTATTTTTGTGATATAATATTAATATATTTCAACAGATTTTATTTAAACATATCAGTATTATGGGGTTTCGTTGTCAAACTCAAGAACGAAGATTAAGAAAGTTTTCGCAAAATAAACTTATTCAGAGAATCAAGACTGCTAAATATGTTTTTATATCTTTGAGTTTCGGTACAGTATTTATAAACTCAATATATTTACGACGATTGTTAATGGACGAAAGTGTAAGGTCGCGTCTAAAGCGGTAAGTTTATTTTGATTATATATAACCTATCTACACATGTACTTTTTAACTTTCTGATGTATGTAATAAAAGGTACTTTCTAATCAGATGTGTATTCAAATGAAAAAAAAAAACTAACAATGTATTAACATTCAAATTCTATGTTATATTTGGTTGGCTTCAGTTTATTCACGTCAACATAATTTGTATAAATATTATTTAAAATTTCTATTCATATTCAGATTTGCCTATCGAACGTAATTAGCTCTTTGCTGACGAAATATAGACTAGCGTCATATAGGTAAAAAAGAAAATAAGTGCAATAATGCTCCCTTCGTTCACGTCATAATTATCCATTTGATCATGTAGTCTTTAATTATATAAACTTCATAAAGCTAAAAGTTATCTACAGGCCGAAGTTTATAGTGCTTGCATGCCTCGGCTTCCCAATTTGGCTCGTAGGTCCCACGCAACACTTCCACGTACTTGGTTACCAATTGGATTGCACTTACGCTCGAGAGGTCGTGGTTCGAACCTAATGCATTGCACTACCGATGTGAACCCATTCGTAAGACAAGCAAGTTAGCTCGAGAACCTTTTTCGAATAAAACACGAAATATGAAAAGATATTCCCAATATTATTATGATAATGTAATGTTGTGGCGTCACTTACATTTGGATTATAGAGGTAGTATAAACCCTTCAGTCGACTGCAAACTTGCTTTATATGTTTCACATAGGAACTTGATTGTACTGCACTGTACTGCTGTAATTGGTTATTTATAATTAGAATAATTTTGTAATTCGCGGTTTTTAAATAACCTGTATTACCATTTAAAAATATTGGAGTACCGGTGATATTCTCTTTATATTTAATTATTTATAGCGCTGATATTTTGAACTCTGTTTAAAAAAAAAAACATCTTAATCATCAAACTTTGAGAAGTACTCGAATCTAATTAGTAGTAATTAGTGATGATCGATTATTAACTAAACATTCGATCGTTGAAGTGATAAACTTAGTTGTGTGGTATATCAAGCAATAAAAAGAGAAATGTCGTCACATTCACCGTAGGTCACGTGAAGAAAAATTTTGAGAACGCCAAAAATAAATATACACTTTTTATTTTTTTCATTGATACTGAATTAATCCGATAATGGAAACATTGGCTGTATTGCTACACCTATGAATTCATAGTACCGTTAATTGTAGTCAGATCACGATGCGGTATAGTACAATGATACGTCAATATAAAAAAAATAAACTTCACTTATAGCAACAAAAGGAATATATAAAACCGTATTTTATACTAAGACTAGTGTTATACCGTCTGTAAATTACGCATTACGATCCAGCACAGTCACCGCGTGTTGCCTTAGCATAAACTCGTTTTCAACAGCGAGAATGTCAGTCTCACTCTACCGTGACGTTGGTAGTATTGCCAGGCGCGCCTTGGACTAACTTATTTGAAATTTGACGACAATAACTTTAACATACCTTATTCATTTTCTAAAATTAACTTTTTTACTTTTAATCTATATCGATATTCATACATTCCTCTTTCTGTTGTTATTTTTAAGCACTTTACTTATTTTTTTGTCTTATACTGTGCGAAATACAATCGGCTTTTAAGCTGTTCCATTTCGGTATGTTGGTCACTGTGTAAAGTGTTTTCTTTATTACTTCAGAACAGTTCGGCACATTAAACTGGCATGAAGTTCGTTCTATTGTAATCTAAAAACACATTTTAGTTTTAGTTTGTGTTTATGAGATTTGATGTTCATCATAGTGGAGTGCGAATTATTCGATGCTAGTGGAATTATGAAAATAAGTGCGTGTATCGCTTTTTAGCGATGTGTGAATTTCGTAAATTGAATTGATGGTGATATAGTAAAATTCATGGTGTTTTCGATATTGCTAGTGCCGTTTGTAAAGTATAGTTCGAATCATAGGGTCCACAAACGAGGAGACGGATTCTATCATGGTCGTAAAACGGTAAGTCTTTACCTACAACATGTTGGCTCTAAATCTTGTCTTAGTTGTTTCAAGTCAGTGAAATATGGTGACAAGTAAGAATGCTTTGTTACATGGGTGGATGTTATGTTCCAGATATAAGTGGTTACAATGTGTTATAGCCAATGCTACGCACATAGATAGGTATTTTTGTTTGTTTATGTTTTGTTCCAAATCCTGTAATGTCAGTTATTTGGATCATTTTGCTTATAATTACAGAAACAATATAGTCGACCATGCGTTTGGTCATACGTATTCAAGCGAGAAATAGATACGCTAACGATTCGTTTTTGTCTAAATTATCGATCACAAAAAACATACGGTAGGGTTCTCATAAACGTATCGTGTTTTGTTTTTAATTTAAAATTGCCGTTTATTTAACAAATTTAATCATATTCAAACAGTTAAATTGCAAAATGCAATATACCCACATATAATAATAAATAAATAAAAAAATATTATGAGCAGACATGGATTATTCTATGATAATATGTGCCATATTTGCAAAAAAGCATACATACTTGTGAGAATTAACATAAGTAACTGTAACAAACCAGTCACTGGTCAATAGTATCAGTTATTCAGGTTTGTGTGTCAATTAACATGCAGATCAGACAGTGAGGTTTTACTTAGTCTGACTAATAAACTAACAGGAATATTTAAAAATAAACAACCAATCTTTCTTAAAGAATTAAGGGTTGTCATTTAAAAAAATATTGAGTAAATATCATGTTATTGCTAAACCTTTACCAACAACTACAAAATAATCATAGCCAGTTTTTTTTCACTATTTAAATTTAATTAATACATTTTCCTGGCTATATGAATTCTATTTGTATAAGCATATTCATAAACTTTCTGTCTAAATAAATGTGACAAAAAAAAATTATATTCCCCAATGTGGTACTTTGAGGGTATTCTAAACCAATATATGTTAAAGGAATATATTTAATATTTTTTGAAATTCACTAATTTTATAAGATATTTAATTAAATACCAATTTAATAAATATAATACACCTAATACAAAAGTAACAAGTGTGGGATAATGATTAGAGGTTTGATTTCTATATATTTAGGAACATTACATTTCATTTCATGGTACACTATCTCATGCCTAATTTCAAACCTTGTGAACTGACCTTAATACAGGAAACTTCTAAGTTGAATATTATATCATGTAATATTATACCTGTATAATCAAATTATAAAGATTTTAATAAAAGATTGTGAAATAATTTGAGTGTTGTAGTAGTGTGAGCCTATTTTTTTAAATAACATCTGTTGACAGCAAATGTTACTTTTTAATGATTTATAAGAATTAAAAACAATTATTTCTTATTAGGTCATCCAGAAAGTAGATTCACTAGGTGTTTTGGGTTTGTCCAACTATTTACAAAGCTTAGCTCATTGTCTTGATTCCAGCTATTGAAGAATTAAATTATTAGGAATACAACATGCAAGTTCTCTTATTAATTTATTGGGTCATTCTTTATTTTATTTTGGGTATTTTGTAGCCACAGATGGTGGGTATTCTGGGAAAAAATTATTGTGGTATTAAATACGGTCAGTGTGGCTCCAGTCCAAGTTATTTTTAAAACTCTGCTGCTAAATGAAAATATATTAAGAATTTACGCACTATACTACTCTCAAAAATGTTATAGTTTACATTACATTAAAATTTTGTGTGTGTGTCAATACCCTCATTAAACAAAAATATTTTTTTACTGTCATGGTGACAGGCAGATACACCTGCCTGTCTTAGAGTAAGTGGTTACTAAAACCTATAGGCGCCTTTAACACCAACCACCACTTTAACGCCCACCTTTAAGAAAGAGGCTGTGCTTCCAGGTCCACACAAAGGTTACACTAGAAGCTTATTGCCCTTAACGAGCCTGTTACCCTTCTCAATACTGAAGCACAAGGCTATTTGGTGATGTTCCTCAGTTAAAACTAATTTCCAGGTTTAAGTGGAGATTTGTTGTCTACATGGATTTATTATGGCATAGTGTACATTGTTAACAGCCCCACAATATAGCCCTGCAGTATTGTAATTAAACCATGTTTCAAGAAGTTGTATTCTTCATCGAAAAACAGCAAATTATTTTTTATAGTTGAATTTTACTTACTTACTATCTAAGAGACAGTTCTGATTTCAAAAGTATACCCACTTAATAACAATGTATTCAGAATCCGTAGTTAAGTAAAATACGCACGTACATGTCTCGTTACGGGAGGGTCGAGGTCAGATAGCTAATCAATGTCAATAATTCGTTACTTATTAATCGATACGGTATATGATTAGAAATAAGCGAAGATGTCTATAGGACGTAATTGCGCGTCTTAATGAATCGCTTTTAAATGAGACACAACATTATTTAATGAAATTTGTTTTCCTTTCAGCTTTTATTACTTTTTAGTCTCCTATCTTATACCTCAGGGTTCAGTATCTGGGCGCACGCGTTGCGTGTCACGTACCACGCGTATTTATGACTTTACCTAGCCTTGTATTATAATATGATAATCATAACTTACGACACCAATGTCTGACTTGTGCGGGAATCGAAACCGCGACCTCAGGCGTGGCAGTCGGTTGCACTAACCTCTACGCCATCAAGGCCGCCTGAAATATAATTATGTACACGATTACTTCTATCAAATTGCGTCAAGAGATATGAAAACTCAGAAAATTCTCAGATTTTCAGATTCAGCCAAAATATTATTAGATATCTATTTTTAATATACATACATACATACATAGATTCACGCCTGTTTCCCAGAGGGGTAGGCAGAGACTACGGATTTCCATTTGCTACGATCCTGACACACTTCTCTGGCTTCATTCACTTTCATCCCATTCCTCATACACGCCCGTCGGTTCAAGGTGCTCTTAACCTGGCCTTTGTCCAGAACGCCTCCGATCTGATCAAGAAACGTTCGCCTAGGTCTTCCTCTTGCGACTGTTCCATTCATATATATATTTTAATATATATATTTACTTAATTACTTACCATTTAATTAGAGAATAAGATCTCAAATCTCGATCACAAATCTACTAAGTACCTATTGCAGTTAACTAGGGTACCAAATACATGTACTGAGTTGTTTTTTTTTGGTCATTATCTAACCGATTTGCAGAAGACAAAGGACATTACGAAAAATTTTGCAATTTTGAAATTAGATTATAAAATAAAGTAAACAGTACGCATCAAATAAAAACGTTATAAAAATGTAAACAACTTGACGTATTTGTACCTATCTATCTTATAAAGTATGTACCGTACACCTATGTATCTATATTTTGTTATTGTATAAACATACAGGCATTTATACAACGAGAAAACTCACTGATATCGAATAAGAATAAAATTGTCATAGAGAAATACCTATCTATCTTTGTTGATTGTAGAAAACATTATTACGTAGTCTAAAGTTTTAATCAGGCAAATGTTATTGATATAAAGTTTAAGCCCATTAAGCTTCTGATAACAAGTTGTTATTGTTGCCTTCCTCATAACAATATGTGTTTAGGAACTTATAAAATAATGCGCTGTCTGTCGATCCTTGTAATCTTACTTGTGACCTTGCCTGTCTATTGCGAGTTGCGACGCACTAGCATTCAAGTACAGACGGTCTTTAATGTTATTCTTGCGTTGTTATCTCTGTCGACGACCTCTGCGAGCGTTCACGTCCACTTTATGGTCTTTAAACAAACAAAGAAACCTTCCAGACTCCTGCTAAACGTTGTTTCAACTAAAACACTCGATAAATGTTTACTTTATCGATTTTTCATATCGACTTTTTTCTACTCGAGTCATATGGAGTTTTCACTCGTAACACTTGAGGAATATTTTTAACGGAGTGCGAACAAAGCAGTGACGCTTGCGTGGAGCCCTCTTTTAACCCTCGCTCATTAAAGTTTCATCTTAGCAGGGCTACGTCCGCCCCGCGGCCTGTATACGCTTAGCTGATTGCGCGAAATACGTCGCTGTAACGTTTTGATGACATACTTTTGTGTTTAATTTTAGAACATAATAATATCTCTATGGAATATATCACGCACATCTATACGAGACATGGTTACCAACTTCTATAATAATGTCTGAAATAACAAAGGTGGTTCGTTATCTGCTCATATATTTGAAAATCTTTGTAGGTAATAAGTAATAACTTAACAAAAAATTATAAAGTCTCGTTAAGCGTTCGCGCGGCGCATTAAATTTCAACATAATCGATAGACACACACAGAATGGTTAACATAACCATGAGTTTGTTACAAACAGTATTTTCGACATGGTCATAGTAAATTACCTAGCTGGTATTGAATATTTCACAATCGCATGCATAAATGCTGCTACGACATCGGAACCCATGACAGAGGATGCAATATTCGCTGAGTCACCTGTTCCGGCTTTTGAATATATTACTTCAGTTTTTGCAATAAGTATGTAATTAGATTATTAAACGCATGAGTCAACAAAATTCAATTCAAACAACACAATTTAAATGTAATTTATGAATTAATGTTGCTTTGTGAAGGAATAAATAAACTAGAGGGCTTTTCTAAGAAGGCGGATAGGTACCTGCATTTCGCTCGCGGACCCCACAGATTTACGTAGGTTCGGTGTTTACTGATCCATACCCCGCATGAATTTACACGTCCTTCCCCTTAATGGATGGGCTGCGAATCTCCTACCCATGGCAAAGAGATAACAATTTTGTACAGAAAATGTGTAATGGTGGATTTTTCCCTTTTGCCATTTAGGTTTTTGTTCTAGAAAGCCCATAATAAAAATGAAGTATCTACTTACTATTTGGAAAGACAAGATCATTTTCGCAGAAGTCATCTAGTGTGTGTTTATAATTCTGGTGAATCTTTACAATATATTCCATGCGAACTCTAAACAGAACAGGCTTTTGATAAAAATTGCAGTTAAACGATTGACGTCTTAATAAAAACTCCTTTGCGTAACGCGTCACACTAACATAACTAAATAAATAATAAAATGGCCGGCATAAACAACCTTTAGAGTATACATACATACATAGATTCACGCCTGTTTCCCATAGGGGTAGGCAGAGACTACGGATTTCCATTTGTTACGATCCTGCCACACTTCTCTGGCTTCATTCACTTTCATCATATTCCTCATACACGTCCGTCGGTTCAAGGTGCTCTTAACCTGGTCTTTGTCCAGAACGCCTCCGATCTGATCGAGCAGCGTTCGCCTAGGTCATCCTCTTGCGACTGTAAACTTTCTTAGTCAGTCTTTCCTCGTCCATTCTTTCTACATGCCCAAACCAGCTTAACATACCCTTTCTATTCTTGTCACTATATCCACTTTCATACCGCATCTCTTTCTAATCACACTATTCCTTATTCTATCTTTCAGAGTCACACCACATATTATGTCTCTCAGCGCTCTCATTTCTACAGCATTTATTCTGCTCTCATGCTTCTTTTGCCATACCCAACTTTCACTTCCATGTATAAGTGTAGGCACTAATAGTCCTCTATGAACAGCCAAACGTGCCTTTTCGGATACATTTCGATTGTTCATAAAAGCGCGTAGAGCGCCATTCACTTTATTGCCAGCAATCGTTCTCCCTTCAATATCTCCCTCATGTTTACCATCCCTCGTAAACAAAGTACCCAAATATACAAACTCTTTCACTTGCTCCACTTGTTATTCATCAATCATAATATTACACATCGTCACGCGCTCTTCCTTTTCAAATACCATTACTTTCGTCTTTATTTATTTTCATTCATTTACTCTCAAAAGCGTCATGTATAATAGTTACCATCGCCTGCAACTCTTCCGCTGATGACGCAAGTATTACTTGGACATCGGCATAAAGAAGACATTTGACAAGTAACTCATTCATTCTTAATCCCCATTCATAATCTTTTAAATCTTTTAAATAATTGTACATGTATAGGTTAAACAGCCAAGATGACGCTACAAATCCTTGTCTAACACCTTTTTCGATGCTTAATCATTCTGTGTAGGTCCCATTTATCTTACCACAAGCTCTGGAATCATCATAAAGAGATTTCAGAGCTCGCGTGAGGTTGCTATTCACTCCATACATGGACAATACCGACCAAAGTTCATTCCTCACCACTTTATCATAAGCCTTTTCCTGATCCACGAATGCGCAATAAACCTTTTGACCTTTGGTCAAAACTTTCTTGGCTATGGCTCCGTAAGGAAAAGACCTGATCCGTACATCCCATACCCTTTCGAAACCCCGTTTGTACATCCCATATTTTTTCGTCGGTTACTTTCACAATCCTTTCAATTAACACTTTCGCATACAATTTACCGACGACGCTGAGCAAGCTAATGCCTTTATAGCTTTTGCAATCTTGCTGTGTGCCTTTTCACTTGTATAAAGGTACTAGACGGCATTGCACCAATCAGTTGGTACACGGCCGGTATTCCAGCACAAGTTAAAAAGGCGGCACAACTGAGTTGCTATGAGACCCTGTCCAGCTGTCAGCATTTCGACTGTAATCCTATCATACCATGCCTTTCCTAATTTCATGCTTTTCAATGCTTTCATTATTTCATCCATACTAATAGAGCTTTCATCATTACTATCATTATTATTCATTTCGAAACATTGCCCTTGCCATTCCTCTCTTTCAAATAAACTTACAAAATATTCTTTCCATCGCTTCAGTACGCTGTTTTCTTCATTCAGTAAACTTCCATTCTTATCTCTGATCGATTTCAGCTCTGTGGTTAGGGTTTTACCTCGAACCGAGCAAATGGATTTCCAGAAAAACTTTACATTAGTCCGGAAATCTTCAGATAATCTTCAATCAAACTCGTCTTTCAATTACTCTTTATTCCTTTTAATTACATCTTTTACTACCTTATTCATTCTTATAAACTTATTCCTAGCTTCATTCACATCCTCATTCGTTGCTTCTTGAATTCTCTCATTGGCTCTGACAAATAGCCAGTCCAACCATGCCTGCTTCTTCTCACGTACTACACCCCTTGCACATCTTTATCCCACCACGCATTCTTCGATTTTATCATTTTCCTCTTCTTGTTCACAGCGCATACTTCTAACGCTACAACAACCACTTCATGCTTAAACGATTGCCATAATTCTTCTATATCATCAATGTTACAAAATCTTTCAAATCTTTTCCTCAATTTGTTCTTATACTCTTCTTTATAATACTTCATCTTGCAAATTTTCTACTTTCCTTCGTTCTTGGGCACTTTTTCGGTGTCGCCATCCTTTTAAGAGGCCACGTATCCAGCTCATAACCAAAAATGGTCGGTATGGACACCAATACCTCTATATACCCGAGTGGCTAGGGCATTCTTTCTCAATCTTTCATCCACTACAACAAAGTCAATCATACTACTTCTTACATTCTTTGCTTCTCTTGTATAATGCTGGATTCTTTTGTGGGCAAACATAGTGTTAGTCACACAAAGAGTCCACTCCAAACATAGCTCAAGCAATCTTTTCCCATTCTCAATCACGCTTTACTCCCACCCAACCATTAAAATCCCCTAATATTATTAACATCTCGTGTTCCTTGCACTTCCTCAAAACATCTCTTAAACACTCCCAAAAATCTTCTCTTTCTTCCCGTGCACTCTGAGACATACCCGTTGCTATGTTTACGGGTGCATAGACCCCTACCATGAACACACGAGTAATCCCCACTTTCATTCTCATCCATAGTAACGTAGCATTCACATATTCAAATTATTTTACACACTCATTAATTCTAGCAGACAGAATAACACCAACTCCCTGATAGGCTCTGGTATTGCTAGGCACGCCGGACCAATACGCCGTGTAGGGTCCATGCCTACTGGTATTACAGCCTTTCCTTTTCGTCTCATTCACGCACAGAACATCAATCTTTCTCTCATTCAATTTTCCATCCATCCCTCCTCCAACATTCAATGTAGCAAGACGGCTTTTCGTAGGCCACTTTTCGCCCTCGCGAGAAACGAGACGTGACGGGTGGCGGACCGCGTCGCCGCCATACGGATTATTAATAAAACCAAAGTCCATATGCCTTCCCACTATTGTTAGGGAAAATACTGTCCACCTCCGCAAAGCCCTTTACGGAGGTAATGTGGATCCATCCTGTGCCCTGTGACCACCAACACAGGCACCCTCCGTTCACGACCAGCTTTTCCCTCTGGCCACGAGTCCATCAGCACGGGTCGGTTAACACCTTGAATCGGAGTTTATTCTCGGATCTGCTCCCTGAAAATTGGTTTGACTTCGGAGTATTCCTTTTCCTAGACAGGTTGCAAACCAATGCTTATGAGGCCCATCTTCCCGGTAGAGTACCCTGGTAGACTCCTCTCTTTAGAGTATAGATTATAATTATTTGGCTTAAGTACCTACCTACGTACCTTTTTAAAAACAGTCATTAGGATCCAGATAATTATGTCAAAATAATACTGAAGTCATCTTCTATTGAATGTTTAGTTAATAAGTAGCTGTATTCATTTTGGTATACGTTCGCGTTTTAAGTTTATCATAAAATAATATGTTAACAATGAATGTGTGCTATCAAAATAACGTATCGTATCCACAGGACATTTTATTTTTGCCTACCTACATAGAAAGCTGGTCTGCTCTAATGGCTTCTAAACAATTATGGCGGGCACGCCACGCCGGTCGCACCTGCCTTCGGCACACGGAACGCCGGTCCCAGCTCACACCTGCTCGACAGATGTGGTTATTTTGTTACACAGATACCCTCTTCCAATCATTGCGTACAACTTTGACATTTACATCTAAGCTAAAAGCTCCCATTTGTAAGGATATATTTAGAGTTATTAAATAAGCCGATTAATGCACCCCTCTTATAGAATTAAATAATACCGGGCACGTGCTTTGCGGCACGTTAAGCCCTATTTTGAAGGAGGTGGTCTTATAATATGGTTATGGTGGTCACTCTGTCTTTATAAAATAGCTGGTTAGTCGGAAGGTCACCCCTCCGAATGCGGCGTGCGCGCATGCGAATGCCGACATAATACAGTTCGCTGACCGCAAGGCATCACTTGGCCTCGTTCGCTGCATAGACTTGCCAATATTCTTGATATTTTTTGTGCGATAATTTAGGTATGTTAAAATGATGTACTCCAATGTCTGTTCATTTTTATAAATAAATATTCTAAATAGTAATGCTATCGTTGTATAGCGTCGGCCCGCGCGGGCAATACACTACTAAGTAATAACAATTTAAATGCACCGAACCTTACGATCGAAAGCCTCGTGGACTGTAAAGATACTTGCGGATCAAATTAGCGTGGATTTTCCTTTTATGAATGTGTTTATTCATTACGTTGATGACTGATAACAACTTTCTTTGTCTTTTTGTTTTAAAAACAATTGATGTACATAACATTGTATCGTGAAGGCTTTTCAAACAATGTCATACTTCACAGCAATAACTGCGTTCCTGGGACGATACGAGATTTTTAAAGACTTTAGGATTAAACAGTAGAGTATATAATTGTATATGTCCAAAATATCATAATAGCTCACTTTTGCTTTAATAAATATATATAAAATTTTGTTATAAAATGCATAATCATTCAATTTCATTTTTACAGTATTTTAATCTGTCATGTCTCTATTGTCTGGCCACCGGTGTGCCGCCGCGACTCAATAAGTTTATGACTTGTTCGCCGGTTGACCTAACAAGTTCATTAGTTGAAGGTGTGTTCTTAAACAATAAATAATTTCACCGATCCCCTCCTATCGTATGTTACAATTTTTTCTTATAGATACAGTATAATTTTCCTTTAAGCATAGACTATGTGTTGTTATATATCTCTCAGGAAGCGATAGGGTGTCACTTCGATAGGGTGTCCCTTCCAGCGAATGTCGTAACAGGGGAACAAGATATTGCGGTAGCCTTCCGCTGCACCTGTCTGTTAAGTAAGCGGCATACGGTTAATAAGTACCTACATAATTATATTTTATAACAATATATTGTACCTGTCCCATACTATCACAAAAGGGTTAGGCCGAAGTGATTCATACATTATGACAGCTATCTTAACCTAAACAGTGCAGATTGTGTGATGAAGAACCTATAACCATAGGTCCACAGCTGAGAATATCCTTAAGTACTGTACAGATGTACCCAAAGATACGTTGACTATGAATCTAACACGAGATTTTTCGACCGGCTGCGCTAACGCTGCAGTACTGAGTTAGTCTGTTAGTTATATTTAATAGTAGGAAATAAATCGTCTGCTATTTGACATTTACAGGTTACTATTATTAATGTGTATAGAAAGCGAAATTAGTCACATTTTATGTGTATGGTAACCAACCTACTTTTAGTCTAATCTATTGTATTTGGTACTTTTCCTAAAAAGTATGTCGTTTAGCAACTTTGTATGGCGGTCGTTGAGAGCTGTCATACTGGTACGTAACTATACAGCTGTCATAGTAAACATAAGATATGGCGTATGTAAATCTTTTTGAGGCTGATGGTGAGTATTTAAAGTCTTATTACACATTCCAAGTTGGATGTTTCCTACATCGACCCGTCATTTAATTCATATTACGTTCAACGTTTGACGTGTTATATTATGTATATTATTAGGCTTACTAACAGTTTACCTCTTTACAAAGCAAAATGCTAATAATAAATTGATTCAAACAGATTTCGGCTTTATTATACTATAATAACAAACGTAACTAAGCCTGAATATATTTTGTCCTTTATATACCTGCCTATATCGGCCTTATATACTTGTACCGGAATTTGCCGAGATCGTTAGATCCAGAAAATCTCTGACACACGTCTCTTACACAATAGTGTTTCTTTGACTCATACAAATAAATACGTAGTATTTGCAGAAAATGTTGGAGTGTGAATATGGCACTTTAACAATAATAGTGATACTAGTTTCGCTTATTTTACCTTAATCTATTGAAAAAGACGAAAATACTTTTCTCGGTGTATTTATTAGTTTAAAAGACATGTACTGGGCTCCTTTTCATTGGAAATAAAGGGATTAAATTTTAGGGATTCATTACCGTCCATAATCCACAAGCCCGTATAATCCTAAGATTACCTATCGTGTAAAAATGAAAAATGTATATTGTTTTATAAAATACACTTGGTACATTTCCTCATTGATTCGTTTGTTTAGGGTTATAAGTTGAGTGCTTAAGCTACTGTTGATTGTCGCCTGTACTGGTTTGCACGGATAGTGCAGGCGACAAGCGGTCGCCTCGCCTCGCCTCGTTTACTGCGTTGAGTATTATATTATGTATTCGAATGCTACAAGTGACCATTATTTGTCTATTCAGCAAATAATTGTTCTGAGTCTGGTGGTCTTTGTGTCAGTTTATTAAATTATTGTAAAATCCCCCGCGAAACATGACTTGATTCGTAGTGTTAAACCTGTCACGTCTAAAATAAATTAAAAGAAAACAGACGAGTAGAGAAATGTGTTCGACAAAGCGCTGATGATGGTCAATTAGTCCGCCGGACAAAAATGCCAACTTGTGAACGTAGCAGCCCGAGGGCACGATTGCCACGCAAACCTTGTCCGCCGCTGAGTGCTGTAGGCTTTTTCGTTGCGGTCCAAATATCTGGCCCACTGCTGCCCACCGCCTAAACGCCAAAAACAAAACGTAACGGTTCCGTAGAACTTAAACGTATAAGTAAATAAGAAAGGGTTTTCAGCGGAAAAGAAATCTATGTATGTACATATATGCTTATTAATTTCTACACGCTCTATAGAACGACGTTACTAGTATAACCAATGATATTAAAACGTAAATTTTTTATGAGTACTTGCATACGACAACAGAGACGCACTGTTTCCCCTAGTCTCCTCGCAGGTAGAGATTTTAATATGTAAATGAATAATACGAACTATCCTTTCAAGGCTAAACCGCAGTGCCAAGGCCACATAAGTTGGAAAATCAAATAACGGTGTTCTGTACTGGACGATCACGAACCGAAACGCTATGCGTGGGACGACCCCTCATTAGATGAACAGGCACAATGGTGACGACAATCAGTGGATACAAACGACTCTGATTTTGTCTATTTATGGACGTTTCTGGATGACGACTGCGTAGTCCAAATTGATCCTTAAATGAGTCGTGAGTTGTTTCTTCAATTGCTGATACATTGTTGTTGTGCCTAGCGAGTTTTATGGTCTTCATAACAATGAAAACTACTACTGACAGTTTAAGTTCGCTATTTTGTGATGTTTGCAAGTCACGTTTAGTGATTCGGTTAGGGTTTCTGGAATTAAGTGACCTATTCTAAAGCTGAAAACAGGTTACTGTATATTATATAGGAGATATTTTAAAAACCGATCCACTTTTTTGTAGATTTGAAAACAAAAATAAAATTGATCTGATTTAGCTGTCCATCTGTCTGTGTACTTACATGTATAACGTTTTGCGTTATGTACACACAGCTGAATGCATTTTGTTCTGGATATCGCAAGTCAGTAGCTTGGGGTCGAACTTAAAATGGAAACCACGTTTAATCTAATAACCACAATAGAACTACAGTTATTTGTAATTTCTCAACTTGTCATTGCTAAACCAATATTATCACACGAATCTGTAAGAGGAAGGTGCCGGTGTCTGTAACACAGTTGATACTAGCACAGGCACTGACGTTCACTGTATCTCTAAATATACATGTCGTTGTACATAATATTACTTTTATATGTGATTGAGATGGACAAACAGTATTTGGCTTTTGATAATAATTATTTATTATTATTATATTATAGTTATGGTAAAGTTAAAAAAAAACGTCAATGATGTCACAAGCGAAATGTAGCTTACGCGGCTTACATTTTTTATTCAATTATTAGTTGAATTAAATAAAAAATATATCTGCGATAATTCATTTAAGTTCGATAGTTCTATAAGCCAGTATTGGCTGCATCCCCAAACTAGGTGTAATAGACGTGGGAACATATCGTAGTCCTCAGCAAAGGAATCAAGTCAATAAAACAAATCATCACTGATTCATACCATTTTTGTGATCTCATGTCTTTATCTACGAATAAAGACGCATATTACTGAGTAAACAACGTGCTATTCTGAGATATTCATTACAATATTAATATCAAATGACTGTATAATGATACCAGCAAAGTTGTAAGCGACGGCTGCTGAATTATTCACAGTGAGGCAGATACCTGTACAACGTTAAGTTGTGTCATCAAATCGTAGGCAGACATAAATCGATTCGTATCCGGATAGCGCGTCGATTCAAAGTAATTTCCGTCTCTTGTAAAAAAATGACCGTTGGATCGTCGACCGTTGCCCATCGGCCGTTGATTACACGTTATGGATCGAGTACCTTCCTCTACCGATTTCATTCGAGATGTACTTTAAGCATCATTTATGTGTCATCTCCATGTTCATGAATGTTCTAGTAATGTCTTTGTTTGAGATTTTGACCAGTTGATATGGTCTGACTGCCCCGTGATCTGGCATAGCCTATATTTGGGTTGTTAAACGTTTTATAAACACGTCTAGATCTTCACTTCACTATAAGACATTAAGGTATATTTATAAGTAATCTGGCGAGTATTACCTATAGAATGCATCCAAACAGTTAAGCTTTTACACAGTAGGTTTCTGATGACGATCGTATTCACCCAGTCCAAAATGTCAGTGGCTTTATTAAGTACTAGATGTTCCCGCGGTTTCACCCACGGTTATTGTTACTGCGCCGCCTCCGTGGGTCGTAGCGTGATGTTATATAGATATAGCCTTTCTCGATAAATAGGCTATCCAACACTAAAATAATTTTTCAAATCGAACCAGTAGTTCCTGAGATTAGCGCGTACAAACAAACAAACAAACAAACTCTTCAGCTTTATAATATATTAAGTAATTAAGTATACATCGACAACTAATCGGCGTAAAAGGTACTTTAAAATCATTAGTCAGTGCGGTATTTCCTTGGAAGGAAGGAAAAACTTAGATCGAATAAAAATGGTTGTCATTTTATATTTTGCATCAAGAGTTTTCATGGTAAATTTAAATAAATTGACACATCAAATTAATTAATTAAGATGTTGGTTAATTTCCTTAAGATATAAATTAATCAAATTATTTCAATTATTTTTAATTATCAGTTAGACGAATACACCTGCATATGAACCTAGAACTATATTTACCCATTTTATTTATTTTTATTATATACATAAAAGTAAAGTTATTTAAATGATAATGAATTAAAAATAAGATTAAATATATCAAAAAGTACAACATAGTTTCTATACTATTCAATATATTCAAAGGCAACTAGCGGTTCGTTCGAGATAGAAAGTGTTTAGTGATGGCTAAACCCACGAGAGCTTTAGTCTTGAGATCGTGACTGCGAACGGTGAAAGTACAGGCACAGTATAGCAGGGGATTCAATAGTATTTTATAAATAAAGTCTTTCTCGAGAGTAACTTCATTAAAACTGAGTAAACCGAACTGGTTTTGAGGCTTGTGGTCGGAGGGGCACTCGCTGCGTAGGTGTACGTACTATATAGCTTATTGCGTATTACCCACTACTACAATCGCTTGTCTTTCATGACTCAAAGGAATTCTCGTCGTGTAGAAGTGATTCTTCGTAAACTTCCGTCGTTCCCATATTCGCCGCATATGGTGTGTTGCGACGACACCGGATGCAGCGTAGCCTTTTATCGCCACGTGCTTAGTTTGCTGAATAGCCAGTACGATAGCCCGGCGTCATCGTCACCCTAGTGACGTGCTGATTCACCTCCGTAGTGATTCTCAGAAGTATCACTACGAATACACTCATGCCACTTATAGCTCCAAGTGTCTGCTATTAAAATGGTTCATATTCCTGCTGTTAATCTAATATCGAATCAAAATTGTAACACCAGACAAAGGTGAGACAAGCGGAAGAATCGAGCATAAAAATTACATACAGACATGCAAATGAACTTAATTGTTATTGTCACGGAACAAACAGCCACTTTTACATAATATCTTAAACAAGGAAACCGCTATAAATGTAGATTAATAATCCGGAGACAAATCAATAGCGAATGTTCCTGGAAACCAATCGAACTCTCCTTTGTTTCTAATGATTTAATATTCGATGGACTGACTGGAGAGTGTTATTATTTAAATGCTGGCCCTCGGTAATTGTGGGTCGGCATTAGTAGAATGTCCTATCATCGGACCGGGAGAGAGCGGGGTAGCGGCGGGAGGAGGAGGGCTTTGACCCCGTGCCCGTAATCAGGGCCGCTCTGGCCGCCGCGCCGCTGTCCTTGCTATCCTCTTTCGAGTTCAATTTGTATCTTATTTTAACAACGCCATCTGAAAAGTTTCTTTTGTCTCGTACTGATAATGATTGTAATATCTAATCGGTCACAACAACAGCGACAGTTTAAGTGTGTCATCAGTACTGGCACGCAAAAGAGTGTGTTTAGAGATAGAGTGGCCTAGTTCGCAGGAAAGCACCGATAAGTTATCGTCGATGCGATCGATAAAGCACTCTAAGCACTAAGGCGCTTTTAGGTCGAGTAACACAGTAAATCTAATATGTAATTGCTTAACGCTAGTCATCGTTTAATTACTTCATAGACGCAAATAGAATGTCTACGAACGGTTTATTGTTTAATAACTGAGGAACTTTAATAATGGTTAATTTTATGTGGCTTGCGTAAGTGTCGGTGCATCGGCCGCGACCGGTTCTTGTGGGCGTGGTTATAATTTACCACAAATCTTGACCCACAGCTGTCTTAGACCAGTTTCTCTGATGCGAGGGCTTGATCCGTCATATCAATAAAATCTCACTCGGACGGAAGTACGTACGTGCTATACAAAGTTTGTGGGTGGTAATATATAGGTGATTATTATCACGACTGAGCTTTAAAACATGATACTGATTTTATCAGTTTTTTTTTAACTTTTAGGCTTTAATTATATACTAGATATAATTAATTTGTCTTATTTTCACGCCACAATGGTGTAAATAAATTCTATGCTTTTTATAACAGAAATATGTGCATATGCATTTAAAAATGACATAGATTTTTTCTTTTTGCAATAACTAATAATAATGACACTGCGCTAGATTGGCAACTAGGGTTGTCTAATTACTATATGTAGGTATAGTAAAAAGATATACATATGTCTTTTGATGATATACTATGCGGGCTTCACTTTGTTGACCTAAGTGTAAATTCAACAACTATACATTTTAGTATGTTTTTTCCAGCTTTTCGCAATTTGCCTTATTGGTTTAGTCTGCGTCATTGCTCGCAAGTGTTGCAACTGCAGTTGCGGAATTAAAGAGATTGCTAATGCGTTTGGTTTAAAAATAGAACAGCGAAATTAAACCAATGTCACTATTTTACTTAATAGATCTAAAACTGTAGATGCCGTCGTCGCTGAATGAATTATATCTATAAATCTTGCCTTTCACACTGACACCCGCGGACTAACAACAAAATTCCAGCTTCCCGGTAAATGACAACAGACTCACAGTTTATTATCTGACACAATCACAAACTTAGCTAAGGAATTTCCATATTATCTTGTAACTCATCGACTTCCAGGCAGTAGATTAAAATGTTTCATATTACTTAGTAATATCAGGTACTCAGTAATATAAAAAATATATATGCCATCTAAGAAGCAGATAGCCGATAGGCTTGTAGCTGACACCATACAAAGATTGGATGCGCTTTAAGCACAAAAGACACTAGACGATTTGCAAAGCCTTTAGTAGTACGGAGCACTAACGACATAAAGTATGTATATGTATTTTTATCCATTGTCTAGTACCCATAGTACAAGCTCTGCTTAGTTTGGGCTAGATGGTGTTGTGTGTATGTGGTAGAATATTATTATATTATTATTATTACTCCCTATGTCGTTAGATTGCCTTCCTCCCTTACTATGGAACACTTAATTTAGCAGTGCGGATAATTGCATTCAAATGTATCAATAGCATTGTATGCTGTATCCTTGACCATGCGAACAAAATAGATATCCCGTTTCGCACAATTGCATCTGGATATCATTCGACTACAATTGTGAACATACACTAAAATTAATAATTATTCGAATATCATGATTCAAACTTAATAATAAAAATGAATATCGTATTAAATTTGTTTATAAAATGTATAATAATAATAAGCATCGCATTGACTGATTATTCAAAATATCAAGTAGGTGTCTATCTTGCTATTTAGTCTAAAGTTTTAAGGCACACACGGTATAAAGAAATACCTGAAAATTGTCGAGTCCTAATTTTAAGACAATGAAGCCAACCGGTCTCATGTATAGAATAACTGACAGATGTGGCATTAGTGACCGCGAACAATAGATTTTCTATTGTGCCTTTTGTATGGCATGCTATGCGTTAAAATATACGCAAGTATGTGTTCCTTACATACTTACAAAGTGTCTGTACAGTAGATAACTACACTTAGCTACTTATTTGTTATGTACGTGAAATGTTTTTTTTTAAATATATTTTTGTAGGCTTGTGTTTGACCGCGATCTTAAGTGAAGATGCAGTCGACGATGGAGCACGCTTGCCTAGAAGATACCTATTCAGTCGCGACTTGAAGACACCCAGATTGTACTCATCGGGCAACAGACTTAGTTAGCGAATTCCACTCCTTAGCGGTACGCATTATAAAAGCGAAAGCAAAGCGCTTCGTACGTAAATGTGGTATATCCACCATGTACCTGTGTTGCTGGTCTGATTGTCTGGTCGTCCGATGGTAGAATGGAGAAGGAGGGATCAAATTATGCAGTTCTTCTGCACACTCTCCGAAATGTATCCGATAGAAAACTGAGAGACTGGCAACCTTACGACGATGCTCTAAGCTTTGGCGTCGTGTGTTGACCAGTTGGTCATCGCCGATAAGTCTCCTGGCCTTCCGCTCAATTGACTCCAAAGCCTCCAGCTGATATTTTGCAAAGCCATCCTAGAGGTGAGAACAGTACTCCATGCAGAATCAAACCTGTGCTTGGTACAAATTAAGCAAATATCTGGCATGAAATACTGCCTCACCTTACTGAAGGTGCCCAGCTTTTTGGCGGCTAGTTGGACTTTTGCCTTAATATAGGAGCCAAAGTTAAGCGTTGGAGTCAATGACATACCCAGAAGAAGGCGATACAGGCGTGTCAGCACGGGTGACAACTCAGGTGCACAGGTCTTTAGTACTATGGCTGGAATACCATCAGGACCGCTGGCCTTGTTCACGTCAAGATTCTGCAGCGTTTTACGGACCTCGGTCTGACGTATGCTTATATCTGACATGCGGGTCTCGCAAGCTGATAGACACGGCGGTGTCACGCTTGCAGTTTCCAGACACGAAGATTCTGTGAAGAAAGAGCAGAATAAATTCGCCTTATCCTCAGCAGTGTGAGCCAGAGATCCATCAGGTTTCAGCAGTGGTGGCAGTAAGGGGCGACTAACTTTGTCAGGGACCAAAACGCTTTACTACTCGCAGGGTAAGAAGCTAGTTTGTTCCCTACACGGCGTATGTGGTCAAATCGAGCTTTCCGTAGAGTTGTATGACTTGGCAGCTTTGTTAAAGGTTCTTTTCTTGTCTGGTAAATCCTTAGCCTTACTATTTCGAGCGTTAACCCAAGCAAGGTAAGCTTTGTGGTTCAGCGTTTAAGCGCGTCTACATTCAGCTCCAAACCAGAGTTAGCCTTGCTTGACGTGTTCAAGTCAGAGAATGGAATAAAATACTCCATTCCCTGACGTAACATATCGGTGATAGCATCGGCACACGCTGTAGGATCACCCGAAGAGAAGCAAGTAGGCTGCCAAAGATAAGATGCAAAAAATTGCCGCATCTTATCCCTGTCTGCCGACTTGTATCGCCAGACCCGCCGGGAGCTACTGAGGGGCTACTACTACTAACGTCCTGTTATAACGACTTCCTACAATTATTTTTAATATTATTTTCATTACATTACATGCGTCATCCGGTGAACGTAATCATGACCCAATAAATTGTTTAAATTGAACTACTTTTTACAAGCTTTATCGCTGTTATTCATAACGCTCTCGTTGCTGGATCTCTTGCTGCAGAAAAGTATGAGAGACATTCAAATAATGTGGATTTTTTTCTTATCGTGATCTTAGAATGGTTAGCTAAAGGTGTTTTATATTTCTCTAGGTATGTTCGTGTCTCATGAATACCATCTACATAATAATAATGTCCTCCAGAACGATTTCGGTCACGGCGGCCAATCTTAACGGAGACTGGCCATCTGCGCAGGAGATATTATAGTGCACAAGCGTGTGCGCAAACAAAAGTGCACTCTCTGTTCCCTAATTCTCATGATCCGATGGGACGGTAATCCGACACGACCGGAGAGAGATCAGGCGCAGGACCAACGGCTTTACGTGCTTTCCGAGGCACGGGGTGTCCAACACAGCCAACTTCCTAACTCCGGGCTGTTATTGAGATTTCTTAACAGAAAACACAATAACTTTTTGTTGGCCCGACCCGGGATTGCACAACAGTCGCAGTCACTACCGCTGCGCCACGGAGGCAGTACATCTACATAAACAACGCCCATTACCGTATATAAGCTGTTCCTGATACCATGCTTCTAATGAAACATTGCGGATCTCATTAAACCTAAATAAACGACACTGGTTTATGTAGCAGTACGATTGGCAGTACTATAGAGTCGACGTTACTAGCCGAATGACGTCGAATGGCGTACGAGTGGCAGAGTTGTACGTTAAAGTTTGCACGCGGACGTGAAGTTCTTATACGTTGCTCTCGTATAGCTTTGTTCCTTGTCCAGTTCGATGAGCTCAACTCTACGATGTTAAATCCGATGTTTCCGTAAAGGTACGTAATAAAATCGGTTCTCGTTTATAAAATGTCGGAGCGTGAGAGACTTGAAACCGTACTGAGTCCGTGAAGGATAAAAATATATGTTAAATAAAATGTTTACATGATAGAGTTAAAATCCCATAAAAGTAGTTTCAATTACAATGTCTTACTCTCGAGTAAACGTAACTAATTGGGTTGTAATCTCATTGTTACAGTGCTGCGGACAGTGCGGACTCACCAATACTGGAGGAAGCTGGAGAGAGCGGCGCTGAACAGAAGCCAAAGCCTCTCATCAAATATGGAGAACTCGTAATACTCGGGTAAGTGGCTATCCTACATAAAAAAGCAATACGCAAATGCACTATTATAGCCCTCAAGTTTATGCCGTGTTTAGCGGCATCGTGGTGTTGTGTTTCGCGAAAATACTAGTGCACAACTCTCTTGATTTAGCACTTGTAACTTTCGTATCAAGACATGCGCGGTATCAAGTGTGTCGAAATGCACCGAGAACTATAAAAACTCATCATAGACCTTCAGACTTCTATAAAGGACTCCATAACCATTACTCGAACTCGCCGAACCCGCACGTATAAATATTTTAAGTGCATATTGTGACGTAATTTTAATTTCGACTGTTCATGTCTGCTTTGTTTTACTCTATGTATCGTCATAGATCGATGTATTCGGGTCACGTACACCGATAGTCTAGACTGAATACAGGATGATAAATGCTCCTCGGATATAAATAAATGAAAACTAACTTGACACTAGGCGATCTGATCGGGTATCATAGCTGTCAGTTTCCTTGTGGTAATCTATTGTAAAACAATCATAAAAATATGAAGTCTTATCCGTGTCTAACGTAACTACTAGCATGCAAGAAGATGGTTGCTATTACGAATTTTCATACCGACATCCTCTTTCATTTCCAGAGTGGGTTTATATACTACAGATATTCCTATTAAAACAAACCAGTAGCAGATCCTTACTGTTGGAGTCTCAAACTTTTAAAGTATTTTTTGCATGTGGATTCTTTTAATTTAATCTTAAATGTGCTTTGCAATAAGAGATTCATGGAAAGTAGTGCCCTGTCGAAATAAAATGTCTTGACTGATTTCTTTTACATCGCAAGGATACATCAGCTTGATGTTTTCTAAAGCTAAACATTAATATATTTTATTAGAAAGTGCGCTTCAAAAATTTTTCTATAGTTAAATCGTCCTTATATTGAAATATATGTCTACAGTTCTAAGGTTTCCACGTAGACTTGCTATTGAATATCTACATGAGGACGAGGTTTTTGACATCAGCTAGTTGCTTTATATCTGTAAGGCAAATGTAAATAACATGTGTTGTGCAAAACTTCGGTTAAGGCAAGCTAATCACTTCAAAGTAACCAGAACACAATATCAGGAAGAAAATCGTTTCCAGCCTTCCAATTATCTTCGTTTAAATAAGGTATGAACCGCTAAAGGTATGGGCCTTGTTTAAAGAGAAGGATCTTTTGAAACTGTTCACATGTACCTACATAATATGTTTACGACATGTTCTTGGCTATATTTGTTTTTAAAAATCATTATGTGTACTTTTACCTTTTTACCTTATTATCTGTTCGACAATCTAGAATAACAATGTTAGATTACAAGGCAACTGATGATAGGGATGCTATGTGTCTTTTGAACGTAAAATACACAAAAGTTAGAGTATTTTCAGTAAGTCTATTTGTCAAGAAACGTATCGATATGCGATCTTTTTTACCAAGTTTATGAAGATTCAAAGTTGCTCTCTGATGATGAATGATGGTCCCTAGTAACTGACCTATCTGTGGATTTCCTTACTAGTGATAGGAACTTGACATAATTTATATTATGAAGCGAGCTCAACAGCAAATTTCTACAGTCCAGTACGTCAAACCACAGATCGGTCGATTATTGGAAACCGGTGTTGAGCAATACATGCAAACTTCAATAACTTGAATCCCAAACCAAATTCAGCTATAATGTGAGAATCAATGTTTAGGTACTAAGAATCTGTACCGGTTTCTGAAATTCCGATATGGGTAATGAACTCGGTTCAGAGTCGGTACTCTTATTACGTCACTACTAATGTTTATCCTTTAAAGCCTTCACATCAATAAATGTCAATTAATTGTATATATTATATTGTTTTTGACCTATAGCAGCTTACCGTCAAAATTATTCTTTTTTTTATTGTCTTTGAATTTCGGAATTCCCAGCTACGTATCGGCTGTCGTGGTACTGGAATTCCCGTAACAGGAAGCGTACAGTAGTGATTACATTAGCATTACGCAGTATAGGGTATGCACATTGGCAATGGCGTCAAATTGCAGTAGGACGTATACTTGACCTTATAATGCATCTCAACAAAAGTAGACGACTCTTATGCTCTAGATTGATTGATAGGTTATCAATAATCCACTTTTCTTATTTAATAACTAATATTGAAAACTAGTTGTACCTACGATTGGGTTCATATATTATGTGGGTTCATACGTATCTACACATTGTAACGGACTTTATACTTGACGATACTTATATGTATTTTTTGACGTCTCGGGTTCCATTACTGGGACGGATAAAGTGTTATTGGGGTATTTTGTCAAAGAACTATCAATAGCAGCATAGAGTGTGGAACTGTGCTCCGTAGACTGCTCATAATATACTAAAGCTGTTTAATAGGCTCCAATAATCATCAAATAATAGACTCGTCTCTTATTACGTAGGATTTAATATTATTGTTTGTGACAATTGTTGTGTAAACATAGTTTTTTATATGTACCTACATATGATCATGGTTGGAATCTAGGATATAAATATTTTGTACACTGTTGAAATGGGTTTATTTAGGATGATATAGAATCCAATCTCTGTATCGTCCTAAATAAACGGTTTGCACGTCTGAATCGTGCTTTCATCTCATATTCGATCCTAGCTGGTCAAAGCGCCGATCGGACCATCGGTATGTAGCCTTTAATCTCGCTAGAGCCTTAATCAAAGTCTCTTTAGTCAGGTTTACAGTCTAACATTTAGCTTGATTAGGGGAACTTGAATAGTTCCATTCCTCTCGTCCTGTGAACGCAGTTACAATAAAATAACCTCATAATTTCCTTCTCTAACATCTACATCTAATTAATTCAAAGAATTAATATTCTATTGGTGCAATTTCTATTACGACGTGCATATTGAATCCAAAGATTTATCGATCAATTTTTTTTTGCGTATGGTAATGCGTACGTTTCAATAATTTATTAAAGCAATTATTATTATATTGAACTCAATATTAACATATTATTAAAGTTATGTACCTACATATAATTATTGTGAATGGTATCACCCTAAGCAAATATATATAGGTACTTGTATCTTGTATCTTATGTGGGGGCTAGTCAGTGCAGACCGGCGACACTTCGACCCAGTGGGATCTTTTGTGTCGACGCTCTCCCAATAACGACTGTCATATATGTAGATATAGGTACTTACGCCTGTTTCTTGGATGCTTGGACTTTAGTCTCTACTATGGAATTTCACTTGTTTCACTTTTCACTTTCCACTTTCTTTTTATTGACACTGCTATCCTGGCATACATATCTCTCTTGCTTCATTCATTTCCATTTTATTCTTCATGCACACTTGTCGATTTAGGGTACTGTTAAACTGGCCTAGAACTTTCCCTAGAGGTCTGCAACCTAAGACAACGTGCGCCTATGACTTACCATTTTAACTATCCCGTTTACAATGGCCCAATACTCTTCTGTTCGATCTCGTACAAAGCCCTTCTAACTTACATTAATAAGACAAAGAAATATACTTACTTTACATAAATAATTTAGTATCTATGAACCATGCAATATCTAGAAACCTTGTGAATAAAAAGAAAAGTAGTGTCGGAGATATAATTTTCTTTTTCAAACGCTGCTCTTGGAAATGATATATTATGATTATCTTGTATCAAAGCCTACATCCATATGACAGAGAAACGTGCGTGATTGATGGCAATAATGGACCAAAGGTATGGATTATATAAAAGATCGTCAGGTCTATTATATCCACGCGTTAAACGAATTTTATCGCCGGGTAACTAATACGAAATGTTTCCGGCCTCAATATGAAGTTCCTATATAACTATTTAGCAGTTTAATGTTTAAAACGTCCGCGAAAACAGGTTAGGTTGACGATAATACATTTTTGTTTACGTAAACCGAGTTTCCTTCCACCACAGTAGCGTTTTAGTGACGTGTATGTCACATGTGGTTGTATTAGTAAACAAATTAACACTTATAACCTTATTATAAATACATACATAGTTTAGAAAACCTGTGTATGCTGATACAAGTGTGAAAATGAAAATAACGAGATTCTTCCTTAAACCGAGGATTTCACTCAAATCGAAACAGACCGGCTAGAAAAGTTTTTGTATCATACAAAAGATTTTACCAAATTGAACAAGTGTTTAATTATGTCATTAATATGTAGCCTAAGATTTTTTATAATATTGATTACCCGTATCATGATACGGGTAATCATAAATTACTATAGCATTATGTGGGATAACGTTTTAACGAATAAATAACACAGGCCTTACGTTTGTTATTACTTATTAGAATAAAGTATAATAATAGAAATATGTGGGTAGATAGCCTTAGCTAAAACGAAATTCTTTACTTGAATAATAGTGGAAACTACGTTGTGGCGTGTGACCTTAGTAATATTGTTTTGTATTATAATATTGAAGTTATTCACTACTTGAAACTATTCGTAAAATGTTTTACAGTTTCTCTTAAAATGAGGGAAAGTGTACCATTTCTATAAACAGAAGAACAGAACTAATAAACATCAATTTTACGGCTGTGCGCAGATACCAAGTTCGCAATTTTGAGTCAAATTGAAATTCGCTTGTAAAAGCTCTCAATTTAGATCAACTGGAATTATTAACGGTTCGAGAGAACGTGACTGTTTATTAATTAATGTTCTAATACTTGTAATGAACAATTAATCCGGGATAAGAGATTAGATTAAGTACTTGGGATATATTTGTTTCGTCAAGCAATAAATCTCTTGAGAGTTATAATGGTTAATTTTAATAGATAATTTGTTTGCAGTCGGCTTATTGAAGTTACAATGAACACTTAATCAGATGCAGATAAGCCTCTTTGTTCAATTTATCTAATTATATTTATCAATAAGTGTAATGTTTAAGTAGTTGTTGTCCAAAGCAAAGTACAATACTAACAGTACAGGCGAGGGTACGTTCGGCCATGCGTGTTATCGATAAATGCGTTAGCGACGATGTTAGCCATTCTTATACTTGTATTAAAGGCCTTAGGAAAGCAAAATGGTTTAGTCACCTAGCCAAGAGTTGTAACAAAAGGGGTCATCTTCCCTGCAAGTGTCTGTTAAAGGTTTTAACCCTGCTAGAAACAAAACTTCTTTAGAAAGTATGAAATCCAGGGTAACGGTAAGGTAAAATAGCGGGCAGTGTTAGGCAAAACCAGACGTACAACAGTCGCTTAGTTCGATACGAGGTATGGATGGCACCGTTCTTTTTCGTAACGATAGACGTAATTTAAAATCAATTATACATTGCTTTAACGATGTGACGTAAAAATAACTGCACGCTTCGTTGCACAATGTTGTCGAATGTCTATAGTATGCTAATTCTTACATGGCCACATTAATAGGTAATAATAATATTCTACACATACACACAACACCATCTAGCCCAAACTAAGCAGAGCTTGTACTGTGGGTACTAGAGAATGGATAAACATACATATATACTATTTTTTGTAAATACATACGTATTATACATAGAAACACCCATACCAAGTCAAACATCCATGTTCATGCACACAAATGTTTGACTTGTGCGGGAATCGAACCCGCGACCTCAGGCGTGGCAGTCGGTTACACTAATCACTACGCCATCAAGGCCGAGGTAATAGCTGACGATTATCTTCCAAATAGTAATTTAGGAAAGGAATGATCGGTCTGCCTTTTTTCCCAGAAGACGGATTGCTCCTACTAGTGAGGCAAGACTAACATCATAGGCATAGCCAACAATAAAATAATTTTGAGTTGTTGCACCCGAACCAGCAGTAAGAACTAAAAATGAATACTCATGTGGCTATATGTCTTATAGTAGAACAGATGGCCGTTCAGAAAATAAGATATATCGTACTTTTGACTGTCTATCTATTAACATACGAGGGTGCGTTTTTAAGTTCGCGGAATGGAGGGTATGGAAGGTGGTGGGGGTGCTTGTTTAGTCACTAACGTGTTTAGCAACTAATAATTAGTATATATACCGAGTATTATCATAATGAGGTCATTAGTCTTTGAACTATCGTCCCTCAAGCAACTCAATCTGGAAGAAATTGTGAAGTATGGAGAAAATCGAGTTCCGCGCCGTTATAAAGTTCCTTACCAAGCAAGGAAAAAATGTTCAAACCATTTTGGAAGAGATGTCATCTGTATACGGGGACTCTTGTCCAGGAAAAACCATGGTATACAAGTGGCACAACCTCTTTAAGCAAGGCAGGGAATCAATTGAAGACGATTCCCGGCCTGGGCGGTCTGTTGAGGTCACCACTCCAGATCTTATCGAAAAAATCGAAAAATTAATATTGTAGGATGCACGTTTGAAGAAAAAACAAATCGCAGAGATGGTTGGAGTATCTGAAACGACCATTTTCAAGGTTCTCCATGATCATCTCGGCATGACAAAAGTCAGTGCAAGATGGGTGCCTAGAATGCTCACACCGCCTCAAAAACAGAAGCGCGTCGAGTGTTCGCGTGCGTTTTTGAGCCAGTGTAATGAAGACAAGGATGGTTTTTTGGAGCGAATTGTTACTGGGGATGAAACTTGGGTTCATCACTATGAACCTGAGTCTAAACAAGATTCCATGCAGTGGCATAAAAAGGGTACACCACCGCCTAAGAAATTCAAGGTGTCGCAATCGGCGGGAAAGCTCATGGCGACAGTTTTTTGGGACACAGAAGGAATTTTGTTGGTTGATTACAAAGAAAAAGGTGTTTCCATAACCGGAGAACACTACGCTTCAATTTTAGAGCAGTTAAAAGAGGCAATCAGAGAAAAAAGAAGAGGAAAATTGACCAAAGGTGTCCTGCTCTTGCACGACAATGCTCCTGTTCACAAGAGTCGAGTTGCGTTGGCTGCTTTGCACAAGGTGGGCTTCGATATCATTGATCACCCACCTTATAGCCCAGACTTGGCTCCCAGCGACTATTATCTCTTTCCAAATCTGAAAAAAGAGCTTCGAGGAAAGAAATTTTCAACCGATGAAGAAGTGAAGGATGCAGTTTCGGCGTATTTTTCAGAGAAAGACAAAACATTTTTTTATGAAGGTATTCATAAGTTAATTCATAGATCTGAGAAATGTATTAGGGTTTCAGGTGAATATATTGAAAAGGAAAAATAATTTTGTAATATTATTTCATCCCCTTCTATTCCATTCCGCGAACTTAAAAACGCACCCTCGTAATTAGTGTTTAATAATAAAATAACAAAAAATTCGATAGAATTCATTCATTTATGGTCGTAGTGTACAAGAAAATTAAGGATGGTGATTTAAAAAAATCATATCTAAGGTAGTAGTTAAAAAAGTATTCTTTTGATATTTTTTTCTGAACGTCATCGGTTCTACTATAAGAAATTTCAAGGTTATC
This sequence comes from Catocala fraxini, assembly GCA_930367265.1. Classification (NCBI taxonomy): domain Eukaryota; kingdom Metazoa; phylum Arthropoda; class Insecta; order Lepidoptera; family Erebidae; genus Catocala; species Catocala fraxini. The sequence continues at coordinate 9,720,150 of OV884040.1, read as the reverse complement.
CATTAATAACCGGACACCCTGTATGTGTACTATTGAATAATTCCTTACATTTAATAAAACGCAGATTTATAAATCTTTGAATCTGTCTACTAGTGCTTTTGTTCGAACGGGACAAAATAAAAATGTGGGTATTTAGGACGTCATAATCAGCGTGAACAAAGTTATAGTGTCTTTGTAAGTTAACTTACTGGATTCAGCAGATATTAAAAGTATAATCAATAATATAATTATGAAGCATTGTGTTTTATAGCCTTAATAGTAACACGTTAAAAAAGACAAAGGCAGAAATGGAAGTTATGAATCTTATGAAGCAAAACATTTGCCATTATAATAATAGACTCGTTAATTGGATTATTTCATACAATGAAGGTTCATATCAAAACGACATTGCAGACCGATCGTTCAATATGGTTAATAAAATCACGTGCGGCCAGTCTTTACATCAATGAACATCATTTACATATCACGAGTCCTCCTTGTGTAATCTCTTTAAACCTTCTCTGAAGTATCTACATGCTCGTATTCTCTGTCGAAATGTACAGGCTAGGATGAAGGAATTTTCTTAGAGTTTAAAGTAGTTAACATGTATCTGGACTTTGTGTTTACTATTGCTAAAATATGTCCAGGAATTGAAGCTAAATATAATTATGATGATGTTCTCGAAGATCTGTAAAGTCTACCAACTCGCACTCGGTCAGCTTGGTGGAATATGGACTAATCCGTGTCATATTTTCTAGCGGTAACATGGCATCGTACGGAATTCAGACGCACATCAAAAAAAAACGAAAATTGTAAGAAATTGTACGCTCATTAAAAAATAGTACTACAAAGACTTAGGAGAAAACAATGATCAAACTGTCACCGCTAGGAAGCATACTTTCTGGTGGGCGCTATTTATTTCACTATTAGCAGTCGAGTGTTCAACTTTCTTGCAAATCAGAAAAAAAGTCGAGAAATGTACTTTCAGGTTTTAAAGCGTTTTTAGGTATACACACATATATGTACTCTGAATACATATGTATATGTACTGTTGAATTATTATTGCAAGGAGAGATTTGATTAATTATATATCATAGATGACGCAGAATCTTTCAAAGCTGTTAATCCTCTTTTTGACAAAATAAATTAATTCAATGGAGGTATAGTCGAAAATCTTTGTGGAAATAGTTTGTCACAAACATCGCAACTTTTTGTCGTGTATGTACTATATACGTCTCCACAAAGAACTTTTCAACAATACTAGTAACATTGCATATGCAGTTAATCAACGTTAGGTTTCCGTTTTTTATAGACTGATAGTGCTGAGAAACAATATCAGTGCGCAATTTCTGGACGTTTATATTATAGTCTTTTCTAATCATATGACAAACTAGTTAAAAGAAATGTGATTGTTTCGATCTAATAAAATCAAGAAATAACTGACTGTCTAAACAAGCCTCTTTAAAAGATTAAACAATAGAGTCAAATGCACAAGTATTTTTGACAATTATTTTGTCTAATCCTGAATTTGATAGGCACCTATCCATTAGGTAATAAGTCAAGTTGAGTAGGCCTTCTTTGGGGTTCTGTTTTTCTTTTAATCTTAATAACCTCTTGTCTCTATTAGCTTTATTTCCCCAGTTCTCAATTAAAGTAGATTTGCCTTTGCAAATATCGACACCTTTAGTCCTATCGGTCGGACCTTTAGTCATGAAAAAAGTATTGTCACTAACATAAACTTTTTATTTTTGTAACGTTGGGGGATGCATTGACTCATACCTCTCCGCGGAAAATGGGAGCGTAGAGGTGCAAAGTCAACATAGGTTTACTTTGTAATAAATATTCTAGTTAATGGAATCTAGGCATTGTACTTATTTATGTTTGTAATTGCTCAAATCACACATGTTCAATCAAAATGCTTTTTTACTACCTTATTAAAATACGAGTACATAATATGTATGTATACCTAAAATTTATATGATAAGGTTGTCAAAGCGGTCATATCGGTCATTGCGCGATAAAATGTACATATATTGCGCAATATTTTAATCTTAAGATGATAGAGTGCGCTATGTAAATAGTACCAAAGGTGCGACACTGGACCCATGCGGATCTTATGTACAGTAGAATTTCTGTTCGTTTAAGTGTTTCTACCTTTCTATACCTCATAAATTAATATTCTTGCAAAGTTTAACTTATTTCTGCAATATACTAAAGTATTTACAAGTACTATTTATTTGCTCTCCTGCTTTGCGACGATTAGAGTTAGAATTTATCTTTTTTTCAATTCCTCCAATATACTTCCGATTAAATTCGCTGCGGGTGCCGATGTAGTTTAACTTGCCCAGAGAATTCGCGAGTATTAAAGCTCTGTGTTTTCCATGGTCATTGCTGCTCTAACGGTGTGGCAGTGGTGAAGAAAAGTGGGATTGGTTTCGAAAGAGAAAACGTGCGACAGTGGCATCCATGAAACGTTTTGTAGCAGAATAGTTAAGTGTGGAGAAGTAAAAAGTAGTTTCCACTGCTTTGCGGTATAAAACGTAACTCGTAACGTTTTTTTTAAAAATTTTTTTTTTTAAATTAAGTAATCATGATACGCAGAGTTAGTGTACAGATATGTAATATACGCACATAGGCTTGAAATTGTAGTATTAATTATGATATTAGTTTACTATAAACATAATTAAGACAAGTAATTTAGATATTAAGAATAAGAAAACGAAAGCGTTTATTCTCCATGTATTACACATATTTAGCTTGCCAGGTCAAATTTATTATGTTACGTTAAAAATATTGTATGATAGTTATATAAACAAAACATGTTCAATTTAAGGATCAAATATATCCAAAGACTTTTTGACACTATATGTCCCAATCTGTCACGTCTGTCTCCAATATAATTATGAACATAAAATATGTTAGTAGTGGCACAGTATTATAATATATAGTATATATTTAGTGTTATTATGCAACCACAATACTAGCTTTATCAATTCCCAAACATTAGCTTTTATTTGTCATATCTAACAAAGATTTAAATCCTTTAATGTCTAAAAAATGTTTGATTTGTTAAATTTGTTTAGTCACTGACGCTGGCATAAAAAGAGTCGTTGCTATCGCGGCCTACTTCAATAACTAAAGAAGTAGATTAAAAGTTTATAATGCAGATAAACTGGAATAAAATTTGCGAAAGTAGTTTATTACCAGTCATTTACAGTGTGTACCATTATTATAACTTGTACACATACGACAATTCTTAAAATGCATTTCTTTATCTATTCATATTTTTAAAAAGGTACTGTTACTACGTCTCCTTTAAAATGAAGAGAACTGTGAGTTGTACAACGAAATTAACACCGTAGTCTTGTTTAATCTTTATTCACCCAGCTTAAGCTACGTGTCATGCCTTTTAAGGACTGTTTATAAATGTATCACTTTCTATTTTGATAGCGACTCTTCACATACACGAACATACCCTAGCCTGCAGATAAATTGCGCAGTCGTGATCATAACAATCGCAGTACTTAGTATCTGTACGGCACGCGTGTGGAATCTCATAATCACGGTCATGACATGAATTCATAATAATTGTTGTATATATCGAGTTCAAGAATTACTGACCGCAAAACTTGCGTTTCTCGTGTTACGTAGAGGTCATGACCATGCCCCAGCTTGTCTGCATTACGTATTAAAAAAAAACTGGTGATGCACTCGCAGATATCTCGCAGATACAAAATTTGGTAGATATCACGTATACGACAGTGTCACATTTGTTCGTATCATTCCCTTGAAAGAGCAATGGACCGACGCGACGCGCGACTCCTAACTACTTTTGTATTTTTTGCAATTAACTGTTTTTAATGAAAATTTTGTATTTTCTGCTAGCGACTGCTATGGTTTTTCCCAGAACAGACAAAACAAAGTCACGTGGAACCAGATCATTTATTTATTAACTTCAACAAAAATTGACACCTTGATACGTGAACTTGCGTTATACTTATGTTAATAATAGCGCTATCTATAAAAACTAATTAAATCATCACTTAGTTAAGCTGAGTATACATTTTTTGTTCCATGTGCGTGTGTACTACATGCATCGTAGATGTCATCGCAATCACGTTCCCATTACACCAAAGCCGCGTTTTTATAATGAAGCTAATAATTTAAAAGGCGGCTTAAAATCCTACCATATTATTATCAACCGGTGGCGTGCTCAGAAGACGGGCTTGCCACGTTGAATGGCGAATGGCGATGCTAATCTGTGTCAAAAAAGACCAGACCTCTGGTCACGTGAGGTGTCGTTCAGAGTTAATTGTATTATTTTATTATAAGAACGTAGCATGTTAATCTAAATGACTTTTTTAATTTCTATTCTGACTATAAAGAATCGCGATATGGACATCGGCAGATAACTCAATACTTATGTTTATATAATGCTATCCGCCGCTAGTCACATTTTAACACTATCATGACTGTTGTTTCTACATTTGTGACCCAAATAGATACAAACGCGCTATACATAAACGTATAGTTCAAATATTATGACGAGAGGAAGAGTGAAAATAGCAAACGAGACTCGCATTACTGAAACGTAACTCCGGTCTTTAATTATGTACGCCTGCATACATAATTATTATGATGTATTCTGATGAACGGCGATGCCGAATGAAGACTTTATTTGTACTTTATGCGTTTGATTTTTATATATTTAGAATCTATAAATTATATAGCTGGCGCCCCCGGCTTTAGCCGCGTGATATTTACAACATACAATGTCATTGCTTTTTATGGTGTTTTTTTAAATTATTAAAGTTTAATTAGGTCTTGATAGAAAAGTATTGTCTGCCGAATGCAGCATTACTCGCTTAATATACTCTCAGCTTTTATACAACGTAATTAAGCTTATATTTATTGCTTTAAATGTTGTTCTTCTTTATTCAGATATATCTTGTTGTTGTTCCGTGTCGGCTCTGCTATCTATACCTAAAATCACACTGCCTTGTTACACGGTCGGCGTAAGATATGACATATCCACACTTTCGGCCTTAATATTAGTAACGATAGTATGTTGGTGTAACTCTGGCCTTTGTTATTATAATGCGTTTCAATAACGAAGTCCCATTTGACAGATGTTTGTTGAACAGCGATAATGAAGAGACCGTTTCAATCAACACATCACGAAATCGATTACCGATGAACTTTCCAAACAAACTGTAATCGTGGGTTAGAATAGAAACAAAAATTATAGAAACAGAAAAACAAGACAGAAGTACATCTAAGTTTGACATATCGAAAGAATAGTTACATCAAAATTATAAATAACGTACTTAATTGTAAAAAAGAATCTGGACTTATCCTCGACTAATTCCTAGTATCAAATATTTACTCCATATTTAGTATAATGGTGAAATAAATGTGACTTTGATTTTCACGATTTCTTTGAAAACTGGGATATATAAACCATACGTTCAATATCGCATCTTCAAATCCATATTTTAATAAAGAAAATATATTGACGGTTTGCAGAATCGGATTTAAGGTATGTTGCAATGTAATAATAATTAATACCAAATACAAATTTACAAGAGTATTTCTCAGACAATTGTTTTTACCTCGAATTAGAATAGAATATTACTATAGAATTATTACAATCTTAATGACTATTTAAATGATGAACATTTTACAAATTAATTTTATGATAATGTACATAATTATTCCTCTCTGACATTTTAATTTTGTAATTTATTGCTATGATTTGATTTATGTTTTGTTTTCTTTGACATTTACTTATTTTTTCTATATTTTATTTCTAATTCGTTTCGATTTTTGTGTACTTGTAAAAACATTTGCATGCCAACATTACTTGGCGGAATGTGCTGTTCTGTCTTATCAAAATTGTACCAACTTTTATACCACATTTTCGCAAATAAATGCTATTATTATTATTATTATTATTAGTTCGATTTTATCCGATTCATATTGTCGCGTCACTGTGACTGAAAGTAAAAAAATTACCTTAGTATTGTAGTAATATATAATAACCATGGTATTGTAGTAAAATGTTATTTTATTTTGATGTTTAAATTATTTAAGACTAATATCAATAGAAATTATTAGTTGATTATGTTTGTGAAACAATGACATAATGTTTTTTATAGATTCTAATTATTTTAAATAGTCTTTAGTACCATAAGTAATCATTGTTTATTTTAGCAATTTATATGAAATGTTCAGAGTTACGTGCTATGAAGTGTCAAAAGGGACTTCGTATTTGAAACAGACTATAATAGTTTATATTATGACAACTTAATATCTATATTAATACTTAACTTAAAGTCACCGGTGATTTTCAATGTTAATGATATGCCGTCGCTACCGGTCAAATGCTGATTGTATATTCGGACTTTGAATGAACCATTACATCATTGAGCGAATTCTTTATTTATTTAGCTTTTTTTATATAAGCCTTGTATTGTTTGGATTATTAAGTTACTCAGTCAACAAAGGTGGCAGCCTATGATAGCTTGCCTTAAATTTATTGAGTTAGAGAGAAAGGTATGTGAAGCGTAGTCTTATTCAATGGGTAGAAGGCAATAACAGTTTTACTACGCCGGTTTCCTGTGAGAAGGTGGAACTTCCCAGTACGGGCTTTCTTATTTGTACCGGCATTAATAATTATTAGGTGCCGGCTTTTCTATTTACAAATTTTACCTTGTTTTCCCGCCACATTAGGTAGTAATCGGTCACTGAAACGTCTGCACCAGGACACCTTAAATTAGTAGTAAGGATTGCTAGATGGGTTTCGTCTAAATTTGTCAGAGTTTTTGTGTTATTGCCAGACACACAGAAAAATATAAAAATATTAACTAGTTTACGATATTGATTGATTCGACACTTGGTGTGACAGCAAAGAGGAAACGAAAACTCAAAGCGTACCAGCGATAAAAAAAAATTGGCGCATCTTACAATTCAAATATCACTACATAAATTATCTAATTTCCAACAATTTGATTTTTTTAGAACATATCGTAGTTATAGTAAAGTAATAAGTATAGTAAATCGACCGAAAACGTTGGCACTGGGATCATTTTCAACTATATACCCTCCAGGTGTGGCTTGCGGATCCATTCTGATACAGTTTAAATAATAATTTGTATGCTTTTGTTAAACCGGCGCCTGGAGAATTTGCTTTATTATAGCAGTAAAAACGAAATTACGAGTTGTTTTACTGTAGGCATATGGGTTTTACAGCTGATGTTACGTTCTCTGACACGTTATTTCTTTGTATCGTGTTTAAACGCGATGCGCCGCGGAAGTTAGTCTGCCTGAGACGTGCGCCGATGCCAAAATAGCTTCCCTGTTATGATACGATTAAATCATAACACATTGTAATCGTGTGTTATACAACAATACATTTTAACTCTCTAAATCGTTGAATAACCGTAATTCTTGAGTGTTATATCGAAACCGAATACTTAAATAATAGTTTATAACGACGTTGGATATCCAATCGATGTCTCAATTTAGGTAGTCGTAATGCGTGTTCAATATCGTCATTTATTTCTTTTATTCGCTGCCGTGATGGTCTTGTGGTATCAATGTGAGCACTTGCAGTTTGCGGAACTACCAATCGTGTTCGATGCCCTTCTTATGCAAACGTCAGTTGCTTATTTCTTTTTAATAGTCTCTATTATTGGAATAGCAACCGTGTAGCAAGCATGCATTGTCTGTCGATCTGATAAATAATCATGACAATACGGGAATTGAAAGCCTCAAGCTTCTTTTAGTTAACAAAAAGTCAGTTTATGAAACCAGTAGTAGCCTGCCAATATGAAAATCTTAAAATTTGTAGCACTAGCCTACCTAGCGAGCATACATACGTAAATGAATGTACTCCTTTGTCTGATATAACCGTTTACTCAATTAGCTATTAATAAACCTCTGATACGAGCACGCTACAGGTACTGCCACAAAAAAATACAACGTTTTCTAATTTATTTTTCGACTAACGGATGAGTAATTACTTTGACGAAAAGAACCTGAACCTTCGACCTTAAAACTACAACGTCTCTTTGATTTCTATTGACTCTTACTGACGCAGTTCGGGAAGTTTCGTGGAAAACCTTACAGTGAACGAATGGTTTGTGAATTTGTCGAAAGCTTAGCGTTTCACTTGTTGTGATTGACTGTAAAGGTCACGAGAATTCACATATTTCGTGTTAATTTGACCTTTGTTTGACGTTTGGTATTTTGTATACAGATTCGGCACGTGCTCGCTTTGCTGGTTTTTTATTTATGACGTGTAAAATGTGTCGAGTATTCACCTTTTAATCTTGGATAATCTTGTTACTAATATATTTTTTTTAGAAATGTCCACCTGTAAGTCACCTGTTGGCCTTAGTTCGATACCAAAGACGAGATAAGCTACTAGTCGTTTTAACACTAGCAAGACGGAAAAAACAGCTAACCTACAAAGACGGTCATTTGACCCATCACTGTTCTTGTAGTTCTAATTATGTATATAATATGAATTATAAGCAGAAATAATAAAAAATACTCATAGCAACAAATATTTTTAGATTTGTAGAATAATATAAGAGCTTAATTTATAAAAAAAATATTTACAGTTACGACACAAACATTTTTGATTGATTGAACTTCCTCATTAAGGCTTTTTTGCATAAATCACACACTTTATTAGTTTTATTTTTACAAAGAGTTTGGTAGCAGTGACGCCTCTTCTTGGATGCTGACGTTTCTGAGGTGAGAGGACGTTGCAATGACGTCTGAGGAGTGGGTTCTTCTAAAGTGTTACTCAGTTTGACAGCCAATTGCAGAATAAAGTCTCTTCTACGTATTTTTTTGTTGTTTGTTTCTTGGTACAACATCCAGGCATTTATTGCAGATAAATCTAAAATATTATAAAAAAATTGTACCAGCCATCTTCTTGAAGCAGCTTTCGTGCTATATTTTATCGCCATTTGATCGACTACGTCAACACCATATTTATTTGAGTTGTAAAACATTGCAGATTCAGGTATTTCTTATCATTGCCAGTGTCTATCTGAACTGTATCATGTAAGATGTTTAGTAACAATACATTTTTGGTTCTCTTTGTTTGGTAAACTGTCAATAAGCATAGGTCATTTTCGGTTTTTAGTGCCTTGGTTTCATACAAATCCAATGTTAGATTCTTTACGTACGATGGAATATCACGTCTCCCTTTGTTTATAGTACCAACAAAAGTTGTACGTTTTGCAAGCAAACTTTGTGCAAGAGACACCGATGTGAAAAAGTTGTCTGTTGTCACATGTATACTGTTACGCCCAGTGACATCTCTCAGCATTGTGGGAAAGACTCGGCAGTTCCGTCTAATAATTTATTACACCGCCACCTATTGACATCTTACGAAACTACGTAGTACGGTACGAGAATCATAGAGTTAACGCTGGTACTTTCTCGAAACATCGTACTGTTTACATACCGGGTATAGCGTTACTAGAAAACTCTAGAAACGCTTTACCCGCGTATAAATAGGGCGCACGCGCACCGCCGAGTCAGTTTACAATCGTAAGCGATCAAGTGTTCATCAAAGCGAACGGAAGCAGAAATACTACGGAGTTTAAAGCTAGTTACAGTGGAAAAGTGAAGTATAGTGTTTGTTGTGTTTAAATTTAATTTTTTAAATTTTAATGTGTGTTTGAATAAAACGTGTTTTAGTAGGTAATATTGTTTGCATTCTTATCCGTCGAACCCAGCACGTAACAATACCTTTATTCAAGAATGGCTCCATAAGACGCACGCAACGACGATGTGTTGTCCGAGATTTTGATTTTTCGGCCAAGTTTCGTCTTTTCCAAGATAAGGAAGGGCGTTCAACATGTACTTTAATTTTACATCAACACAGAACCAAAATTTGATTCCAAATTTGTCTGGTTTATTAGCCATATATTGAATAAAAAGACATCTAACTTTCGTAGCAAACAGCTGTTCATCTATGGTTACATTTTCGCCCGGTTTGTAGCACGAAACGCAGTTATCAATAAAACGATTCCACTCTTGAATACAATACAAATTTATCTGTTATTATTTTGGTAGATCGTTCTGATCTCACATAGAATCGTAGATATTTCATAATTTCTTTGAATCTATCCCTAGGCATAGTTTTAGAAAAATATGGTATGTCCCATATCTTACTCCACAAATCGTTCACAGATATATTTGTTGCTACAAAACAACCTCTGACATACAAATGGAAATTAGTTTTCAAGTTCTTCAAGAGAAATAGACCATGAATGGCCAAGCCTACGAATAGCTTCGGCCTCTGTACAATTTATTATATGTCGTAAAATCGCGTCATCTATCTAAAGTTTAGAGGCTGTCATAATTTCTCTCCAACTTGTTTTCGTGCATAGGCGGTAGGCCCTGATTGTTCAGTCAAAATATGACGTCGTCGGCGACCTGCTATCTCTGCACGATTTTCAAGTGGAAATCTGTCCACAATATTCCACCTGGAGACATTATAATATTGTTTTGAGGGGTATTGCCATAAGATGTTGTTCGAACACTGCATCCTCGTCTCTGATACTGTCTTCCTCTAGTTTGCTGAATCGCAGCTAACGGTATGTTGCTGTCTGAATCATCACTAGAACTTGACTCAGAAGCAGGAGTAGGGCAATCACTGTCTTCAGCTTGTGATTGTAATACACTTTCACCTTCACTATCCGATTGATCTTCAGGCAAACATTGAAGTAATGCCAATATTTCAGCTTCACGGGCACGTCGAGACATTTTCACAGAATATTAAATCAGAAATAACTAACTTGACTCAACGAGAACGCTTAGAGTAATGAGCAAAGGAACTAAAATATGTAGGTACGCAATACACGGTCAGTCAATAAAATTAAACTAAATATTATCAACTTACCCACGACAACAATTTATTCATTTATTGAATAGGTCAAATGACCCTAGCCGCCTTTGTAGGTGAATGCTATTTTTATCAATGTTTGGATTATCATAATACACTGTAAATGCTTTTGTTTTAAAGCTAACTGTAGTTCATTAAAAGTAACAAGGTATGAAATTATATAAACAAATAGTTAATCCGCGGTGCAAGTTTGAATTCGGGTCTAATGACCCTTATCGTCTTGCTAGTGTTATATTATGAATTCTTCAGTGATAGCATGGATCCTAGATGACAATAGACTTAATTCCTGCTGTCCCAGATACAGCTAGTGAAATGCATACGCCTCTGATGGTTACGCGTGGAAGTTACCTACATTTGTTAGTGAATGAAGGGGGGAAGTACTTCATAAATAAAATAATTCATTTATTAATCAAGGTTATCGTTCTGTAGTAAACATATTGACGTGCCTTCGAGAAAATATATAAACACGTACTTAAGATAAAAATATTCATAACAAAAGCTTGGATTATCTACGTTTTTACAATTTATGACATTTGAATACATTCACACAAGTCGTTAATGAAGTATACATGACTCACGTCTACTTCCCTAAAAGATAGACAGGATCTGCAGCTTTCCATTAGCTACGTGGTACTAATATACATTGTGACATAATATACCTCTTAAGCTTTATTTAATCACTAGATGATCCCGCGGTTTCACCCGCGTTTATCGTTACTGCGCCGCCCCAGTGGGTCGTAGCGTAATGTTATATAGCCTATAGCCTTACTCGATAAATAGGTTATCCAACACTAAAAGAATATATAATATAATATAATATATTCTATCACATACACACAACACCATCTAGCCCAAACTAAGCAGAGCTTGTACTATGGGTACTAGACAATTGATAAACATACATATATACCTACTTTTTTTTTTTGTAAATACATACGTATTATACGTAGAAACACCCAGACCAAGACAAACATTCATATTCATGCACACAAATGTTTGACTTGTGCGGGAATCGAACCCGCGACCTCAGGCGTGGCAGTCGGTTACACTAACCACTACGCCATCCGTGTAGTTAATTTTTCAAATTGAACCAATAGTTTCTGAGATTAGCGCGTTCAAACAAACAAACTCTTCAGCTTTATAATATTAGTATAGAAGTATAGATAGAGCAGCGACAGCTCAGTGGGGAGACCAACAGACTGCAATGAGGGTCTCGGGTTCGAACCCACGTCGCGCACCTCTGACTTTCGGAAGTATATGACTTTTCGAAATTATGTGCGTATTGATTGACAATTATCGCCTGCTCCGTGCCCTGGAGAGCACGTTAAGCCGTCGGTCCCGGCTGCCATGAACATCTATGGCAGTCGTTATTGGGAGAGTGTCGACACAAAAAATCCCACTGGGTCGAAGTGTCGCCGGTCTGCACTGACTGGCTCCACATAAGATACATACATACATACATAGGTAGATATAACAGCCTTCGACTACGGTCAGCAGTTAAGACTTAAGCGCTGTTATAGTTGTGACAGACTCCCAACCATAAAATCATCCTATTGCTATCTCGGTCTTCTGCATGAGAACGTGTTATATATCACAGTATTTGCTTTTAGGTTCTTTAGTGAGCCTAAGGCAGTCAAAGCGATAGGCCGTTTTACGCGCGCTATAAGGTAATGATAACTATTTGAAATATTTTTGTAGGTCTACCAGGCCTACATCAGTAGTTATATGATTATATTAGAGATTTTGTATAATGTTTTAAAATGGATTAGACATCTCAGATTAATCTAGCTATTTTCTTTAACTGCGACCTCGTGAAAACGAATTTATCAGACTCTAATATTGCTTCTACATTAGAGGAGTGGCTTATTCATGAAGACGTTGATGATTTTAGCCGTAATTGAGTCAGTTAATCCAGAATGATTGTGTAATGGAAAACATTCAGTCGGATCCCAGTTCCGAGTGTAGGTAGTCATTCTGATATTGATCTCGAAAATATTCAAGAACAGTCAGAAAATCTTCATTGTGTTTTGGAGCGCCTGTGAACGACACAAGTTGATGATGAAAAATGCTCAAAGAGCTCAAGCGAAGACCCACACCATCTTTGGTCTTGCATTCTTGATAATATAGCTTTAGTTAACGCATACATATTTTCAGAACTGACATCTATCTATCCGGATTTGAAAAATATAGCATAAAGATTAGTTCAAGACAATTTAGAAAGCAGACCTATTACTGTTTGTGACTGTGACATCAAGAACAATTACACTACTTTTAAACAAGCTCCACGAAGTTTAAAATGATCTATTGTAACATGTATGACTATAAAAAGAAAAGGGATACACAATATAATTATATGCATTGGGTGCAAATTACTAATATGCTTGCAATGTCATTGATTGTTTCAAGCCAATATGCAGAAATTGTACGGTGAAAATGTTACATTTTTATATTTCAACACCGATATTATTTTTATATGATCTTAATAAATATTTATTAAGTCTGAATAATAAGGATTAGTTAAAAAATAAGTTATTTTTGTTCATTTAAAAATATTATTATTGTTCTTTTTTTGTTTTGATAGAATTAACCACAAGAAAGTGCCTTTAAGTGCCTATATAAAAAAAACTACCTAAAAATAATTAATATCGTATAGTTTGTTACCCTATTTTATGTTTAAATATTTATATGTTAGATTCATATTGTAACTATAAAACTTTCACAATGAATAATATAATAAAGTATATTTTCATCTAGTTTTACTTAAAGGAGTCTGAGACCTATATCAGTGTTAGTGTTATAAAATCATGAGTTATACGTGTTTTAGCTTTTGTTCACAATACCTTTGATTTTATGATGGTGATGGTATCTGGTTAAAAGTGTGAACCTGGTCTTTTTTAAAACCTTATTGTTTTTAGCATTAACTAATCAAGTTAAGGTTGCAGGGTGCTTATGCTAATGCTGACAGCGCCAGAAGACAGAAAGTGCAACTGCAAAGAATAGACGACACAGAAGTTTATTCTATTATTAAAGACAAATGTAGTATAAAAATTCGATAGCTATCCTGCCAAAGCTCTTATCCCAATTGATGTCATGCCCCAAAAATGACTGTTATTTTACATTTTGCAAAATGTATTAATATTGTTTGTTTGCAAAAAATAAAAGGAAATTGGAAAGTGCGCATTGTAATAACGTGATCGTGAAATCACTTGCCGCTACGCAGATGAAATAGTTTATTATTGTTCCGAGACGAATTTGGAAAATCTAAATATAATTATAATATCAATGCTATCTATCACTGACCCGCGACGACGGAGAAATAGGCTTTCCCATTTTCGATTGCTTTAATTTCAGCAGAATGATATTGGATTTATTACATTAAGGAGGTTATGATGACAAATTACGATAGAACTAAGTGAGGAGCCCTAGGAGGAGTCTATGGTTTACAGTAGTCGAACATACATTGACTATGTTAATGCTATTTATGGGTAGTAGTCAGTGCATCGAGATCAATATCCTAATAATTACATAAACATAACTACATGAATCTTCATCTGCCGAAAAAAGGCAAAGTAAACGTACTTGGAATTCGACCCATGCACATAGTTCAAACTTCAAACTTTTTTTCTACTAAACAATTTCTCATATTTAATCCAGCATTAAATAAAAAAGTCAATGTGTCTAGATGTACAATTTTCTTTTTAAACGATGAATCGATTTGGTCGATTTGTACTGAATACTTTAATTCAACTTGATTGCCCAATATTTACGATTGCGGTGACGGTACATGGTATAACGATCAAACCTTTTTGTTTTATGACCTTAATTTCTCTTTTGTAAAGCAATTTTCATCGCAACTTGCCGACGGTACGAGTTAATCGTTCTGGATGAATGAAAACTACTAGAATAATTTGACTGGTGGCTTTACGTTTTGAAGGTCATGATCGATTTTTATTATACTTTATTGTAGTTGTTAGTTGTTTATTGATTCACCATGTTTAAGGTACCTATGTAAGTCGCTCGAATGCTAACTTACTTTTATATTTGCTATTACATATATCCTTTGCCGTCCCTGCTTATATTTTTATGTATCATATAAAGATCTACCATAATGGTGGATAGAACTAGAGAGCATCGAGCGCGAGTCTATTTATCTCGATTTATTTCCCTATGGCGATGTTCTAGATAAAATAATCTGGCTACTTCGTGCACGTTATTGACTTCAAAGATGGCGTAGGGGCTTAAGTCTTTAACTTGCCTTTTCCAATAAGCCGTGTGTTATAGTAAATATTAAAGAAATATTGACCTATTCGCTTCATCCAACTTGAAGATTTACTTAAACCTAATACAATTGTAAGCTGCTTAAAACGGTTTTTCTACTTTAGTAAATGAAATAAAACATAAACTCATATCATTCCCCTTGTGATCGCGTAATACCCCACAGATTCTTGTAATAAAATTTTCATAACTTGGGTTGATATCTTAGGACGGATGACTTCGAGAGCGATACATCATAATACGTAATCCGTCAACCGAGCCCTTATCTAGATTCAATGAAAATTTCATCCCTTGTTGATTTTTATAAGGTGCAGAGTAGCACTGTATATTTTTAT
Organism: Catocala fraxini; assembly: GCA_930367265.1. Taxonomy (NCBI): domain Eukaryota; kingdom Metazoa; phylum Arthropoda; class Insecta; order Lepidoptera; family Erebidae; genus Catocala; species Catocala fraxini. Next base: position 9,704,631 of record OV884040.1, on the reverse strand, counting down.
ATGACGGTTTTTATTCATTACTTCAGTTTATGACTAGAACTCATTTCAGATTCAGTAATACTTAGACATATTTTCAGTACCACAGCGTCTGAAACTGTAACTGTCAGACGACAATTGGGTCTCTAATATGGTTTAAACCGCTGGCGAAAATATTGACGAAATACAGCTCAAATTGATCAGTGTCACATTTGTTGGCATGCTTATTGTGTTAGAACAGTTGCGCGAGGGTCGATGTCTATCGAACCTCTGCAAACGTAATCAATATGGCTGATCATTATTCTAATTTAATCTGACTAAAACTGTTAGAAAGAAGAACTGCTTAACTAACAAGAATATTGCGGCAAAGTGCTATGTTACGCGGGAGCAGGTTAGGTTACAATAAAATTAGGCTGAACAAGAGAGCGATGCCGTTAAAGGGAACACAAAAACATCTAAGGAATAATCGATACTCGCAGTTTTGGCTAGCTATGATATAGGGATTATGGGGATTAATCCCAATAAAAATATTGAAATATGAATAATATTTAGGCTGTGACTAAATATACCAAATACAGTTTGCGAAAACTGCGGTTGGAATGTATATTTGGTATTCCTTCATCCAGCCTCCACGCGTTCCATCTATCTTCATTCTATTGTTCCAAGGAGATCAGTATTCTTTATACTTTATGCGAAATATTTGATTTTCTAGAAGTGGTGAAATGAATTTGAAGTATGCGAACATGCGATACGCTTGAACTGTGTCTATCATAACAGCTGATGTAAGGAATACGAATTCTAATTTGAGCAACAACTAAATTAGTATAAACGCATGTTTATCGCGAAGGGGTTTAGACGCAATGATACCAAATCCATTTCACCAACTATGCCTAAGTCCCATAAAATGTGGTCAGCTTATTGCCAATCATCAGCTATAGTTGATCTGATATAACTGAGAAATTAATCATATAACATAAAAACACTTTTTTGAAGTAAAATGCCTTCGACACCTTAATAACATCCCTCTAGATGGATACTCATAAACTGCAAGTAAGATTCGTTGAAACAGTATAATTTCTATAATATTTTCTTCAGTAAACGTGGAATCGTTAACGCTGCCGCCAACGCGACGTTTACGTAATTAATTCTCAAGTCAACAAATAATCCTTTACACAATTCTTATGCTTAAAATAGAATACCGTTTCCACACCGTAGGGCTTTGCTCGACGTTGGAAAATCCTATTAGAAATAAATCGATCATGACCGACACATGAGTCCCGGACTCCCCCTAGTAGGCAAACGATTACATTAATTGTAGCGGTAAGAAAATAGGGATACGGTTTTGTTATAATCGAATTAGTGTGGATGCACACGCGTGCGCTACGTAAATAGATTATACTGCAATACAGAATAATATATCTTAATTTAGTTGTGGCTCAAAATATAATGGATGATCCTTAAACGTAACTACGTATCGTACGGTGAATTTTAAATACAAGGCGAGTTTGAGCTCTTCGATGATCGAGTAGTGGTACAGTAGTCCCTTTGATTCAAGGGTCAGTGTTATTGATTTCTCGGATTGTTGTTGCAAGGAGAATTGACTTTAAAAATGGTCATAGGCTCGCCCTCTGCTAATAAGCACCTACACAGTGGATATAACCCACTTCTGTCGAATCATTTGAAAATATTATATAGTCCTAAACGTTATGCTATGAAAATTATGGCTGAAAACGTGTTCGGAATGTCAGCATAACGGTAAATATAGTTTGTAACACAAAATAAAGTGCGATAAAGTCAGTAAAAGTAGTTTATATTTAAATGTGCGTAGCAGTCGCACGTTAGAAAACATTGTGAAACGGTTACATGTTGATAACATGCTCATATTTATATCAAATAGAAGTATTATTTAACTTTGCGATAACTCAATTGTCAAACGATACAGTTTATGTCATTCGATTAAATATAATTTTAAATCCATAAATTTACGATTGATTGTTAACCGAATCATATCTTAAAGCTGATTGATTTGTTTAATATGAAAAGTGAGAATTTCTATCTAAGGTATTTTTCTCAGGAAATTCTCAATAGCACATGTCACAGACTACAACTTTGTCCTGTAGGCGGGTCGCCCCATGGCAAAAGGTGGGTTAATTACACCTCTACCAAACTTGTCAGCCATATACAAACATGCTATATTATTGTGCAGAATGCTGTGCAGATTTATCACCAGCCTACCGAACAGAAACAATGGTGCTTATACTCAATTTAACCATTTTATTGCTTGAACATAATTCACCGCTCTCACTGTTATTACAAATGTTATTTTTCTACGCGTTTATAGCTCTAATAGCTGTATTTTCACCAATCGATGCCTTTAATATTCCGTCTCCAGGCAACCACAAATGGTTGTGTTGGCCTTAATTGGCTCAATGTGGTTTATTATCCGAAAAAAAGTTATATCGAATTTCTTTTAGAAGGGCTTGCGTAATTAAAGTTTTGATAGCGAATATTTCTTTGGTGAATCGGTTACATTATAGAAATTAACTCATAAGATAGTATATTTAAATCAAAAATTATGTGATAGCAATCTTTATTTTAGAAGTTAGAAGAAGTAATAATTGGCACAAAAAATCTATAAAACGATTTCACCCGTGCAGGATCAAATTCGCAGCACTTAAAACCGCGTTGATAGTACCTAGTCGGTGACTATCAAAACATTTGTGCAGTCCTACTAATATTTAAAATATTTAGTTCTTGAAGATGTTAGGGTGTTAGCTACACGCGTAAACTTCAATCACCTTTAACGGATTTAAATAAAGTTGGGCCATCGATAGAATGCCCATAAGATACTTTAAATTAGGGTATGGGATTTCTGGCCAGAAATTAGTTTTATTATAAATAGAAATGCTTTCGAAACAACAATATTTTTCTTCAGCCCGCCATATTACCCTACACGGCAGGGAGCCGGATAATGGCAGGCCGACCCTGACAGAGCCCGGCGCTATGCCAGGATTAGTGAGTAAGTCTGCAGCATTCCACCCCATTCTTTACATATTCAATAAAATATTAACAAGTAATTAAAGTAAATATCTGATACAGTTTATACGTTTCAAAACTAACTGACGCAAATGCAAAGTAAATTATAAACAAAGGTGAAAATCGGATGGTGGGTGCGCGGAAATGAGGTTTATCTGATGGGAGTTCGCGAGAATAAACGTTTATAACAAAAACATGTTATGTCAGTGTGTTACGCGCACTTATATAACACAACACAAAGGTCTGCACTTGTGCAGCTTCCCATGCGTCGCGACGCCAACATTGTCTTATTTCTTACTGTCTTATAAAATTCTATAACAGTGTGAACTATCAGATACGATATTACATGGATGCAGTATATGAAACGGCACGCAGGGAACAGTGGTTTTAGTAGCTATCTTTTCCGATGCGCAGGGTTCGTGCCCGCATGAAATAATAAATGATAGATAGTGGGAAACTTTTAGATTTTTTAAACCGTTGTGTTAATGATAATTAATTACGTGTTTTTAAGTCGCAACATAAATATGTTCGCATATTTGTTGCTTAAACTTAAGGATATGTTCTCAATCCTTGATTAGATACGACACTGAACACGTTTTAATTAATTACCTGTATAGCCTTATATTGTTTCTGTAAAAGTTTCATAAACAGCACCAAGAAGCGACTGTGAGTATTTAAAAGCCTTAAATTATGTTCACTATGAGGATGGGCTGTTAGGACATGAAGCCAAGTCTAAAGAATAAAAACTCTGAATGGTAATTATTTTATACTTTTATGGCAGGCGGTTAGCGTTACAATTATAGTTCAAATACCAGGACGGGTCGTTGAAAAAGAGTCAGCACAGAGCAGCCAATGTAAAAAGGCAAAAATAACTTCCTTGCTCACACCACACAAGAGTGTTTGGCTACGATCTCATGAAAGATACAAACATAAGATATTGCTCCGACTTTCCCAGTTTAAACGGAATTCAAGGTAGAAGCAGTGATCCCTTTGTACCCCACATCTTTTAAAGTTAGCTAATAGCCACACAATAAAGTAGAACAATTCGTGTTTCGCCGCGATCTTGACATTTACACGACTAGTAATACTCTCGACGAATAAAATGAAAGCAATAAACCATTACTCATATACTTACACAAACAACCGAAACGAGTAGTTATTCAAGCAATAAAAATAATCTTTAAAATAACTGCACAATTAAATGTATACGTATTTGTGTGTTTGGCTCTGTGGGAATCGAATCGAAAGGCACAAGTACGTGTCGATTGTTTCTGATTTAGTTCTCACGGAAGTTTAACCTTTCCCATCGGCGATTAATGTTTATAATGGGCATAACTACTAAGTACTTATTGTTGCAACCGTTGAGAGCTAGCACTGACCCAAGGATACAATCTTTGTTGAAGATATCTTGGTCATTGTCACATGCTTATTCAAGATGGCTTCCCATATAACATGCTACAACTTTAATTCAATGTCAAACAGATTTGTTCCGATAAGTTTCGCCTATCTGTGGATACTATACTATGTTGTGTGAGATTAAAATTGAAAAAGATTATAATTTAAATCCTGCCAGCTGGTGGTGCGACTTTTGAACTGTAATTCTTTTTTCCAACTCATCTAACTTCTGATTCAATTCGTTGCTAATTCTAAAACAGGTACTACGGTAGAGAAATGGTGGATAGGATAAGAAAGTCCTCTAAAAATGTGTTGTTATTATAGCGAAATAATCTGTCTATTGCAAACAGAGTATGTGTTAATGAATTTAATAAAGGGCAAACTTTGATAGCTCTAAAATAATTACTTACTCGTCAGCGACCATGTCGTATTTACAAAGTACATATTTCCTCATTTGATATTGCAGTAATCAATTACTTGATAATTCATCTAACATCGACTTATCGACGTCAACCGTTCTTTCGTAACTGCACCATGACGTCACATATAAAACCTGCGTCAGTCATCTAATAATTTTCTTTCGTGAATGGATTACATAAGTAATATTGTTGCAGTTACAATGGATATCTTCCCGCGGGGGAGCGTGGGCGGCGTCGCAGCAAATTCGTGCTGTACCGACGAACCCAGGCAAATGGAGTGCGCCGCTCCAAGCACTATGTCGTCAAGACTCCCCATAGCAGTAAGGCGATCCTCGATGCTAGCCAGCACTCCATCTCGTACACACTTAGCCGCAGCCAGGCAGTTATCGTCGAGTATATGGAGGACCCAGATACAGACATGTTTCAGGTAAGAATTCAGACTATCACACACACAATACACAATCATAGCCAATGCTCAATTTATTTGAGACGATATGCGATATTACTCGCGCATAGGACACCTTGTACAAAAAAATTGCTGCGCGGCCAGGTCAGAAACAAAGACCATAGTCCAGTAATTGGTTCAAGCTCAATACTTTTTTAAGAAGGTATGGAATCTCTTCGTAGCAATATTAGGAAGTTATTTAGTTGTAACGAGATATCGTAGGTCTAATTTTACAAAATAGTGGCCGCCTTAACTATTGGGACGGCATCACATCTTTGCATCACAGTTTAGAGATTTTCTTTCTCCTCCGCCGCTTAAGACGTCAGCATAGTTCATTGCTATTCATAAAACCTATGGCAGTCTATCAGCGCTTTGTTATCTGGCCGTCGAGGATAATTTAAAGACCTTATCCGATAGCTTCTCATGATAAATAATGTTTAACGTTTACTTACCGTGACGTAGTTGATTCTTTGCCAAAACTAACGTTCGGCGCATTTCTGTTATGTTTGAATAAACATCTTCGACATTGTGTATCTTAAGTATAAGTTCATTAATTAAATTTATACTACACAGGTCTATAACAATATTCTATTGCGCAGTAGCTTATAATACAATGTTATTAAAAAAAACAACCGGACCTAATTTGTTTCTCTTGACGGAAACAGGAATAAAACATTTTTAGGGGCAAGACATGGGACCCGCCCCTAAAAAACGTTTGAGAAACTTCTTGTGAAAGCGTTAAAAAATTGTCAATTATTGCAAAGACTGACTGCATTACATGTTATTAGGTAGCATAGCTGTTTAGCTTCCAGCCGCACGCGTATTAATCAAATCTAGAAGTAAATAGCTCCGCAGTAAAATATACATAATATCAAGCTGGATTTCGCCAGTGGTGTTGCGGTTCCAGGTACTTAAAACAAAACCCATTAATTAACCCCGATCGAAGCCCGAGTATGATCTTATAAAATATCAAAGCCCATGAAGTGGAATAAGTGCAAACTTAAGCCGTCAAATCAACATGGCAACAGTCTTAAAATTAAGTGTATGTGGATACTGACATAAAGTAACAGTATTTATTTTCAAAAGGCATTTAAACTTTGTAATGTTCTCATCTCCGCTTTGAAATAAGTAAACCATTTCTATGATCAGAAATATTTTCAGAACTTGTCCATATCTATCATTGTTTTGGATAGGCTGTTAAAAATAAATGGAGACAATGAACCTTTCAAATAGAATCTACTGGAGACAAGCGCCATTAATTTATTACCAGCGTGTCACAGAGGGCACATCTCGTTTCCGTTTGACCTTTATCCTCTCCAATATAATGTGGACGAATTAATGATGGATATTTTTGTTTTGTTTCTATGAATGTTCTCTTGTAATGGCCATTATTTTACCTGAATAAAAATGTTTTTATATAGTCTCGTTGGATGTAGCTTAGCAAGCATGACTATATATAATTGCTAATGGTGGTTTATAGGAATTTTCTGTCTGGAAATCTTTTAATAGTTACATGGAAAATAAAACCATGCCCGGTACACAACCAGACAATCTTAATAAGTTTATTTGTTCCTGGTGGTTGCTCCTGGCTCAAAATCCTACGTACTACCAAAACATTGTGTTTCTTTGGTCAGTAGAATTCTAGACTCTTAAAAAGACGCTGTGCAGTCAGCAGGTGACTTTTCCTTACGTTAACAGCAAAGCAGCCTTTTTGGTTGACAAAGTATTTCTGGAGATGCAAGCGTTCATAGGCTGCGGTAACCGCTTACGATTAGGTGTTATATAATAATGACCAGGTAATTGCAAACTAATAACAGTAACTTACGACGTGCGGGTGTGATACACTTTTCTCAATTCCGTCAATTCAGGTGCCGTTTATACTACCAAAATAAACCGTATCGTACCAGCTAGAATAACCGATAGTTGGCAAACTAATCATCAACGTAACTACTACTGCCAAAATAAGGGTGCGATGTAACTCTGGCTAATACCTACCTTAAACATATTTAAACCAGTTGTTACAAAAGGCTTCTTAGAGAGCAGGATGTCAATATATAAGGCCACGTGACTAAACAGTACTACAGCATTACCATTCGTTGTCCGGTTACAAGCATTGGTTTTCCCCAGTTTATCTTAAGGTAAACAGGCTTATTCAACTCACGATGACAGCTACTACTACGACGGAATATATTAAATGTTTCATTGATGATTTAGTTGCGTTGAATCGCGTTGCATCATCGCAAGGAATTTAGTTTGTACACGCTGTTATGGAATTTTAAATATACGTTATATTGGCTTATGTTCACGAGAATGTTATACATTGATGTGAATCTACTTTATAGCAGTTATTCAAAAACAAAACTATTAAAACATTTTCAATCTATTAAATTATTTATATGTTACGTTGTACGTACGTAGGTTACGTTGGTTTTTAGCAGCCATGGCTCATGGTCACAGGGAGACTGAGATGATGGTCGTCTTTTTGTCTTGAAGTGTAGTTATTTATAAGGACTTAGACATCATTAACCCTTAATTAGGCGCGCTTAAAAACTTACGTAAGTAGTCGCGTGAGGTGTGCAGCACCTCTCTTTTGTTTAAGTAAATAAAATATTAAATACATGCAAAATCAGAATTTATTCATTGAGATCATGTTGACCTATGTTTCAACCAAATATATAAACTTTATATCTTAACAAAAACAAAGTAATAAAATATTTAAATATTATATTAAATATAAATATTAAAAGACTACTTTTCTTCGTCACATATTTAGCACACTACGATCATGTGATCATTGCACACAATATTCTTACATTTTGAACAGGCAGTTTTTGTTTTTCTGTCCTTCTTAACCAGGCAGTTTTTGTTTTTCTGTCCTTCTTTCTAGGGCAAATATGACACCTTTTATATGAAGTGGATTGACCGGCTCCAAAAGCAGCAGAATCTTCCTCGTTCTCCAACCTGCGTTTTAGACTTTTTTGCAAATGTTTCGGTAGTTTAGGTATGCTAGCTCTGGTGAATTGATGTGGTTTTACCAGTTCTACAGCTAACTGCTTCAATAATGCCCTTCGAGTTATATTGGAGTCTACTTTGTCCTTGTAGATCACATAAGAATTGATACTAGAGATGTTAAATTGATGAAAAATATCACCATTGGCCGTCGCTTTGTACGTCGTCGTAAAACAAATCTAAAAAACGTAAATAATCATACGTCTTGAAATTTTTTTAAATAATGACAAAACTTTTAACTATATATTACGAAAAATACAATAAGTAAAAATACGAATCCGCTTTTAATCTACGTAAATAGTCACATGGGGTGTACAACACCCCAAATGTGCTCTTCAAGTACAACCGTGGACAACAGAGCGCCGCTCGTGACTGGAATTTGAAGGTAAAAGGCGTTTACACCCCATGCGACTAATTAAGGGTTAAGTTTTTTCGGTCACAAAGTACCCAGATGCAGATAGTGGCAAAAGAACACCGTCTCATAACGAACCTAATCTGAGCTCAATTTACCTTTGAGTATAAATAAACGTAAATATTAATGAACGAAATAGACTATTGACTGAATTCCCCTCACTTTTTACGACAGCTCATTTCTGCGACGCACAGATGATACACTTGACGATTTCGAAATTATATCACGAGACCTCACATTGAGTCGTCTTATCGGGCGCCAAACATTGTCTGTTTGTACTACAAAACATTCGAACAATGCGTTACACGAGCGCAAACAACAAGCTTTGTAACGCGGTTGTTAAACGAGGCCGTGTATTTAATTTACACTGGTATGGATAACATCCCTCGATTCGGAAATGCTTTCAAAATTTCGCAATGCGCAAATAGTATCACGTCTAACTACTAACACTGCTGCGATTAAAATAAAATTTCACACCAGCTCTTTGGTTTGGTGCCAGAAAAACGCTGTATCGTCTTCTAATGGAGCCATCTACGTCGACATAATATAATGTTAAAACATTTTTACAAGATTAAAATTGGAAGCCAAGTTGTCAAGTCGTCACGTCAACTCTTAAAGAGCCAAGTCGTCGCATGCCCCTGGATCATCGAAGCGATAGTACAGGGACTATGACAACTTGGCTAGCATCAAGCAAAGTATTATTGTTCTTTTATCAGTAATTTCTGAGTAGCAGCATTGAGTCTCAAATACTTTGACCTTCTACGCGGTCCCCGACTCTAACTAGGTTATGTGTCGCACGAGTACCCGCCCGAAACTTAATATTCATAAGTAATTAAGTAACAGTTCTAGGGCTGTCCTATTATAAAACTGTAACGAGGCTGTATCTGATAGATACATTATAGATGTTTTGTTTTCGAATTTGTCAGTTTTATGTTTTGGGTCGAAACCCACACCATTTGTCTGTCTATCTACCTGTTGTTCTGGTATCACGCAAAAACCACAAGCAACAGATGACATATTACTAGAAGGGTACTTAACTATACCTTTTAAGGTCCTCTCCACATTTTCGTAGCTTGGGTTTCGTTAACGTTTTATTGAATGCCCGTGATATCCCGATGATGCATAGAGTGACTGTGTGATCCACATACATAACATCGCGCACGGTTTATAGTCCGTCTGGACGAAGTGGCCAAAGAATATGAAATAAAAATACCCGGTGGCAAAACAACATACAAGTAGCTGTCAAAATATGAAGATTATACACCTCTGCCTAAAACTTCGGTGATATACATATACTCGATTCTAAATACATTATTCAAATTGGCAAGAACAGTGACAAGCCCACATAGTTTCCACGCTTTTTTATACTTGCCAATTATCTGTTTGTTGTTGTAAATCGTGTTGTTTACGTATTGCGTCGCGCGTGAGGCGGACTGTTTACACGTCGCCGGCGCGCGGCGTGTCGGCGTGTCGTGCCGTCTCTCATGCTCTCGTATCTTATCTCGCATGTGGGTTAGTGCCCCCCGGGAGAACAATGCGTTGGTCCCAACAAGCGTCATTGTACACAGCCAGGAACATTTATTATCAGATCGTGTAGAAACCAAACTGGTGTTTTTGATAACCTCCTGTTGAAATAATTAAATCTATAATAGCCTAAAGGTTAATGCACTGTCTGCGTCTAGAATTTACCTATTAATACTTAGGTGCCACGTGTGACAAGAAGTATGATGATAGATATATATACTAGCGGTCGCCAAGTGGTCAAAATTCGACCATAATTGATTTTTTTAAGTTTGATAATTATTATATACACCGCGAAATTGCAATAGATGCTTAAGGTATGTAACCACAGTTATGAAGAATTGTACGACATCAACCGAACCATGCCGAAATACTACGAACGCGATTCGACTGTGTGTGTCAAATGCATGGTTGTGTGCGTGTAGTGTTTTTTCATTAATTTAATGTATTTCTAATGCATATTTTATATAAATATTAGGATTCGCCCGTCCTTCTCCATAATTATACACTTTACTGTGCCAAATTTCATACTCCTCAGTCCGCGCAATTTTCGTAAAAAATGGTACAAAGTTTTTGCTTCACGTAGTAATAAATAGATCATGTTTGAATAGGCCTGTAGCATATAATCATATTTTTAAAACTATATTACCCATAAAAGTAATTTGTCATGTCATGAAAGCATAGGCTGTTACTAAGGTACCTATAGCGCAGCTTTCTATTAGTAAAAGCTTTTTGGAATCGGTTCAATAGTGCCAGTGGTAAAGTCTTTATAATAAAATAGTAGCTTTTGCCCGAATCTTAGTTTGCTCGGGATCAGTTTTTTTTTTCTATATGATAGGTATTCCGCATCTTTTTCTGTACCTCTGACAACGTGCATGCGAAATTTTATGATGATCGGTCGAATAGTTAAGGCGTGAAAGTGTCAAAAACAAACACATTCGCATTTATAATATTAGTTAGTATATAAATAAACTTTCCAAATTATATTTTTGTCGATTCTACGGTTTAAGGAATAATGAGGTCATGTACAAAAACAAATAAACGTAAAAGTTTGTTTGTTTTTAAATTGCTGATTAATTAGGTAGGTATATTTACGTTACGACTCGCATTTCTGTTCCGCGATGTAGGTATTGTACACACTCAGAATCATATTGTGTATACAATATAAGTGCATATTTTATGTTCACATTTTAACTAAATAAGTAAGTTAAGTAGAACACTTCTCAGTAGGCAAGAAAATAATAATATTGCCCTTTGTATGAATGGTCTTGTTATAAACTAAAAGGCAAGTTTATTTTACCATTTACTATCACAATTTTGTCAAAAAGTTTAAGATTTTAAATACACCTAGATTCCATTTTTCAAAATATGTATCTTAAAAGATGCAACAGATTTGTCCTATTGCTTCCGAATATATTCATTAAAATGAGGAATCGGAACTCGCGATAGTTACATTCTTGCTAGAGATCCATTTATAGGGTTGATTTCTTGTATTGCCGAAACTTGGTACCAGTAAATGTAACATGGCTTTACTTGCGATAAGTGGTCGAGCATTCTAATTCATTGCATCATGAAGCTACTGACACTTAAAAAGTATTTATCTTAGCTGGAGAAAAGAAAAACGTGGTTAACTGTATGGCTTATCAAAATACCTGTACAGTCTTAATACCTACTGTCGACGTTTGTTGACAGGCGACAGGAGACATAAATAATAATATAAAAATATAGAAATACCGGCTAATTGAGGTGTAATCCGGTACCTGCCCGGTCCATTTCGCTTTATAATCCTCGCTACGGCAGATTGTATGAATTAGCTCGAGTGTGAGACTGATAAAAATGTAAAATACCTTTTTACTACACGGATGGAGCATAGTGGTTCAATTGGTCGCCTCGCCACACGGTAGCCTGAAAACGGCTTTCATAGACTTGTTGTACTATAACCACCTGTAAGGATATTACGGTTTTCCTTGCCGTTTAAGAGATAATTAGATTTTTAATTCCAGCTACGTACATATTTTTCGTAAATAAATTATAATTCATTCGTTTTTGTGCAGAATTAACTCGGGTGGCGTTTTTGTATATAATAATAACTAATAGAAGCGATATCCGGCAAAAAAAACTGGCACTTGCAAGTTGAAGTTGAAATCCCTAAATCTATGAAAGCCGTTTTTCAGCCGGGTTATGAGTGCTGTGAGTTCAATCTCCATGCGAGACTAATATTTCTTAGTAATCTTTCCGTCCTTTGTTTTAATTTTTGTCATGTCTCTGCAATAATTATACGTAATGTTGCGTACAAACATAGTGTGATACACAAATTGTTGTTCCAAGTCTGGTTGTTCTTTGTGTCAGCTGTTTGAATGTTTGTAAAGTCATCCGCCACATGGGATTTGTTCCTCTTCTTAACCGACTTTAAAAAGAAGGAGGAGGTTCTCAATTCGACTATTATTTTTAATTTAATTTTTTCCTCTATGTGTGCTACCTCATATTTCTTTTCTAGGTAAACCGATTTCGATCATTCTTTTTTTTTATTTGAAAGCTGTTGCTATCCGATAGATCCCATTTAAATTTGATTAAGATCTGACTAGTAGTTTTTGATTTATTAAATCAAGTGAGACTTTGGGAATAAGTAGAAAAGTCTAATACGCCATCTTTTTTCATTCCAAGTGAATGGTGGCCTGCGTCCGCGCACTTGCTAATTTCTATGGCCCGAAGTTCGTTGCCGCCTCGGTCGACGCACTGTTCAACATCCTGTTCGTTTGATTGAACGCCATTTCCATTGTTGGTAACAACTAACAACTTAACATCGCACACTTGCCCGCAAAATACTACAATGAATACCCAAATATATTATGTTTATTTCACTTGCGAGTATCAATGCGGTGCGCAGCGGAAGCAAAGGCGGCTCATTACCATACACACAGTCATTATTTACGTCAGTATAATTATGGTGTAACAGAAATACGTGGTCGTGTTTAAGGATAGTAATGTATTATTTACTGTAAAAGAAACTATTACACAATATTCAATTTATATTACGTAACGTTTCCATGTAAATATGCAAATTTTGAGTAAAATAGTAGTGCATTTTGTCAGTAAGTATATCAAATTTATCTGAGTTTATTAATTTCACGAGAAAATCTAAAGAACAAGGATGGAGATTTTATAATAGAAGTATATTCTTAAAAAATATACTTCTATTATAAAATATATAGTAAGAATTTAAACAGATATAATTGCGCCTTTATAGCACTAAAGGGATGGCAGTGGTTTATGCTTACATTATGCCAGCTATGCTTGTCCCCAATTGAGAATTGCCTAACAGAAAAACCCAATAACACTTTCCCAAGTCGGAAAACAAATTTGGAACCTAACGGTCGGTAGTAAACTTAAGCGTACTTAAACAAACTTTTGGGACCGTGGAGATAGTATTAATTATTTATTATTCACAATTTGAACACTTAGTATGACCGGGATAAAAATTTATAATAATTCAGGGTATGGTCTATCAGAGTGCCAAGTTTCATTCAAATCTATTCAGCAGTATACGCCTGATCCAGTAACAAAACTCCAAACATCATTACCATATCTCACATTTATAACTTTAATACGACAATCATACAACACATGAATGAGTACGTCTTTATGTTCTAAAAAAAAACTTCTTTGATTACAATAATATTATTGTATCTGCTCATATTTTACTCGACGCATTCCATCTGACTCATTCTCATATCTTTCAACAGGTAAGTACCAAAAATTGTTTACACACATAATAAAATTGTACTGCTGATTGTTTCTGCAGACAAACGGATTGCTATCAAAGCTTTTGCTATCATCTTTAATGCGGGTAGACGTTTGGACTAATTCAGTGGTAATTCTGGCTAGCTAGAGAATTCGGTAATAAACTGTATGGCCTGCCAATTTCATTCCCTCTTATGTTATTGACATAAATTAGAGATACTTAAAAAAAAATATGTCGAATAATTTTATAGTCCAAAAATACGTTTTCTTATTGGTTATATTTTTTTAAGGACTCAGACTTAAGAAACCTTTAGGAATAAAGCCTGTGTCGCGGAGGACTTTACACACAACTATTTAAACCACTTAAACCATTACGTTATCCGTCCAGTCACAAAATTGAAACTCGTTTAGAATAAGTGCATGAAAGTTTATGCAAAGGTGTATCAGAGTCGCATGTAGTTAAATATGTTTAAATACCACGTACCAGTAATTGTATCTGAGTGAACCTTAGGCTCCATACTGCTACTGAGAATTAATTGATGACATGCATAGGCTCTCGCCTGAATATCGCCGAAAGGGTGGGCAAATGTACAACACTAAAATTTTTACAGCTATGTATCGGTCTCACTTTTTAGGATGCGAACCTAATGCTTATACCGAACTATTGAGATTTTTGCAATACAAAGTCTGGTAGAGACAATAGACAACAATTTTTCTTTTTCCGAGAACTGTCTACCAATACCTATACCTAAGCCGGTACCTAAACGCATACGCTTCAAAAATCTTGACCAACTAGTCAATCTAAGCTATACTCTTTGTAAATTCACCTGCCTCGGTGGGGCATCGGTAGTGAGTGCAACCATCGTGCGGTTATAAGGTCTGGGGTTTGATTTCTAGCTCAAACAAAGTGTTATTGAGGGTTACCTGCCAGCGTGAAGTCTGGGACTTTGTCCGGTAGACGGCAATAGGCCCTCTACTACGCGGGATCTGAAAACATAGCTAGCAAAATATGGGTATAATACAATTCTGCCTAACTCTTTGTCAACATAGTGGTGAGACTTCGCTATTACAAAGAGATGTATTTCAGTTATTAAAAACAAAATTGGCACCATTTACCGATTGAGCAAGGTCTTGTTAACTGCGTAGCAAATGTAAAATATGTACATTTCTTGATTGTTTAAAATCGAATTAAATATGGTACGGTCGTATAAAACTGTTATGGCTGTTCACACCTATTAAAATTATCACTGCTATGCGAAACTCGTTCGCAACGTTCCGCGTGCATTTATAAAGCATAGCATCATATCTGTATAATGGGGTTGGCAAACTGTACCCTACAAACATTTCGCCAGCTAAGTTTCGTCTTCATATTTATTTATTTACTAGCTTTTGTCCGCGGTTTTGGTCGCGTAAAAGTAAGTTTGGTTATGTTAGAAATATCTTTTTTTTAAATTAATTATAACCTATGTTACTCTTGTTAGCCTGTGTTATTATAGCTTTCCAAGGTTGAGAAGTTTTGAGATAAATCGTTACAAACAAAGAAAGAAAAATCAAATCTGTCCTTTTTATAATATTAGTAGATATATATTAACTTGGACATCCAGTACTTATTACATTATTTCTTATTCTAGTAAAGAAAATACTAACACTCTATGTATAACTTTTTAAGGTGTTAGATCATGCACCATTTAAGTATAGACAGGGTAGCATCATATAACAGAGTGTGATTAGTCCCTCGTACAGTTTTAGACTGGTAATATAAAACACTGCCTGAATCGAAAAACAGTTACAAAGACATGAAAAACATTGTAGCAAGGGCAATTGAAAATGAAAAAAGAGCCTACTTCAAAACCTATATAAACAGACATATAAAAAATCCTAAGAAACTATGGCACAACTTAAAATCAACCATCAATATTAATAAAAAAATAATTCATGACTTGCCTTATGCACTTGACAACCCTGAAGACCTCAATAAGCACTTTTTAGATATCCCAGGTAATAATACAGTTTCTCTATCAGATCTGGTATACTTTGAAACCAATAGGTATCACACGGACAGCTTTGGTTTAGAGCCAGTTAGTGAACAAGCAGTCAGCTCACATATCAACAGTCTAAAAACAAATGCTATGGGTATTGACAATATTTCATTAGAAATGTTGATGATGACACTCCCTCATACTCTGCCATACATAACAGCAATCATCAACAAATCTATAACTTCTTCTACCTTCCCAGATGTATGGAAAACGGCAATAGTCAAACCTATACCCAAAATTTCTAATCCAACTGTTGCCAAAGATCTTAGGCCTATCAGCTTGCTTCCTTGTTTGTCAAAAATACTGGAAAGGGTGGTCAGTAACCAGTTGAGGAAGTATCTTGAGAAATATAACATAATACCTCAAAGACAGTCTGGGTTTAGAAAAGGACATAGCACTACTACCACTCTACTCGATGTTACAGATGATGTTTTGAAGGCTAAGGACAAGGGTATGGCTACTCTACTAACTCTGCTTGATTTCTCCCGAGCATTTGAAACTATAAATATTTCTCTCCTTCTTTCTAAACTTTCCTATTATGGATGTGATCCGGCAACAGTAAAATGGTTTCATAGTTATCTAACTGATAGATCTCAATTTGTCCAACTGGATAATGCCAGAGATGGTAACAAGGCGAATTCTTCTTGCTGTCAGGTAACCCGGGGCGTCCCTCAGGGATCAGTTCTCGGGCCTCTTCTCTTTTTATTGTACAGCGCCGATGTTACCAACCATATACAGCATGTCCAATATCATATGTATGCCGATGACCTCCAACTATATATTTCATTTAATCCCAATGACTGCCACAATTCTGTAAATAAAATGAATGTAGATTTGAATGGGATATCTAATTGGGCCAAAAAGAATTCACTTGTACTTAACCCCTCGAAATCAAAATTTTTGATATTAGGCTCAAGGCAACATATTAGAAAGACACAGAATTTAAACCCTATGGTCATGGTAGATGGTTGCCCCATAGAACAAGTTACTGAGGCTCGAAACTTGGGTTTGGTTATGGATGGCGAACTGCATTTTGAGACGCATGTACTCCAAGCGGTAAAAAACTGTTTCTACCGTCTCAAGTTGCTATACCAAATCCGCCGACACCTGAGTATTGATGTGCGGCTACAACTTTGTGAGGCTCTCATATTATCCAAACTTAATTATACGGATGCTGTGTTTGGCCCATGTATTTTGAAAAGAACTGAGAAAGTGATACAGCGTGTACAGAACGCATGTGCTCGCTTTTGTTATAATATTCCACCTCGCATGCATGTCACTCCATTTTTAAACAGTGGAAATCTGATGAAGATGGCTGCCCGCAGACACCTTCATTTGGCGACATTGCTGTTTGGTATTGTTCAATACAAAAAACCAGTTTACCTCTATGATAAGCTAAAGTGGTCACGTGATATTAATCACTACAGCACACGGGCGGCGTCTCATCTCTTGGTCACTGCAAGTCACAGAACCACGGCTTTCAGGGGTAGTTTCAAATACGCAGCGACGCAATGTTGGAATAACCTTCCGCCGCCAATACGAGATCTAAAATCATTGCGTTCATTTCGTAACAATTTAAAACAATATTTAATAAATAAACAAAAATCTGTTCCATAAATTTAATATGTACTTACATGAAGTGCAATACGCCACTATTTGTTGTTGTATTATTTCGATATTATTTAGTTTTAATTTGCGCATGCGCATCTTTCTCAATTTTGTAAGGAACCATGTGTACTTTTGTATCGTATTAGTATATTCTTTACTCTGTAATTGTGTACTATTAGGTCATTATAACCCAAGCCGCTTGCAATGTTGATAATTTTAATTATTATGTCTATCGTGGTAACTGTTGACGTTGATGACATTGACAGATGTCAGTCTGGCATGTATGCTGCGTTCGTAAACCTCGTTTTACAAGATGCGGTAATAAATATTTAATAATAATAATAATAATAATAATAATATTCTACCACATACACACAACACCATCTAGCCCAAACTAAGCAGAGCTTGTACTATGGGTTCTAGACAATGGATAAACATACATATATACTTTTTTTTTTTGTAAATACATACATATTATACATAGAAATAAAATTTATAATTATTATCTATACTTATATTATTATTATTTATTCTGTATTTGCATGTTGTTGTTATATTATATTTAAAATTATAATATTATTAGGTATATTTATATATAATTTATAATGTAATCATATAATTTTAAGAAATTTTAATCTTAAGGCTTTTATTTTATGTTAGGCCTGCGAGAATACCAGCGTTGCAGTTAAACTGCAACAATAGCTGACGCAGATGCCTATTTTACCACCTCTATTTAAATAATTTAATTGTTTGTGTACTGTATGTTTATGTTGGTAAATAAACTTTTTCATTTCATTTTCATTTCATTTCATTTCAATCGGGTATCGAATCCGAGGCCTCACGATCGTGGACAGTCAACCTCTGCCCTCGAATTAACGAAGCAACGAATAGCAATTAAGTTAGTTTCAAGTTCGTTGACTTAAGATCTAGCTTTATTTATAACTATACAAATGATTTTTGTAATAGACCCAAGTGAACGGTCCTAGCCGCCATCTTTCTTACTAAGATCGCAGTTATAACTCTATTATACATAAGTTTAATGGCATACTAACCTAAATGATAATGTAATTATAATTTATACGCTAAGTATATTGTTATCTATTAAGATGCGTGAAGTAGGTAAATAAATTTTGGTTTGTTTATAAAACTATGTTGAAAAACATGTAACGCAATTTTTGTGGCCTTGGTAGACGTCTTGATGAAAAGATAATATTGACACTGGACCGTGATCCCCACATCCATCCAAGAAACTAGACTGTATAAGTTGTGGTTTAATAATAATAATAATAATATTACTTGTCTCAGAGATCACTTAATCGTATGTGTGAATCGATTTCTGTGAATATCTCAAATATCACATCTATCATACTTATAATATGCAGTTGACTTTTAAATATGTGGTAAACTGATCGTTATTCAATTAGAGGCTATAATTTGTTGAGTCTAGAAGTCGATCGTAGGAGAATGTGTGAATAATGTTTTCTCACTTTAATTGTTAACAACAAAGTTGACTAGGTGCACTTTATATCATAGTAACGAGCTGAATGCTTCTCATACATAAATAACTTGAGGCACTTACAATTTTAATAAAAATTTATTGGTTCTTTGTATGAGATAGTTGTTAAAAAGAATGCATGAATGCTCGCAATTGAACCATTGAAAAGTTTGCAACGTTATAAATTCAACCTGCTATAATAAATTCATAATTTTCGCTTTATTTTATAAACGGTACGGCGTTTAAGCTCTCGCTTGTTTCGTGTAATTTTATAGTCAATATTACGGCAAAGTTGTCCAGGTTCCAAATTAAAGAAAAGTTCCGAGGCCACTCGGTAGGGTTTCATCGCCAAGTAATACAACAAGGCCGTCTAAAATAACGGCCTGCTTACCGTTGGCATTGGTCCGGCGCGCGGGCGGTAATCATAAAAATTCACTGGTGCATCATCTTTGATGGCGCTAACGAGGTGACACATGACGTCACAGATGACCCGATCCGCATGTCAACGAGGGAGGGGCGTGACGTCAGACCTGGGGTGGGAGTATGAGACGGCGTGGTCGGGCCAAGGACATCGCCGGGCCGACCGGCGCGCAACACCCGCCGCAATCGATACCGTGCCTTGACAACCGCGATCTGCAATGAACTGCCTGTCCTCGTATCTAGACTAAGACATATTATCTAGATCCTAACATTACCTCCTATGTGAACATCACGTAGAAACGCGACCAGGAATGCCAATCAAACGTCAGTTATTACCTATCACCAACGGTATTTTACGAGCCCGCTTCCAAATGCCACGTTTTATTGATTTGCCTTATCGTAGGCAATCTCAGGTATATTACAATATTATGTACATTAAGTAAGGCCTTTAAGCCTTGTACATTTAACTCGAGCTTCTGTGGTCGATAGACTAGATTTTATTAGGGTTCCCCGCAAAATCATGTTGAGGTTGGGCCATTCGTCTAATGGTCGTTCACCATCTCATGTATATTACATAGAGTTTATTTGCAACGTGTTCACCCCGGCCCGGTTAACTTACTTTCACTAGTGCTTTATCTTTGTGCAACCTTCATGATCACGAACAGAAAAACTGGTTAGAGTTCTCATGACTACTCTAGATTACATCACGTAACATGCGTAAATATGACCATGTAGTTTATCTATAGAAATAAGTGATTTCCTCAGTAATGTCTTGTTCCCTAACTGAGCTAAGAAGCCTTGTCCAGAAAGAGGCAGAATACCATTACTAGAATGTAATAAACCCTCCAAATTCACATTTAGGCAATAAATCATGAAATGTAAACTTGATAGTTTTATATTTATGCAGTCACTGATGTCGCTACTTCCTGATTGATGATAGCTAAGTATAAAAACGTGGATGCTACTAAAAATTATACCGTTAAAATAACGATGAGGTTAGTAATTATATCCGTTAAAGACACTACGTCTTGCTAAAACTTAATCGTCTCATAATACGTTCTATAAAATTATAGTACGGCCAAGTCACCTGAACTTGGAGCAATCTATATATTAATACGTGAAGCACAAACTTTGTACCCTTTTTTACGAAAATTGCGCGGACGGAGGAGTATGAAATTTGGCACAGTTTCAGTTTATATGGAGAAGGAGGGGCGAATCCTAATATTTATATAAAATATGCATAAGAAATACATTAAATTAATAAAAATACACTACACGCACACAACCATGCATTTAACACACGCAGTCAAAGCGCGTAACTATGGTTACATAATATATCAATATATAATGACATATATATCAGCAATATCTTACGGGCAAACTGGTCGAATTTCGAGCACTAGGCGACCGCTAGTATGTTTTAACACTCATAGTCATAACTCATAAGTTCGCTGCCACAAGATCTTTATTTATTTCAAGGGGAGCGGTATCCCAATATTTCATTATGCATTAAATTCAATGAGCAATAATTACAGTACTGTAACGCCACGCAAATCGGGCTTTATCATTGAGAGTGCAGCCTTGGCGAGAGTCCAGAACACATCGCGCTCCAACCGGTGAAAGTATTCCTTTTACATTCACAGTAACGTTACTAGATTTATTCACGTTAAATCTTTATGATTTTGAGTAAATACACAAAAATACATAATTATTTATTGTATACGGTTCACGTTTCACGTGCATTATAATCATAAATAAAATAACGCGGCGTGCATACAGTGGCGCGCGGTGTCGGCTTCATGCTTATCATCATTGCGCCACAGTTGCTATGGGTGAAACTTTTTCCATTATACGTCAAATCTAATGCTGTCCCACTATGCGCACGGAAACCACACAACTTTAGTCTCACCAGTGCAAAATTAAAGCGATACTTTACTCAGAGTTTGAAGGTTTTTGCTATATTGTTGTCAGAAACGGAACTTTCTTTATAATACAGAGTAACGGCGAGGTAAGTTTTCCTTTTATCTTTTAATGAAGTGTTTTATGCCAAAACGTTGGCGAACTGTTTACAAAGGACTATTTATATGGCTTTAAATTAGTGTAAAACTTTTTACTTTACGATCAAAGACTTCAGATTTTAAATAAACAAACCGACTTGTTTTAAAAATATGTATAGCAGCATATTTTCTTTGAGGCGTTAAACTTTTTAATCAAAGCAGTATTCATTACATTGTATCGTTTCAGAAATTTTATTTATATATACGACTTTTGTATGTGTTTACATTGTATTGATTTCTGTACAAGACCATTGTATTCATTTGAACGTATTTTTTACATTCACTTATGTTTATAGATTGTGTACTTGTATAGCATTTCTATCAAAGCTTACTTACGTGATTTAGTTTTAGAACTATCTAAACTTACAATGTCCAGATCTTTCGCTGCAATATCTGTTCGCGAATGTTTTAAAGACAAAAAGACTAAATTATTTTATTGACCAAGCTGATACAACAGATGGTAACATACGGTACTTAACCTTGCGAAACTATTTAAAAACGAAATATAACAAAACATCACGTCAACTTCGATGGTTCTGGCATAGGTGTATCACACCCACATATCACCTGCTATTTAATTAGGTCCCACGTTATATCGTCCACGCATAGCTCTAATTAACACGAAAATAAACAATGAGCCTGTTTCCAATGTTTTATCCTAACTAATATTATAAATGTTAGTTTGTTTGTTACGCCTTTATGCTTTAACTACTGGACCGATTATCGTGAAACTACTCGACCGATCATCATGAAATAATGCATACACAGTGGTACAGAAAAGGACATCATACCTTACATCCAGAAAAAAACTATTGCCAATCAACGTGATTACACTTACTCGAGCTCCGGCTTATCTAGAGTTAGGAGAGGCTGGTAATCTGTCATACAGGTCCTCCTAGTGTAGATATCACAGACTCACTAACTCGATCATGTAAAACCTAGTTTAAGACCTGTTTTTCATAACCATTCTGTGTGAGAGAGAAATAAATAAATAATAATTATTATTATTATTGCCGAGCAAAGCCGTCGGCAAAAGCTAGTTATTAAATAAAACGCAGGCCTAGTGGCGTACGATAACGAACAGGCGATTGTATTAAGAGAGCTAACATCGTATGTGGTGACTTTGAAAAGAGCACTTAGATTTTGGAGATGGTTCGGCTAGATGTCCCCTAGTTGGGGTGGGTGGGGTGTCGTCGAGACGGTTCATCGGACCCTGCCAGTTACGTGAAGTCTCGACGCTGCTCATTATCTGCTTTACGTCTAGACGATAGATGTTGTTGATCTGGACCAAAACAATACTACATCATATACGCTAATAACATACACTTGTATAGAGCCTAATTGTTTCAAAACATGTATAATTAGTAAAGTACCTACTAACTGTGAATGAGAATTATATCCTACGTTTAATATTAACAAGTGAGAATCGGCAAGTAATAGCCGTAAATCTTAGAGTTCGAAAAAATGGTTCAAGTAATAAGCAAAGGTCACGTGATACCACGTGACCTTGAGGTCAAAGGTCATATTCATTTCGGGTTATATCGACTATGCTGAGTCGAATGACGTTGACCGTGAGTCTCTAGCTCTTACGGTTCTTGAATTGAAAGTTGTATAACAGACAGACAGATGGACGGACGGACGGACAAAGCTGTTGTATAAGAGTTTTTCGAACTCTAAAAACACTTATAATAGGGTAGTTACAATTGCCGGCACGTATCTTGGCAAGGTTTTGGCGTAGTGGGGATAAGTTTGCGCAGGTACACTTAGTGCAACAAAAAAGTGCTCACCTTTGTTGCTTGACTTGCTTGTCATTATTTTAGGGTTACAATAATAATTTATTTTAAAAAAAACAGTTTAGAAAGAAGATAAAGAAAGGAGAGGAATACGAAGTTTACTAATTGTAATAAATAAAACAAAATACACTTAAAAGTAAGGAAATTTATTATAAATTAAAATGTAATTACATCATGCTGTCGTCACTACTGCTTTCTAAAAGTGTTACCTCCGGCATGAAGCTAGCAGCAGTTGAGCTGGTGGAAGGAGTTGGCTCCTCATCCTTAACATGGCTCTCGTCATGCCCATTATCCGAGGAATTGCTGTTGTCACCAGTTAATTAAATTATAAATTGCTCAGTGGCTGAATCTATTATATAGTCACTTTTGATGTAGTCTTCCTCAACTTTTTTTACTTTGTCACATAATTTGGACCATTCATCGGCGCCCATTAAGGCGACTTATTGCTTAACCAATTCTATTACATTAGTCACATTCCAAGTAATATTTTTACTGGCTACATATTTCTATAGCATTTAAATCAGGATGGTAAGGCGGCAATCGCAGAACGCTATGGTTATGTTCTGCAAGTACGTCGTCAATGCTGTACTTTTTATGTTGATCTTTATACAATTTTATTAATTTATATAATTGAGGTTTCAACATATTATCTTTGTATTCTATACCTTTTTCTGCCAACCACCTCTGCATATCCGCTTTCTTGGCATTCGAGATAGGCGCAGGATTCATTTGCTTATTATGATAAGATGCGTTATCCATTATTATCACTGCGTTTGGCAGCAAATTCGCTATTAGTTGACTGCGAAGCCACTTTATATAATTATCATAATTCTTATTATCATGAAAATCACCAGATTTTGTTCCGGCTTTAAATAAAAGAAGTGCATTTGGAATAAATCCAGCTTCGGATCCAGCGTGCTCTATCACAATCCTTTGTCCTATTGAAATTGCTTTTTTAAGCCCCTTTGCTGATCCATCTGACCATGCTTTAGAACCTAAAATAAGAGATATAACGATTAAAAATTAATTTTCTTAAAGTAAAGACAATGTCACAGAATGCAAATGTGCGAGAACAATGTATTGTAATTGCCACATACCTGAATGAGATGAATCAACATAAGACTCATCTGTGTATATAATAGGTCTTCCTTCTTGCCTATATTTAATTAGTTTTGTAAGGTACTCAATCCTTAGTAATCTAATATTGGTTTTCCCAATGAGTATTTTTCTATTATTTTCAGATTTTTTTTCTACCGTAAGCCTAAGTTATTTAAAATTCTACACAGACTGCGCTCAGAGCCATTAAAATTAATGTCTTCTTTTAACTTTCTTCGAAGCTTTTCTGCTGTGGGCAGCTCATTATTAGTAATGTGATAATTATGTACACACGTTCTTATTATTATATGTGTGTACGTGGTAAAATATTTTTACTATTATTATTATTATTATTACAGACAGGTCGAAAGTATCGATCTCTGTGATCGGCTTGTTTTTATTCTTTTTTGTCCAAGTGTTCTAAAGACAGTGACAAATTCAGAATTTCTACCTTCCTTAACTATACGTCTAACTGTCCGTTCAGAGGTTTTGATAGCTTCTGCAGTCCGTTTTACTATTTCTTTCTCGGTTTTTGCTTCTTTTCCATGTAACAGTACACATCGTAAATCATTTTTCTGGCATGTCTGTGTAAAACTGTATTTGTTCGTGGCATTACAAATAACAACAAAACAACAACAACAAGAAAAACAAAACAAACCAACAATAACAAAAACTCGTAACAATAATTTAACAAAAACAAAAGGTTTAATTTAAGTGCAAACAAGTGTATTCGGGAGCGAACGGAACGTCGACACGGTGCGGGAGGCAAGGGTCGACTGAGCAACCAATCACGCGCCCGGAACGATGCTGTCTAGTTCCCCGCGTCCCGCATGATAACTAAAGAGACCCAAAATACGAGTTCTACGCATCTTACGTGTCTTGCCAAGTTACGTTCGGAAAACTGTACCTTACATGATTTGTTATTATAGTCATTTGACTATAATAACAAAAACATGAGAAAAAATTTCTATTTTAATGTTCGAGTAATCTAACTATTTAGTTAGATTACTCGAACTTTAAAATAGAAAAATTTTCTACTCAATAATATATATAAACATACAAGGGTTTCAAATCTGGTAGTGGGGTAATTGTCAAATGACAGAAAGAAGATGCACGATACAAACTCTGACGTAACCGCTATTTAAATGCAGCTGCCTGAGGGAGATAGCGAGATATACCCACTACTTTTCCTTATATCCGAATTTAAAATATTAAGTACTCCCTTATTTTGCAACCAATTTGGATGCTGTTTGCACAAAAATATTTATTAGCATTGCTATTTGGCCATAATCAAACATCGGCAACTACCCTATTTATTTGTTAGCAGAAAGAAACTTGAAGTTACATTAATAGGACAAACAATAAAATGACTAATGAGTCTAATGACACAATAAAAAGAGTGACTTTTTATAGTGTAATGTGTTTGTTTGTAGTCATTAGTTTTATATTGAGTTTTTAATTGGGTTACTAATTAACCTACTTCGTTTTGATCTCGTACAGTTGACATCAAACAAAACTAGTATCTATTTTATAGATAAGTGACATCTTAGTTGGTCTGCAGTGATAGATTTGTATACAGTTAAAAGTAAGTGCAAAAATGACACGAATCTCTTTTGGTATGATTTTCTTTGGTACCTATTATGGTTGCCATAACCTATTTCTAATTGCTACTAGATTTTGCCCGAGGCTACGCTCGCGTGTCAGTTTTCAGTCCTTCGGAAACAATACCTTTCTCTGAATGCAATTTACCCTATGTCCTTTTCTGTATCTCTGACTACTTTTAAGCGAAGTTTTATGATGATTTGTCTATTGGTTAAGTCGTGAAAGCGTAAAAAACAAACAAAGTAGTAGTAAAGTAAGGATTTTTTTATATGATTTAGGTTTAAGCTCGCAGCTAAAGTAAGGGTTAGTGTTCATAAACCAATTCCTAAATTGTTAACATGACATCAGCGGCAACGCTACTGAATAATACGTTAGGTACGTATTATTCAGTAGCGTATATGTATATGTCTATACAAGTTTTCATTATATTATTATACGTATACACGTAATTTTGCACATAATATATTATATATATTATTATGCAGTTGCTAGACCAGTTTTCCACGTAATACTTAATACGCTGAAATAATAAAAGATTTTAAGTACTTTGTGTTCAAATAAAATAAAACAGCTTGATCATGTTACGTTTCGTATGCACCCTATTGAGATAAACTAGCTTTGAATACTGTTTGAGATGTAGCAAAAAAAATTATTACCTGCGTCGCCATTTATAATCAAATCAGTTTAGTTCGAGTGGTAGTGATTTAGTTAAGGACGTCATGATGTGAAAAACGAAACAGTACGTAATTTATTCAACACACGAAGACTATTATAACAAAACCGTTAGGTTTGTGCATTTGACCTCCTTGTGGGTCGACGGAAAGCCGCTTGACACTTGGCTTTACTTCCTTAATGGTTTACGTACAGTTTTATTTTTTATTAATATATTATTTATTGCGAGCAAACCATTAATCATGTACGTAAAGAGGGACAAGGGCGGGTAGAGCCTGCGTCTTGAGGGTGCCGTACAGTTGTTATTGATTATTTTAATACACAACTCTACGTGAGTTGTTGCTTTAGATATTAATCTCTGTATCGCGAAGACTTTATTTATATTCAAAAGTTAATACGCAGATAAAGTTACACTTAGAGTCGCTCAATGTTGGTCATGGGATAAAGTACAACATAAACAAGTTTAAAATGATAGTTAGGTACATGAATAAAATGTACTATAATTGTTTTAGTTTGAATTTAGTCGGTTTATAATTTTCTTGATATCATTTATGCATACATTTTGATTAAAAAGGCAAGACTAGAACTGTTTAATAGTAGGTATATATTCATATAGTGTTCATTAGCTTCTCAGTAAATTTTGTAGAAAAATTGTATTGTTTTTAAGATGTGCCTTTGTACTTACGAACGTACAATTATAAGTCAACGGGCAAACCCTATAGATTAAGATAATTGCCCTACAAAATATTATAAAAAAAAAATGTATTTCAGTAATAGATACAGCTGAACTCGACAGACATCCAGACGCAACAAAATGGTAATTTATGGATTTTATCACGAGCTATGGTACCCTAAATACGACTTTTGTCTTGATAACAGATCGAATCAAAATATTTTATTTCGTGATACACTTACAGATGTAGCACGAAATAAATTATTTTGATTCGATCTGTTGACTTAATTTACACGTGGAATTAATTTACGGCCACGTCGCAATAACTAACGTTTTGTTAGATTTGTTTAGTTTTATATGTATTTATTTTGACGATGTTTTAAACAAACGTTCTAACCGCTTATACATTCACATACATTTGCCTATTCCGTATAAGTTATAACATATGTACATACAATAGTAGATATTTAAATTACCATAGTAAATGCGAGACTCCGGAAGTGAATCTCAGGCGTTCTCCATAAAAAATTAAATCTAAGCAATAAGATACATACAAAACATTCTCGTTGTTCCAGTAGCTTCAATTTACGGTTACGGTTCTCGCTAGTCTAGGCTAGGTTTAAGATTCGATGAATCGCTCATGAGTTTTCTGGCAAGAAATTTTCACCGATTGCGCGAATTCTGGATTTACGAGTAGATGGCAGTGACCTTACCCTACTGCATTGGATATAGACATGAGTGACGAAATGTGATAGACCACTACAAGTAGTTAGGAAGGTTAAAATCTAGACATGATACTACCATTATAAAATACACGTAGACACTGATCTGTTGACTGAAACAAAATGTTTACTGTATACAAAAGCATTGAATCCGCAGTCTGCCAAACGTCTTTTCATTTTAATTTTGTTTTAAGTGGAACTTGGACGTAATCACAGTGTTTTCTCAAGTACAAAAATAGTATCGGTTCCGTAAAAGGGACAATTTTGTACCTCGGGGACCTCTCCAAATTGGGTCATCTGTGAAAGCGTCGTCGTTGGACAGAAAATAGTTATTTTTTTTAAGAGCACGGTTTGTGATGCTGTTTTCAGTGTGCCTCGACAGCCTGCTATTTGGTTTTTATTTATAAGACTGGCAGGCTAAACACTAAAGCTGAATTTGGATTATACATGTCTGCCTCTCTCTTTATTCAAACAACCAACACAACTCGGGCTTGGATTAATAATTGCCTGTGAATCACACAATTATGTTTTTGTGTTAAACAATAAAACATTATATAAAAGAACGCTCAGAATGTTCAGATACGTAAAAAAATATCATTAATTATTTAGTTATTTAACTTCACCACCCAGAGTATTTCAAGCTAGTAGCCCTCAGGGACTACAAACTTCAGCTGCATTTTTTCTTACAATGCTACCAATTTGTGGTGTGATTCGATTACACTAATATTACACATATACATATATACAAGCAATTTATCGATAAACGACATGGACTTTTACCATGTACGAGTATCGAAATAACATCATTTGTGCATCTAAAACTACAAAGTGACTACTAAAGCCACTGCGGCATAAACACAGCCAAACATTCAATATTTTTTCCAAGAGCACGAGAAAGGACGTTTGTTCGATTGTGCTTC
Source organism: Catocala fraxini (assembly GCA_930367265.1). Classification (NCBI taxonomy): domain Eukaryota; kingdom Metazoa; phylum Arthropoda; class Insecta; order Lepidoptera; family Erebidae; genus Catocala; species Catocala fraxini. Next base: position 9,675,581 of record OV884040.1, on the reverse strand, counting down.
GCCGGCCATCTTGCTATATGGCCTTTGTTTGCAGGACAATGGCGACGAGAATTGGGATGGTTTGTCGAGAACATGTGCGAATATGTCGACAATGGTAAACAATTGGCTACTCATTACGAATCATTGTAGTGATCATTTTGGTTTTGTATAGAACATTATTCGTTGTTTTGTGTAGTCTACGTTTGTTTTTGTATACAGTAAGCAGTTTCACTATTTACTTGTTCAGGCTGTAAATGTATTTCTTTGTTTTTAGAAGAGTCATATTAATATGTCTCGACATATTTTATATTTAAATTTTTTAATAACTCCTCTTTTAATAACGGTTCTACTAAAAGAGTTGACAGCGTGTCGCTAAGTTAATCAAAAAGCGTGGAATGAAATCCAAAAATCAAACGTTTTAGATCGCCCTCAACCTATCTGAAGAGTTTTATTGAAAACTTAGGCTGAAATGTGTATTCACTTTAATATTGAGACGCTTCGACGTCGATCGGTTTCTTGCTAACGGTCCAGCTCCGATATGACTGCGGCTCGGCTCATTGCAAATCTATGATTTTCGTCGCTTACCGTCGCCGTTTTTCGAAGGCTACGGTTGATTTATTTACTTAATTATTTATTTTAAACTTTATTCATATAACAATACATCGGCGGACTTAACGCCAAGGGCATTCTCTACCAGTCAACCGTAGTGTGATGCAAAGATAAATTGATGTAGGTGCATACAGTTGATTTTCAGTTTACAGTTGATTCTGGATGAAGACGTGATGAGTACATGTAATTTAATTTACAGTGCACATCTTGGGCTTTATCACCATCTATATCCATAAAACAAGACAGCGCGTTACAGGATGTATAGCTTTTTCTTATTCTTGCTTATATAACGACACTTTAAGATTGGTGCTAAGCTTCCTGATTAAGCTACCAGAGGCCTTCTTAACATTATTGCCTAAGCTTAAATATGCGTGGTAACTACAATAGAAAAGTTTACCTAGGACAAAGAACGTCGATGAGTAGTTCTATTATCTATTCTAGCTATATATCCTCTAGCCACAAGGGAAGGTGAGAGGGTTTATGCCCGGCTCTCCCGTTCTTCGGGCCTATGGACCAAAACCCCACGGTGTGCACGCTCGCTGCCTTTTATACCTAATGGATGGGCCGCTGGCAAAAGTTACTACCTCAGCGACCCACCCAGCAGTCTACAACTCCTCGGCGACGCCCCGGCACTACATAGGGCGCCGGACCGACTCAATGGCTGGCGGGCGGGAGATCCCCGTTCTCTCGCCCGCGGCCTTCATTATGGCGGCATTAGGCGCGCGAAAGCGCGCCTGCACCGCCCGGTTCGCCGGCGACGGCTCGGATCGGACGGCAAGGATACTTTCTTCACGGGTTCGCTCCGCTGCCTCCTTCTGCGAGATAACGTCCTCGCAGAAGGACGCGACCGCTGCCCACTTCTTCTCGCTGTCGACCATGGCTTTGATCACGGCCGGCAGCGAGAGATCTTCACCCACAACCTCAATGAGTTCACGGCGCTGCACCGCCCAAGCAGGACATTGCTCGAGCGTGTGCTGCGCCGCGTCTTCCTCACAGTCGCAGTGGTGGCAGACGGGACTCTGTGCCCTCCTAGCGACTGTGTGCAGGTATTTGCCAAAGCAACCGTGCCCTGACAACACCTGCACTAGCCGGAAGGAAAGGGGTCCCATGCTGCCGCCCTGCCCGCCGCTCCAATACCGGCTGGAGGGCCCCAACGGTTCTGAAACCAGCCAAGAGCGCCTCCAGTCGCGCCTTCCACTTTAAAATCATGCCTTGATGGGGTCGATTGCGCGCGCACTTAATCACTGTCGGGAGGGGACGACAACCTGTCTCCTCCCGCACCGCCTCACTCACTGCAAACACTTCGGCAAGCACTTCAGCCTCCAAATCCCACGGAGGTGTTCCAGCTAACGCGCAAGCTGCGTCGGCCGACACCGTGCGGTATCCACGTATTACCCTGACCACTATGACTCTCTGCGCTCTTCGCAAGAGAGTCCTGCACTGAGCGGTCAGGGAGTCCGCCTACACTGGTGCGCCGTGAAGTGCCATCACCGGATGACCCCCGTGTGAAGTCGCCGGCAACCAGCTCTGGGTCCGCCCAAATTTAGCAATAGCCGCCCAAGGGCGGACGCAGTGCCGAGAAGTTTCGGGGCGAGTTGTCTGAAATGCTCGTCGTAGTGCCACCTTCCGTGCAGCACCAAGCTCAGTTATATCCTGTAAGTAATCCTAGCTCAACCGATTACGAAATTACCCAAAAGCTCTGAGGTTTGGGTGACGGTCTGAACAAAAATAACTGTTTTCGTAATCTATATAGCTATACTAATATTATAAAGAGGAAAGATTTGTTTAACCGATTTTAAAATTTTTCACCATTTTAAATCTTTATTATCACTGAGTATCTAACATATAGGTTATATATTTTTTTTAAAGCACTGTTACTAATTTTTTTTTTTTTTTTTTTTTTTTTTTTTTTTTTTTTTTTTTTTTTACGTGTGGGAATGCATGACGCATACTCCTCCGCGGGGGCGGGCGGAGGGGTTATGTCGGACTCGCCGGGGTAAAGAAAGATGTTAAAGATGATAGAGTACCTCCCGGAATACCGACTAAACCTACCACGGTGTTCCTCGACAAAACCACTATCGACGGGGCCGCGCGAATCACTTTCGCATGCGGTCGCGACCCCGCCGAGGTTACGGCCCGCCGTATGAAACGGCAGGCCACTACACGAAAGACCTACCCTATAGGCACATCTAAAAACTCCCTACTGTCCCCCCTAGAGGGGAGACGGACTCGAAACAACAGAGGCGCGCGTGGGAACACGCACGCCGCCTCTCGGACCTGGTGCTGAACGGATGGCGGGCAGGCCCACAAAGCCCGCCACCCCCAGGTCAATCCTCAGGGTGGCTGGAGGTCGTCCCGCGCCCTCCGGCGCCCGGCTCTGCGGTTGGGAAGAGGGTTCAAACGCTCCCTCTCCCGCTCCGCCGCCTCCTTGATGGAAATTCTTCCTCACAGAAGGAGGCGACGGCGTTCCACGACCTCTCACTCCGGACCATAGACTGAACTACGGCCGGGAGCGAGAGGGCAACCAATCCGACTGCCGCGATCAACTCACGGCGCTGCGATGCCCAAGCGGGGCAAACCGCCAGAGTGTGCAGCGCCGTGTCCTCTACAACATCGCGGCAGTCGCCGCAGTGGTGACAACCGGGCGTCTCTTGCCGGCGTATACGACACAGGAACTGGCCAAAACAACAGTGGCCAGTCATTACCTGTGTCAGCCGGAAGGTGAGGGCGCCATGGCGCCTCTCCAGCCACTCCTCAAACACGGGACTTACCGCCACGATCGTGGCGTGCCCGACTGTTACTAACCTTTTTTTTTTTTTTTTTTTTTTTTTACGTGGGGGAATGCATGACGCATACCCCTCCGCGGGGACGGGCGGAGGGGTTATGTCGGGCTCGCCGGGGTAAAAGAAAGATGTTAAAGATGATATAGTACCTCCCGGAATACCGACTAAACCTACCACGGTGTTCCTCGACAAAACCGCTATCGACGGGGCCGCGCGAATCACTTTCGCATGCGGTCGCGACCCCGCCGAGGTTTCGGCCCGCCGTATGAAACGGCAGGCCACTACACGAAAGACCTACCCAAAGGCACTCCTCACATATTATCCCTACTGTCCCCCCTAGAGGGGAGACGGACTCGAAACAACAGAGGCGCGCGTGGGAACACGCACGCCGCCTCTCGGACCTGGTGCTGAACGGATGGTGGGCAGGCCCACAAAGCCCGCCACCCCCAGGTCAAACCTCAGGGTGGCTGGAGGTCGTCTCGCGCCCTCCGGCGCCCGGCTCTGCGGTTGGGGAGAGGGTTCAAACGCTCCCTCTCCCGCTCCGCCGCCTCCTTGATGGAAATGACTTCCTCACAAAAGGAGGCGACGGCGTTCCACGACCTCTCACTCCGGACCATAGACTGAACTACGGCCGGGAGCGAGAGGGCAACCAATCCGACTGCCGCGATCAACTCACGGCGCTGCGATGCCCAGGCGGGGCGACTGTTACTAACCTAACCTAACCTACTTTTACAAAGCCAAGGGTTGTTTTACTATCCAAACTTTTTCCAGTTATATTTGCCATGGGTAGAGTAAGGAACGCATTTCGGTTGAATAAAGAAACTTTATTAAAATAATGTAATCGGATCAGTTAGGCATACTAGTTTAGGATAAGTAAAGAAATAGGATGAGTCGTCATAGGATGAATACGGAACAACCCTTTTGATTGTCATTTCACTAAATAACATACGCTCACAATAAATGTCACCTGCCTTTGTATGCGTTCTATTTTCAAAAGATTTAAAAGTATATTAATTATTACTGGTCACAAATAACCAACGAGGATTTAATTTGAGTTCTAACTATCCGCATTCTTTGCATTGTCTGTGCTGATTTGTCGACGAAAGTTATGCGTTTCTATAATAATATCAGCCGGCTGCCATTCGCTATTCATGTTGGAATTCCCCCGACGCTATCCCCCGGGCTATATACTATTAAAACGCTATCTCGTTAAGAAACTCAGAATTTGACTTACAGATTTTTATACAAAGCGGACCATATGTATAGATGAAACTCAACTTAAGAAACGTATATTTTAACGAATATTGTAGAAACTTTAGTAATTATTTAAAATAACCTATACTCATAGGCCATAGTCTATATTATATATAACAAAGAAAATTAGTACAGTATAGTCATAAGACGTCCAGACTTGGAACAGATATCTTTGGTTCACGCATGTGGGTATTGAAAACCACAATACGTAACGCTTTGGCACTCGCGTCGGTGACCGCTATAACCATTGCGCCACCCGCGCAATCTGTGATGTAATTAACAGTTAAAAATGTATGCATCATCTTTCCCTTTGGATTTGGTTCTGAAATCCCCACACGCTTAGAATATTTTATTTCACTTTTCCTTAACCGTTAGGATATTTTTAATCCGTTAGCGATGACACAGTTATTCATCTTTTGTAGTAAATTATGCATTTAAGAAATTAATAAAAAAATATTGATGTTTATATTTATACTTTCATGTAGTTATTAAACATTATTTGTTTCTTTTGTTCCTCTTAAACCTTGGTTAGAAACTGCTTTAATTGAAGCAGGCGTTATAAGATAAATTAAGTTGAATTTCAATCATAGTCTCAAGCCAATACGTCCGAAGAGATAGGTTTAGTTGTGGGTTATTTCGTTAGCTATACTTCCAGGATCCACGGAAAAATTTGCGAGTCTAGTGTTGTTGGCCAGTTAGAGATCCAGACTCTGTGCTGCTTCTGAGAAATTTTTGACTAAAAATTCTGGTTTGCCCATTGAGATTCGACCCCGAGACCTCATGCACAGCCAAACCTACAAGGTATCACCCAAATATCTTTGCATTGTGTGGCTGCGTGGAATAGAGCTGCTTGAGCTACTCAAGTCCGCGTGCTGTACTGTAGTACAGCACGCGGACTTAAGTAGCTCAAGATTGTTGGTTTCTCAGCTATACAGTGTACTATATAGCTGAGAAACCAACAATTTTGTCCTAATGATGGCAGCCCAACGATTTCTTTTTTGCAGCTCCGATTTTTTGTTAGTCTGCATTGTCTGCGATGACCGATCACTGTCAGGCAGGCAAACGTTTGTCGCTTTACCAGTTAAAAAAAGTTAGATTGAGGCTGTCGTCCTTATCATTAACATTTCAGTTACTATGTTTGTCAATAATTTTACCTGTTGTGTGATAGCGGCACACCGGCGGCCAGACACAATAGGTTTTTAATTATATCTGGCATTAATAGGCTAAAATTGTTACAGTATTTAATTTTCATTGTTATAAAATTAAAATTAAACTGTGGCTATCGTTTCCATTAGGAGTATCAACCAGTAAGAAAAAGAAAGAAAGAGAAAAAAAAATATTCTAGAACGATAATTATAACACTAGATTAATTTAAAAGCGAGGTTCCGCTTCTGTAACCCATCACTGTGTAAACAAATTAATTAAAATATAAATGCCGTAGTGCGCTTGGCTTACGAAAGAACAATGCAACTCATGCAACTAGCACGAAGGATGTCCCATTTCGTGGCATTCGCGTGGGCCGGGCTCATTGTGCGCCGGAATTCGTCCAATATCTGTCTATGTTTTACTACGCTGTATTGCGGTATAACTGGTGTTGCCAATTCACATTTGCTAACTACGGTTCTATGTTTTTAATTAAGGTGGCATTCTATTAGCAAAGAAACTTAAAATGCTTATGTACACGTATGATATCCCTAATGCCTCATGTGTATTGCGAATTCTATAAAAGAAGGGATTCTAAATAAATCAACAAGGCTGGTTATTAAAAGTTACCTATACTTAGATTTTATTTTATTTTATTATATTATTAGAATGGGTTTATAAAAAAAAAGGATCTTCTGATCTTGCTATGTATTAAATGTCGGGAAAATGTGCAAATATAAAAGCTATAAATATATTGTAATTGCAATTCGAGGAAATGTAAGACAATGTTTAAAGAAAAAAGACCAACCATGATTTCTAAATGTTCTTTTTATTACTTACTTAAAATATCTTACCATCAATTTAAAAATTGTATTGTATAAAGTGATAATTACTTATAGTCCATAACTATACAAAAACAAATTTTGACATAAGTAAAAGAAATAAAAACATATTTTTATCTATAATCATTAATCACACCGGTTTTAAGAAAAAAAAATTGAGCAGATGGATCTGTGAGAACTATGTGGTATAACAACACGACTGTTACAGGTTTTAGTTATATCAATAAAGTAATCATGTAATTTAATCACGACATTTTTATTTGTCGAAATTAATACCAGCCATATCTGTTTATAATACTCTCAAGAAAATATTACATATCAAAATACATGTCAAATTTAGATTTACGTATCGAATGTTAACAATTCATTTCACACACATAAAAAGCATTATATACCAAAAAGAATACCTTTAATCTAGTAATTGTAGATTATATTCATTTTTAAATGTTGGCAATAAACTGTTACTAAAGTTAAAAAGTAATGCGAAATCTCCGAGAAGTGGCAACACCACGATACTTAACTCCTTTTAACCTTTAAGGGCACTGCTAAGTACGGTAGGTATGAAGCTAAATGTACGAGCGTTGAGTAGGTTTCTTATGGTGAATGTTTCAAGCGACCCGTGCTGCGCAATATACGTGTAGGTAGTATACAATTTGTGACAGTGTATTCATAAACTTAGAAAATTGTTCTTACGAAACGTCTATTATAGTACAGCATAATAAAACGCTTATTTACTAACAGCCGCCCGCAGCGTTGGTCGCGTGGTAAATAGAAGAATAAATGTTTTAACTGATACTCACCATTTGACGCCGTTGCATACCCATGTTTTTGGTATATTACATATACATACACAGACTCACGCTTGCTTATTTGTTGAGAAACAGACATAAGTGTTCATTGTACCTACATTTTACCAGCTTTATATTTCAGGTTCCACGTTCCACGTAATAAGGAGTGAGCCTATTGCGCTTTACCAGACAAATTTCTACACTCTAGGCTGCTACTAAGAGCTTCCTAACTCAATAACACCGCGCGCTTCGGAAATCGCACTCAGGATTTACACCACTAATCCAACAAGGCATAAAATATTTATTGGATGAGGAGTATCCATAATAAAACGTCGATTTGTTAAGCCACACTTCGTGTCCATAATATTAGTTGTGTCTTTAATCAAAAAACATCGTAACCCAAAAAGCACGGTTTACAAAAGCGGGTATAATATTCTTGTATTGATGTGATGTATCTCGTATTGAATAAGTTACAGTTACTTCATCCACATTGTCAAGTATATCGGGCAATCCAAGCCACTTGTTTATTTGACGTCTATCACAGACGACCTTTTCAAAAGACTACCAACTTCCGTAGACACATCCTCCTGTAGAAGAAGCCACTATTGACAGTTGACAGCTTGCTAGCGGCACGTCGCAAGCAGTGAGACCTCCGGACAATTTCCCTACATTCACGTTTTCGTGTTTAATATTGGCCTATTTTCACATATAGACTGTGTCCTAACTGGTTTAAAGCTCATAATGGCTTGGCGTGCATTTATGAACGGCCAGGTAACCTAATATAATGTCACTGGGGTGTATCCGACGTGAGCAGTTGTGGCAAACATGTGCCTGGACGTGTTTGTGACATGTCAGGATATGAGAACGAAATTGTATGATTTTCTATATTAAATACATTACATTGCAAGAAATGTTAAACTGCCTACATACATTGAATAATAAGGTTGTGCATACGAAGTGGCATACTTTGTAACATGGCTTTTACTACACACTAGCTGGCTGAGTAGCCATAGAAATCTACAAGCCGGCCAAGTGTGTGTGCGTTTCGTTACTATATTATTATGACAAACTTAATAGATCGCGATTCACAGTAAGTGCACAAAATGGAGGACAATCAATACAATAATCAATCAATAATCGATTATTATTGATATTTAAGTTTTAAATTCCTTGTTCACATACTCAATATTTTCCAGTTTGTTAAAGTATTTTACTCTTACAGGTTATATTTATGCAGACCGACTGTCAACAATGCTTTGTGTTAACGATAAACTATGTCTAGAATAACTGTCAGTATTACTAATTGACGACTTATAACCAATAAAAGTCGTCAATTAGTCATTCTGACAGTTGCAGCTTGATTCAGTCTGCGATCTAAAGAAATAGAATTAGTCTTATTTCACGTTTTGAACTACAACTGATATTAAAGAAACCATAATTATAACAAAAATATGCTATTATACTGAGCGGTTTAAAATCACCTTTACATTGGTATTCCGTTTTTAGCATTGGTAATTATGTAAATAAGATTAGACGCCGAATTATATTAAAGGTTCATTGTTCACATAATGCGATCTAATTATGTATACTGGATATGTTTGGAGATAGTCATGTGTAGCCCCCGTGAATTCGCCTACATGCCGGCCGCCTACAACCATACAATATACTGCACGCTCTGCCTTCGAACGCTGTCACGATTTGATTTAATTTGAATTTGTGCTATCTATCTGATCAACCTATTTCTAGCTATTAGTGGGCTACTGGTTTACCTACTGGCTTTATTGTTCTGTTTATTATGAATCATAAGGAAATATGTGTAACTAAGGGCTTATATAAAAAGTAACTGCTACGCTGCCAGATTATAGGATTCATTCTATTAGCTATTTGGTGACAGCTCAGCGCCTCTATGATAATGATATTTGAAAATTAGTGACACGATACAAGATAACTGTCTGCAATATTCTGCAGAGGGGATTTTTTTCCTAACGGACTACTCTGAGTTTAAGATAAGGCTTCGTTATGCCTAACCTGCCTTTTCTTACATCGCTTGTTAACGATAGGTAAATCTATGACTGCTATTTATGTGTTGTGTAGAATTGTTTTATCAAGCGGTGTTAGCGTTAGCAAGCATGGTCTTCGACAAGTTTATGACTCATGTAAAAGTAGCCCAGGCAAAGAGATGAGAGATTAAAGATATAAGAAAGCATTGAAGCGTTGGCACAATGCTTAGTGTATCAACATTCTCTCTTCTACTAGTATACTAGAGTTCAACATGAGGATATTTTTAAGATAATATAGAACAATGTTGGTAATTAGTAGGTTTTGGAGTTGGACAATGTTTTTAGCTGTATAGATCAGTTTATCCGCAAAAACGAGATGAAGTTAATAACTCTTTTACTATATTCAAGCATAGATACATTTATGTTAATATTAAGCAAATAAAATAACTGATATAAGGAGCGGCGTCATTCTAATTAGAATGCCGATTCTCTTCAAAACATCAACACAATTAACAGTATTATTTGTATAGACCTAGACTTATGTACAGAATATGCTCAAACATTACACGTTAACATTTGTTTAATTAAGATGAAATTAAGCTTAAGTTCACACCACGCAAACGAATCAATTACGGACCAAAACTAAACCGCATAGTGTATGTGAGGTGTAGTGCACCGGTACACGTGACTAGATTAAAACAAGGCTACCATTCTCTACGATATGTCGGTACATATACTAACACACAGAAATATTGATACTGTCGAAACCTACAGTCCAATTTCCCGGTACACATCGGTATGTGTACCGGGAAATTGGACTGTAGGTTTAAACACTATCAAAATTTCTGTGTGTTAGTTTGTTTTAAATAGATCATTGTAAAAAGAAAATTTGTTATATTTTATCGCAACTAGTTATGCGTGTAATTGTATTGTTTCGTACCGACGAAACAATACAATTAGGTACATTAAAATTTGTATGCGAATACTAATTTTAATGATATTCGAATTACTTGATAATGCAGAGCATGGGCTAACGGAGAGTGTTGTCAATACATTCAAATGCAATTGTGCACATTGCCAGTCGAAAGTGTCGAAACAGTTGTCAGCAAAGGAAACCAATAGATAGTAGATAATATAGTAACTAAGCACAGTGACGCCTAGAGACTTGGCTCTTTAATTATAATAATTATTTGTGCATATGCGAACGAATATTCAGTTGGAATAATCCAGCATATCTGGCAAAACGGTTTTGACTGATATGGGGTTTTGAATTGCATCCTAGAATTCGTGAAGCTTATTCTTAACAGTATAACGTTGATAGTTCTAGTTATCTATTTATGTAGCAGTATTTTAACTAGCTATCATCGGGATCAACCGACCGCGAAAGTCCACTGCAAAATAATAGAGCGGCACCGTTGACGAACAGCACAGCGACAGTCAATTGCTATATTTAACCAATCTGCTTGCGGGTTTATAGCTTGCAGTAGGGAATCGATTGGTAATTTCCATTTGAGAACAGTAAGTCTAGTTCCAGACTAGCATTTTGAACTTTAAACTTGCATTGCTTTTAATAATTATGCACATCTTTAAAAGAGATCTCAGAATACTGGACTGGTGTATGAATGTATTTTCCCCGTTGTTTACCGAAAAATTATAGTGAATGTTATACTTGAACAATGCGTTTAATAGTGTTTGTTTTCTACCTGAGTTTTTGTCACAGAGTAACAGGAAGCAGATGAATGTACAGCTCTGTAAACGGCGTTTGTACTTTATAAAGAATGAGGGTATTTTTGAGAAATGTGCTTTACATTACATGGCGCCACAACAGTCTGGCCATTTTTTGTAATTTTTGACTGGAGAGAAATGTTTGGATACTTTAAATCCTTTTTCCTTGAATTGTTATTAAAGACTTATTGCCTAGCAATGATTTCCTAATTTAGCCATATACAGCATGTTAGACCCAGACTGATAACGATATTCAAGTATTTCAACAATTGTTACTGTCGAATTGGGTTTTATTCGGGATGTCGCAGACCGAAGGAAACTGATTAGCCTCGTAAAATGCCATAGTATTATAACTGAAAAATTAAATTATATCAGAGCTCTTCAAACGTAGAATAAAGTAAACCTGACAATAAGTAAGTCTCCCTTAAGATACATAGACATCTGTGACCATTACATACTTATTCATTTATATGCGTGTTCGTGAAAAAATCTTTTTCAACAACAAAGGCAGTCAAATAGCGTGCATGATATCCGCTTCCCAGTTCCTAAATTAGATTGTAATGCAAGCGGAGCGTGATGATAACGTCGAGTATCGAGTTTATGTTAAGGAAATTGCCTTCGAGTGGAAGGCTCGATTGCCAGTCGGCTCGGTAACACAGCCCCTTCTTATAAACCAACACCTGCGGTTACAGCGAATTTATGCTACGGAGGGAGACCCGGTGCAGACTTAAATGAATTATATTCATTGCCCCTTCTTTATTCATTTAGGACTTGTTGGACGGAAATTGAACTTCGATAAGAAATACAATTCTGGAAATGACTTTACGAACACCTATATAGTAGTTATAAAGGGGACAGCTAGATAACATAGTACGAGCAAAACGAATTCCCCTCACAAATGACAATCTTCAAGTTGCAGCACGCGCCAGACACAATAGACCTTAAGGACTAAACGACTTAAATATATTCTTACGAGACGGAATCACCACGTAGAATTTTAATTCGATCCTACTCTCGTTGTTAGCAATTACCTGATTCAATTTCAACGGTCTATAGAAAATTTGTAAGTGCTCCTAATTATTTTTATTCCGTTCTCCTTTATTGTCGAACAAATCGATCGCTTGTAATTATAAAAACGCTTAAGATATGTATTAATAATATCAGTGGTTTAGTTATCTGCGGTTAGTTGATGCCGGTTACGGTGTGCAATTGCCTTAACTATAATGAGATGTCTACTAAGGCTACACCTTATTGCCCTAGATGTCTGTTTAATGAGTGCTTACGCATTATTTTTGTATTAAAATACTATATATAAAATTGTCTAAAATTTTCTGCTGAAAATATAACAGACTACGTTAACTGCTATTTTCTTTTTTGAAATAATAATATCGTAACCTGCTATAGACTAAGTTTCATACCAATAGAAATACACACATCGGTATTACATTAATTAAGCTTTCAAATGGTGTTCAATTTGTAATAATAACTGGATTGTTAGCATCGGAGCAATGTAAAATTTATATCTATATGTGCATTGTACCAGTACATGCAATCAAAATATTCGCTACACATTAAAATCATTTTAGCAACATTTTACCTAAATACTTTACGTGTACAGTTTATTGCATACCTGAGGGATAACATTACCCACGACAAAACATTACTTTGAAATGGCTACGCAGTAATTACAAGCGCTCAGGCACAATACGCATACGAAACACGACTGAGACTCGTGCGTGACACGGCTCTTATCTCCTTGCACAAGATGTAATTATCGATTGTTTTGGTTAATATTTAACCGTGCATAGATTAGATTAGTCTTGCCGCTAAGGACACGCACTGGACACAAGTTATGGCCATATAACGGAGCGGTAACCGGATAGTGTAATCTCAACCATCTTCGTTCACTCGTCACGCTCGCTGATCCAATTCTGTGGTTAGCAGGTAAAAAATATTATTCAGAGTCGCTCAGTTGAAACCTAAAGGCAGCTGTCGTTACGCAATGGGCTTAGTTTTACTGTGATTGTATTTAGACATGACAAATTGGCGTAATTATGTTCTAGATACCTACTTGCACAGAATAGCAAACGATTTTGATATAATATAATAGCCAAATCGGATTCTTAGGGATTCAAGCAGCCTTTTGAATGCAGATTTCATATGGATTCAGGCATAAAAAGTCATATTCAGAAATTGCTCACGTGACTCACGTTCTCGTTTTTGCAAACGATCTAGTTTTAAAATATCTAACTAGAAAATGGACCAATTCAAATAAGGTCTGAAGCAAATAGTTTTGACTGCCAATAAGTATATTCTGTTTTCTGTATACTTATATACAAGCTCAGAAATTCAAGTTTATAGCGATTTAAGATTTAAGAAGTACTTCTACTCTTTTCTGACGACTTGTTATACTATTTTGTATTCGAACTTTAAAAGTTGATCACAGTTTTAGTTTCACACAACTAAAACTAAAAGCAGCGTTGATTATCTTTATAACTTCGAAATTTATTTTCTGAACCAACTGTCACAGTTCACGTGCCTATTCCGAAAGGACAAGAAAACGCATGCAAAGTTCATAAAGATTCACACAGTCGATTTAGCCTTGAGAAAAGGTCAGCGGATCGATTGTCATAAAGTTAATTTCACAAGTGCATAATGCAGGGCCGTAATGTAAGCGGGGTCGGTGGCGTGGGGCTTGTGACGCAAACGCCTCACGGACTCGCCTCCAGTTACCCAACATCGGCAATGCGGCGTCGATCACGCTAATCTGCATTCTTATACTAGCCTGAACAGTGAACACCCCACAACCACTTATTATTGCCGGCATAACACTCAATTAACGCAATCCTGTTGAGTGATGCTTCTAGCTCAGTGAGAGGGTGGCGTTACTTGAGGGCCTATAGTCAGCCTAATGGGACGGACACCGTTGTTCTGAACCTGCGCTGCCTGGTTCAAGCATTTTCAGCTTCGAGAGGTTTACAGAACTATATGCCTCAATATGATGCATACCAATAGTAATAGACACATGTTGATGAACTCGTTTATCGAATTATACTGTAAATTAATCTTATTTTCTTTATAATGTTTTCTAATGCAGTGTTGCCCGTTTTAAAACCTATTTATAATATATCTCCCAGAGACGGTGTTTGTGATCACTTTACTAACTTCGTGAAGATGGTTGATAATTTTGTAATTTAAATTATCACACTTCAACGGTTTTCTTATCCAACTATTTTCGTATACGTTCAAGTTATTTGAATGGTTGTTATTGTAAATTGTTACTTTTGATATCGAATAGATATTATAAGTAAATGGATCCAAAACTTTTGAAATTAACCATGTACTCACTCGTTTTAAGAATAAAAATTTGAAGGGTTATCTTTAAATACTCTTTTAACTGCAGTTTAGTAAATCGTTTTCTGTTGTCAAATTGATCCCGATATTCTTGTAAAATACGAAGTTATTTTTTTGCTCTAGCCAGTTGATGAAAATAAAATAATACAGACGGCCCAGTTGGCGCTTGCACAGGGCACATGATTGCCAAATTACAAAATGGGACAACTAATCAACGAATGTGTTTTATATAAGATAAACGAATTTTAATATTGTGAAGGTGGAGTATTTATATGTTGTTTTGCAAATAGCAAGATTTCAACAATGTTTTTTTTATCTGTGGCTATATAATCCAAGGCAAAGATTTATCTGTATTGCAATTAATATTTGGAGTGTTAATTATAATAAAACGGTTTCCTCTGCCCTCGGTGGTTGTAGGAGCACCAGACAGGAGGTTCGAATGCTTCTCGTCATTGACAATCAGAGCGCTGCAGTCACTCTTCGGAACGGGTGACGTAACGCAGCCTTCACACTCCTCGAGCTGGCTGTTGCTGAGGTGCTAATCGCTAAGCGGAGTGTTCAATCATGGTCGAAATATCACCTTTTTGTTTCCAATTTAATTAGACGTACATTGCGGAAGCTGAACGGATTGCCTTCCTTTTTTCCGTGCCTATAAGGAAATCTAATCCAATTCAGGATGTTCAGTTTTAAGACGTATGAATGTATTTCGAACGCATAAAACTCCCTTATTATTTTCTATATGTGTGGTCATCAATATAGTTTGAATGTTGCAATACGTAAATAAATAAACCATAATCGTCATGTCAAAATAATTTATATAAAGAGAAAAATATTTATTGATGATAGTTATATTGACTTGTAACTTTGCCAAAAACACAAATAACATTTCAGTAAATAGACAACAGACGTACGTAAAAATAACAAACAAACTAATTATAGAATATGTTATGTAAGCTTGTAGATAAGATATTGGTTTCTATTTCTCTCTGTTTTGACATTGTATATTCGTTAATTAACATTTAAAAAGTAATTATTTTAGTAATAGAGAGATAATGTTCATACAATTTTATATTATATATTTTTTAACAGAACATATATTTTTAGTATGGTGCATTAAAAAGAAGTGACTTCGTGATCCTACAATATTCTTTAGAATGACCGACGAGCGGTCTGTTCTAAGTTTAACTGGAATTTTCGTTGTAACACATTTGCTTAACTTGCACAAAGTGTGTTTTATTTTTATGGTCTTCCTAATGACCTTAATCCATTTAAGTCACGTATTCAATAATGTACGCTCTCATCATAATTTTGAAAACGATGCTTACGCTGCTGATTTTAACACGTGTGATAAATATGGAAAATATAAGTTTAGTATCGCTTTAACAGATTATTAGTAAACTCTAACTGGACCTTTTTTTGTACATTTGATTTCAAAGAAATAATTTGGTTTTGATATTGTAAGGAATTTGAACTCAAAAACACACTTACCGGCTTTTGATATGATTTTTATAATTTGGTAGTTTTGGATTCCAACTTAAAAAGAAAAACCAAGTTAATCTTATTCCGATTAGCAAAGGCAGAGTGTGTTTTAAGTAAATGACGTCACGGGAAAACGTCATAGGCAATTAACAATTCACGTAAATGTTTCGTAGTTGCGGGCAAAGGCTACTCCCCAGAAGATAAAAATTACGACTTTATAATTATATTAAATTTAAGTGTATCTGGGTATACATTTGTTTCATATAATATCACTATCAGTCAAAGCATTGGGTTTCCCAATCTCTTCAACCTATTTATCATTTGAACTATTTTCAACCCATTCGATTTTATTATTACAAGTACTATCTCGGGTATTTCTTTTGTCATTGGGAATTTCTTATTTCTGTACGTATCTCGGATATTGGTAGTCATATTTTTTTTAAGATTTATCCCTATACTTTATTAGTTTAAGTTACTCTGAAACAACGATAAGCTTTATTGGGTATTTTTAAATATATATTTAGTAGCACTAATACCTAGATCCCGCGTCGTCTGAGTATTTGCCCGGTAAGCGTCTATAGGCTCTTTTACACAGGACTTAAAACAGTTGGTGAAATGTGGTTGTTATAAACCTCCTTTGAGCGTTTACAGATGTGTCTATACAAAATTTATGAAAGGTACAAAAAGATCTATGTCGAACTTCTCTGGCTGCCACCTGTTAATGTATAATGGAATACACAGTATTAAATAAAGAGCCGATTCTTTAATAATTTGTAGCTCCTCCAGTTATTCCTACAACATTTTTCATATAAATTTATTAATTTGTACCTGTGGCATTCATTATATTAGTACAGAATAGATTAAGATATGACTGCTCGATGTTTTGATGATTCATCATTTGGACATCATCACAAGCTAACGGACTTATAGTCATAACTCATAAAGCTAAATCAATTAATGGAAATAATAAAATACTCGCTGAAGTTCTAACTTCGTCTTAAATAACATCATATATGTAACTCGAAAGTGTTACTCTCTTTTATGACTGGTTTAGTTACAACATGCATTGGTATAAGGCATGCAGTGACATGCAGCTTTTTCTCAGGTAGGTTTGCTGTGATAGAATTCGAAGGACTGTCGTCATTTACAGATTAGCTTATTTATATTTGTTTGAAAACTATCGACTTCTATTCTGTCGATTGGAAAATTACTTTGTGGGTAGGTCTTTTAACTAATTTAAGAGCAAATTACATAAAACATTGGTGATAGTAATATAATAATAATATTATATTCTATCACATACACACAACACCATCTAGCCCAAACTAAGCAGAGCTTATACTATGGGTACTAGATAATGTATAAACATATATATTATATACATTTTTTTTTGTAAATACATACATATTATACATAGAAACACCCAGACCAAGATAAACATCCATGTCCATGCACACAAATGTTTGACTTGCGTGGGAATCGAACCCGCGACCTCAGGCCTGGCAGTCGGTTACACTAACCACTCGAATCGAGGTACACACTCACTGTCGCCTTTAACGATATATTATAAAGAAACAGCCTTTTACATGTACGGAATCTTAGCTGTCAAGATTAAAAGTGCACCATTTAGCAGAGACGTCGAAACAACACACAATTATGTGTATTTTTTAGACCTTTTTTAAGTGTGTAGATGTAGGATGTAGATGTGTGATGCGTCGAGCATGGCTGATGATGGGTTTACCTTATTACTTAACATACAAATTGATTAAAAAGGTAGTGTTAAATAACATGCATATATGCAGTTTAGGTTTTTTCATATATGAAAACATATTATTGGTTCTTTAAGTAGAATAAAAACGGCAATGATCACGCAGTGTTATTGTCAGTGACTAGCACAGTGACTTAAATGGATACACGGATCAAAATAACAACAGATTTCAATGTGCAAACCATTATTTTATTTTATGGTTTATTTATGATTATGCTATAATCAATGTAAATTCTTAACTTAAACATATATAAACTTAATTTTGTATAAATAGTTTCAAAATAAAGGTAATATTTTTTATGTTTTGGATAACTATCTTATAATGTTAAAATCATCATCAGATATACCAAACACAATAAAATTAATGCACGTGTGGTTATTAAAGGCCTAACCGGGTAAATTGGAATCAGTGTATTGTATCTAATATTTTATTTTTGCCATTGCATCTGTTTTATAAACCTGTTATAAATCTGTTTTGTAAGCACTAATTCATAGAAGACTCAGTCTCCAACATTCAACAATCAGGATATTTGAATTATCCGTTCGCAAGCCGTAATTCCGGCATTACTCAACCTAAGTTTTCAACTTACATCAATCAGAATGTATGAAATATGTATCTAAATAGATCTTTTGTTTGTCCACAGATTGGTAGGTCATCAGAATCGCCAATAGACTTCGTGGTGATGGACACAGTGGCGGGTGACAAGAGCGGCGATACGAAAGTGCTACAGAGCACAATATCGCGGTTCGCGTGTCGCATCATTGCCGACCGCAACGATGTCAATAATTGTCGCATATACGCCGCAGGGTTTGACTCCTCAAGGAATATATTTCTAGGGGTAAGTACAAATTAATATATTGTGCTATATATGTATAATAATATCAGTCCTGTATTAAACTGTCCCACTGCTGGCCACGGTGCTCTTCTCAATGTGAAATGGCCATAGTACACCACGTTGGCCTAGTGAGGGTTGGCAGACTTCACATATCTCTTTATAACATTATGGAGAACTCATAGACATATATGTTTCCTTACGATGCTTTTCCTTTATTTATTTTTTAAACGATCGAACGATAATTAACTATTTAATACATCATAAATTTTTAAATTGTGAAAAGTTTTTAGTAGCGAACCCTGCAAATGTACCTGGTGGGTGTTAATATGCTCGCTCTCTATAACACGGGGACTTGAAATATTACTGGAAACATATGGGTGTAATGCATCTCTGCCTACCCTTCGGCGATCCACAGACGTGATACATATAAGCTGTTAATGTAGCTGTTATCCTCTCCCCCACAAGGGGACAGTAGAGGGAGTCTTTTTTATGTAGTGGCCTGCTGTTTCACACGGCGGGCCAAAACCTCGGCGGGGTCACGATTGTATGTGAAAACGATTCGCGCGGCCACGCCGTCTATGGTTATGTCGAGGAACACCATGGACTAAACCTATAGTCGGTATTACCGGGGTATCTTTTCCCCGGTGAGCCCGACATAACCGCTCCGTCGCCACACGAAGAGGCAGGCGTAAAAGTATTCGCCTCGTAAAAGAAAATCTGTTACCCATACAACAGATCTGTCTATATTAAATAGTCAAATAAACCAATTACAGAAATTATTAATAAAATTAAATAAATAAATAAATAAATTATAAAATATAAAAAAGAAAGAAAAAGTAATGAAAAATATTTATTTTGGCACACAAAAGGGCACACGCAAAAATTGAAGAAATAAAAATAAAAATGAATATAAAATTAAAATAAATAAAAGAACAGAACAATAATAAAACTAGAAAAATAAAACAAATACTAAATCTATGATTTCATTTCCGCTCACTGGCAACACCACACCATTCGCTTAACTAAACGGAAGTCGGAAACTGCCTCCATTTATGTCAAGACTAGTATTGTCAGTGAGCAGGCGATACAAATAATAATAAATACATATTTTAAATTATTTTAAGTTTAACTTTAGTTTAAGAGTAATGGGAAAGTGTGTACCTGCTATTAATAAAACTTTGTAGAATGAGTTACTCAATTATATTATTATTATTCAATAGCGTTAAACAGAGAAATGATCGCAGATCTTGGGTTATGTTCACAATTCTGGTACGAGTTTAGAACTCCACTTTAAGTTCACATATTTAATTTGATGGCTACCAATATTGTTTATTAAACTTAGCTTAAGTATAGATCCTAAACACTGCTGTAGAGTACTGATCATTTGTTGATATACCGTGTGTTATCTAAAAGTTTACCAGATAATATAAAATAAACTTTAATATAATTCTAGCTTTTGCCTGCGACTTCGCTCACTCGTCAACAGAACTTTTTTTCTGGATGAAATGTACTTTTCTGTACCTCTGATAAGGTTTATGCAAAATTTCACGACGATCGGTCGAGTAGTACTGTCGTGAAAGAGTAACAAAAAACAAATTCACATTCGCATTTATAATATTAGTTAGCAGTTTCAACGAGGTAAACTGTGGTATTATCCTGTATTCATAGCATATCAAGTAATCTGGAACTATACATAATTAATGAAATTTATTATGCCACGAAACCAAATTGAAATTGAAATTATTATCGAATCATGGTGACGCAATACAGCCAGATTAACTTAAATCATTGATAGATCAGTAATCCGTGTGAATTGCGAGCACAGCGATTGTTTATTATCTATGTATGATGTTTCTACAAAAAGCATATTATTGTAAATAGACGTTATCAAATCATAAACATCCGCAGCTGTGTAAACAACATAAGTTATATTACGTTTAGATGTAGACCATAACCAGCAATAACCTAGAATCAATGCTAATCGTCTATGTCTTGGCCTTAGATGACAGAATAGATTGGCAGGCTCAAATCAGAATTCTCAGGCTAAAATCTACGGAGTCAACGATCGATAATTTAGTTTTTTATACGCACATGTAGTTACCTGTAATAGTGCATGGATATCTTAAGGTCCAAAATCCTGTGAGCACTCGAATTAGAATGAATAAGAATGAACTAGGTGGCATTGTTTTAGAAATATTGCAAGACGTACTACATCTTAACAAACAGGTGAAATTTATAAGAAATTATAATTTCAACCGAAAAGGCACTCGAACACAGAGACAGAATAATGTTTGCCTACGAACAAAATAACGAGTCATCCAACGTATTTATAAAATAAACTACCCACTATAAGTATATTTATAAATTTATTTGTAATTCTTTGCTTCTTTTTTTACCCTAAAATGTGTTCTTTTTCTTTAAATAAACTATTTTGAATAGATTTAAAAAATCGTTTAATGTAAATTTATCAAAATTGATTTATTAAGAAATCTACTTATTTTAATTTTATAGTAATGCACCGCCATCTATTACGATATAAATAAACTACTTAACAGTTCTTATATAGATTCCGTTAGATGGTATCAGTTACCAGCTTATACCATTTTAGTTTTGAAATGGGTATGCATTTTTGCAGCTCACTGTACCTACTATGTTATCGGTCGTTGTAATGGCAATAGGATAAAGTTTTCTGATTTGATCAGAGATGGACATAACACGATCCTAGAATGTCACTCTCCGTGATACGTCCACCAATAGTCTAATTATTTGCGATGTGCATAATTGCATTCGAATATGATCGAATGGATTCTCATCACTATAGGCAAGTACGTGCCCTGGGTTCTGGTCCATATAAGGAAGGTATCATAATCACTCGTGCACAACTGTATTTAAATATCTTTCGAATGCAATTATGCGTATCCCTCATCGCATTGGTTGATACCTGGGCCTCCTTTCAGAATATATTCAGTTATTAATTAAGCTGGATATCATTACGTATCGATTTAAAAACCTTTATTTTGGTATTAAACTGCTAGGCTGGTTCGGCGGCGTAGACGAAATTACTATTCCTGATTGTGAGCTCCACTCAAGCGTTTTTACAGTCAGGATATTTCCGTAAAAGAATAGCAAAATTGTGCCAGAAAGTTCACCCTCTTATTAATCGAGACCAAAACTGGGTAATTTTGAGAATAAAATGTCTACCTAGGCGATGGGAAAGGTATCGGAATACATGTTATTATACGCAAACCTTGAGGCATTTCCAGGAAGTTCCATAACAACGCATAACAATTACGTCAATCCTGTTTATCAATGTATCTTAGTTAAAGAAAATAATTTAGCTACACACACTTGTGTCGATTTGACGCTGCTGACGTAATCCGTAGGCGGCTGACGTTCGGCTCGTGAGCTCGTCACGTAAATGTACTCCTAATGCTAACGATTTACTCGCAATTTGCTCACAATGAGTTTCTACTTAGATACAGTCATCTTTTCATAAAAGTTTGACCATTTTTTAAATATTTTCAACCTTCAGACGTTGAATGAGATAATTCGATGGCAATATATGTATATAACAGCAATCAAAGCAAACGATCTGTTTGAATAGTTGGTTTTAAAGGTACTTTTTGCGTCAGTACGCCGCGGTTGGACAGATTTCCAAATATTTATATTTCCATATAGGTACCAAATATTCTATAAATCGTCAAACGATTCTAGTCATGTAACTTGCATAGAATTATCGTACTGTTGTAATTGATGATTTATAAAGTCCCAGTGTTATTGCTGCCTCCTTACCTAATTGCTACACCACCACCATTGCTAGACAGAAGGAAAAATTATCTGATTTATTATGCACTAAATCCGTCGATCGTGATATTAATTACGCCTGTCTGCAAATTTTATTGTTTACCGATGTTTCATGCTTGTTTAGTTTTGATCGCTATCGTCGGTCGCGGTTACATCCTGGAATCACCTTACTTGCTACAAACTTCGGATAGTCGTTTACATTATACTTATTAAGAATCTAGAAAATCTTAGCATTTATAATATGGTGCGTGTACTTTTTCGAAGGCTTAGACACACGAGTATCGCACCCACAGGTAATTCTAAGTACCTATTCAGCTAATGCGTAAGTCTATTGCATTTTTCAAACCTAGTTTCGGATACAGTGCTTACAGCACTGATTATTATATTCCATTTTCTTGCCACTTGCTTGCTTACACGTACCTCTGACTGGCAGTCGTTGGGGATGTAGGTATAGCCGAAAATTGGATTCAGTGGCATACTCTAAGAGAAGCCTCAATTATATTTTTGTTCATTAATCACGAAATAGCATCGTTGCTACTACCGCAAAGTTAGGTTTAGATTCATATCGAGATTACAGCCGTTAGCAGAGTCTAACTTGGCAAGCAGTCACGCTAAGAGCGATGGATCGTGAGTGTTCGCTACACTGCTTGTGATTCTTTCTAGCCTATCAAGCGATACAAGCGGATTAACAACTTTTCAAGAAATTTATAGTGAAAAGGCTGTTTAAAAATGGATACTGTGACTGCTCGCCATTTCGCTTTGCAGAATCTCTAATATAGCTTGGAGTAATTTATAGTTAACCTATGAATATCCATTATATTCCAGGAAAAAGCGACGAAATGGACAGAGAACCACGAGATAGACGGGCTCACAACGAACGGCGTGCTGATAATGCACCCGCGCGGCGACTTCTGCGGCGGCAGCGCTACGTGCGGCCCGTGGCGCGAGACCTCCGTCGGTGGCGCCGTGTTCTCGCTCAGGGAGAGTCGCTCTGCACAACAGAAGGTACTGTAATCTAATACATCTATATGCCATGGTCAGACGGAACAAAGGATTTACCATAATATACCAACATGCATATGGCTCCATACATTTTGGTTCATTCACATTCGTTTACTCTAGAGGCGGCTTTTAAATTCATGATAAGACGAGCCGGGGATTAAAATCTGGCCATGTGCGTCGAGCTGTTCTTAAACTCATGGTAGACATTCAGGTCAAAATGTAGGAAAGGATAAAGTATATAGTGCAGTGGATACCAATTCCTTTTTGCCGTGTATCACTTTAAAATGTCCTATCGCGAACTACGTTCCTCTAGGCCTCGGGAAACGCGTGCGACTAATTAGGTAACACAGTTACTTTACGACATTACGACACACACTTATTGCAGTTTTACTGGAGAACTACCTATCTACGTAACAGGCAAATAAACGCGCAGTGTGTCAGACGAACCAATTAATGGTATTTCTTGCATACTATTGATTGCTTGTATGAATATGCGTTGTATGTTATAAACCTCCATAGAAACTGACAAGTTATACTACCAGTAAATCAAATAACTTAGCTTGTAAGAAAAAACAAAGGGAATAGATTCTTATGAGGTGTGTGTGTTGTCTCATTCGCGGTTTTGGTACCGTATAAAAGGGTTAAGTACAATGGTCATGCAGACGTAGCTGACGTATGGTATTGTATGCGGAAGGGGTTTGACTACCCGCATAGGGTTACCAAGCGTGACGATCACAAAGGGATCCTCAATGTAACTGACGGCGGTACGCATGCGGAACAACACATATAGTACGAGTATTAATAGCTCTCCATTACGTAGATGCCAGTTAAAAAGTGGTTTTTAGACCAATTTTTCGCCAACTATATTTTAAGTGCACTTTAATAAAAGTTTTTCGTCTACTGGAGTGGGAATTCAGACACTGTTCTGCTGACAGAAAACTCAGTAATATTTATCGACTTGACACCGTTCAAAATAATAAACACAGACTTATGCCACACAACCAACATGGTAATCTCAATTTCAAGTTACCAAATGTATAAATAAATCTCGAAACAGCAACGTTAAATGTGGTGGAGGGCCAAATTTTGTACATGGGTAGAGCCCACTTTCAAGGCTCACTCACTTAAAGTGAAACTACCCTAATTAAGTAATTACATACTCGATTTGGAACACGAACCTCGCTCAAAGACCTTAACTAATAGAAGAGGTTGTTTAGACAGGATAACGACTGCAAGTACCCGTACAAATAAGGAGGCGAGTTCGGGCACTCATAGGCAGTTAGGTAGTAGGCGTTCGCTGATCGGTTCTGCTTTCGAGACCGTGTGAATTCTTTAAGTGTGCTTGGATGACCAAATTCAAACATAAGAAAGAGAAGAGTCTACGCCGGTTTTGGTAAGAACTGAAACGGTATTAGAAGTTTTTTGTAAAATCAATGGCTAGGTATTATAACCGTTGCTTTTGACTGCCTCTTTAGCGCACCAAGAGTGTGTGCGACTGCTATGCATGAGTTCCAGGACTCGATACCCGTGTCGGGCAGTGTTATTCGATTTTTTGTCAAGAAATTCATAGTAGCATCACAGAACTAAAACTGCGCGCGGGTAAACAGCAATAGGCTTGCCACCTGTTACATGTAACCAAAACCTTAACTGGCGAATATGGCCTTATATGGCTTATATTATTATTGCACTATACGATAGTATAGTATAGTACTATACGATAGACTAAAAACGTCAGTGATGATTTTTGGCAATATGAACGGGTGTGTGTATGTACACACACTTGCCTGTCCTTTATCGTATTTATGTAATAATACAAAAGTCTACAGTACAAAAATATGTATATCACATGTCTTGTGCACATACCATTTTTGCGGTTTTGCGTTTAACCATATCAAAGACTGTTCGGGAAGGATGTCGCGTTTCGTTTCAGATGTCACTTCGTTTACACCGACATTGCTAAGGCATCGAATATATTCGGAATTTGAAATATTAAGCCCTGGGAATCCCTTACTCGCATTCACGTTACGTTTCCAATAAACAATTTATTTATTCCATGTACAATTTTATAATGTGTTTTTGTTTTGTTTATAGGGCCTACCCTGTCAAGCGGAGACGAATGTTTTGAGAGACGGCACGATGATAGACTTATGTGGCGCGACATTGCTCTGGAGGAGCGCTGAAGGACTGAAAAATTCACCGGTAAGTCAATTACCAATCATATCAAACCTTTTATTAAAAATTTTAAGTCTCGCTCTCTCGACAATCACCTCGTTGAGAGGCATTTTATACTCATGTAGGTACGCAACGTAAAGTATACTCAGAATTGGTACAACATTTTTGACTCATACAATTATTATGCACTGCGCCAACTGACAAAAACAAAGTGACTTAAACTAACGTGCCATCTGTGCAGTTCTTGCATGATATTTTGCAAGACGTGTGGAGATTTAGAATAAAATATTTAGTATCATGCTATCATGCTGAACGTTGTGCGCTTAGAACCATATAGAGATACAAAGATAAGTCTAAATGGCTATCGAATTCACGACCCATTGATGGCAAGTACATACAATACCTTATCAATTGGGTAAATGCAAAAGAATATATATTTCATAAATAGCAAATACAGGATAATAAAGATTATAGATTCATTTATTTATTTTAAGTTTTCCCTGTTTCTGATACTGATTATTTTATAATATTAAATGATGTAGTTTCACTTTTTCTACACGAAACTTAACGCAATACAGCTCCGTACTTAATATAAACTTAATTTTATATGTTGTTTTCTTGTTTCCATGTGTGATATATATCGGCATATCGGCAGCCAGACACAATAGGCTTTTAATTATGTCTAGCATTCGAAGGCTTGACAGTTTAAAAGCACATATACTTTATTAAACCATAATCATTTTGTACCATGGACGGATACTCAATCTGAATAGTTTCTTATAACTATCTCTTCCATCGTTTAACCAAGGTTGACTTAAAGGTAATATTGGATATCCTATAGGCAATTCTAAAGCTAAAATGGTAGAACAATATTGATTTATAGCTATTGGCCGAGTATTGAACACAGACCTTCAATGACCATATTCACTCTCTGCACTTGGTCACGGTCATAGCCTTATTGCGTGGTATCACGCTATTCTTATCTCATTGTTTTATAATTATACTTCTGGGTATTGCCCGCGACCGGGTTGAAAGTTCTCTGTGCTATCTATGAGACAGCCTTTTAATATAATTATATTCTGACTAATATTATAGATGTGTAAGTGAGTTAGTTTATTTGTTACGCTTTCACGCCTTAACTACTCGACCGATCATGAAATTTCGCATACATGTTGTCAGGGGTACAGAAATAGATTACTTTTCACCCAGGAAAAAGTACCGTTCCCTAAGTATAGAAATTAATTGACAAAATCTAGTAACGTATAGTAACGATTTCGGTGTCATGTCCTCTGTCGCAAGGATCATTACAAACTTTCAACCAACGGGATATCCTAACTAATATTAGATATATCCTAAGTTAATATTATAAATACGAATGGGAGTTTGTTTGTTTGTTACGCTTTCACGCCTTGTCTACTCGACCGATCTTCATGAAATTAGATATATTATATGTTCGCATACACGTTATCAGAGGAACATAAAAGGACATTGGGTACCTTTCATCCAGAAAAAGACACTGATACTAACCTAACCTATACATTTACTCGGGCAAAATCTAGTATTAAATATAAAATCACTTCTTTCCAAATAACTTGATGGTTATTCCTATGGTTTATCTTCATACATTGTTTTTGTATTATTTATGAGTAATAATGTGTTGGCAGACAAAACGCGACCTGGAAGCGTTAGTAGACGAGTTGAATGCGGGGCGGCCGCAGTGTCCGGTGGGACTGAACACGCTCGTGATACCGCGCAAACTGTCCACCGCGCACCAGGATCTCAACCAGCCTTACGTGTACCTCAACTGTGGACACGTGCAAGGTACATAATACATACTATTTACTGCCATAGCATGTCGATTGCGGTTGTCCAATGGATCCTTATCCATTGAGCTATCGTATTGGGCATTGAACTTGCGATCGAGTGGTCGCTGGTGCGAATCCTACCTATTGCACTACCGACATGAACCCACTTCTAATACAAGCATTCTAGCTTAGTTGGAAGGGTTAACAAGAATACTAGTAATTTGAAACCAAAATTCATAGTAATCTTTAAAAAAAAATTGTAGGTATGTCATGCTTATTTATGTTTTGTTTGAAATAATAAAGGGATGCCCGCGCTATGTTAGTGCTTGGCGATATTTCGATATGGCTTGTGCCTTACGCAAGGCTACATGAAGTTAAATTTGCTAGTTGTACAGTGTAGATCAGATTTTATTAAAAACATGGTAGGTATGGCAAATATATTTTTGTTTTCAACCATAACGTAAATAATAATATATTATATTAGTTCTATATGTAAATTGTCTTACTGCTGAGCACGGGTCTCTTCTCAGTGTTTCAAGGGATAGGCCATAGTCCACCACGCTGGCCGAGTTAGTATAATTCACACATGTACGAGAACATTATGGAGAACTCTCAGACTTTTTTACGTCACTGGTAAACCAAGTAATAATTAACTATTTAATACGTTGCATGCCCTGGGATCAAACTGGAGAGCTCCGCATGGCAGTTCAATGGCTTCCCATTGGGCTATCGCTGCTACAAAGGATACGTAGACAAAGAATATTACACATATTGATAAAGTTAAAAAAATATATATCTTGTATAAACCTTCATTTCAGTTAATGAGCTTGGCAAGTTCATCTGAATATTAAGATAATTTATGACCATAGAATCATACGGTAAATGTGTACATATGTGTCGTGTGGCTAGGCGAGCACTCGTGGGGCGCGGAGGGCAGCGAGGCGGGCGTGCGGCGCTGCCCCATGTGCCTGACGGCGGGCCCCGTGGTGCGCGTGTGCATGGGCATCGAGCCCGCCTTCTACGTGGACGCCGGCCCGCCCACCTACGCCTTCAACCCCTGCGGGCACATGGCCTCCGAGAGGACTGTCAAGTTAGTACACACATACTATTCTATTTGATTATAGGCTGATGCTGAACTGTGTGTAATCGTATTGTTTTGAAGATTGACGAATTGCAACCTTAATAATAATTTGCAGATTGAATTGACTAGAATTTTCTTGTTGAAAAGCAAGTAGCAGTACGGTAGAATAAACTCCGCAAATCTTTAAAAATAAAATGGTATTTTAATTATTATGTATGTATCATGCCTTTCATGCTATAAGGATCTATAGTATCCAGTAAAGCCTTTAAAATAAGTAGGTGTCGTGAAGTAACCATCCTCATTCTACCAATTTAGTATTCAAATCATGTCTGTATATCAATTTTGGATTATCCAATCGACAAAAGGACGTTGTACACTTGGAGCAGAGTAAACTTTTTCTTAGCTAGCTCACATTTTCACCCAGTTCACCGGTCATAGTAATGATTACTCAGTAGAGATGTGATAAACCACAAGGACGCCGTAATATTGCTACAGCCACTGTTTTTACACTACCATTGGCTGGTAGTGCTAAAACTAGTCCCAATAAAATCGGTGCTCTCTTATTATACTTACAATAGATCTATGTGCCAATCTGGGAATCCGAAACCAAAAGCTTCAGCTTGAAAACTGATATAAGCATACGAGTTAGAACCAACTAATACTAAAACTATTAGTATAACATTGCCTTATAATATTGTTTTGTTCAGATACTGGGCGAGCGTGGACATCCCGCACGGCACGAACGGTTTCCACGCGATCTGTCCGTTCTGCGCCGCGCCGCTGCAGGGCTCGCCCGGCTACGTGCGGCTCATCTTCCAGGACAACCTCGACTGAATCTCCAATACACGCGCACAGGTATGTACCTACTGCCATTATTTTTGATGATTCCAAACAACATGGTTTGGTTTGCCTTTACTTTTATTGCCGTCTAGATTATGCCCGTGACTTCGCTCACGTTAACAACACCTATTGTTGTCAATAAATGTCTATCCCACGGGAACTTAAAATTTTTTCTGGATGAAAGGTAATCTATGTCCTTTTAATGCGAGATTTCATGATTATCGGTATAATCGGTAAGCTGTGAAAGCGTAACAAGACAACAAAAAATTACATTCGCATTTATAATATTATTATCGTAGTAGAATAGGAGTTTCAAACATATTAGTTACATAATGTTTTTGAATTTTCTTTGTGGTAATTTTAGTAACACAACTGAATATGCAACTGTGAGCAGTAGGCCTCGATTTAAATTAGCAATAACTTATTGGGAGTTTCTGCCAAGAATAACTCAATAGAAGCTTGAAGTTACGAATTTAACAGTAGTAACATCCCCATGCTTTAGAAAGCATGTAAATTTGTTAGTCCTGCATCTGATCTCCCTCGAGTCGGGTCATCCCATTGGGATATGACAGTTAGAAAATAGAGAACGCATTTGTGTTCTCATACACGCTTGTGCACAATAATATCTCCTTTGCAGATGACCAGGCGTTAAGATTCGCCGTCATTATTATAATATCTCCAATAAGCATATGAATATCACAGAAACTAATTACAATTATGTGCTGATAAAAATCATTTGCATTTATATGTCTTTTATACTGTTTACCTGCTTTTCTAGTCTAGCGAGGTCCATTACTTTGTTATTCCGCCCTTCAGTCAGTACTGCATAACAAAACTCGTCATTGAACTTTATAAATTATTCATGGCGGAAGCTGATGTTATTGTAGTCATTATAAACATTTATTTAATTATTTACAAATGCTATGTAACTAGTTACAGTACTGGTATACTTACATTGTACATATTATTTAATTATTCTGTCGCATGTATTACGAATTTAAATGTTTGTAAACAATTATATTTAAGTTGCTACAAGTGTTTGTCTTCATAATGCAGTGTAGGTTCAGGTGAATTATCTTGTTGTTCAAGTTACCGTATCTATGAGCGTTAAAAGAGACCTCTCTTTTAACGCTATATACGGTAACTGCTTACTATCGAGAAGCCCGTATGATAATTTGCCATTTTATTATAATGGCTGCAACTGCAACTTAATAAAATTATATTTAATTGGCGTTGTAAAAGAGTGGCTGTGAGTTTCTTGCAGGTATCCTACCTTGCAGGAACCTAACTACTAACCTAAATGTAGCTTTAGTAACTTATTAAACTCAATAACCTGTATATTGTGACGTTCGTAAGTGTTACTTTGTGATCTAAATGAATAAATGATTGTCGACTCGACTAAGAGCAGTATAAAATAAAGATAACATTCTACTTCTTCAATTATATAAATTATGAAATAGCCTGTATCCATGTTTTTGGATTCCAACGTAGTCATATATATCCTTAATTGTTTATGTTATTTGTGATATGTTGTAATATAAACGAATTAAATAATTGTTGTTGCAGGTGGTCGACGAAATCACTTGACGTGTGCGTCCAAAGTGCATTAGAAACGAACGTGTTTATGACGCGGCAGCCATCATTACGTTCCGAGCTACGACAGGACACTCAGCTTCCGCTACGTTATGGTACCATCGTCCCTCGTCATGGCGATCCTCAACGCTTTGAGGTGCTCCCATGACCAACACCGGCTATGCACCTCCAGTCAACTATCTCACTATACCGTGGCTTACACCTCCAACATTACTTGTTTGCATGATGTGATTGACTAGACTTAGACAATAGATTATTTATATAGCTATATGCAATTATTATTATTTATTATATTCGTTTCGCAGAATAAAATATGTTATATCATCGAATATTAATGATAATACCTATATGAATCGCGCGTGTGTATGTAACTGGTCGCGTTACGTTCATATATATACGGTCTCTGTATGTTAACGTAGGGAATATTTATATAAATACGCGATAAATATGAATATTTATTTGTTCATACACAACATACGGCAAAAGAAAATTCAGGAAATACAAAAAATATTTAAAAAAGCTTTGTACATTGCTGTGCTGATTTTAATTGATAGATTTAATGATTGTTGTAATTATGAATGAACTGAATTATTTAATAGAGGTTTCGTTTGAAACTTATCTAGATTATAATAATTTTTTGGATTGCACATGTGTCTCATATTATTATAAATCCACCTGTGCTTTTTTTGGTATTACTCTATCAAGAGACAGCGAGGCCGCCACTTCCGCGGTACTAACACCTACTCTCGGTCAACAATAGTTGAATAATTAAACAAAAGTCATTGATAGTGTAGTACTAGCCCTATTATAGTAAGGATAAATGTAAATATTCAATGTACGTTCATTTCTATACATGGTAGTTAAGTAATTTATGTTGGGTTTTCCGTAGTGTGTGACATGTTGCATAGTAAGTATGAGCCAGCCTTCTAGAGGTAAAGATAGACACTAACTCATGTTAGCTTCAAAAGGTAAAGGTGTAAGTGATACTGTCAATTGTACATATGAATATCTATTTGATAGACAGATCGTTCATTTACAAGAGTTATTGAATGGTAATAATGTTTGTAATTGGCAATGTTGTTGCACCTTTAGTTAATATATGTTTAATAAGATTCAATGTTTCATTTCACTATGGTCTCATTTCTTATTCGACAGTTTATCACCTTGGATAATATAATGTAAAAATATATGTACGGATACATAGAACATAAGCTATTCGTTTATTTTTAACATGATGTTCAGTTACATCAGCTATTATAATAATATACAATGGATTGTTATATTTAGAGACAATTTGTATTTGTGGCAAATGTTCTGCAGTAACTGGCTGTTATGACAAAATGAAAATAATATAAAATAACGTCCAACGATGTTAATATTAAACGCTGTGAGTAATTACGCGGTACAATCATCTAGAAAACTGGATCGATAACATAAACAAGACTTACTGTAAGCCATGACTAATTTGAATGTTAATTTTGAATAATTGGTAATTCAGTTTGACTATGTCGCACTTTTCCAGATGACTGTACAAGATTATACTGTGAAAAATGATCAATGGTAAGCTTGATTGCAATCTCAAGGTTCCTTGAAGAACACATCTGATTTCATACAGGAATTAGATCGAAGTTTAATAAGTAAGACCATCATACTTGAGAATGTAAAAAACTATTGTAAGTTTTATAGAAGTAGTGATTGTTAGCTTACGGAGTATGAAAATTTAGTTTTTGTACAATCGAATTCGGATTCACTAGTTAGGGATTACACGTAACATTATTGCCTTTGATTGGTGACAAATTAACTACTACTATATATCCATACTTATAGTCACTGTTCAACAGTTAATTTGTTAAACTGATTATTTATTTAATGAATGACTAAAGCCAGTTCTACTAAAGTAACTTAGACTACATGTCTTTCAATTCATAGTAAGAGGATGTAGTTTTTAAACAGTTAAGTGGCTGTACCTATTTGCAGTTATAAAAGGATGACTTATTAGGCGGTTACTAAGAATTCAATTGTTACACAGATTTTTATTCTAAAATGTTACGATTAAAATGACGGTGCCGACAAAATAACGTGCAAAACTTAGATTTGTAGCACTTCAAATGTTTAACACCTCACATTGTTATTAGAAAGACATGTAGGTATAAGTATAGTGAGAATCTACGTAATTCTAATCGACATAACTTAATAACTGTTGAACAATAATTGTAATTAGGAGGGTACAAGGTATAAATAACAAGTTCCTTCGAAATAATGAAATAGTGATGTATTCGCGACGCTTCACCAATGGCATGACAGCAAATTCAAATATATACCATTTGCTTAAAATCGTTGGTTAACTGCCGCTATGTTTCACTATTTTCATAATTCGAATGATCTACGCGTGATGACCAGCTGATATTGTGTACTGTACAAAACGCAAGCGGATCACACACGATTGTTTTAGAATATAAACATAAGATTTTCGTAAAAAAATGAATGCTTATTTAAAGAGTCGATATAACGTAGTCGTTTAAATCTGCGTAGGAATATTATCAGCCATCATAATGATATAACTATGATTTATAATTTTATTTTTAGTATGGTTGCGTAATTTAGAACCATGATGCTACAAAATATTGGACCATACAAGTAATGTATGTAGCGGTAATATCTGTGTTATAATGTTGCGTTCCCTTAATAAGTGTTTTGGATTAATTAGAGTTATTTTGGTTAGAGTGAAGATGTTATGTGAAGAATGTAGTCAGTCACGCTTTATGTCGACTTTTCGTCGCGACACTCTCAAGTCGGCGTGATACACACTACTCACTTGTCAGTGAGTTCGTAATGTTGAGATAATATGGTTGCCACGACTTTAGGGTGTGGTGCACGAACGAACTTTAAATTTATTAGTGGTCATAAGAACTGAATGCTAGCCTTAATTTTATTTATAATGTGTACCTAAGTACTAGGGCTAACAATAAATCGCTCTTTTTAGTTAGAAAATTGATTGCTTGTTTTATTTAATCATATCTCTTTTTAACCATTATTTATTTGTCAAAGTGCCTGCTTCATAGCTCTAACATGTGCTTAAGGTATATATTTTTATAAAGTAATGGGAGGTATTAATCAGGAATAAGGCACTAAATGTCATAAATATACTTTATTGTAAATATACGTATTTAGTAACTCTAAAGGCACTGTGCTCGTAAAAACCATAAGCTTATTTAAAATATTCATCAATTCACAGCAACGACGTAGGAAAGAGATTCTAAGTAGATGCTTTACAAAAATAAATAAATTGCCATAGGAATGGTCTAATCATC
Organism: Catocala fraxini; assembly: GCA_930367265.1. Classification (NCBI taxonomy): domain Eukaryota; kingdom Metazoa; phylum Arthropoda; class Insecta; order Lepidoptera; family Erebidae; genus Catocala; species Catocala fraxini. The sequence continues at coordinate 9,641,413 of OV884040.1, read as the reverse complement.
ATCTTAATAGCATTTCGAACAAACCGCACTACCACTGAATGCTGTTTGTTCTAAATGCTACTAGTAGGATCTGTGGAATCTTCGATACTCCAGAAGATTCTTATACTGTGCATCCGTTTTGATGAGTGACGCATAATCAGTACATCATATTGAGTAAGATAGGTGCCATTTTTTTTGTATTTGCGCCCTGGGTGCTAGAGTAACGTCACTAAACTAATAATTAGTTACGTTAGAATAGTAGGTATGTATGTAGGTATAATACTGCATACGTGCCTTAAAAACCATTAATGACCAACCTAAGCATGTCATTGCACTAGAATAATTATTGCATATTAAGTTTAGTGGTGACTAGAATCCTTACGTATTGGTCGTACGCGGTAGTGACTGCTAAGCCGAGGTGGTCCCTGTTCCAATCAAGAGCGTTGATGGGTTGTGAACTGATGACCATACGCTGAAATTTCTTGATCTTACCTGCTACACCATAAGCAACCCCTTGCGCGTCGGTATGGTAACGGTTTTCAGGGTACTCGCTGGAAAATAATGTGTATAATTTAATAATTAGGTCCATATAGGTAAAATTTTGTTATTACGTGTACACATTCGCATCCTCATAACTTTTTCAAGCTTCCTACGCCATACCGCAATACATTTTACTAGTGAGCCCGCTAGCGGGGTCCTCGGTAATACAGATGCGCCAGAGTGAGCCCACGACGTGGGTCTGTGGTATAATGCAGCTATGACTCTAAACAAAGAACTCTCTCGTTGTTAGGAATATGGTCATAGTTCTTCTAGATATAGGATTCCTGGAAGTATTCTAGTGCCGTTTTCTACAATTCTAGTTAGAATGTACATACACTAAGATATGGATAAGTAAACATTGTTTTATATTCGCTGTCATCATGAGACATGAATCGTCAACCTTTTTAGAAAGATCAATTAAAATTGTTTATTTTTCAATGTATTTCATAACCTACATTTTCACATCTTTTTATTTACTAATTTTCTTTTTATTTATAATTTTCAAATCAGCACAAGATTACCAAACGTGGTAGTAACTTAATTAACTAAACGCAAAATGTTAATTACGAATCTCAGAATATGTGTACAGAATAATGAAACTTTGCCAAAGAAACCATGGTGTCAACAGACAGCCAGGAAACCTGTGTCTCGCAAGATGAATTACCTGATTCTCAACCTTTTAATGATTTATCCTATTCTAGAGAAATTGATAAATATATCCACAAAAATACCACTATCGCAACAAGAGAAATTGGTACTATGACGGAATACGAAGGTTGCAACATGAGTGCAGAAAAGCAATTTCAATGTAACGAATATTTTGGGAGAATGGTAGCATTGGAGATGTCAAAGGTTCACTGCAATACACGTTATAATAAGATGAAGGAAGTATTGGATATTTTGAAGAATAGTACCACTTAAAAATAATTCTTCTGCAAACAATTATATTCAGTCAGTTCACTATAGGAACTTATGACATCAAGAGTTCTAGAAAATCCAACGAAATAATTATGTATAAAATAAATAAGTTTGAATAAAAATTATTCGTATAACTACAAATCATCGATATTACTTTTAAATGAATATAAATTTCAGTTAATAATTGATAAAAATGTCCATTAAGTTGATTTTGTGAATAACATTGAAGTTGTTTGCATAATATTATTGTTTACCAGCCCTGTCATACAACCCACGCGGAGGGTCCTTGGCATCTAGGAAGAAGTAAGAAAAATAAATAATACAAATATGTTTAAATCTAAAAACCAACACCACCACTACCAAGATCTGTTAAATACATATACTGTAGTATTCTATTTTAATTTTTTATTGTGTATTTGCAAAGAAAAATGTATTTTTAATATGAGCCCTTGACGTGGGTTCGTGTACTCTCAGATGCGGCAATAGTGAGCCCACACGTGGGTCCAAGGCGATGAATGTGTTATAGGAAATTGCTTGCTGTTATAGGAAACTTCTTTTGAACATCATTATATCGACTAATTCACTACGTAAACAGATTTCCAGTTTGCACAAACCTTTTAACGAAGCTTCAGACCACTTCACCGATAGCGTCGGGATGTAAATGGTGTTTGTGCATTATTTTTACCATAGTTTACCTACCTACTACGTATTAAAAATAAAAATAATAAAAATTGTCATAAATTCGATTCGAGAAAATAAAGTATTGTTATCACTTACTATTTCCAAAGAGAAACCTGACCATTGCCTGCGCAGGTGACGAATAAGTCTCGATTCTGCGGTACGTGCCGCGCCACCCAGATCGTACCGCTTTTGGCGGAGTTTTCAAGCACCTGTAGAATTGCGATATAGAGGTGCTTAGCATTTTAATTTGCTATAAGTAAATGAATATCCACTTACATTACGAAGTTACCTGTGCAAAACCTTTGCTAGGATTCTGTGTTCTGACATCAAATACATGAAACTTTCCTTCTAGAGTTGTTGCTACTAACTTGTTCATTGGAATGTCTCTGCGGTCAAATTCTGTGGAGCATACCTTAAAAATAAATATAATATATTAGGTACATTATTTGACATAATGACACCGCCGTGCTGGCTCCTTTAAGTTTAACGTAGAGCTCGGTGTAAAAGCCACAAATCAGCAATGTTAACCCGACCAAGTCCTAAATATTATTTCGTATAAATTGTGTAAAGAGGCAGCCTCTTTACAAAATGTATACGAAATAATATCCCAGCCAACTTAAAATTAAATGAATGCATCGGATATTCCAGTTCTTTGGATTGCAAATGACGTGTATTCTGTGTGTAATCATGTAAAAATAAGGCCAGCAGACTACGTAGGCAACTCGTCTTACTACGGCTTGCCATTCTCGATCTAAAACCTGAGGCCGACCTAACAATTTTATTAGGTCGGTCTCAGGTCTCTTTTCCAGGTGAAAAGATGGGTTTACCTTCACGTCGAGTGCAGCCACGTCGAGTCGCCGCCACGTCTACTTCAAAAAAGCCCGCTTTTATTCCCGCCTCGTCGAATCGTTAAAAAACGTATCTTTTATTACCGCCACGTCTACTACATCATTTTTATTTGTATAGTCGTAAAAAATAGGGATTAAATATAATAACCACCAAAAATAGTAATTGTTCTCCCTAGCCTTTATTATTCCCGAGTCACTTGGGGTCGGCTTTTCTGGTCTAACCGGATTTGACTGGATATCAGTTTTTACACGGAGCGGCTGCCACCTGACCTCCGCAACTCGAAGGCTGACCAGTGTCAGGATATTAGAGGGTACTGACTTTCCTAATAACGACTGCCAAAGATGTTCATGGCAGCCGTGACCAACGGCTTAACGTGCTCTCCGAGGCACAGAGCAGGTGATAATTGTCAATCAATACGCACATTATTTCGAAAAGTCATATAACTTCCGAAAGTCGTAGGTGCGCGACGTGGGTTCGAACCCGAGACCCTCTGCATTGCAGTCTGTTGGTCTCCCCACTGAACTATCGCTGCTACTCACCAAAAATAGTAATTACATAGCAAAATATGCTTACTAAAATATATCATAACGAGCACCTATACGCCTTAAATCACTGCATTCCGTCTCGAAAGGTGTTAGGTGTGTGTCAAAAAAAACCTTCCCGTGGTACACCCTGGGCGCCAGCAATAATGCTCTTCATTATTGCTGGCGGCTAATATTCTGACAACCGGTGCCTTGTGCTGTCGCGTTTGGCACCGGTGGCGGGAGGATGGACGCTAGTCCCATCCCCAGTCCGGAGGCCCTAGCATTGGGCCCGGCTCTCCCAGTACCGCTGTGTTTTAGAGTGGACATGGGAGAGCCCCTTTGACGGGTTCGGCGTGCACTCACCCTGCCGGTGAACAGACAACGGGGTCTCTTCTCGTCGCCCTGACGATTCTCCCCCCTTTCTTTGCCCCTTTATTTTGTCCCCATTTTTGTTTCTTCCCTTGTTTTGGTTTTGCCCACCTTTTGTCCCCCCCCCCCCCTTTTTGTAATCGCAACCCCGTCGTGTAAAACGGCAGGCCACTACACCAAAATACTTCCTCCACCGTCCCCTTGGGAGGGACAAAGACACGACACGGAGGCGCACGTGGGAACACGCACGCCGCCTCTCTGGCCTGGTTCTGATCGGGTGGCGAGCAGGCCCACGCAGTCCATCATCCCAGGTCAAACCTCAGGGTGGCTGGAGGTCATCTGTGCTCTCCGGCACCCGATTCTGCGGTTGGGGAGAGGGTTTAAGCTCCCTCTCCCACTCCGCCGCCTCCTTGATGGAAATTACTTCCTCACAAAAGGAGGCGACGGCATTCTACAATCTCTCACTTCGGACCATAGACTGAACCACTGTGCAACGCCGTGTCCACAATAACAGCGCGGCAGTCGCCGCAGTGATGACATCCGGGCGTCTCGTGCCGGCCTATGCGACAGAGGAACTGGCCAAAACAACCGTGGCCAGTCGTAACCTGTGTCAGCCGAAAGGTGAGGGCGCCATGCCGCCTTTTCAGCCACTCCTCAAAACTGAGACTCACTGCCTCGAACGAGATCGTGCGGTAGCCTCTAATTAACCTGACGGCCATTGCACGCTGTGGCGCACGGAGCGCCGATATATTACAAGCCGTCAGGTTATTTTCCCAAACTGGTGCCCCATAAAGGGCCATGGACCGCACGACCCCTTCGTAGAGCCTCCGGCAGGGGATGCCTGGCCCCCTTAGGTTGGGCAGTAGACGTGCGAACCCTTCCTCGCGGACCTCTGTAGTGTACAGACGTGTTTAGAAAACCTCGTTGTCAAGATAAATAAATAATAAAATAATAAACTAAATCAATTAAATATCGCGTAATACGCGGCGCGCAGAATTAAAAAGTGCTATATCGTATTGCGTGGCCCAGCTCACTACGACTAAATCTGCCGTTGTGTATGTGTGCAATTCAGAAAGAGACATCAAATTCCAAACGCATCAATACCGGACACTAGAAAAGGATAACTGCACGCAGTAAGTACGTCAACAACTAATAAAGCGCTGTCGACAACAGAGGGGTCAAGTTACGCTGGCGGAAATAAAAAGAGTACTGATTCGTCGATCGGTGTCCAGTTATAGTGACCCCTAGCTACATCGTTCTAACAAAACCTCTCTACAGTGTATGGTTGCCTGGTACTTTTTACTTTATTGAATCGCTCGACATGCCTCTTCGACGCTCTCCCCCACCGGCGTCTGCGAGTAACACTACGCGCGCCCCAAACACTATGTGTGCGCCAGAGATATATGAATCGGACACTGCCTCAGAACGAAGTGGGTGCGGAAATGTCAGTGTACGGCAAAAGCGTAGACGTGACGATGATGACATCAAAGAACTCAAGTGTCTGATTTCCTCTTTAACATCTACGGTTGACCAAAACTTCCATGAATTGAAACAGAGAAATGAGGAGCTAAAGGAAAGTTTGCAATTCATATCTGATAAGTACGATAGTATCTTAAAAACACTTCATAACCTACAGGAGGATAGAATAGAAGATAAAAAAACAATTCGGAGGCTGGAAGACAAGATTGAAATTCTGGAACGGAAAAGTAGGGCTTCCAGTATAGAGATACGGAATGTGCCTATTTTCTTATGCGACGACAAAAAATTTGAATCTAAGAAAGATGCTAGTGCTATAGTAAAAACGTTATCGAAGGCCATCGAGGTGGATATACAGGATTGCGACATAAAAGACATATACAGAATTCCGACCCATAAAGAAGGCAGTAGACCTATTATGGTCGTGCTAAATAGTGTCTTGAAGAAGGAAGATATGTTACAAGGTATAAAGAAATTTAACAAGAAAAAAGCATATAATGACAAATTGAATACTAGCCACCTTAATATACCTGGACCTGTGAAACCTGTCTTTATATCAGAGTCTCTAACACCTGAAGCCCAGAAGCTGTTCTATGCCGCCCGACTGTTCGCGCGTGAAAATGGCTACTCCTACTGCTGGACTTCACGAGGGCTGATATATATACGTAAAGCCGAAGGTGAGCCTCAAGTTCGAATCGACTCCGAATCGAATCTGAAATTGCTATCTAAGAAATGACTATCCAATACACGTTACACTTATTTTGCACTTCAGGGAATAATTACTGTTTATTGTAGATATTTAATGTTTAGTTTCTTAGTACTTTACATATTTAGTAGCACATTGTTAAGTGTTTTTATTTATATACTTAGGTTTTTTGTTTATTTAATCAGTTTTTGTTGTTTTTATAGTGTACTTGTCACTATTGTAATTGCTACATATGTACACCTACAGTTACACGCCCCACTCAATTACACTACCACACTGTATTTACATAACATATTTACATTGTATCACAATCTTCTTTGCAACTACACGCTCCATTCAATAGACGTCAAACATTATGCCAAGATACTTAGCGTAATACTACTATACTATAAATATATAATGTTTAGTTTCTTAGTATTTTACATATTTAGTAGCGCATTGTTAAGTGTTTTTATTTATATACTTAGGTTATTTTTTGTTAATTTAATCAGTTTTTGTTGTTTTTATGATATACTTGTCACTATTGTAATTGCTACATATGTACACCTACAGTTACACGCCCCACTCAATTACACTACCACACTATACTTACATAACATATTTACACTGTATCACAATTTTCTTTGCTAATACACGCTCCATTCAATAGACGTCAAACATTACTCCAAGACACTTAGCGTAATACTACTCTACAGTACAAAGTTTAATTGGTCACTTATAACCTTTATAAAAAAATCGATAAAGACAATTTAAATCAATTTATGGATTCTGTGGAATCATTCAATGTCTCGCAGTCCTGTACGAGTTCACCAGACCATTGTCTTAAGTATGTAAGCAACGTCAAACAGACCCTTAACATCTTGCATGTTAATATAAGAAGCTTAAATCGTAATTTCGATGGACTCAATGTTCTGTTGCATTCGATGGATATTAGATGCGATATTATAATTCTTTCGGAATGTTGGCTTAGTAAAGTTGGAGATGTACCGGTGATAAATGGTTTTACCGCCTCTCGTTCTTCGTTTACAAACCAGAATGACGGTGTGATGATTTATACAAGCACTGCATTGAAATGTAAGATAGAGGAGCCGGTGTTTCAGGACGCTAACTGTCTAATTCTGAAGCAAGGTCTAGATATGGCCATTGTTGCACTGTATCGTACACCCTCAGTCAGAAATATAGACAATTTTCTTAACTCCCTGAATAATACTCTAGAATCCCTATCGTCAATACCAACCGTAGCAGTGATTGGCGATCTAAACATAAATATCCGACCAAATAACAATGACGTTAACTCTGAAGGCTACCTGAATACTATGGCTTTCCACGGGCTTTTACCTGCACATGTTCTTCCCACGCGCTTAAACAACTGCCTGGATCATGTTTTTCTAAAAACAGATAAACCGTCCACAACACTCATTCTTGACTCATCTCTTACTGACCATGCACCTGTCCTATTTTGTTCTGAACTGAGCCCTCAACATACTATTAAGCCTAGTCAAGTAATACGACATTTAAACGTTCCACAAATAATTAACACTTTAGAAAATACCGATTATTCAAATGTGTTAACTAACACAGACCCAAACGAAAGTGCGGATCAACTTGTTGCTATAATAAAAAGTGCAATAGACGAGCATAGTACAGTTCGGCAAATTCCACACAGAAAGAAGATCATTAAACCATGGGTGACACCCGGCCTTTTGAGGTGCATACGTAACAGAGACCAACTACATAAAAACTCAATCCAAGACCCACATAATCCAACGGCTAAGTTAATTTATAGCAGATACAGAAATTATTGCAACAATTTATTAAAAAGTATAAAACGTGACTTTGACCAAAAACAGCTGTTGAACGCAAAAGGTAATCCTAAACAAACATGGAATATTATTAAGTCTATTACTTATAAAACCCCCTCATACGCAAGCAAATCAGGAGAACTCCTTAACATATGCAACGATCCAAATTCTTCCGTCAATTACATCAATAATTACTTTGCCAGAGTTGGGATGGATCTTGCTGAAAAGGCTGCACAGACATCACACATAGACTCATCTGGCTTTACATTTAACTGCATAACCAATCCCCTAGGTAACTCTTTTGTATTACTCGAAACTGATTTTTCGGAAATAGAAAATATAATTAACGAATTAAAATATAACTGTGCAGTGGGCCATGATGGAATACCAGCCTCTATTATTAAATCCGCCAAACATGTTCTCGTTCCCTCAATCACACACATCTGTAATTTATGTATATCAAAAGGTATTTTTCCCGACTCTTTTAAGAAGGCTATAGTAACTCCTGTATTTAAAGGTGGTGATGATGACTGTGTTGGTAATTATCGACCTATATCTGTGCTTACCACATTGTCCAAAATAATAGAGAAGATCCTTAACAAACGCCTACTAAGTTTTCTTGAAAACAACAATGTGCTTGCGCCGAACCAATATGGTTTTAGAAAGGGCATGTCAACAGAGGATGCTGTTCTTCAGCTCACAAGCCTGGTTACAAAAAATCTAGATAATAGGACTAAAACAATAGGTATATTTCTAGATTTGGCAAAAGCCTTTGACACAGTCTCTACAGTCATTTTTCTACGCAGTTTAGAAGACATAGGAATAAGAGGTATGACACTAAAACTTTTCTCTGACTATCTCACAAACCGAAGTCAACGAGTTAAGGTGGATAACTACATTAGCGATGATGTGAAACTAACATTTGGTGTGCCCCAAGGCAGCGTACTAGGCCCCACCCTCTTCCTTATATATATAAACAGGCTGTGCCAGTTATCTATTCCTGACTGCAGGATCTTTGTCTACGCAGACGATACTGCGCTAATCATAAGCGGGAAAACGTGGGATTCTGCTCACCGTGCTGCTGAGCATGCTCTTGGTTTGGTAATGGGTTGGCTTTCTACTAATTTGCTTACCTTGAATGTCACAAAAACCAACTATGTCACTTTCTCTGCAAACTCAGCTACTCAGCCTGTTCTATCAGATATCAAAGCACACAGTTATCATTCTAGATGCACTAATTGTACTTGTCCGACCATACATAGAAGCTCTTGTATTAAATATCTGGGAGTACACATAGATAACACACTGGGTTGGCAGAAGCACATTGATGTGACCGTGTCGCGTGTTCGCAAGATAATGTTTCCTATGAAAAAGCTAAGGAACACTGTGGCAAGTGCATTGCTAAAAACTATTTATCTGGCTCTAGCTCAATCGCTCCTCACCTATTGTATAACGGTCTGGGGTGGTACATTCAAATCCCATTTACTTCGTCTCGAACGAGCTCAGAGAGCTGTCCTGAAGGTAATGCTTCACAAACCATATCGATATCCAACTTCCCAGCTATACATAGACAGTCAAGTGCTCACTGTACGACAACTTAGTGCGCTCAATATGATATTAAGGAAGCACGCGAACTTAGAATACAACCCATCATTAATGGAAAACAAACGACTAAAACATGCAGTATGTCCACATGTCGCCACCAAAACTGCTATCGCGAACCGTAATTATCACAGTCTCAGTAGCCATCTGTATAACGCAATTAATAAAATTTGTAACATTTATCACCAATCAAAAACCCAATGTAAGATCTCTGTTGCTAAATATCTTCAAAAGTTAACCTACGATGAAACCGAACAGCTCTTTGCAAAGAGAACTTGTTGACTGCAATGTAGTATGGTGCAAATCTTTACACACAGATACACACACTTTTCTAACACACTATCAAAAATTCACATACGTTCACTTAACTCGACATTAAACTCACCCTCATACACGTACAAACAAAACAAAACATCATATTATTATATTTTATATTATACTACCTTATACCTTGTGTTATGTTATCATATAGTAATAGTTATGTAATTAGAATGATTATTGTCAATGCTAAATAGAAAGCACTATCATTATTCTGTAAGAGGAAGGCGCCAGTGTCTGTAACACAGTTTACACTAGCACAGACACTGATGTTCACTCTGTGTCCAATAGTATGTAGCGTTGAACATAATTGTGTTATTATGTAACTTACGAAGATGGACCATTGTACCTTTATTTTTTGGAAATAAATTATTATTATTATTATTATTATTATTACTTGCAGCGCCCAGAAGCCTGGGGGCTAGACGATGAAAATGGGCTACAAAGTCTCATCAGCTGTCGAGCAAGAGAGCCAGATACGTAAGGGTTGGTTCGACAGCGATGCGGACCCCTCCTACCATGATGTGGGCCCCTTGAGGTGGCTGGTGCTGAGGGCCGTGAAAACAAACGGCCTCAGACTTGGACAGGGTCTCCTCAAGGCCCAACCGCCGGATACGACCAACGACTTGCGCGACCCCAGCGGTCGCCCGTATGGCCGCCGCCCGGTGCGACTTATCCCTCGTCGTGACAAGTGTGTCATCGGCATAACAATTGACGCCGACGACATAGAGGAGTGCACCTTGCAGCACCCAGTCGTAACCGATGTTCCACAGGAGCGGAATTTCGCGGGGCTCCGTCGACTTAGTTTGATCTCTTTAAAATATTTTAGTAAGCATATTTTGTTGTGCAATTAGTATTTATGGTGGTCACTACAATTAATCCCTTTTTGACGACTTTTTAAATAAAAATGGTGTAGTAGAGATGGCGGTAATAAAAGATACGTTTTTTAACGATACGACCAGACGGGAATAAAAGCGAGCGTTTTTGAAGTAGAAGTGGCGGCGACTCGACTTGGCGGGACTCGACGTCAATTACGGTCAAGGTAATAAATCGAAAGATGTAGTGTTCAGAGACATGAGAGAGCGCAAGCTGTCCGAGGACAATGTCATGGACATAGCGAAGTGAAAAACTAAAATAAAGATGACCATGGGGTCAGCTATCTTTATTTCACTATGTGAGATACCTAGCTAGGAACAGGAAGGTAGAGATAGAAAGAGATTCTATATTCCGTTATTACCGGCCAGTATATTACAGATACACACTGTAGTAAAAATAACGCATGTTTCGAAGCCCATTTAAAGAATAGTAAATAGTTTACCCCATTTTTCAAGTTGCACTCCCATCTAAGTGACATGGTCCGCAAATCAAACATCTTCAGGTCGCCATTATCGTAGCCGGCGACGACGATCCTCTCGGCATCGTTGAACGAGTTCCCGAACGAAACCGTCCAGCAGTCACGGCTCGTTTCGCCCTTCACAGGCTGCATGTTGGCGACTGGTTTGCCTCTTTGGCGAGGATCCCATACTTTTACTGTGCCTGACAATACACAAACATAATATACTTCCTTATTTAATATATTGAAATTGTGTGACTATTCTCACACCAGTGTAGACCTGGCACATCATTCTCTCATATTTATCATTTTTAATGAGACATCTACACTAAGAATAAATCATATTAGGTATGTGACACAATCTGAGTCACATTGATGAATAGATAAAAAGAATTGTATTGGTATACCTCTTCTCTCTTAGCCTTTATTATTCCCAAGTCACTTGGGGTCGGCTTTTCTGGTCTAACCGGATTTGACTGGATATGAGTTTTGAGCGGCTGCCACATGACCTCCGCAACCCGAAGGCTAACGATACCCTAATCCTAGACCAGTGTCAGGATATTAGAGGGTACTAACTTTCCCAATAACGACTGCCATAGATGTTCATGGCAGCCGGGACCAACGGTTTAACGTGCTCTCCGAGGCACGGAGCAGGCGATAATTGTCAATCAATACGCACATAATTTCGAAAAGTCATATAACTTCCGAAAGTCAGAGGTGCGCGACGTGGGTTCGAACCCGAGACCCTCTGCATTGCAGTCTGTTGGTCTCCCCACTGAGCTATCGCTGCTCTTGTATTGGTATACCTATGCTATAAAAATCATAACATAAACAGGAATCAACATTATATTATATATTTATCTATATTAAACATTATTTTACAAGTATATAATATATACATATATATACTTACAATACTGCCATTGTAAGTATATATATGTATATATTAATGCCAATATGCCATTCATAAAGAATAAAGAAGTATGTAATATTTTTTTTCGAAACTGTTTTCTCCCTTATTTGCTATCAGTAAAAAAGACGCATCTGCCAGTATATTTATATAAAATGATATAATATTTTTTGGCGGATACGTCTTTTTCCCTTATAATGGCAGAATAATAGTATACTTATAACTTTTTTATTGTCAGAAACTAAATTAAAATCTTTAAATTCAATGTGTTAGTATGATGTGTAGATATGTTTGTTTGGGTTTATCAATACAAATAAAAAGAAGACAATCTTATATTAATAAAATATAGAAAAAGTACCATCTTTGCTTCCGGTAACAATTTCAGGTGCTCCACAGTTTACTGTATTGCCACCCATCGCATCTATGGAGTTGATGATGTCTGTATGTTCTTTTGTTATGTACACTTGGCAACTCTTCTCAAGATCCCTAGGAATTATAATAAAATTTATTTGTTAATACACACATCTATCTTAATCAAGGCTGCTTAGAAATATTTACATAACTATGTCTTTAACTTCATCAGCCGAAGAGCAGCCTGCCCTTTGCCTAGTTATAATATTGTAATCTATCCAGAACATTGTCTAACCTCCATGAAAAGTTTCATTTTATATTATTACCTCTTTTAGGCAACCTGCCATTTGACTAGAGACTGGTAGTTTATTGCTGGTTATTTATAATTAAATAAGTAGGTAGCCCATGAAAGAGTTACATTTATGCTATCTACTGCTTATTGTGTACGTAGCATAACTGCTATTGACACTATAATATATGCTGGCTTAACATATCTTTTAACATATGCAAAATCTTCAATAAGTTATGGGCAATGTCTGTAAAGTTCATTCTAAAAATAGTGTTAAGGATAGGTCTTCTTAAAGTTGAGTTTCTTATATTTAAAAACTGGTGCCGAAGTACGTGGAAAATCAGCCCTAGTTGAGCATTTTAAAGATTCAGATAAACTTACCATATTTCTAAAGTTCCTTTGAAATCACCAGTTGCTAATCTTCTTTCTACGTCGCTGCTTGCTCCGAACGTTCCACATTTAAAAGAATTAGGTCGTTCTATGTCGTTTATTTGCCGAATCTCTCCAGACGTTATTTCAAACACTTTAATAGTACCAGTACCCTTTGGGTAAGTGCCGATAACAACAAACTTTGCAGAACATGGTATCCATTTACAATCAAAAATGGAATGATTAATGTTATGCTCTATATGTGTAATTATCTGCGGAGTATCTAAACCTTCCATATTATTTTATAATGTTTAAGTGTAATCTTGTTTGTTTCTCTAATCAATATTTTCTCATAACCTTAAATAATAAACAGTTTTATGTCGCTATGGCAACAGATGACAGCGATCAGTAAATTTTAGTCAGATATCTTAGAACATCTTTGGTTTGACTGTTGACATATTTGACATTTTACCCATAGAAAACCAATTTTTGACTACCTATTTAGTATTTCATCCATGGAAATACCGTATTGGAGGCATCTCAAGTTCTTTTTTGTAACACGGGTTAGAGTGCATGTGCGCTAACTCACTTATATTAAAAAAATGCCATGATGTATATTATACATACTTCTGCTCAATTAATATTGCACAGTAAAGTCTCGTTCTTCTAATCGCCTCGCCCAAATTGCAGCAGCATCATAAAGAGAGCATTTGAACATTCTAACACGTGTCATAAAAAAATTACTTGTGATGTCTCCTCAAGTACTTAAGTTATTGATTTTAACCCTTAACTGATATCGGGGTCAGAATTGACCCCAAAGGCTCACATTTTTTGACACAACTTAGCAGTCTAAGTACCTACACTTGCGCACCAAGGTAATCTTATTACGTTACAAGGTGGGGCAGGTGACGGACGCGCGTTACTCTACTGTTGCTGAAAATGGAGGTATTTACATCGCTGGGATCAAAATTGATCCCGATACTGGATATGTATATTTTAGTGTAAGAGTTATTTTTAATGATTCATTATTATTTTTAGGCTATAATCATGACGATGGCGGATTTTTTACGCGGCCGTGAAATTTCACAACTTTTAGAAGACGAAGTCCTAGAATCGGGTCCGAAAACCGTTCATGATGCCACAACAACTGCCTGTGAGCAAGAAACCATCAGCGATGAGGAAGCGGAGATACTTAGCTAAAGGAGGCGTAGATACCCTAGACTGAAAAGGACGTAAAGTGTTCAAAACGGTGTAGAATTACATGTGTAAAAAATATACTGCCATAACGGTCACTTGTACCAAATTATAGATTTTATGACGTCTTTTTTTAATTTTCTTTGAAAATTTGTTTTATTTCGTAATTTTTTTTTGTTATTTATTATCTCAGAAGAAGTTCCTGATTTTTATTATATTGATTAAATAAGAAAACAACCTCAAGTTAGTATGTTATGTAATTTTTTAGTTTATATGTAAATAAGAATATCTAAAGTAGTCTTAGAAAATAAGGTGTTACCTATTTTGGAAATAAGACATGTGATCTCTTATTAAAATATGTCAAAAATTTAATTAATATTTACGTTATATGTTCCTTTTTCCTAAATAAAACATAAAATTAAAAATTAACACCTGGTTTTTTTATTACTATGCTCAGGGTCACTTTTGACCCGGGTGTCCCCTGAGTATAGTAATAAAAACCAGGTGTTAATTTTAACCAGGTGGTAATAATAAATAAAGACATCAAAAGACATAGAAACCGTATTAACCCTTAGCTGGTATCCCGACACCACTTATGTTGCCTTTTCTAGCGATACCAGCTAAGGGTTAATACGGTTTCTATGTCTTTTGATGTCATTATTTATTATTACCATCAACGATTCTGGACTGCTGGCATCATTTACTTTATGGTTTATATGTCACATATCTGTGTTTAGCAAAATAAAATATAAATACAAATGTTTATGGTATTGTAGGCATGTGTTGTTGGTAAATTACTTCAACAACGTATTATTATTAGTTAAGGCATGTATATTATTAATTAAATAATAATAAGAACATTTATAGTTTCACTCAAATAACGAAAAATGTGATAAACATTTAACGTGGCAAAAAAAGCAACTTGTCTTTTTGTTTTTCTAAGTTTTACTAGGCTTGATAATTAGTTAAGTTGTAAATTATGATTGTTGCTTTTGTTCATGAAGTCAGATAATATGACATCAAAATCATTTACCTTTTACATAACTTGTTTTGTTGTTATGTTTTTGATATTTCTAAGCGATTTTTGGACGAGGCAGTAAACAATATAAGATACCCATGTCTAATGTTTCTTTATTATATACATTAAATTAAAATTAGTTTTAGCTTGGGCTAGATGGTGTTGTGTGTATATGATAGAATATTATTATAATTAACAAAATAGAATTGGGCATTTTATTTTAGAATTATTCATGGCTAAATATGGTTTTGTAGACGAATTTTTAGTATTTTCCTTGTTGTGTTATATTTATATCCATACATGATGCGTAAAGAGATATCGATATATCGATGTCCTAATATTTTTCTTATGACATCCCTAATGACGAGTCGAGTTGAAAATGTTGAAATACTGCCAATGATGATTGTTTTTCAAATAAATTACTGTAAATTCTTTTTAGTGAAGTAAAACTTATATATATCCAATTCATACGTGTTAGTAAATAATTTATACAAAATGGGTGATAAACGACATAAGCAAAGTGTAAGTAAAAGAGTTTTACTGATGTTGCTGTTATAAATTCGTGTTATATGTCTCACACAGTAATTTTTCAGAAAGCTGATATAGCCAAGCAATTCGACTTGCCTGAGCGTCAGTCGAAGATTACAACGTTACTTAATCAGGCCGGTCAAGCGTATTGTATATGCCGATCTTCGGACAGCTCGCGGTTCATGATGTGAGAGATTTTCCTATATTTGTAACTTGAATAAACTAAATTAGCAACCTTCTTTCTGTAATTAATATTGTTGGGTAAGTTTTGTATACAATCTTTATGATATTACTGAAAATAATAGGACACTATATAATTATGTGTAAGAAAATGTCATGACTGCCTTGTTGCTTGTTGCCATTTTCAACAATTGCTCTCTTCTTTTTAGCCAATCATGGGACTCCTACAGGTCTTTACTAAATACTATTTGTTTTCTTACAGAGCATGTGACTCTTGTGAGGAATGGTATCATGGTGATTGTATTAATATATCAGAGAGAGAGGCAAAATATATCAAGAACTATTTCTGTGATCGCTGTCGGGAAGAAGATCCCAGCCTCAAAACTAGGTTCAGGCCGCAGAAGAGAGAAAATGATGGAGATATTGGTAACTCATGTATTCTTATTTATTGTTAAATTGTTTATAAATTGCCTGCACTAGTGATTGATGATCATGTGCTTTTAATTATATTATTTAATGAAAATAATATTTTGTTTTTGACAGTGAGTGACAATCCATGTAAGTTTTAATATGTGTTACATAGCAGTTTGTTATATTATGTATGTTATATTAACACTACCTATGTGACAATTATGTACCAATGTTATAAAATATTCAATTGATCTCTTGGTCCACTCCCAGACCATGGAGCCTGGATACAATGCATCTTTTATTGTGATACTTATTGATGAGTAAACAGTAGGTATTATATTAAGATTATCTACATTATTGTTGCACACTTTTCTATTAATGTTATCTAAATGTTACTTATATTTTTACAGACATTTTTAGTGGATTTGCATGTCATTGCAGAGTTTATTATCAATTAAGAGCATGGAATATGCTAGCTTCCTACTAGAGACACTTTCATGTAAACAATCTCAGTCTGTCAGTGACACATACAGGTTATGCAAATATGACATTTATATTGTCATGCTATTTGCTTTTGGCCACAAACTACTTTTAACTTCATGCCATCCATAACTAGACACAAATATTATTGTTTGTCATATGTAGTAGAAGCATAGTTTTCCATGCTCTGTGTATCATACTTGCAAATGATTACCATGAAATCAAACTTTTAAAATGTGACTTGTAAATGTTGTCATTTTTTTAAAGAGTAATTGTTTTATTTATTAATTTTTATTTTAGCTCGAGATGATAGAAAAAAGAAACGTAAGGAAAAAGACCATTCGGAGAATAAATCATCAAAGAGACCCAGCACTAAAGATGGTTGTGGGGATTGTTCTGGCTGCCTGCAGATACATGATTGTGGACAGTGAGTATAGTAATTTCATTACACATATCTTACATTGTATCCATGCATGTACACTGTCATAGATTGAGGGTGAAAGCATAGCTATAGAATTGATTTAATTAAATTAAATTGAACTAGTGTTATATGTGTAGAGATCAGATAATCAGATGCATATTTACCTAAAGCTAATTCTTGGCTAACATATTATGGAAGTGGCTTCTGAGAATATTTTATTCACAGGTTTTTGTTAGTAAAATGTGCTTCCTACAAAAGCCAACACCTGTACTTTATGTGAATATACATCTGATTATCCAATCTCTAGTTATATGCAATGAAATGCGTAATATATAACTTTTAAAATATTACTAGCAATTTGGGTTGCAAATTACTACCATTCAAGTTAGTCTCTCTAGTAAAACTTGTGTAAATGCACATGTAAAGAGGATCAACATGATGGGTTCATGTCGGCCCTGCAAATAGTTAAAGTCAAACCCACTATTGCTGAGCTTCTGCCATTCTAAAACGTATTTATAAATGTGAACAATCTCAACAGCAGTTTGTCAGTCAGTATGATCTTCTAATGCATGACTAAAACATGCAAAATGTGCATCCATTCTTACTAAAACTCAATCATTACTTACCTATGACATTATCAGGCTGGCTCACATAAAGTATGACATACTTATCTCAGGCATCGGAATGAATACAAATATTATGATATGTTATTGAATATTATGAAGAATGAATTCTTAAACACTTTTGTTCAGTTCATACAGTTGAATAATGATGTATAATTCTTTCAGTTGTGATGCATGTGAAAACATGTATAAGTATGGTAGTGCTAACAAGATGAAGCTCAAGTGTAAAATGAGGATGTGCATTAAAAGTAAAAAGCCTTCTAGACAATCCAGGTATGTTTTTAGATTTATTAGATTTTGCAAATTTTTGTGTTTTGCCAAATATTTTTTTGCCTGTTGTGGCAGATGAACCAGTAGCACCTAATGACATTTAGTAACTAATGCTGATGGTGAAAGTATTAATCCTTTAGGTATTAGGAAACTGGTAAGCTTTTGCCTACCCTGGGAATATACTGAACAACAGTCAGAATGCAAATCTGTTTGGCAACTGAAATTGACGGAATGGTGACAAAACTTTATGGGGCCAGTATTAAGTAATCCTAAATACTACAAGGTGCTTCCAATAGTAATATTGATGAGGGGAAAGGATTAGGACACTGATACTGCTGCGGCTGGAACTTGTGTGGCGTGCGGCGCCTATAGCTGAAGAAACCCGAGTTCTGTATGGCAATTAAATAAGTAACAAGAACAGTGAACAAGTTGCAATTGGGTTTGGTTAAGTTTTTTTCTATTTCCTGTAGTAGTAGCAACCGAGTAAAGAAGAAGCACCACGAGCGATCGGAGCACTCCCCGGAGGAGTCGCTGGCGCACCTGCAGACGGCGTCGGCGCGCCAGTGCTACGGCCCGCAGTGCACGCGCGCCGCGCAGTTCGCGTCCAAGTACTGCTCCGCGCAGTGCGGCATGCGCCTCGCCACCGCCAGGATATACCAGGCAAGTGCGCCAGCATAAATAAAGCTACTGTGATTGCTTAATGTCAGATGACTTGTTGCCACATTAGAGGTATGAAAAAATATTTAAAGGCGTCACCAGATTGTAACATATTGTTTTTGCTACAGGTCCTTCCACAGCGCATCCAGGAGTGGTCGCTGTCGACGTGCGTAGCGGAGCAGAAGAACCGCAAGGCGCTGGAGGTGGTGCGCGGCGGCCTCGCGCGCGCACAGGCGGCGCTGCGGGCGCTCGACGCGCAGCATCGCGACCTGGACGCGCTCGTCGCGCGCGCACGCACCGCCACCATCCTGCACACCGACGACAAGGTCGCTACTCTCTACTCTCTACCTCTATGTCGAGCGCGCGCTCGACGCGCAGCATCGCGACCTGGACGCGCTCGTCGCGCGCGCACGCACCGCCACCATCCTGCACACCGACGACAAGGTCGCTACTCTCTACTCTCTACCTCTATGTCGAGCGCGCGCTCGACGCGCAGCATCGCGACCTGGACGCGCTCGTCGCGCGCGCACGCACCGCCACCATCCTGCACACCGACGACAAGGTCGCTACTCTCTACTCTCTACCTCTATGTCGAGCGCGCGCTCGACGCGCAGCATCGCGACCTGGACGCGCTCGTCGCGCGCGCACGCACCGCCACCATCCTGCACACCGACGACAAGGTCGCTACTCTCTACTCTCTACCTCTATGTCGAGCGCGCGCTCGACGCGCAGCATCGCGACCTGGACGCGCTCGTCGCGCGCGCACGCACCGCCACCATCCTGCACACCGACGACAAGGTCGCTACTCTCTACTCTCTACCTCTATGTCGAGCGCGCGCTCGACGCGCAGCATCGCGACCTGGACGCGCTCGTCGCGCGCGCACGCACCGCCACCATCCTGCACACCGACGACAAGGTCGCTACTCTCTACTCTCTATCTCTATGTCGAGCGCGCGCTCGACGCGCAGCATCGCGACCTGGACGCGCTCGTCGCGCGCGCACGCACCGCCACCATCCTGCACACCGACGACAAGGTCGCTACTCTCTACTCTCTACCTCTATGTCGAGCGCGCGCTCGACGCGCAGCATCGCGACCTGGACGCGCTCGTCGCGCGCGCACGCACCGCCACCATCCTGCACACCGACGACAAGGTCGCTACTCTCTACTCTCTACCTCTATGTCGAGCGCGCGCTCGACGCGCAGCATCGCGACCTGGACGCGCTCGTCGCGCGCGCACGCACCGCCACCATCCTGCACACCGACGACAAGGTCTCTACTCTCTACCTCTATGTCGAGCGCGCGCTCGACGCGCAGCATCGCGACCTGGACGCGCTCGTCGCGCGCGCACGCACCGCCACCATTCTGCACACCGACGACAAGGTCGCTACTCTCTACTCTCTACCTCTATGTCGAGCGCGCGCTCGACGCGCAGCATCGCGACCTGGACGCGCTCGTCGCGCGCGCACGCACCGCCACCATCCTGCACACCGACGACAAGGTCGCTACTCTCTACCTCTATGTCGAGCGCGCGCTCGACGCGCAGCATCGCGACCTGGACGCGCTCGTCGCGCGCGCACGCACCGCCACCATCTTGCACACCGACGACAAGGTCGCTACTCTCTACTCTCTACCTCTATGTCGAGCGCGCGCTCGACGCGCAGCATCGCGACCTGGACGCGCTCGTCGCGCGCGCACGCACCGCCACCATCCTGCACACCGACGACAAGGTCGCTACTCTCTACCTCTATGTCGAGCGCGCGCTCGACGCGCAGCATCGCGACCTGGACGCGCTCGTCGCGCGCGCACGCACCGCCACCATCCTGCACACCGACGACAAGGTCGCTACTCTCTACTCTCTACCTCTATGTCGAGCGCGCGCTCGACGCGCAGCATCGCGACCTGGACGTGCTCGTCGCGCGCGCACGCACCGCCACCGTCCTGCACACCGACGACAAGGTCGCTACTCTCTACTCTCTACCTCTATGTCGAGCGCGCGCTCGACGCGCAGCATCGCGACCTGGACGCGCTCGTCGCGCGCGCACGCACCGCCACCATCCTGCACACCGACGACAAGGTTGCTACCTCTACTTTTGCGATCTTGCGTTTCGGGGTCGTGGTCCAACTGTTATGTCCAACCAGTTTGACTTTGGGTCTTCGGTAGAGGCGGTTGTCCAATCAGTATTTTTAGATGGACAATGAAACCATTACTAGACTCGTCGTCCAACTGATTTATTTTAATATTATTCAATTAATATAGTGACCGACCTAACTTTCGGTTTCGGTCACTAATTATTATTATACATTTAAGAAAAATCAATATCAATAAAATCAGCATTCAGCACACCTATAAAATAATGTTTAAGACTATGTCGAGCGTAAGACAGATGATAGAGCTCGTGCGGCGTATCTTAAAATCGGCGCGCGGCGCCATAGTAAAATTGTATGGAGGATTTGAAGTGCTATTTTGATAAAAATGTATCTTTATTTTCAACCAATATTATTTATGTTTCTTTTAAGCTGTAACTTAGGATAGATTTCTACTGTTATAATCTAAAATCACTAAACATGAGCTTACGTTTTTGCAAATTTACGTAATTTTGTAGGCGAAAGTATTATTTATTTTCAGTTTTTTACACGGAGTAATTGTAAAGACATTCATTGTTATGGTAAATGTATATTTTATATTTAATTTTGTATTAAACAAAACGGTTAATTTTATTTACATAACTGTGACCGCCTGTTTTGGCACATTTCGCTCGGCGCAGTCTTAACGTAATTTGTCTAATGCATGTCTAATACAGTTATTTCACCAGTTAAGGCCTGTGACTGTATCTGGCTGAAGTAATCAACATTTTCAGTTTGACCTATTCGTCTGAATTTTACCGTTTTCTTAATTTGTATTATTTTTGCAAGGGTTGTTATTTTCTGTAATATATTAAGAAACCGCAACATGTTGACATTTTTCGTGTTTAAAGTACGACTCAGTTTTGCATGCCACCCTACCAAAATATTATTTGTTCACTAAACACGCTTATCAGCTTACTGAATTAGTCAAAATCCTTTTTAATCCAGTATCGCTCTATATATTTTAATAGTTTTGTAGCTCCACTATTACATTCAGCTTTAATGTACTCCCATCCACATAAAATTTTATCATTAGGTAATAAAGGCAAACATAATGATACAATTCTTTTGTCTCGTTTTGATTTGGTTTAGCTAAGGCCCAAGACATCTATTCCATTAAGTTCAACTAATATTTCAACTAGTTAAACAAACTGGAAAAATATTCCTATTAGTTCAACTTTCTAAACAACATGATACCAAATCTCTTCTAAAAGGAAAATAAGAAAATAATGATTTCATCCCCTGATGAAATCATTATTTTCTATATATCTCCCTAGATACAGTTAATATTAATTGAATAATATTAAAATAAATCAGTTGGACCACGAGTCTAGTAATGGTTTCATTGTCCAACAAAAAATACTGATTGGACAACCGCCCCTACTAAAGATCCGTAGTCCAACTGGTTGGACATAACAGTTGGATCACGACCCCGAAACGGCGATTAGTCGTCCAACGACTTTTCTGTAGTGTTCAATTGACGAGGGCAAAATGCCAGTAAAACCGACTTTAGACAATAATTACACAGGACCATAATTCCAAAGGAGATTTCCACTTGCTACGATTTGCTGCCAGTTTTGCTCTCATTGTATTCTTCATAAGCGCTCACCGATTTCGAGTCGGTTTACTTAGGATATTTCTAATCTAGTCAGACATCATTTCAGCATATTTACCATATTTTTACCAATAGGATGCAGACGACGAGACTTCAATGTACTGCATCACGTGCGGTCACGAGATCCACTCTCGAACAGCCGTCAAGCACATGGAAAAGTGCTTCGTGAAGTACGAGGCGCAGGCGTCGTTCGGCAGTCGACATCGCACGCGCATCGACGGACAGAGCATGTTCTGTGATTACTACAACCCCGTCAATGGGACGTACTGTAAGAGATTGAGGGTGTGTATAAGATATTGTTACTTTTCTTGAGAATGACGAAACGATAGTATAAATTATATTATTTATATAAATAAAAGATTTTGTTAGATAATATCAATGGGCTACCAGAATAGTGTAATTATCAGATAACGAATTTTGAACATATTAAATTATTTAAATTTAGCTTAGCAGACGTTTTTTATTAGAAGGAATTAACACTCATTCAATTGAAACCTTATTTTTAAATAGCATAATGATGTATTGTAAAATGAGACACTAATTATAATATCTTGACGTAATCGCTATTTGCGGACGTCATCTAGCTATCTTCTTCTCACCTAAGTAGCGGTTACATCACAATTTGTATCTTGCATCTTTTTGTTCGATAAATCTGGCTGAAACCAGATTAGAAAGACTTCTATGCCATTTATTTTTAGTGAAATTAAAACACTAAATCAACGTGTATTACATTATCTAAAGTATTTCACTTTTTTGTTGTAGGTAATGTGCCCCGAACACTTCAAAGACCCTAAAGTAGGCGACACGGATGTCTGCGGTTGCCCATTAGTACGCAACGTCTTCGACCCCACCGGCGAGTTCTGCCGGGCGCCCAAGAAGTCATGCTTGAAGCATTACCAGTGGGAGAAGCTACGACGAGCTGAAATCGACATGGAGAGGGTTAGACAGTGGCTCAAACTTGATGAGCTGGTTGAACAGGAGAGGAGTATAAGGCTTGCTATGGCGTCCAGGTACGTTATAATAATTATTTATGTCAAAATTGTAAGTGTGAAGTTAATCCTAATGTTATAAATTCAAAATTAACTGTCTGCCTGTGTGTCTGTTACCACTTCATGAGCACACCACCCAACTGATTTGGATGAAATTTGGTACAGAGATAGTTTAAAACTTGGTGAAGGATAGGCTACTTTTTATTGATGTAGGTCATGTTATGATTATTTCCCGATACTAGCAGTGGTTTTAATTAGTCTCCAGGCTGTTACAGATATTTCTTGAGAGAAAAATCCAATTACATTTTGTCTTACCCGGCAATCGAATCCGAGTTCTCATTCAAGCACAACAGTAAGAATTGAATCATTATACAATAGAAAATATCGTTTAACGGATTTTTGTGATACTCATTTCTCAGACAACAACAGTTTACATAGGCTAAGTACATTTAATATCGTGTTGACTGATGGCTGAAGTTCTTTTTAAATAAGCATTTTAAG
Organism: Catocala fraxini; assembly: GCA_930367265.1. Classification (NCBI taxonomy): domain Eukaryota; kingdom Metazoa; phylum Arthropoda; class Insecta; order Lepidoptera; family Erebidae; genus Catocala; species Catocala fraxini. The sequence goes on along the minus strand of OV884040.1, from coordinate 9,617,385 downwards.
CAACTATATCATAAACTTAACAAAAACCAATGTACCAGTAATTTCATCAGACATTTCTCTTCGACAGGGCGGGTGTACTCGGCCTAATGTTACATTCTACCTACAACCATGAAGTCATGGAGCGCATCACAACTAAGGCGACTGAGAACGGCAAACTGAAGGAAGGCTCCTGACATTCGCGTCCGGCCAGGGAACCCAGGGACTCTGGCCGTAGGGAACCGGCGCCTCAGGATGAGTCGCAGCCCACTACGTAGCGTATTATAGAGTCACTGTAATTATTTAAATATATTTAAGATTATTAATAAATGTGATTGATAGTAAATTCAGTTTTATTTCTTCTACCCTCATTCAGCAATAAAATAGGAGTTATATGTACCTACCTAGCACCTTAGGTTTATATATACATGTTGCCCAGAAGGGTAGGCTGAGACTTCGGATTTCCATTTGCTACGATCCTGACACTTCCCTGGTTTCATTCACTTTCATCACATTCCTCATACACGCTCGCCGGTTTAAGGTGCTCTTAACCTGGCCTTTGTCCAGAACGTCTCCGATCTGATCAAGAAACGTTCGCCTAGGAACTTAGAACTTAGTTGTAAGAGGCAGACCTCTTACGACTGATCCATTCACACTAAAAACTTTCTTAGTCAGTCTTTTCTCGTTCATTCTTTCTACATGCCCAAACCATCTTAACATACCCTTTTCTATTCTTGTCATTATACCCACTTTCATGCCGCATCTCTCTCTAATCACATTATTCCTTATTCTATCTTTCAGAGTCATACCACATATGTCTCTCAGCGCTCTCATTTCTACAGCATTTATTCTGCTCTCATGCTTCCATTGCCATACCCAAGTTTCACTTCCATGTATAAGTGTAGGCACTAATAGTCCTCCATGAACAGCCAAACGTGCCTTTTCGGATACATTTCGACTGCTTTTAAAACAGTATTTGCGGCAAAAACTAAAGATATACAGAGAGAGAGATCATTTATCTTGTAGACCCTGTAGTGAGGCAATCATCGTGGGAAATTTGTTTAAGACTGCGCCAAGCGTAAGGCAGATAATGACAGCTCGTGCGGTGCATATACAAATCGGCGCGCGGCCGACATAGTAAAATTGTATGGAGGATTTGAAGTGCTTTTTTGATAAATATGTATCTTTATTGTAAACCAATAACTTAAATATTTGGGACGGACAAATTGTAATATAACTATTTATGTTTCGTTTAAGCTGTAAATTAGGATAGATTTCTACTGTAATAATCTAAAAATCACTAAACACGAGCTTACGTTTTTGCAAAATACGTAATTTTGTAGGCGTAAATATTAATTATTTTAAGTTTTTTACACGGAGTAATTGTAAACACATTCATTGTTATGGTAAATGTATATTTTATATTTGTATTAAACAAAAAGTATTGATTTCATTCACTTAACTGTGACCGCCTGTTTTGGCACATTTCGGTCGGCGCAGTCTTAAGTACGTTATCAAAGTGAATTTGTCCCATAGGAAATGTTATCAAGTACTCAATAGTCGCACACGGTTGTGACGTATTGTATTTTATTGTTGTTATAATTGCATATTTACATTTGATTATTTCTATAATTAATAATTATCATTGTTATTTGTTACTGTACTAGTTTTACACCTTAAAATGTAATTAATTGATATTTAACTCTCCATTTGATACTTTGATAAAAACATATAAATAAGGTAGGAGATTAACAAATATTCATTCTCGTTACAACTCTCGGATAGAACGTTACTCTGTTGAAATATATACTGTGTGTGTAAAAATATATATCTCGGCGTTTCATTGAGCAAGACCCACGACTGCATAATAGTTACTATGCCTCCATTAGACCAAAATTGTTTTCCATTGAAAACGTTGATCGTACATCCAACGTACATATCCAACTTCCAAATATAACTTCAAATGGGGTAGGCGGCCACAGCATGAGCATTTTGTTTCTCTGTAACACGATCTTAACGACTGAGTGAGCCATCTCCAGGTAATTCGACCTGTGGCAGCTTTTGCCCTCGGGACTAGACAACTGCAAGGCAAACGGCTGCTTCTAGTGGACGCCGAACTGAAAAGCACATGCCAGACGAAACATCTATGACAAAATGTTATGTTTCAAGAGAATTTTGTCGATCGATTAGTACCTACACGCATATTTGCTATGTGTGGTTGTCACGGCTCGAGGTTACAGCTTGTGACTTCTAACAGAGATGTGAACCAATGTTTAAGAATTTTTAAAACCCTACCGCAGGAACACGACACAACTTATTTGGCAGCAATCATAGGAATGTCGGATGTTTCCCCAGCCGCAGCAAGCCTGTAGGCCCACCATGAGATGTCTAAGTTTTATACCGTGAAAAACATTTATTCCAAAATTTATCCTGGATTTCGATACGTAAGCAATGCATTGTTGTAAACCCTTTCATGAAGCAATCCGAACAGCGGAGTAATGTTATTTCAAAGAAAGAAATCCGAATAAACTACGAGCTAGATCCCGATGGGAAGGTTTAGAGATTAGGATTCTGCTATGCGCACAAACGAAGCATATTTTAAACTAGAAAAGGACCATTTATACTAAAAGTAGCATTTTGCCGGTAGAAATGTATACATATAAATGGTACAACAAAATAATAAATACCTGACTGATAAATACCTAACAAAGTAATCACCTAATCTTTATATATAGGTATAAATCTTCTGTGCGTGTGTTTGTAACAAAACTCCTCCTAAACGGCTGAACCGACTTTTATTTTTTCTTGTGTACAGGACATCGTCTTTCGGGACAGGTTGTTTTATATAAAATACTAGTTCCTGCGCGCGGCTTCGCCTGTGTAGATAAAAGCACTATTTTCGTCTTTATTAAAACAAAAACAAAATTCATTCTCGCCACCCTAAGGCATGCGCTTGGATACCCTTCGCGCAGTCACCCTGCATTGTCCGGAGTGTGAAACGCAAGCATTATCTCCGGTTTCGCCATATTAAAATCATATTAGTGCATTTGCGTAGAAAAGGCGCTTTTAGGCGCGTGTGCCCAATAAAGGGATATTTGATTTTTAAGTTTATCTTAGTCAATAATAAAACGCGCATCACCATAGATTAATTTTGGAAGTTATAGACCATATGCTATACAGACGTAAATCGATGTAGGTTACCTAGTGGTGGACCTATATAATAATAATAATAATAATAATAATCTGGCAACACTAAGTAACGTTTGTTTTTTAGAGACAAATATTTTATTTTCTGTTTTAAGTTTATTTTTGATAGTAATCCATTTATTTTGAAACCAATTAAAAACAATAAGACGCTTTACACAATAAATACACAAAATTACAGACATAATAGCAAACATTCAACGGAAATTAGCAAACATTCAACGGAAATTACTATTAAAAATATGAGAACGTCAAAAGTGAAAATTTTCTCCGTCACCGAAATTATTTGTAATAAAACAACACGATGTTAACAAGAGCCAAAAGAAGAGCCGCACCCCTACCACCTCCGGGTTCGTCGCTTAGCTCCGCCTCGCAGCCGTCGGTGCCTCGATCAGAATCGCCGGCCGCTGCAGTTGCGTCGAGCTCGAGCGGTGAATATTTCTCTCCGCCCTCGTCACCGTCACCTGCACGTCGGCGGGGAAGAGGCCGGCCACCGACCCGCTTGGGACCCCGAGGCCCACCGACCTTGAATCGGGCCTCCGCTGCCGGTGGTGATGTGCGCCGCATGCGATGAACCGAATCCATTAATGAAAACGTCATGCGGGCATATTTTGAGGCTACAGAGGGAGGAACTAACCTCACTGCGTATCGCAGCCGCATACTTGTTCTGTTTCAGGCTCTTGAACCAAGCGTTAACGTTTCAGCACAGCGATTATCGGATCAAGTGCGGGTTATCCAACGCAGTCGACAGTTGGATGATACCGTGCTTGGTAGGCTACGCTCAGAATACTTACCTACGAGTCATGCCATTCGCATCCAACCCGTAGTTACGCAGCTACCACCTGGTGCGACGCGGACGGGCAATAGTGCCAGCATGGCAGTGGATGACATGACAAATGATGTAAGTAATCAGTACAATGAGGAGGTAAAGGATGCTTTGGAGAGTGCGATTCAGGAATACCGGTACATGCAATTTACAATTCAGCCCCGTCTGCCTCGGTTACCTATGCATAGAAAAATATAGCATTGGTGAGTGTCCTGGACTCGCTATAATATAGCTATTTAGATAATAGCGAGAATCTCGCCGATACTCATTCGATCCTGTACTGTGCTGCTGTGGCGGCAAGTCGTATAGCGGGCATCAAGTTACCTACACATTTCCCTGCTATACGACAAACATCTGTCGCCCCGGCCTGGCAGTGCAGGATTGAACGGCGTATTGCTGAGGCAATGACACTCATCGGTAAGCTGTTCTGCTTCAGGGAGGGCAATACACGGCCCAGGGTAATGCGCTATGTGGGCCGGGCTTTTCTGGGGACTGGGGTCAGTCCTCATGACTACGTGTCTCGGGCCACAGAGCGCATTGACTTCCTGAAGCAGAAAGTCTATGCATGGGCAAATCGACTGCGCACATGTAAAAAACGCGTGGACCGGCATGTCATCAACCGCACGTTTCAAAGGGACCAAAGGTGAGTCTATAGAACCTGGGAACGGCCTGATCTATGTGTGACCGATATGGGGCTACCAGATGCCGATGTTACAAATACGTTTTGGAGGAACATCTGGTCGGTACCCGTCGGCCACACTGAGGGGGAGTGGATGCGGGACGTCAAGCAAGTAAGTGAGCTAATTCCAGAAATGGAAAGCGTGGTCATTGATAGCCAGGACGTAGTTAATGCGTAGTTAATGGAAATCGCCAGGCCCGGACGGACTGCACAATTTCTGGCTGAAATGGCTGCGTAGCTCACATGCTTGTTTGGCTGCTCAATTTCAATCTGCCCTAGAATCTGGGTCGTTACCAGATTTTATGACCACGGAAATAACCCACCTACTCCATAAAACAGGTAGTACCAATGAGCCCGGCAATTATGGACCGATAACATGTTTACCATCGATCTATAAGCTTCTTTCATCTATTTTGAGAGCCAAGATATCAAAACATATTGATACAAATTCAATAATGTCAGCTTCTCAGAATGGATGTAAGAGAGGGGCTCGTGGCGCTAAGGGGCTCCTCCTCATTGACATGGCCATTAGTCAACAGTTTCGCCGTAAACGAAGGGATCTGGCAGCATGTTGGATAGATTATAAGAAAGCGTATGATTCGGTGCCACATGCATGGCTTTTGAGGGTATTAGAGTTGTATAAAGTAAATGCAACTCTGCGCACCTTTTTGAAGTCAGGCATGGGGCAATGGAAAACAGCTCTTAGCCATCCAGGATGTCGACAGATCTCTGGGAATGGCGAACTGATAAAAATTGAGCGGGGTATATTTCAGGGCGAGAGCCTGAGTCCTCTTTGGTTTTGCTTAGCAATGAATCCTCTTAGTACATTACTAGAGGGTTCAGGGCTAGGTTACAGGTTACAAAGAATTGGTGGAGTAATATCCCACTTGCTGTATATGGATGACTTAAAGTTGTTTGCCCACACTTATATACAGCTGATAGATTTATTCAAAGTAACTGAAACTTTTAGTAAGTCTATCAGCATGGATTTTGGTGTGGATAAATGTGCTGTCATCCATGTAAAGCAAGGAAGGATAGTGGAATCCGAAGGAATACAACTTTCGGATTCCATTAACCTACGATCACTTCTTGTAACCGATACTTACAAGTACTTGGGTATGTCACAGGCGTTAAGTATCAATGAGGCTGACATGAAGCAATCGTTGCAGGCGCGTTTCTTTGGTCGCCTGAAAAAAGTTGTCTTTTATGCCACCACCTGGCAACAAGGTCCGCGCTTGTAACGGTTGGGTCATGCCGGTTCTCATGTACTCCTTTGGCATACTTAAGTGGACTCAGACTAAACTGGATGCCCTGGCCCGGCGGGTCCGTACACTCTTGACGGCATACCGTATGCATCACCCACGTTCGTCTGTGATGAGGTTGTATATCCCGCGGAAATTATACCGCTCCGAGTCTCCGTTGTCACGAGACCTGTCATGGTGAAACCGGCGCCGCACAGCTCGACATCCCTAGCCACTCGCATCGGTGTTACCCTCTGCTGCTGGCTTGTATGCCTATGGTGGCTATTCAGGGGGCCCATCTAGTGAGTTGGCGAGTCACCGTCTGCCCATTGCATTGATGCTATTAGAGTATTCAGGGCAGACGCCGTTTTTCATCTATAGTTATCAATATACCGGTCCACCAAACACCCATAGCAATAGACTATATATTACAATCATTACATAGCAATAGTCCTACGCCTGCTGCGGCTAGTGCCGCTGTAGGTGTTCCATCCCACCTTTAATAAAGAACGGCCTCTTTACGTTGGACCCATGTCACCGTGTAAGCCTCCCAAAGGGGCAGGTATTTTTCTAATATAATATGTTAGAAAATACCTGTGATAAGAGAAACATAAAAATAATAATATTCTATGACATACACAACACCATCTAGCCCAAACTAAGCAGAACTTGTAATGATATACGTATGTACCTACATATATCGTCGAAAGGAAAGAAAGGTTGAATGACACCAAAATTTTACCAGGTATCTTTTTAGGTCCCTCGTATCGTAGAGCCGGTCTATTACTACCGGACAAACATAATACTTTGCTCCAATTTGTTACTTCTATTACCGAGAGTTGTTTAAGAGGAAAACGCAAAGGCAAAGCCAAATTCTTTAATAGCAGATTTTTCGACATAGTCGTAACTCCAAATTTATTAAAGAAATTACTGGCGATCATTATTGTATTACGTCATCTTTGCCTGTGTTATGGTTAAATACTGCTGCGTAAAACTTATAGTCAATAACGTAACTATTTTATTTATATTTATATTTTAATTTATAGTGTATATATTTTTTTCTTTTTCTTTTTTTATTTTATTATTGTTTTATTTTATATACTTGTGTCCTTGTGTGCCAAAATAAATATTTTTTCTTTCTTTCTTTCTTTCTATACTGTATTTTAACTAATTTTTTATTGACTAGAATTGACTTTCTGTTTAAACGCTTTCTAAACACAAGTCAGTAGTAAGCCCTTTAAACAATTTAAAGTGAAAAATATTAGAACACTTGCGTGACAAGTCAGACCCCAAAACAATTAAAATACAATATCAGTGTATTAGTTATCATATCAAAACATATTTGAACCCCTGCGACACCACGTGCGGCTGCGCTACGGTCCCCCTTTTAATAAAGCCCCTTTGTCGTAATTGAAGCGTGTAATCAGTTGACATGTTTTGTTAAATCTCATAATTTGACACAGATCAAGACCCCTCGTTAAATGTTGAGTAGTCAGATTTAATGTCCACAGGTTACTATTCGATTAAAACTATAAGACGCTAGGAAAGCGAGCATACATGTATGACAATCCAAAAAAATACAATCATAGAAAAAAAAAACAACATACAAAAATATACAGGCTGATTGGTAAAAGACTGGACATATTGCAGGACTCATTATTTCACTATTTCAGTACTCGATTTTGGAACCGAATATCTAAAAAAAATAGGTACTTAAAATTTGATCAGGTTTTTATCCAATAAAAACTTAATGTGCGGACACTATTACCAAAGCTAAATAAAACCTCCGCCCTCGCACCCCGCTACTGCACCCCGCACTCTCCCGAATTTGTACCCCCAGCCATCCTTTTCTTATCAAAGGTTATTAGCCGCCGATAGCTGTGTGCGACGCGCGCAATGTTCACATTTTATGGATATTTCATACAAATTTTCATAAAGGTTTTCCTTGCAGGTTACACAGATTTTATTATTTATTTTTTTATACGTTACGTCTGACCATAAATTATCATGTCCTTAAGTATGTACAATGTTTAACCAGTCACACTGTATAACATTACGAAGAAAAGAGAAATAATTTTAAAAATAAACTGTGTGTACCGAAAAAGTAGGTCCAGTTATGAGTTCAGTGTCTCATATACAAGTTTACGAAAACTTATCGCAGAGCATACAAACATGTCAATATGTTCAAAAGTGTCATTGTATGTACTTATTAGCTATTCGATAGATTGGTGAACGCAGGCCCGTGTTAGTTCGACAAGTACCTACTGTAAAGAGTTTGAGAACCCAGAACTATTCATAGAGTGCACCAGCCGTCTATGAATAGTTTTGAGTACTGCATAGCACAAAACATTATTTAAATCAATGCAGTCAAAATAATTATTTACAATATTATACAATGTTACTGCTTTCAATTGAGAACGTCTAGAACTGAGAGCCAGAATACCGTATTTACTTAGCAACATCCATGACATCTATAGATGTCATGGTTGTTGCTAAGTATATATAATACTAACTATGTACACTATAGTATACACTATAGTGGATGGCTCGAAGAAATTTACGTTGGACGTTTTCTAACATGTTTATGTATTTACCATAGTACGGGTTCCAGATGGAAACTGCGTACTTCAGCTGAGAACGCACTAAAGCTTTGTACAAACAAAGATAGGAAGAGGTCCGCTTGAAATCGGTAGTTGATCGCATTATAAATCCGTACATCTAATATGTTTTATTTACAACATGTTCAACGTGCAAATCCAGGCAGAGTTTTGAATCACGCTGTACACCGAGGTCACGTAAAAAGTTCACATTGGTTAATTTGTTACCACAAAGAGTATAAGCAAAGCTAAAAACATTGTTATTTTTAGTAAAATTCAGATAGTGGCACTTAGATATACTTAATTGAAGTTTACTAGCGTTACAATAATCCGTTAGTCTGTCAAGATCCTCTTGCAGAAGATAATAATCTTGTATATTCTTTATAGTTTTAAACACTTAAAGGTCATCTGCATATAGTAAGAATTTAGAGTGGTGAACACATTTGCCTATATCATTAATAAACATAACAAACAAAAGAGGATCTAAGATAGAGCCTTGCGTAACGCCAGACGTAAGTGGTGTCAGAGTGGAACCCATTAATAACAATCTTTTGGCGGCGATTAGTAATATAGGAGGTGAACCAACGCAATAGGTTACCACGAAATTCGATGCTATGCGGTTCAACAGCAGTTGGTGATCCACCTTGTCGAAGGCTTTCTGAAAATCTGTATAAACTGCGTCTACCTGAACGCGATTATCGATATTATCAAATAAATAACTCAAAAATATCAATAAATTAGTAGTCGTTGATCGTCGTTTCACAAAACCATGCTGTTGCTTAATAATAATATTGTGCAAGATATATTTCGTTATGCACGAGTCTTTCAAAGAGCTTTGACAAGGTGGACAGAATAGAGATAGGACGATAGTGCATAACATTGATTTTTGATCCGCTTTCGTGTACAGGTGTGGTGTTAGCGTGTTTCCATACAGATGGTATGATACCTTCACTTATACACACTTCACTTATTATAAATAATAGTTAATGGCGAGCAAATTGTTAAAGCAGTCTTTTTTAAGTAAACCAGAGTTGGGCCATCGGGTCCTGGGCCCTTATTTAAAACGAGAGATTTTAGTCCCTTCATTACCTTTTCTTCATTAAAGTGTATATCAGTTATAGTGATGTCATTAGATGCAGTGTCAGGAGAAGGCTTCCATTGCGATAGCGTAGGTGAAGCCGGTTCATACACGTAAGAAAATAAATTGGAAAACATATTGCATGTTGACTGAGGGTCTTTTGATACGGCGTTAAGGTATTGTACTCTAGCCGGTATTCCTGGTTTATCCTTACGATTAGAAATATACACCCAGAAGGCCTTAATATTTTTATGTAAACTATCTTTTATTGATCGAATGTACCTACTAAAGCATTTACCACACATATCCTTGAACTGGGTCCTAAATTATGAAAACTTTTCATAGTCTGAGACGTTACTGTATTTTTCCATTTCACCCAAGTTATTAAATATATTAATAAGGCATTTAGAAAACCATACCGGAAAGCTAGTGATTTTAGGTGCTGCTAGTGGAGTATGCTGTTTTACGATATCGTCAATCCTATTATAAAATAAATTTAGAGCTTCTTTTGAACTATGTGAATCAAGAAGTTCTGACCAATCAGTATCCTGAATTTTAAGATTGATTAGTTCGTAATCAGATTTGTGATAGTTATATTTATGTAAAACGCGTTTTGTTATTGGTATAATATCTACATTTAGGGTTATTTCGCAGATAAAAGGTGGGTAATAGGCATCAATATGCAGTAAAGGCAATGCAACTGTGGAAATTTTGCATTGCCGGTTAGATATAAGTAAATCAAGAATTTTGCCTTTAGTATTTACAACATGATTATATTGTAAAGCATATAGAAATTACATTAAATGAGTTAACTGGTTACAACAAACAGACGAGCCCACACCAGTACTACTATACTCATTTGACTGATTTGTAGTACCGTGCCAAGTTATACCTGGTAGATTGTAATCGCCGATCATGTAAAAGCACTCGACATCAGGTCCGCTTAACATTTCCTGAAGGTTTTCAAAATGTTGTACGTACACAGAGGAGGCCGTTCCAAGAGGTATATAAGCTGCACTAATGACATGGGGCTTAGAGGGTCGTATACTTGGTATTTGAATTAGCACGTGTTCAATAAGATTAAGAGATGTCACATTAATCAGAAAACCAGAAAGATCCAGCTTCGCTGGTTCTAAGTGTACGTAGCGCTGCGATTAAGACACCGCCGCCTTCCTGTTTATTTGTCTGGAGACGATCACGATCACACCTGTACACAACGTAACGTTAATCAATAAATTAGTTTTTGATTATCTCCGGAATCAACCTCGTTTCCGTGAGAACCAAAATGTCATAGATAGAATTTAGAATATTTATATACAGCGTATATGTAACTTAGTGCGGATACCCCTATAGTTTATATCGAAGATGTTTGTCAACCATTACTAGAGAGATATGTGAACTTTGAAATAAATAGTAAAAAGTAGTATACGGAGCTCCCAAAAGGAACGATCAGTTGCAAAGCAAAACGTAACTCTGATGACATAGCAGTATCCCTTCCGAGACGGTATAACATTATACTAGGTCTACTAGAAAGCACTATAGTAATATACAGAATAATAAACAATGGTTGCGATAGGATTACAAGTTTAGAGTGTATTAATAGCTATACTATATAGATCTAAAATTAATGTAGTTTAAATATTTTATATGGCACTATTTATCTGCATCATAAACAAACAAAATTGAAAGATAACATATCGGGCAAACACATAGATATATTATAAGAGTAAGAATACAGTATACACAGGAAAATAAACTCATTAATAATGAGATTTTTATGAACTCGTTAACATTAGTAGAAATATGCCCGTAGATGCAATAATTAGAGTCAACAAATATAAAGTTATTTAACAAACGACGATATTTCATTATAGTTAAGCTCAAACAATGCGGAATGTTAATACAGTAAAAGAAAATAATACATTAAAGAGTATACCGATAAGAGCGCTGAGAGGTTGGATCCATCGCCACCAGGATTTTGCAGTGAGCTATTTGTTCTGCATTTGATCTTGCGTATGTCGTCTTCCGTACGAACTGCGAACGCAGTATCGCCATCACGCTCGCTGACAAGAATGGTGGCGTTACAAATCCACACGTATTTGTATTGATGCCAGACGGCAACCTCCCTGGTCTTCCGAAATAACTGCTTTTTCTTTGGCGTGAGGTGTTCGTTCATATAAATCGCTGAAGACTTGGCGGCAAAACCCAGCTGATCCGATTTGATATTTTTAGTTTTACGGAAGGTAGTAAGCATGTTATCACGTAAGATACGAGACGAAAACTTAACAATTATATTCTTAGATCTATTTGTTTACTGGTGAGCATGAGGAACTCTATGAATAGACGTAATTTATTTTTGCTATTAGTAGTGAATGGAACTGCTGTGCATGCTAGTCTTGGATTCGATTACCACTTCGGGCTAAATGTTATTGGGGTTTTCTTTTCACAACTTGTCACTAATTACCATGTAGTCTGGAATGGTGCCCAGTAGACGGCAGAACGGTGGTAGACTCGAAACCATGGCACATATTTCGCTGGCTATGGTTGCCTTTAAGGATATATATACATATCATATATATAAAAAAAATCTTTTAATTTTTAATCAAGAAAACCAAGAAATAGGTATAGCCAATAAGCAGGTACCTTTCAACGTTTTCGGTTACAGTAAAGAAAAAGTCATCACCAAAATATACTTGAAATAATGACGCACTTGTCTACTGTGAAAATCTAAAATTAACATTTCAATACCGCTCCCCTCGAAATTATAATCCGGCTTTACCCTATCAGCACCAATTTCGCGTCAAAGTTGACAAATATCGTCAATTTCTGTCATAAATAGGACAATGGGTGGCGTGACAAATCTGCCATCTGTCCTCGGGTCACGCCTATCCTGCTAATGCGATATGATCAGTAACAGATTAGCAAACGTGCTTCGAATTACTTATATTTAGTGCAGGTGCATTGTGACACAATTTTATTGTACAACTGTAGAATGTAATGAGAAATATTAAGAACACAAACTTCTACCGGCTGTTAAGCCCGCGTGTATCCTACGGGAGCGTGCATAGGGATAAAAAGTATCGTATGTGTTAGTCTGTGTGTCAAGTTTCATGGAAATACGTTTAGCATGCGTCAAGAAGCGTAACACGTAGGTAACGTGTTACGCTTCTTTAAGTAATAAACATGAAACTTACTAACAGCTAAATATTTTCATAATTAAATTATGACATGTATTATATTACTAGGATTATTTCTAAGTAGGTACCAAGTGAGAAATGTGATGAAAGTGAGTAAAGCTAGAGAAGTGAGTCAGGATCGTAGCAAATGGAAATCCGTAGTCTCTGCCTACCCTTCAGGCGTAAATCTATGTATGAATGTAAGTACCAAGTTAGTCCACTGGTAATACAAGAGAGACACCCATTAGGTAAGAGGTTGTCTTGTTACGTGGGATTTTAACATAGCTAGTAAAATTTGAATCTGTTGTTCCTACCATCCTTCGCAGATTTTATGATATGATATACTAGGTACATACCAGTATAAGAATATAGAGAAGCTGCGACCGCACATTTTTAAGATACTTAAAAAAACGAATCGAAATTTATTCGAATCACAAAATTCGTATCCGAAACAATATACTAATTATATTATTGATTCCTGCATCTCTTTTTGTTCGAGTTTTATGAAATAATGGAAGCGAGATACGTTTCAAAAAACGTCTACAACATTTTTACAAATTTTAGAATAATTGAAACAACAGACGCAAATACATACATCAATTATATTTGTGGACCAAACAATTTCTTCCCGGGTGGACATCGAAGCTAGAACACCCGGAGCACTGGCACTAGCAAAGCGACCAGTTAAATCACTACGTCATCCATGGCCTCATGGATGACGTAGGCATTGGTCTAAGGAGTATTTGCATTTTCTACGTCCGCTCAGTTATATCGAAGTTATGGGGCCTCGTGTTTCTGCATTAGTATAAATTGATGAACTGTATGACCATGCGAGTGAAGTCGCGATTATTATTTAGGTATGTCATATATAAATACAATAAATTACTTAATTCCATATAATTATTATTCTTAAAAGCTTAATATTACGCAGAACTTAAGCAGAAACTTGACATAAAGCAACCTTAGTTGTTTCAGTTAACATCGCTTATTCAAGAGGCTGGTCTATCCGCTCTCGAGGCGGCGAGGTCCGAGCTCCGCCAGGTCCTAGTGGCGAATTGGAAGGAGCGACTTGTGCACCCCAGTGCCGGGCACGCCACGATCGTGGCGGTAAGTCCCGTGTTTGAGGAGTGGCTGGAGAGGCGGCATGGCGCCCTCACCTTCCGGCTGACACAGGTAATAACTGGCCACGGTTGTTTTGGCCAGTTCCTGTGTCGTATACGCCGGCAAGAGACGCCCGGTTGTCACCACTGCGGCGACTGCCGCGACGTAGTTGAGGACACGGCGCTGCACACTTTGGCGGTTTGCCCCGCCTGGGCATCGCAGCGCCGTGAGTTGATCGCGGCAGTCGGGTTGGTTGCCCTCTCGCTCCCGGCCGTAGTTCAGTCTATGGTCCGGAGTGAGAGGTCGTGGAACGCCGTCGCCTCCTTCTGTGAGGAAGTAATTTCCATCAAGGAGGCGGCGGAGCGGGAGAGGGAGCGTTTAAACCCTCTCCCCAACCGCAGAGCTGGGCGCCGGAGGGCGCGGGACGACCTCCAGCCACCCTGAGGTTTGACCTGGGGGTGGCGGGCTTTGTGGGCCTGCCCGCCATCCGTTCAGCACCAGGTCCGAGAGGCGGCGTGCTTGTTCCCACGCGCGCCTCTGTGTCGAGTCCGTATCCCCTCTAGGGGGGACAGTAGGGATATTATTGTGAGAAGTGCCTTTGGGTAGGTCTTTTGCGTAGTGGCCTGCCGTTTCATACGGCGGGCCGAAACCTCGGCGGGGTCGCGACCGCATGCGAAAGTGATTCGCGCTGCCCCGTCGATAGTGGTTTTGTCGAGGAACACCGTGGTAGGTTTAGTCGGTATTCCGGGAGGTACGTTATCATCTTTACCATCTTCTTTTACCCCGGCGAGTCCGACATAACCCCTCCGCCCGCCCCCGCGGAGGGGTATGCGTCATGCATTCCCCCACGTATAAAAAAAAAAACAAAAAAAAGAGGCTGGTCTATGATTTACTGTGCTGTAAGCAATTAAGCAAGCTGAAGTTTAAAATAAGCAATTTATTGCAAGCAGAATTATCTGTTTTATTTAATTATGTGGTGACCAGATCAGCATAGGTAGTGATGGTAAGTGGTCACCGTAACCTGTGGACTCAGGGAGTGCGCTGTCAATGATTAGATCAACAACGACTTGCTACCCTGCTGATAATGCATTTCCTTTTACAATAAAGATACAGGTTTTGTTTAGTTTAATTGTTTACATGATACTTTTCTTCCTGCGATTGCATTATCCTACTTTAATTTTAATAACTTTTTTAGTATTGCATGCATATAATATCTATCTATCTAATATATAAGCATAGCGTTGTAGAAATGGTAAAAAAGGTAGAAAAGGTAGTAGTTATCTACTACACGTGCACTCCACCAGATGGGGAGGACGGCTGGGCCTCCGGTACCCTCACTCACTCGACGAAACACAACGACAACGCTATTTCAAGCCGGTTTTCTGTGAGGTCGTGGTATCACTCCGGTCGAGCCGGCCCATTCGTGCCGAAGCGTGGCTCTCCCATGATTAAGTATGTTTGTGTGGTTATTAAAAAGGATAAAATAAAAAATAATTTAGTGACAGAGGTCTTAGAGTCTTAAAGCTTAAAGTGATAAAAACAGTAGTGACTCTGAAAACCCTACTTGCCATAGTATCAAGGCCTTTTAAAGCTGACTTTTCGAGGTAGTTAACAAATTGCAATTTTGTAGGTTACGAATATACGGTTTTAGTCATTCGAGAGAAATTACATGATTTACCTGTATTACGCCAAAAGGCATACAAAAATAAATGTTTTATTTGTCCAAAAACCAAAAAGTCATCAAGTAAGTAGGTATAAAAATTGATAAATTTGACGGCCTAACCATCAATCAGAGTATCTACCTCGGTGTCTCGGATAGTTAGCGGCGGTGGTCAAATTACAAATCATTTGTGGATTGAAAATAGGTTATGGCATGAATAGGCATAAGTCTAGGATATCTATAGATACTAAACAACTTCTTACTTCTTCGTTAGTTACTAAAAATCAATATATTGTATAAAGTTTCAGGAAGCGCAACGTTAAAAAATGCTTTATTGTTATGATGTAGTCTGTCAATAGCTGGCATGGCAGGAGTAATTGTCAATCAATTATGTCGGACCACCGGCGGCCTGCTACAGTTTAAGTTAAAAGAAGAACTAATTATTTTGGTAGAATATTAAAATAGTTTTACCTACTAGGTACATCCGTGACACCAGGTATACAAGATGATACATGAATTTCGTGTCTTTTATAAATTTTGAGAGGACAGAGAGGTTTTGATGTAAAATCCTGCACAGTAGTCGATACTGCCCGCCTACTGCACCTGCTGCGACCAATCACAGCCCGCCACCCTCATCTCACCCCTTTGTTAGCCAATCAGCATCGAGAAATCTGACGTTACTATGGCTAGGGGTGATTTTTGACCCCTAAACACGTAACATAGACTTTAGCCATCTGTATTTAAGGTCCTATATCGTTTATATTTCTAAATTTAATAACTGCGATGGTCATATTTGGGTGTACCGTGAAGATATAATAATTTGATTTAGTCCAGTTTGACATTTAGAGGGTCCTCGTCGGTCCTCCAGTAGTTTGTATGTGGATGCTCAGTGGCGCGGAGGTGGTGTGTCGTTTCATCCAGGTGTGTGTACAAAAGTATCAAGATTCATTTCCCGCTGATGTCCTACGGCAGCGAGACGCCGCACGTTTGGAGCAGCTCTGCAGTAAGTACCCATTTTTTATCTTATTTATTTGTGCCGGATACTATACTATTACAAAGATCTTATAATACACTTACGTAATTACACAACCAGTACCATTATTTACATAATTATTTTAATGTACAAAAGTAACTAGGTGCAAGCAAACCTTAGCAAACAATGTAAACAATGTTTTAGAAATATACAACGGAATTCAAGTTTTTAAATAAAATATTTTGCGAGTTATGATAGTACAAACATGCTTACGATCCGCCTAAAAATAAGCGGTTACCGTACCTATCCTATAATCGCTTCCAATACCAGAGGTATTACTTGCACTTAGCCAAACCTGGAGGAAAAGAATCAAAGATGATAAAGATGAAAAAAAGGAATGCTACGGGTATAAGCCTCCGGCACTCTTAGTTTCTGGGTAAAACCGAAACCTCTACGAGAATAAATGTTACTAATTACCTCGAAATCAGAACTTATAGTTGTAATTTCATGTAAATACATAAAAATTTGTAAAAATCCTTGTGTTGGATTCTTGTGAGGTTGTAAGTGGTTTTCCATTTCCTTAAAGACCCGTTGTGTATAGAAGCCAATGCATGGCCACTATCTGCATAGTGGTCGTGCAATGATTCCTACCATAAATATAGAGTATTCAACACGTAATGGTACTTTTAGTATCGCAAACGTATATAGGTTATAGTAAATTTATTCATAATAAAGTCGGTAGGCTGCCAGCAGAAGGGACAAAAATCTCAATATCATCTTTGGTCCTTCAATTACAATTAAGGAGCATAAAAACCCAAATTCATTGCAAGAATGTAATTCAAGGATATTTAGCTATAAGGCAAATACCATCACCTAGCAGAAGACAAAAATTGTTCAATAATTGTATTAATTCTTTAGGTGAAGGTATTTGCCCAGTCAGGCTGATTATTTTATTGAAACAGGAGTAAGGCTATGCGATACTACTAAACCTAATTGGTTAATTAATTACTGAAGTAATTAACCCGGTGAGTCGCAACGGCACACTGGCAGTCAGACACAATATATGTATATTTATGTCTGGCATTTCAAGACTTATTAGATTAAAATAACATCTTTTTTGTTTCGGATTCGGATTACTACTTGCTTCCTATCTGATTGACGTTGTATTAGCTTCATCAAAGATATGATTTGTGTCATAATCATCACAAAAAAGTTATAAACGTGTGTTGTTGTGTCAGGGCAGCGAGGTATCGCCGTACGGGCCGCTGTGGGACGCTCCGCCGGCGCCAGTGCCCTACCCCGACATCCTGGCCTTCCCGCCAGCCGACCTGGGTGAGTACCTACACTTACAATATTTCAATACAAAAATACCATCTACCATCTATTTCCTTTCCGGTAATAGCTCCAAGAAAATCGATGTATTTTCAAACAACACTTTTTTGACTTCACTATGAAACAAAGTTTGGTTAATCGCAATCTTTGTTGTCTGCTAACGATCGGGGGCAAGTGGCGTGAAATTCAATAATTTGTGCCAACGATCGTTGGAAATACCAGTTAGCGTCTTGATAAATCAATCCTAATCAAGACGCTGGTATTTCCAACTTACTCATATTATTCCGTAACTTCCTACGCGCTTGTTTTAGTGGGTTTTTCTATAATTCGTTTAAGATTGTACAGTGTGCAAGAAAGGGTATACCGTACATACTAACTTAGATTTATGGGTCGGACAAAATATGAATGTAACTGAGTAGTAGAGCCTCGTTGATTTCAGCATGAATGGGCTGGCTCGACCTGGGAAGGACCACCTCCTCCCTACCCTCTCACAGAATATAGACGTGAAATAGCAATATTCCTACTGTTGTGGTTCGTTCCGTGAGTGAAAGTGTCGAAGGCCCATTTCCTTTTACTCTTCTTCTTTTTCTAAAGGGTCGGCATCGCGCAAGTGATGCCTCTGGTATTGCAGGTATCCATAGGCTACGGTGACCACTTACCATGAGGTGGGCCGAATTCGCGTTTGCCATCTTAGAAATCCAAAAAAAATTACATTCACAGCACAGCATCTATTGATATGCCTGATAGCTGATCCACTTATCCTCTATTGAGTAAGGCCTAAAATATAGCGGATACATATTTGTACATTATTGTATTGTCAGCAAAATATAATCTCGGTTAGCAATTAACAGATTTGCATGACGAACTCTCGGTACACTTACACTACTAAAGTAATTTCAAAGGAAAACAAATTTGAAGAGCGTTACTGTAAGCTGTTGAGGAGTTCTTATACCATCACACATTTCCAACATCATACTAGCTCGAGGGTGTCATATTATTGTATTGTTTATACATACATACATAGCCTTACACCTATAACCCCGAAAAGGTAAGCAGAGTTAGGTATAACAGCAAAATAGCATAACACACCCACGTTACGGCAGCTATGGTTCTAATTCCCCCTTAATAAACGATGAATTTATTGCCACTACTGGCTATAGTATATAGTTTTAGACACCGTTTTGCAACCTTAGTTGAATTATTGTAGAAATTGTTAAATTTCTTTAAAGCCCAATAACAAACCCTCACTTAATAATAAATAAACGAACAAACACTCTACACGACTCGTGAAACGAACCTGAGACCTCATGCACTTTAATCGTATTCACTACCACCACGCGCCACTTAGTGTTTGTGTAATTAATTGCAATATTTCAAAGAAATGCATTACTTAAAAACTGGCGTTTTGTATTCTTACAATATTAATAATGTCCTCCAGACCGAATTTCGGTCACAGCGGCTAGTCTTAACGGAGTCTAGCCATCTGCGCAGGAGACATTACAGTGCACAAGCGTTTGCGCTAACACAAGTGCACTCTCTGTTCCCTAACTCTCATGATGCGATGGGACGGTAATCCGACACGACCGGAGAGAGATCAGGCGCAGGAGCAACGAACGGCTTTACGTGCTTTCCGAGGCACGGGGATGTTTAACACCGCCAACTTCCGAACTCCGCGCAGCAATTAGATTTCTTAACAGAAGAGTTCAATAACTTTTTCTTGGCCCGACCCGGGATTCAAACCCGAGACCTCATGGACAGCAGTCATTGGCATTCACTACCACTGCACCACGGAGGCAATAACCAAACGTTTTTTTACTAATACATACATATGTATTGTTAGGTCGATTTAACCGCTACGTGAGTCATTCGCGTATTTATTATAGTACTACGAGAATACGTAAAAGAAGTTTCTGTATCTTTGATTCACTACTGATCTCAAACATGTCATCATTAGTGCTTTTAGTAGATGTTACAAAGTATACCTATCGTTAATCTAACAAATAAGACTTATATATTTTGATATTTACTAACTTAATTGGTAATATAAGAAATTATATCTAAGCTTAATTACAAAATAGGATTTAAGTTGTTTCTTAATAAAGCAACTGCCCCACTATCTAGTTATTATTTAATTATTTTTTTATACATAGGGCAATGCATTGACTCATACCCCTCCGCGGGGGTGGGCGGAGGGGTTATGTCAGACTCACCGGGGTAAAAGAAAGATGTTGAAAAGATAATGGACCTCTGGGAATACCGACTAAACCTACCACGGTGTTCCCCGACAAAACCACTATCGACGGGGCTGCGCGAATCACTTGCACATGCGGTCGTGACCCCGACGTATGAAACGGCAGGCCACTACACGATAAGACCTATCCTTGAGGCACTACGCACTTTAAAGCCCTACTGTCCCCCTCCTAGAGGAGAGACAGACACGACACGGAGGCGCGCGTGGGAACACGCACGCCGCCTCTCGGACCTGGTGCTGAACGGATGGCAGGCAGGCCTACAAAGCCCACCACCCCCAGGACACACCTCAGGGTGGCTGGAGGTTATCTCGCGCCCTCCGGCGCCCGGCTCTGGGTTGGGGAGAGGGTATAAGCGCTCCCTCTCCCGCTCTGCCGATCTAGTATAATTACAGTAAGTCGTGTAACTGGTGTTATGACTTTTTTACAGTACTGTCTGTACTCTTTATATCGAGTCCCATAAAGAACATTTTTATTTTTTTGATATCTTAATCATTAGAAAAGATACGATAAGCCTGAGGTTACTAAAGGCTAGTAGGCTCTTGTTGTGTGGTGGCCTGCCGTTGCATACGGCGGGCCGAAACCTCGGCGGGGTCGCGACCGCATGTGAAAGTGATTCGCGCGGCCCCGTCGATTGCGGTTTTGTCGAGGAACACCGTGGTAGGTATTCCGGGAGGTCTCTTCATAACCATATTAGCATTCCACAAGTAAAAAAAAAAGCTTTATCACAGTAACCGTTTGTTAAAATAATGACAGTAAGTAGACTTACTGTAATAAAATTATTTATTATTTCATATTTTATTCATCATATTTACAGTAACTACTGTCACGGTAGATTGACATTATTTAAATATGGTTTTTTGCTACACATATTCACAGTAAGTATAGTTACTATAAAGTAGAATTACACAAGTTACCCATAGTCATGACTTGTGTAATTCACGATCTATCATCACATTTCTTAAACTTAGTAAAAGCTGCTTCACGAGGCATAGCGGAGGAAAAGAAGAAAGAGGTAGTGGCAAAAGCTGGTACCATTGATGCCAAAAAATAGACGAGCATTTTGGTTGAATATATCAACTTCTAAAACTTCTAATCTTTTTAAAGATCAAATATTGTCTCAATTTTAATTTTATAATATTTTTATGCGGTTATCATCTCGTTTTTAATATTACATATTATCTGTTAGACTTTAAACCGTGCTTAACAAATGTTATTATGCTTGTTAGACATATTATATGTTACAATTAGGTATTAAGACACTGTATTAAAACTGCAATATTTGTTCTCAAATTAATGAGATATTTTAATTTAGGTACAACTTAGTGAGACTAAACTTTTAATGATAGATATTATGTGATTGTTGGAATTTATAATAATTATATACCTGTTTGAGTTGTTGTTAATTATACTATTGATAAATGGTGGTACAAGACTGCAACTGATATGAATTCATACTTAATATTAAAAATTATTACGCGTAGTTTCTTAAATCTTTAATTTTCAGTGCAATTTTGACTGCTGAATAATATTTATTTTCTATTATACAAATAATTACATTTTTATTCATAAAACCTTTAAATTAATTGCCTAATACTATTTACAAAGTTAAGTGCCCTGTCCAACGTCGGCAAAATATTTTGTGCCTTTAGACCATAATGGTTTAGAGTCTAGACCATAAGGCTTAATCTACATAACCATAGGTAATGGTTAAATAAAGATAGTTAAATGATTGTGCTGAATGATTTGGCATATTCATTCAACTATCTTTACTTACGAATGTCTCATAAACATACAATTAAGTGTTAGTATAAGACTCTCACGAGAGGAACGCGTTGATTGTATCGATGTACCGAATTAGATTGCTAACATGCCTCATGATGACATGACATGCATCTTATTTACGAAATAAGTCACTGGATTTGTGGGACTTGGCTAGCTAAAGAGGTGAACTTAGTTACAATAACTTATATGGACACGATATTTCGATAAATATAATTACAATATGTTACCGAAACAGTAAATAAATAATTTATATGTTTAAGAAAGTATTCATTAGGCTGATAGAAGTGGTAATTATAGATACAATTCGTTAGATAAAAAGAAACCTTGTATGTATGTATCTTATGTGGAGGCCAGTCAGTGCAGACCGGCGACACATCGACCCAGTAGGATCTTTTGTGTCGACACTGTTCATGTTCATGGCAGCCGGGACCAACGGCTTAACGTGCTCTCCGAGGCACGGAGCAGGCGATAATTGTCAATCAATACGCACATAATTTCGAAAAGTCATATAACTTCCGAAAGTCAGAGGTTCGCGACGTGGGTTCGAGCCCGAGACCCTCTGCATTGCAGTCTGTTGGTCTCCCCACTGAACTATCGCTGCTCTAACAAATAAAAGAAACCATACTAAACAAATAAGTTATATTCAGGATAAATCTAAGCAAATGTATATTTTGTTATCCGTTTAAATATCTGAGTTATCTGCTATAATCATAAAGATAAACGAATTTAAAAATGTTGAAACAAATTGCGATTACCCACAATTTAAACTTTTTGTCTTATTGTAATTATAATAATGGGGACAGAATAATGATTTGATAATATATACTTATTGAATTAAAAGGAAAGACAGTAATTCTACGATTTATCTCAAGATTATTTGTCTAAACATCTGCGTAGTAAACACGGTCATGGGTTTAATTTTAAACTCTATCGCAGTCTGTATGAGCATTTAAAACACAATTATCCGACAGCTGGTGTTTTTATCCCTTGGTTAAAAACAGAAAGCTGGTTCCAATATTGCAATAGCCACTGGGACTGTTACATATATAGGTATATTGTGTATATTGCTAGTAATATGCTTGAGACAGAGTAAAAAATATTAATTTATGTCATCAATCATAATGATACAAGAAAACGGAGATCTGTGATATAACTTAACCTTGCTTACATTTAATAGATATTTTTTGGTTATTTTTTTATGTATTTATTCAACCTATTTCTATTTGCTGCTGAGTACAAGAGTCTTCTGTAGCTATTATAGATTATTAGCGATTCTGTTTCATACTCATCTTATCATGTTTAAATTATATTTTTTGACCATTGGTTTAAGGTAGTGTACTTAATCTTTTTTTAACCGCCATTCAATAATTAGTTTCGTGTTTCCTCCTCAAAATATGTTAACCCAAGTCCCACTACAGGCTTATAGTCTAGCTTTCTATATCTATTATGATGGTGCGACGTCATATCCTGACATTAGGCATCTGGTCTACAGGAGTGTATAACTTGCTTCATACCCCTTTTACTACTTTTGTAATATGAAGACATATTTTATTTTCTAAATTACATGTAATTTTTTATAAGATCAAGGAAAATAATGTAATGTATTGTATGTTCAGTGTGGTCGGCGGCGGGTTGCGCCGGGCGCGGCGGCTCTCGGGCCCCGCCCGGCGGCAAGAAGCCGCGGCGAAGAGTCGCCTCCGTGGCGCAGCGCCGAGCCGCCAACATACGTGAGAGGAGGAGGATGTTCAACCTCAATGAGGCCTTCGACAAGTTGCGTAGAAAGGTACGTCACTCATATGGGAATAGCTACATTCTACCCATATAAGGATAAAAAATATTCTATGTTGAAATTAACTACTATATACAGATTTTAGCGTATTGTTTACATTTTAGAATACTATTATTAATAAATTATTAATTATAATAATTAACATAATTCTGAAACTTTACTTTTTAAAATAAACAATGCGATAAAAGCCATATAAAGTGCTTTAATTTCAATGTATAACATTCGCGTTAACATAAGACAATATTAAGTATCCTATGTGTTAATCCAGAGATTGTCTATATGTGTGCCATGTTTAATATAAACACTGTTAATAGGTTTACGCGTGATATGTGGCAACAAACATGAATTGTCGTATTTAGAGCTATTTCCTAGGAGAGGCCTGGTTCCTAAACAGAAACGGCCTAAGTAAACATAATCCTAGAATTTGAGTTGAAAACTGAGGTGGGTACCAGATATTTCTGGAATGGGTACAGCTCACTTGGCTCCCTCTTATATACGCGAATACAAACATCTATACAATTTTTACAGACTATGGGAAAATATTAATAAAATATTTATGGTCGTAATTAAAGCATCAACCACTAGATATGATTGTCTTATTTGCTCTTCTATCAATTAGCTTATTATTTTATAGTTCAGTTAAGAGAATACAGTAGCGTTAAACAGTCGTAAGAAGTTTGTACTTTTGTATTATAGTAACGATACTGGGCTTAAATCGATGTAAATTGGATATACAGGTGTCACTTGTCTAGTTCGTTTTTAAGTAATAAATAAGTGGGAATATAGGCATCAAAACATTAGAAGATAAGGTGTTTAACATATCTATTGCTGTCGCACTGGGTTCGAACGAAGTATCAATAAGCTGAAGAGATAACAAACTACAGTTTGCCCTGATTTACCTCAGAAATCGTCTCTAGTCTTGCCGTTTACCTTCTAAAACAAAATGAATTTTAATGTTTTTGTGAAGATTGAATATGAGAAAGACATTGGTCTGTTGTCTGTCTTTGTTTTACGTTTCTCAAATTGGTTTGCTGGATGTCTAAAGACAACAGTATAATCGAGCAAATTTTGTTATTTCAACGTTCTTGTGCTTACTAGGAACGTTAAAACAATTATGAATAACACTACATATTATAAAACAAAGGCCTCCGACGCACCTGTCTGTCTGTTCGCTCAAATTAAAAACTTTTGAACGCATTTCACCAATAGACAGAGTGATTCATGGGGAATGTTTAAGTGTATAATATGTTATGGTTTTGTGCTATGCTCTACCACTCGTGCGAAGCCGGGGCGTGTCGCTAGTACATTATATTGTAAAGTTGAGTTACTCTAATATTATTTAGGTAGAATATAGAGGAATACGTTTGTATGGACTAAACGTGACTCGCATTTCCTCATAATGATAATCTAAATTAAAGCAGTATCTAATGGAGCAACTAAGGTAAACAAGTCGCAATAAATGTTCTTGATTATCCATGTCGTAGTTTTGTGGTTTATTGATTTGTTGTTTAATCACCTTCCATTTTGTCACCCTAACGACATTATCAATTAAAATGGTAATACTTTTTTATTTACCGTATTTTACTTAAACGAAAATAAATAAGAAAACTGCGTATTGACTTCAAATAATTAAGGTATTTCTAAATTAGCGTTATTTTCTGCAATGTGTTGCTGTGATATAGTGAATGGCGTTGTTCACAGTAATACATACTGTCCAATACACGGCAATATTTTGTGTAGGTATGTTTCGGCTATATAGCCAGAAAATTAATTCTGTTTCAATAAAATATTGTTAAGATGCTCGGACTACCGCTGAAAACGACATATTGCAGTAAAAGTATAGCCTGTTTAGTATTGCTGTGCATCAGCAATACTTAGAGCCCTAGAGAGCAATGGCTGCAACTCCAGGCTCGTTTACGAATGCCACCATGCTCTTGAAAGAATATCCATAAAAAACATAGTGACCTTACAATGGCTAAAGGGACACAGTGAATCGCTGGGCAATGATGCTGCACATGAGTTGGCTAGAAGAGGATCGGGAACCACCACGGAAGGTCCACCTCCATTCCTCCCTCTACCATTCTCACAACTAAAAACATGGATGCGGCTTCGCACTCAGAGCCAACATAATAAACGCTGGGCACGGACAACGGACTGTAAACAGTCGAGAGCAGCCCTACCGGCCATCTCACCACGTCTGACACACCGCCTGCTCAACCTACAAAGATTAGGCCTTCGGACCATCGTGGGGATCCTAACAGGACACTGTCCCCTCAACAAACATCCCTATAACATCGGAGCAACAGACAGCCCACTCTGTAGGGGATGTCTGACCGAAGAAGAATCTACTGCCCATGTAGTCCTGGAATGTGTGGGAGTAACAGTACAACGTAAGGAAATCCTCAACAACCCGAGGTCACTCCGCGAAACCTGCGAAGACCCCAGGAAACTTCTGTGCTTCTGGGCGGAATTGGGCTGGCTATCTCCATAACCGGCCGACTCTCACGCATAATGAACCAACTTAGAGTTCAAATGCGGAAAAGAGAGTCCAATCACATTACATTACATTTTAGCATTTTTAGTAACCCCTTTACTTAAATAATTGACCTAGTCAAGAATGTAATGTCAATTTTTTTTAAGGCTTTCCTCTTGTTTCTTAACGTATCGAAATCTAGCTCTTGTTCAGCCAGCCAATCCCAGCAGTTGATATACGTTAGGCCGCCGGATTATAAATTGTTGTGTTGATCTGTTTTCCAGTAACCGGGTTTAAGTTTTGTGAAATTTCCCAATTATTAGGCACGAATAAGCGTTACCCGCATTAATACGATACAAAGGGCACTTAATGGATAATATCAGTTGTTGTCAGCTATATCTCGGCCATCACGTCACGTCAGAAAAATGGGTTTTGTTTGATGATGATGTGCCGGTTATTACCTATCATTGCGAAACACGATCAAAAAGACATGGTACAAGCAACAATGAAAAGTATATTTGATTGGCTCAATGTGAACTACCTTAAAGTAAATTTAACTAAAACATATTACGTTGGATTTAAAAATTATAAACAGACGTATAAATAGAAGTAATGGCGCTAATATAAACAAAGACTCTCATATTAGGTTTTTAGGTCTTACCTTAGACGAACATTGTAATTGAAAACGACACATAGATATAGTATGTAAAAAGATTATCAGATTTGTATATGCTTTGCGACAGTTACGAATTGTGAGCAATGAAAAAACTACGCTCACTGCCTATCACGGGCATGTCGGCTCTATCCTAAATGTGGAGTAAATCAAATGACATAAAGAGAGCGTTCATAATGCAAAAAAAATGTATACGTGCAATTTGCGGTGTAGGGCCGCTTGAAACATGTTGGCCACTCTTTAGGTAACTACAGGTCTTGACTTTGGTGTCTATATATATATCAGAAGTAGGAATGTTCTTCAGGAGCCAAAGCCATATATTAGTAAGAATAAGCGAAACAAGTAAATACCGAGTCAAGGAATCCCACATAACTAAAGTTTGAAACTTGTAGAAGTAATTTTTATAATAAAAAGCAGCCTAGTTATGACTATAAAAGTATATAACCACATCCCTATAAATATAAGAGAACCCGAACATCCAATTTAAAACAAAATTAAGAAAATGGCTACTGGAGAATTGCTTTTATACATTAAATGAATATTTTAATTGCCAACGATGTAATTTCACATATTCTTTAAAACGAAATGTCTATTAATAATACAATAATTACTGTATAAAATTTTAAAATGTAATTAAATTTAATTGATCTTGTCATTTATTACGTAATTATTAAACTGGAAATTGACATTGTTTATAATATTCTTTATACAGTTACGATATTATCTATTCCTTTACCATTTTTATAATTATTTTTTCTATTGATAATTTGACATTTGTTTATAATAATGAATGTTATGTTTAATAAATTTTTGTACTATGTGACAACATTCGTACGCCTACTAAAGGCCAGATATGAGAACTTTAGCCTTGTAACATTCTCTGTAACCATGTCTCATGCGAATAAACTTTCATTTCATTTCATCTCAACAACATCTAAGCATCATATTAAGACAGTATATGTATATCTCGGCCGAATATCTGCTACAAATATGACTCATTCAGGCACGGATCCTACATCAAGAAACAAGTCGTGTTACCTACGAACAGTTAACACATCCTAACTAATATTATAAATTCGAAAGTACCTCTGTCCGTCTGTTGCCTTTTCACGGCCACACCAAACCACTCCGCCAAACCACTCAACCGATTTAGATGAAATTTAGTGCAGATATAGTTTAAAACCTGGGGAAGGACATACTTTTTATTGATGTTCCGATGTTCTAGGAGCCGCGCAAAAGCTAACTGTTGTTGACGTTTCTTGATATAGGAACTGAGTCGTAGTCTTTCATTATTGCCGGCAATGTGGCTGGACTATATTGCAGCAACCAAAGTACATTTAAAATTAATTTATTTTTGCATCTAGGTGCCAACATTCGCATACGAGAAGCGCCTCTCCCGCATCGAGACGCTTCGGTTGGCGATCACCTACATCAGCTTCATGTGTGAGCTCCTTCACGGGTCTCCACAACCTCATCATCCACCGCATGCTGCCCTGCACCCGCCAAGACATGTGTTTGACGCCGAAGTACCATGGTGCGCCTGAATACTATGGTATCAAGTTGAGTATGAGAAAATGAGCAGTAGTGTGTGAGGAATTTTGAGATGTATGTCTAGTCAAGTGAGATGTTTTGTTAACCTTTATTGTGTATATAATATTATTAAATATGTATTATAATTAAATATAAGTCAGCTCTCTTAATTCTCTTCTGTTGTATTACCTGGTTACTGCATAAACTACTTAATGCCTAGGCAGTACCTACACTGAAGTTTCTTTATACGGCATTTAGATTACAATACTGTTTGTTTGGTTAATATATATACTTCTGAAAACAAAGCAACGTCTCTGAATAATGGTAATAGCCTGTTTTTTTTGGGTAATAGCATCTTGTCTTTCTCTAGGTCAAGTAAGAGTGATGGCATAAAAGTTATATTACTTATTTTAGTTACGCCATAGTTTTAGTATACGCCGTAACGTTACTGATTGTCGCTTAACACACCGTGTAAAAAAATTGAACACCTGTAAGAAGTAGACTAAATATATTTATATATTTTTACTTAACTATTGATATGCGATCTAGTTATTGTGTTGTTTACAAGTTCTGGCATTATTTATATTTATTCTATTTATTCGTATTTTATTTTATGATATGAATATTTTATATAAACAATTTAAGATAATGTTACAAAATAACGATGTGAGATAAAAACGTTTGTACAACTTGGGTTATTCAATTTTCAACTATGCAGTTATAATTATGTTCCTTAATTAATTAGATAAGTGATTTTAATCTACCTAAATATCTAGTCCAAAATCCACAGAAGGATAATATCAAACATTTAAAGTAGGCCTTAGTAAAATATGTAAGGGATAAGACGGTACGGGAGACTAGGAACTAACCCAAAATGGGCTCACTTTGTTATTCTACATATTGTAAAACCTATACTTGAATTAGTTTTAACAAACTGAGAGACCGCCTACTGTTTTTAAATGACAAACCGATCCAGGTCCTTATATCGCAGAGTAAATTGAAGAACACTAAATTGATACAAAAAGTATCTCATTTCGGCACAACTATTTGTGGATCTTTGTCCCGCCCCACCGCGTTGTATTTTAACCCTATTCGGCTTAGTATCGTTTTCCTACATACCTTGTAATGTATAAGTAGGCACGATTGTACATCATTTAACTGATTGTAACTCTTGTCTTCCATTAGTTGTAATAAATATTATATTAATACTGATTTGTATTTTATTTAAATCATATAACAAACACGTACGTCTCATAGCCACGGCGAGGTGGCTATATTTTGTACAATGTAACAGAGGTTTTTAACTGTTAACAGAGGTCCTTATGCTAAATTGAGAAAGATCAAACAGATAAACTCAGTCGGACTGTCTGAATCTAACCTGGGAACTCATGACCGCCTGATAACATGTGTTTTAATTTATGCCATTCTAATGATGGTGTAATACAGGTGTAAAAGTTCGCTTCACGCCTAGGCGAGAGGAACTTAGTATTTCAGTAGTATATGTCGAGCCTCTGAATGTTACGAGGATGTGTGGAGTGACGAGAATGGACAGAATTAGGAATGAATACGTATGAGATAGTCTGAAAATGGTGCCCATAGACAAAAGGTGAAAGAAAATCGTTTGGCTTGGTATGGACATGTTATGCGAAGAGATGATACGTATGTAAGTAAGCACGTGATAAATATGAGGGTAGAGGGATGAAAAGGGGAAGGAAGGCCAAGGAGAAGATGGATAGTCTGTGTGAGGATGGATATGAAAGGGAAAGGGGTAAATGATCAGATGACGGATGACAGAGAAGTATGGAAGCGAAGGACATACTGCGCCGACTCCAAATAAATTGGGACCAGGGCAAGAGGAGGATGATGATGATGTCGAGCCTCTGACTTCGGATATATCGGCGTTATACTAGATACCAGTCTTTTTTTGATCAGAAGAGAATGTCTTTGTTAACGGAGCCGTCTCGCCTTGGGGAATACCACTCCTTTACCGGAACACCGGCGTACATAATAGTTCCGAAGGTTTACAAACCCACCTCTCCTTAACCTTTCTTCTCTTCCTCTCTTTAGTTCCTTATCCTTATGGTTAGCAAAGATTATTTGGTATTCTTGCTATTAAAAGTGATCATAGGCTTAGGGGACCCTTTGCCATTAGGTGCGACCGTATGATACCAGTTACCGTAGTAATATTGTAGTATAAAACAGTCTAATCTAGATGAAGACTTTTTATGATAATCATCCCAAATGTATAATGTTTACGAAGAGCTTATAATAAAAATGTAATAGGCTCAAATTAGCTAAGCTAAATGATTAATTGACTCTGCAGTATACATAACTATTTGAAAGTCTTAGAAACGTAAGAAAGTTGGGTACTGTGGAAATACTGTTTAGGCCTGCGGTATCACCTTTCATTATGCAATCCAGCTGAAAAATACTACCATCCTATACAAGATCACAACCCAACAGTCTAGTGATGTGCTCGTACAGTGATGTCAGCACGAATCCGGTAATCTTTGCGCCTTATCCAGTCAGTTTAGCGAGTCATTTATCAAAAGGTCAGCGTGAGCCATATCCCGTGTTGTTGCAAGCGCTTAAAAGATTTGGTAACTACCTAACATCAAGAGGGAAGTACATATGATTACTACCCGTCTTGATTGTATACAAAAACGTCAGCGCGTAAATTTCTTAAATGCAGTTTACATCAAAGAATGTACCGAGTTATTTTTCTTTTAAGAATACTGCCTTTGTGAATAATACGTATATATGTACTTGGAAATCCCCCGATATGTGTATTTTTTCAGCGATCGAAACTACAACAATTATGTGCTTGGGGAACCACGTATGTATATTTATCTAGTTTTTAATGCGTCATCCGTGACGTTATTGATATGATTACGGCTAGTTCCATATGCTTTATTTATAATAGATGTATGACATCACTAATCGATTCTAATGACTGAGGCCACATAGTGACGTAGAGTAATTTTCCAACAACTAAATGACTTTTCATTCTTTAAGACCTTTTTTGTTATATTAAAGTAGATTATTTAAACGCATTTCTATTTCGTCCAATTATCTAATTAGATGAAGGATGAGCAATATTTCTTTTGTAAACGATTTTGATATTACGTGCTGTTAACTAATTAGGTAGTTAGTACTTAAGTTATTAATGACATCCTTTAACGAGGGCTTTCTCCAGAGTTATGTATATAATAGTGGTGTTAAGGTTGGCTGCAGTTAGTTTTATATTGTGTTCGTGAAGTGAAGGTGGTCTAATTGTTTCTATGTTTGTGTGTAATATGCGTCGGATAATAATTAATGTAAGTACTTAATGTTTCGTTGGTTATATTCCTAGCTTGTTAGTCGCGTGATATAAGTTTGTTTGCTTCGATTCCTGGTTGAGGCAGTGATATTAGGTTATTCGTTAGGACATTCTCAGTAGCAGTTCGAAGACTCTATGATATGAAAATAAACAGCCGTATTAGCCGTAATCAATGCGATATTATTTGTGAGGTGGGATTTAGCATATAGTTGCCTACTCTTTCGACGATATATTTATAGGTGCTGGATATGCTATATGCGTGAAATGTTCACGCCTATATAGAAAATTGAGTGAATTATCAAATATTTAGCGTATGCAGAAAATTCTGGTGCATATCTAAGAAGGAGCTTTACTTAATAATTAATAATATTATTTCTTTACGTAGATGCTATTAATGTACATACATATATGCAAATATTAGATTTGGAAATGGTATATTTTTTCTGATCGGAGAGACATAAGATAAGCCTCACTAACATTCTAATTTATTCTTTGAAACCAGTAACGAGATCGATTGCAAAGATAGGAACAAATATAAACTGAAAATTATAATATAAAAGGTTATTCTTTTTTAATTTTGTTAATAATCGTATGTTATTAACTTTAATTTTTTATACACACATAAACAATATAAGGTTTTAAAAACTATTGCTATCAATGATATTAATACACAACGGCGACTATGTGTGATAAAGCATAGAAAATATAATAAACAGATAAGAGCATTTAAAACTTATGTTAGAAAATTTTGCATAACCTACTATAATACTAGAAAATGTTGCACACACAGAGGAATTCAAGAAACTTTTCTTAATCTTATATGGTCTTAATTGTTGTATGGTCTAGGCGTCACCAAAAAGCGCGTGTCCCTAGTATATAGCGTGAATAGAAAGCTATGGTCATACTTTAGGCTCGCCATGTATATCTGTTAAATAGCCTAGATATGTAGCCCATATAGCCAGCTCGTTAGGAAGTGTTTTAAATTTTATTACAATTCTACAAATTTAATTTATATAGGTACCTATTTAAACATCGAAACAAACGTACAACAATATATTTATTTTAACTTTCAGCTATAGTTCAATAACCCAACCACAATCGGAACGCGTCTCTGCTTTCTTTGAAAAAGAACTGAGATCACATGGTTAAACAAAATATTCACTCACCTGCGCGGAGTTTTCTGTTACTCTCGTAAAGTCTCATACTTGATTCATGGTTTTGAACGTGGCGGGCGCTTGCGACGATTCTTAGATGAACATAGTGGAATAAAACTATGTTTTTATTATCACTCGCACTTTACAAAATTCAATTGTTGTTTACTTGGATTCGGAAACATTAATCACTATTTTAGACTAAGAATTATACAACTAAATATGCACACGATTTCGTAAACATTTATCAAAGTCAATGTAATGTCTCTTTACCTTATCGTTAAGATTATCGAAACACTAAGACAATGATTATAATACACCACAATCGCTATAAGTCCCAACAAACATAATTATTAAGTGAAACTAAAAATAACGAATATTGTCTAAATGAATCTACTACGAAATCAAACCAAAATTGAAGGCAGCACTGTAGTAAAATGTTGCCACGTGCAAATTTATTTTTAACCTTTTCTATGAAAAGCTAACTAGAACTTGTACCTACATAAATATTCTGGGCTCTTCCTTGTAAATCCTATTTATTAAATGATTTCGTAATACCATTGAAAATTACGAAATCATTTAATACCTATTGGTATTAAAATAAATAATTTTATATAAGAATCTTAATTAGAAACAATTTTAAATATTATGTTATACATACGTAAAACCAAGTTGAAATAGGGTTAGATACCTATTGATTTTATAATTAATATAAGATTTTAATCATTTCTAATAACTATTCAACTTGTTGGTTTTGGAAACTTACTGTATGAAGTACGAATTCTGCGAATAGTCAATAAAATAAATTACCAAAATAACTGACAATTACCGTAAATAAATATCTGCATAAATCATACAATTGAAAATAAATCTAACATGTCGCTAAATTATTCTTAAATTTGGAAACTTTGCTCACAACTACCTACACCTACGAAACGTTCGAAATTCCAACGCGTCCCCGCGCCAGCGGCGCTTACGAGGACGCTCGTACATATTCGGGAAGCGTGACGTTTACGCAGTCACACACTACTACGCTGATATTTAGATTAGGTATTTCGTGAATTTACGAAATATTGCTTTACGTGAGACATCCATGATTCCCTGTGAACATAGCTGCTGAAAAGCAACCGAAACGTCAGGAAAAGTGTAAACTTAAATATTAGTTTAAACAATAATTAGCTTAAACGGTACTAAAATTCACTAGTTTCAAAAAAACCTGTAAATAAAGAACGCGATAAAATAGTAATGTTACTGGTAATCAGTCGATCAGCATTGTTATTAATAAATGGCACATACGCTTTTTTTATTAGATTAATTTGTACCTACTTCAGCCTTTCATGTTACAAGGCATTAATTAGATAGCATTGCTTTGCTCACGTAAGCCTGAATGTGTTGGCCAACTGAAAATTGATTTATCTGTACGCAACCAGGCGTCAAGTGTTTATGTGTGTGAGCGAGACAGATCGCCTAGTCATTTTCGGATTTACAAAGGTTTGGTGATGATCGAGAAGGTGTGTGTCCGAGTGAGTCAGCTTTTAGTGTTGTTTACGTATCGACTAGAATATGTTCATATTGATGTCTATAAAAATAAATTCTATATCTTAGTGTAAAAAATGTAGGTATACAGATTTAAACCTACCGGTTTTCCACACTGTAGATACAGAGGCTATTTCACGTGACTGTTAGTTAAGATCACACTCTTTCTGTTACACGACGTATAGATCCGTGTAATTCTCTTATATGCAGTGCATGCTTATCCCTGTAAGACACATAATTATGGAGATGATCATTTATTCTATAAATAAACGGTGATTATATTGTTTCAGTGGTTGCTTCTTGTGAGCCTCGCTGCCGCAGTACCCGGAGCTCGTCATAAAAGACACCTCTCATACCTCACGAATTTGTTCAGCTCTGCTCTCTTCGGACAGGATCAAGATGAAAGTTCACAGCTTGGCTATTCAGTTTCAGATCCCAAATACAAGCTTTATCAAGTACCTGGGTTTGATGACATTTTAATCAAATCAGAAACAAGTGCACCTGATATAATAAAAACTGTTTTAAATTACCCAGGTGAAGTAATCGAGCCTTTTGATACATACATAGGCACAAACAATCCACAGGGCTCACTAGTAGCGTTACAGAATGTGAACAACTTGCTCTCAACAGGAATATTGAATGGGCAACAAACCAATTTGTTAAAAGAAACCATAGTCCCAATGACGTCCGGTATAAATTTGATACCGCAGGAAAACATTGGACCTGTTCCAGT
Source organism: Catocala fraxini (assembly GCA_930367265.1). Taxonomy (NCBI): domain Eukaryota; kingdom Metazoa; phylum Arthropoda; class Insecta; order Lepidoptera; family Erebidae; genus Catocala; species Catocala fraxini. The sequence goes on along the minus strand of OV884040.1, from coordinate 9,582,304 downwards.
TAAAACTGATATTCTAGTAAATTCTTACGAAGACGATGATAATTTGGTAGAGACGTTTAATCCAAGGTATTCATACAAACAGATAGAAGTAACTAATCCCCAAGTAATAGTAAAACAAGAATTTGATCGACCAGCTAATATCCCACCGTGTATCGATCAAAGGATAGACGAAGTTGTTGAAAAAGTAATGCCTATAGGATCTTATCCAGTTACTAATGGTCAGTATCCAAGTGTTGTTTATCGATTTCTGCCTTCGAGTTCGGATGAGCCGTTTAAAATCGAAATTCTGGAACGTACTGGAAATGATTTTGTGAAAGATACAAAGCAGCCTCCTTCGCCGGCATATTTAACACATGATAACAAACCTGCCAATATCAATCAGACCCACAATCCTAAAAAGCATTCAGGGACACCTAATAAATCAAAACCAGACAATAAAGACATTAAATCAAGTAATACAAATGTTGTATTACGAGCAAACAAGGAACCGGTAGACCAAACAGGGTCCCGCTATGTTTACAAGCAGGCCAGTCATGCTCATAACCCATCCAATACAAATACTGCGCCGGTAGGTACGAAGGTATCAAATATTAAAAAACCTACTGAGGAATTAGAGAAGAATAAAGAAAATGCAAAAAATGGCGGTGAAAGACTAACAGAAGAAGTACCGCCAAAAGGAACACTTTCACATTACATTTACGAGCACGAGCGCAATAATCCTAAGCCATTTAGTAAATTGGCCGATCATGTTAATAATCCAGATTCCATTAGATATGTTTATATACCACCTGATTATAATAGGCTGCCAGAAGCAAAGGAGAATGTAAATATTGCAAATGAAGTTGAACCAAGTCCCGAAAGTACTGTTAGTGTTAAAGGAAATACGGATGGAGCTTCTGTGAATGTCAATGGGATGTTTTCGAAAGGTCGAGGGGATATACCTGGTGAATAATTTAAATGAATAGTCCTTTAGTTTTAAATATTTATTTTTAGATTAACTTATTTTAATAAGTATATGTATTTTAAGCTTTAAGTAATAAACATTTCTATTATAATTTAAAGCCTATTTTTATTCGTTGAAACCTTTTAGGGGACATGGCACATATAAGTGTTTGTGGGTTGTATAGAAAATATTTAGCGTATTTCATAAATTAATAAATGCATTATACATACGTATATATAAGTATTCAAAAGACACTTTTGCTTTTAACAAAGCTAAATATAATAATAGTTTATCTATCTATGCATCACATGTTTTCGAAATTGGCAAAGGAATTGTTTTTGGTGCAATTAATTTTCTATGTGCATATTTACCGTGTCAACTTGACATAATTATTATATTATAGGCCTTATTTTTAATGCATTGCCATACATTGTATTTGTTTTGTCTCCGGCCACACCAAAATATAATTTGTGTGAATTTGATATGTTATTTTTACACGAGTAGTTTGTTTAATATAACAAATAATCCTAAATTTTTAGAATCTGTCGCAAACACAACCGTCATAGAAATTAAGAAGTCTTTCGGCTAAAATAATTTGCACACAATTGCAATAAACATTTTCTAATTTTGGAAAAAGTACATGCATATTAACAGAAATAACGGACGCATTGAACCATGTCAGACATTTAAGCACACTGTTACTTTTTACTGGTACACTTCACAATTTCTTTATTAAATAATTGACCAGAGTGCCAGATACAGGCTACAAAAAGGAGTAGAGCATTTTGCAAGAACAAGCCTTTGGTTATAATTTATACTAAGTAAATTATAACCAACGGCTTGAGTAAACATAAACAGGATTTCATTAATCAAACGCGTTACATATTAACGCTTGAGCGATGACGTATGACGTACAATAATACTGAACATTATCGAAACAATATGTTTATGAATTGCATCACTAATAAGTTTATCAAACTAATTTACAATAGGTGCAATAACAGTCAATCACTTTTACATTGGATAAGCGTCATGAATAGATATTCTATTTAAGTTTGTTAATATTCGATGTCTGTTTTTGTGTCCGTGTGTAATACTAAGTTTTCTCCACATTGGTTGCCTTTCGCCACATATTCTAGTTCATAAAGGCGTCGCTTTTAAAAAGCCTCGTCAAATATTGTAAAAGTAGCGCGGATTTGAAATATGTTATTAATGGCGCAACCGAGCTTGTTCTGAATTCAAATTAAATTGTCATACAAAACTATGGTATCCAAGAATAGAGAGTAGCTAATCCATCAATATGAAGTTATTTATATTTATCCTCTGCCAAAAACATAGTAAAGTTTGATACTGGAACTCCTCCTTGGATAAATATTACACTCATTGAGTATGAGCTCATTCAGTTTTTCATATCGAGTAGTACATTGCACATAATATATGTAGCAAGCATATTTAGTTTTCAATCAAACAATATTTTATTCTAAAGTAATCGTAATCGAATTACAATTTAAAAAGAACAAGCTATAATTGCACCATTGTATCTAATAATCTTAATAATTATGTCTGTATTAAGTTAAATGTACTTACGTATTGAACACAACGCAGTGTAAATGTTTGAATACGTAACAAAATCTTATAATAATTATTACATTTTACCTATTAAAGTCCAAAATGCATTCTGTCTTAAAATAAAAACCTGTCTCGTTTAAATACTGAAATGTAGCTATCTCTTTCTTTTTACATGTAGAGTTTGAGATATAAAACAATAATTGATTCTATTAAATGTATGCTATAGACACATAATAATACCATTCTTCTTTATATACAAAAGGCCTGCTAGTTTGACCGGCAGGGTCTTTAACAGAATATTTATTTTATAGAATATAGAAAAAACATTTGTCTTTACGGCATACTCCGGATAGTTTAATACGTCAGAAATAGATATGTTCGAAGTACATATAGGAGCTTTTAGCTTTTATAAAAGGTTCAGAGAATTCCACCTTATTTCGTTTTTCCAACCGATGATAAAAGATAGAGCCACTGCACACAAATGATCATAACAATACTACACACACAAGAAAATAAAATCATCAAAGTCGTTGTTATTAAATATTATAATAGTTTATTTTGTACGCTGGTATTAAGTCGCTTTTTATAAGAGAAATAAGTATGATAAGATATATTAATTTGTATAACGCACCAGTAGCTCCATCTATTAACAATTACAGGAAAGGCAAGCCTTGACAGTCCACTTAAGAAGCTAACGTGAACTTGCGCCGCGCCATACAGAATACATAAAATGCTACAAATTAACACATCAGTCGTATCAATCTATTAACATTTAGATTCGTATTTATACATAATAATGAACGGCCAGATCAAAAAATTCTATAGCGTATAGAAGTATAGTTTAAGATATTTTGTTTTGATCCACTTATGATGGGAGATGTTAACGTTTTCTTATGACCATGTTTGTCTTTTAATGGTGTAAGGAGATGTCTGGAGGCTCTGGTGTATCATAGTGTCAATATTGATATATGTAGGTAATAGCAATTAGAATATTGAATAAAGCACTCATACCAGCTCCCGTATCAAAAGCCCTACATATCTAGTTATAACATCTATGTAGATTTATCGTATTATGTACAATATAAATTAGTTGCCCATTTTAATGACGCGGTGGGATAGGTGCAAGTTCACGATAAAGCTCAAAACAATACTCCGTTTCTCTCATCCCATGTCTCCAAAAACAGCATGCGTTGTAGATTAACTATAAGATAAAACATCAGACACATAACTCCAGTTCGTTGCATATGCTTACACAGCACTTTCTCTGTGTAAAGTGAGTGTGACGTCAGGCGGGGGTGGTTCGTGCCACCTCTCCCAGGCGGGCTTGCGGCGCCGGTCCACCGGCGGCACTGACTCACCCGACGCGTCGGAATGACCGCTACTGTACGAAAGTAGGCTGGAGGACGCGTGTACTTTGTGCTCTGGAAAACAAGTACAGATAACTAATAAATATTGTGGATGTCAAATCAATACTTAGAAATAGAGGAAACCTCCACGCCTCTTCGGATTGCCTACCCTTAATCTAAACTCATATTATAAAGCTGAAGAGTTTGTTTGTTTGGTTGAACGCGATAATCTCAGTAACTACAGGTTTGATTTGAAAAATTATTTTAGTGTTGGATAGCCTATTTACCGAGGAGTGTTATAGGCTACATAACATCACGCTACGACCCACGGGGGCGGCGCAGTAATCATAAAAGTGGGTGAAACCACGGGCACATCTAGTATTGCAATAAAAAAGTTTGACGATACCAAACTCCTCTGAAGGTACAGTAGCGTCTTTGGACTGGATTGTTCTCTCTCTTATAAATTGTTTTGTTAAAACATTAAATAGTTATGACATATATTGTACTAGATTGTGCCTGCGGCTTTGCTCGCGATAATTTATATTTTGCTAATTAATTTCTATCCCTTCTCAGGAACCGTACTTTTTTATGGATGAATGGTATCCTATGTACCAGTGTACCAGTAGTAGTCTACCAGTGTAGACTTAATTTTTTTTTATACAACTAAGGTGGCAAGCAATCTTACGGCCCACCTGATGGTAAGTTGTCACCGTAGCCTATGGACGCCTGCAACACCAGAGGCATCACTTGCGCGTTGCCGACCCTTTAGGAAAGGAAGTGGGAAGGAGCGGGAAGTGGGAAAGAGGGTGATTGGGCCTCCGACACTCTTACTTACCGAACGGAACACAACAGTAGGAATAATGCAATTTCACGTCGATATTCTGTGGGAACCTAGTCCTTCCCCGTTCGAGCCGGCCCATTCGTGCTGAAATCAGCGAGGCTCTACTACTTAATTACATTCATATTTTGTCCGACCCATAAATCCAAGTTAGCATGTACGGTATACCCTTTCTTGCACACTGTACAATCTTAAACTAGGTACTTATAGAAAAACCCACTACACCAAGCGCGTAGGAAGTTACGCAATAATATGAGCAAGTTGTAAATACCAGCGTCATGATATTTCTTCATGATACTTCGAGCTCATTATACGTAAATAGAAACAGCAATGATTAAATTATGTCCGGGTACTTTGAAATAACTACACTTAGAACATTGAGACAACCACCATCTTAGTCTCCTCGTGAACAGAACATGGCTGCTGAAAAGCAACCGAAACGTCGGCGAAAGTGTAAAATTAAATCTATATAGTTTTTATAATTTAAATAGCTTAAATAGAAATAAACAGTAACCCGTAAAAGTGTTAGACAATAGTACCTAGTTTAAAGTTTAAAAATTATGTATAATAATGTTTCATAAAAAATATACAATATTGCGATAAAATCATATGAAATTGTTTAATTTCAAGGTATCCTATGTCCCTTTCTGTATCCCTGACAACGTGTATGCTAAATTACATGATAATCGCTCGAGTACTTAAGACGTAAAAGCGTAACAAACAAACTCACATTCGCATTAATAACTTTAAATATAAGTTAGGATACAAGAGGATTCGACACGAAAAAAAAAAAAAAATTATTCAAGCGGATTACTTTAAGTTGGCATACACCTGAAACTCGTTACACAGCTGTCTACTATAAGAGGACTTGGACATTGTCAACCTCTTTCTATTTTAAAAGTTAGAGTAGGCAATATATTTATTGAAATTGTCACAGCTGTGCATATATACTGCTCATTTTTAATGTATACTGACCTCCGATATTATCCAGGTAATTTCTGGCGACGTCATCGAGCTGTAACACTTGTATGACCGGCGCAGTAGGCTTGTTCCTCGGCCTTCTCACCAGGCGTACCACCAGTACTGACGATATCACGAACACCGCCACCAAGATCACGGCACCCACAGATATGCCCACGTCTTTTTCTAGTAGAACTGCAATTAATACATAATTTAAGACTCTATTTATTTGAAAACGCAGGCAGCTAAGTTAGGTCTTGAAAGTTTACAATAGATTGTCATAATTCGACGGGTCTCAATACAATTGATTTGGCATCTCCTCAATGCTTCTATCGTTCGATTAGCGATGTGAACAATTGTATTCGAATAACATTCGAATCCATCGACAACACTAGGTAAGGTTAGTGCGAGCGCTGCGTTCTTGACTATGCTAAGTAGGTATCGCGTTGTGCACGGGTGTATGCGAATATCATTCTACAGCAAATAATGGCTGTGATTACATTATCAACAAATTAAATGCGCTTTTGAAAATGTATGATGACATGGTGATTATTAAACATTTCGATGTGCGTCGAAAGCTATGTAAACCTGTATTAGACTTTCTGGTAATTTATGTCATTATCATTTAATTTTGTTTTAAAGAAATTCGAAAAGCGGTTCTCTCTCTCTTCTCTTATAAGCTCAAGCTCAAAGGTGAAGGATGGCACCCAATGGCCTTTATTGCGATAAAATGAGGCAATTTAATACGTGTTTGCTTTTGTTAGGATTCGGATTAAGTAATGTCAACATCATATATAAAGGTATGGCAAGGAATAATACAATTGAGGAGCTTTTCCCTGTTTCTATTGATCTTTACTAATATAACTATATCATTACATTCATTATACTAGTTGACTAGTAACATTTTAGATAGCAGTAACATATGAATGACAAAATTGCATATCAGCGCCATCTGTCAGTCAAATGGGGTGATATTTTCTCTTTAAGACGGGACAACGTGGAGCGTTTCCATTCCAATCATGTCGGCGTTGCGTACGGATGACTAGATTTTACAACCGGTTCCTAGATGTCGTTGCTAATTGTCTTGTGCCCTCATATTTCCAAAGTTGGATACATACAGTAGGCGATACTGTGAGTGGTACAAATAAATTAGTTCGGTGAGTGGGAGGTATTGTTATGGTTTGAAGAGGGAAGTTTACTATCTTTGTCTGTTTACTATTTATACCTAAAGCAATACGTTTTGGTCTAGTTATTTGTTTTTGTTAGTTGTTTGCATTACGCCGTAAGTTCGTCACATTACATAAATCTCAGTGTCACAATATTTTTACGTTTTCAATGGAATTTAATCAAACGACAGAAATATTAAATTCCAAGTGCTTTTAAATTACATCTTTAGATACTTTGTGTATATTGGTATGTCTATGTATTTTGTTAACTAATTATTTGACAGCAGACTGGAACAGCGTAAACTTAAGTTTCGCACTTAGTATTGGCACAATTTTGCGTGTAAGTTATATTTGTAAGTATGATATAGTAAATCTGTATCTGTATCGTTGTAACATTTATATTTTTAATTAAGCATTTTAAGCTGTGTTGCAGGTTACGACTATAACGTTTGGTATGATCGATGAAGAGGTTAAGTTTAGCTTACCTAACAAGAACTCATTCACTTGACTCTAATTCTAACTCCAGGTTTCTGAATCGAAAAAAGTAGCAAATCACAACTGAGTATACTCAAATATTTTTTACAGAATCGAATTTTCTTAAATCGCTGTCAACTACACATTACCTACTTAAGTATATGATGTTCAAATACCTATTCAAATTTCATAACAGTTTAAGGAATCTTGATATAAAAACAAAACAAATGTTTAAGCAGGTAATACTTAAGTAGGATCTGAGTCGCTTTTAACACATACTTAATTTTAATTCAGAAATCGGTATAGTCTTCAGACTATTCCTAGTAGGAAACATGCTACCTAGGTACTTACAGTGCCACCAGGGCGGGTCGGCCTCATGCAGCAGCGTGTCAGTGGGACGCAGCAGCAGCGGCGGCGAGCAGCCGTAACGGTTACATGCGCGCGCGCCGGCCTCGTCCCCGCGCCGCACGCGCCCCAGCGCCGCGCGCACGGCGAGGCGCGCGCCGGCGGCGCTGCCCGCGCGCGCACCCGCGGCCGCCAGTGCGCGCCCCGTGCCGAAGCCCATGCTGGCTCGCCGCTCCAGGACCAGCGATGAGTTGCTCTCCGACATACGCCACACGGATACTTCATAGTAGGTGGCGTTTTCCACTGAAATTACATAGAATATTTCTTCTTTAAAATCGACTCCCGCGCTTCTAATATCACGAAGTACTTGACAAATATTTAATCAATGGATACAAAGAACACCCAAACTCAGATTCTTAGATATTTTTATATCTTCAGATAGTTTTATACAAAGGTTAAAAATATTTAATAATAATCAACTGAAAATCGTTTAAAATATGATAGTTCACTTGATCCAGTAATCTCACTTTTTGCTCTCTATTTCAGAAAAGTCCAGTAAACGGCAGCGCGACTGTTTATATTTAGAAGTGCAGTAGATGACAGTGAGACTGTTTATATAGGTACAGAGCTGATTTCAATATATTAAAATAAAAAAGAAAATACGTTTTGTTAAAATCTATTAAGCCACTGTCAAATAGCTGACGTGCTGATGTGACTCAAAGATATTTTCTACAATATCTTTGGTGCGTCTGACCTGCCATGTTGGAATAAAACACTTAACTATATGAAAGCATTCATATAGTCGACGACACCGCTCTCGCCACGCTTGCGCCTCGATACCGCCCCGCTCGCGCTGTCTGTTTTAAGGCAGCTATATTATACCGCTTGTATTTATTCTAAGTTACATGTCACGACAGTTGACATTCTGGCTTTCTACAAAATGTAGGTCATGTCAACAGCACGATATCTTATTAAATAATATACAGAAACATAGGCAATTCTTTCATTTTACATGTGGTTACTTTGTAAAACCATGGCCTTGCAAACAAGGGTCAAAGGAGAACATTAACGCTTACCTAATTTTAGACAGGTAATTAAATTCGACGTTTGTTTATACTGAATGCCTCTGTTGCATAGCGGTAGTGAATGCCAGTGTCGTGCTTAAGGTCGGTTCAATGCCCGGTATGAGCAGTATTATTGAGTTTTCTGACAAAAGAATTCCTAGGCAGCACTAAGTCTGAATCTGTGCTCTGACGGGAGCAATAAGAATATGACTTTTGGTAAAAAATCTTTTAGAGCCATTTTCCGCGCCAGCTTTGAAGCCTTGTATCGCGAAAAAGTCTATCTTGCTAACATAAACATATGGTCAATGAAAAAGAAATAAAAGTAGAATATCTTTAAAGCTTTTGGTACATACCTGGTATACATCGCATGTGGAACTCCCCAAACTCGTAAGCAATATCGCACTGGTGTGGTTGCGGCGGCCTGAGGTGTTCGAAGCTGAATATCCTGTCACATTGTTCTTCTTGCGACGCCACACCATTGCTGGCTTCGCAGGAAGCCCTCAAGGTCTCTGCTAGGGGCCCCGTGATCTGGTCCAGGGGTAATACTGGCGAGCCTGTAGTAAGGTGCTGGACTTCAAAGTTGGCTGGTTGAAGGTGCCAGAAGTAGGTGTCTGGTGCTGGCAATGCTTTGACCTTGCATTGGATGGACTCTTTGACCAGTCTGATACCTACGCCTGTGCATTCCGGTGGGTCTGTAATGATGTATTAGAATGGTTTTAATTGACGTCAAAAGACATTTTTTTTTATTGTATAAGTACTGTTGGTTTCGGAAAATCGATTAAGAAAAGTATTGCTGTAGTGTCACTGCAAGTACAATGACTTAATTGCCCTGGTGACAGTATAGCTTCAGGTTAAGCAACTTTGCCAGTTCTATTAAGTCACAACTTAAGGTTATCCAGCCGCAATCAACCATCAATAAATATTTAGACTGTATTACCGACCTTTATTCAGCAGATTTATTTATTTATTCACTTCACACCGTGGCAGGATTTTTATAGTACTACTAAGGCGAAAGATAAGCGGAGTACTTAATAGTATAGATAGAGCAGCGATAGCTCAGTGGGGAGACCAACAGAATGTAATGCAGAGAGTCTCGGGTTCGAGCCGACGTCGCGCACCTTGGACTTTCGTAAGTTATATGACTTTTCGAAATTATGTGCGTATTGATTGACAATTATCGTCTGCTCCGTGCCTCGGAGAGCACGTTAAGCCGTCGGTCCCGGCTGCCATGAACATCTATGCAGTCGTTATTGGGAGAATATCGACACTAAAGATCCCACTGGGTCGAAGTGTCGCCGGTCTGCACTAACTGGCCTACACATAAGATAAGATAAGATAATAGTATATATAGATATATGGCACTCGTGGGATGGGAACTTTTCAAAACAGACGTCACTGTGCCGCCTGTTCATGGGAGATTACAGGTTGCTCCTATATGGAGCCTGAAAATGTTTCCACGAGAACGTAATACAAGGTTGTTCGGCAACCATTTTCTAAATGTGGAGAAATTTTTCCAGTCAGGCTGTTCTAGTTTGAGTAAAACGTTAGGCTTCAGCGAGGATTTAGCTGTTCTTTTGCTTTCTAACTATAGTAATGAGAGCAAATACTTACAGAAAACAGTAATACTGATGTTGTCGGAGCGCGTCTCGCCGATGGCGTTGCCGGCGGCGCACGAGTAGCGCCCTGCGTGCGCGCGCGTCGCCTCCTCCACGAACAGCTGCTGCGATGACGTCATCTCACCCCATATGCTGCCTGGCCTTATTTCTATATCCTGCAATACACGAAGAAATGCAATTACTTCTATGTAACTATGCTAGGAACTGAGAGCGTAATCCGTCAATTGGTAGAATTAAAAAGCAATTGTCTTGCCAGCGGCTAGATATAATTCAAAATCAGTTGGGCCGCTGCAGTTCAATGCGGTAATGGTCGACTAGAATTCGTTAATAAGCCATCAGTAATGCACATGCAAGATTAATTAGCTGTTGCTACATACAAACACTGTCTATCAGACTCTTAAGTTATGATATGGCATATTTTATGAAGCGTAGATTAGGATGAGCTTTGGTGTGATAAAATACAGCCAGATAAATTAAACGCACACAAAGTACACTAAGATTAAAAAAGTGGTATGAGTTCTCAATTTTAAGACCTGTACTGCTATATGTTGTATTGGTGACTAATCAGGAGAGTGCGTGTAAAGAAATATGTCTCATAGCAGTGGTGCTGGTGTCTCGGCAGCTATAAATTTTTGTATTAAGAAAAACGTAGTTCCAGCTTTTGCCACCTGATTTCACAGCCCTCTTTGTAATGAAGGATTTGCATATAGGCTACTATAATACTTGAAGTACGTAACTTACATTAAAATACCACATAAACTTCTCGACGGGTGGGTTGGCTCTGACGTCACACTCCAGTTGTAAAGAGTCCAGCTCCACAACATCATTCGCGTTGCCGTCTCCCAACTTTAAAACATCCACCATTGGACTATCTGAGGGATTAAAAATTAATTAATTATTTAGTTAATAAGGGAAAAAGATAGTTAAGAGCAGCGATAGATTATGGCAGACCTATGTACTGCTACGCAGAGGTCTCGAGTTTCATTCCAAGGCCACCTCTGACTTTGGGTTTGCGTAGCCAGAGTTGTATAACACCCACATTTCGCCAGATATGTTTTTAATTGCCGCGTAGTTTGGGATGAAACTATTGCTATCTACCAGGCAACGTACGAGACTCCACACAGCTATTGAGAATTCCTTATAGAAAATGCCAATAACACTTAGCTCGAACCGGTAAGTGAACCCGAAATCTTACGCAATCTACTGCCAAGTAAAGGCATAGGAGGCAAGGATATGTATATGAACAGTTCTATAAAAATACTTCGGAGTACTTACAAGTAACATTAAGTGTGAACACGTCTGCCTTGGAGCCCCTGTTGGGCGCCATGATAGGGTTAGTGGCCACGCACGCCAGCGTTGCACCATTGTCACCCACCGCGGGGTGTAGCTCCAGGAACGATACTGCCGTCAGGGATGAGTTGTACCATGACTGCAAACATAAACTTACATGTTAAAACATTTTCCTTTTTCTCCTTTTTATAAAGACTATGTCCGCACTACGAATGAATCCTGTGTTGCGGTGGACATTACAAACATTCAAAGTTCACTGAATTCACTGTTGTTTGAATGTTTGTAATGTCCTCCGCTAAGCACACTAGGACAACTCTTGCTCTCGCGACAACTTTTTGTGAAACACACAAAGTTTTGCCCGTGTGGAGAACGAACCCACAACACTCGCCGCTGCGGCAGTGACGTAGTCACTACGCCATCTCTGCAGTGACTATTTATTTTATAAAATACAGCCTGCTAAACAAGCATTGCCATTACATTTCATGCGCGAGAACGTGGCTAAGCTATACATACTGTAACGCGCTGTCTCATACTCGAGCATGCAATGATAATGCTTTAAGATATGGTACGAGTAGTAAGGCTCCTGAGGGTTATTGATTATCGTAGTCTGTGATCTGTTTTTTTATACAACTAAGGTGGCAAACAAGCAAACGGCCCACCTTATGGTAGGTGGTCACCGTAGCCTATGGACGCTTGTAACACCAGAGGCATTACTTGCGCGTTGCCGATCCTTTAGGAAAGGAAGTGGGAAGGAGAAGGAGCGGGAAGGGGAAAAGAGGGTATTTGGGCCTCCGGCACTCTTACTCACTAAATGAAACACAACAGTAGGAATACTGCTATTTCAGGTCGATATTCTGTGAGAAGTTAGTCCTTCCCCAGTCGAGTCGGCCCATTCGTGCTGAAATCAGCGAGGCTCTACTACTCTTAAGGGTGTCACTACGGATTGCCGAACATACGTAAAAGAAATTAAAGATGTGATGATAGGAAAGGGTTGGGTAGGTATATGACTAACCGAAACTCTCACTTGTCTGACGAATCGTAGAAATAGGGTGACGTTGTCTGTAAGATGGTGGTACTTTTTAGACTTGTCGGCTCATTCATATTATTACCAAAAATTGGCAACTGAGTAATTTCCCTCGGAAAACCGACAGAACCTAATTAAAAATATATTATACAGGTTTAAACACATCTTCAACTACATATACTAATATTATAAAGAGTTAGAGATTAGTTGCAAATCAATAAACTCTGAAACTATTAAATCGATTTTAATAACTGTTTCACTATTAGAAATCTACCTTATCCTAACATAGGGCTAACATCAGACTACCAGCCACGAGAATGGTCATATCAATGATCATAAATGTGGGTAAAACCACGAGGGACTAGCTAGTATTAAATAAAAACAGACCTTATTATTGACTTGGAAACATTTTGCTGCAATCTGATTGGACATAATTAATGTTGGGCTGTTATTTGACAATAAATATGGCCTATTTTCCTGTCTGACTCATTTAGATATAAAGGTTATAACAAAGTAATCGAACAAAAGCGGTACAATGACCTAAGCTATCGAGATTTTAGATGTAACAAAAGCCTCATTTCCTAATTGGACAGCCTAGAATCCAAACAAAGGTGACAGGTCCGAGACAGGTATTTATTGCCTAAGGTCGTTTCCTAATACGTGGTGAGCGAATATTTGCCTTGTGTACACAATTTATGCTTATTAAGACGCGCGAGCGTGAAATTGAATCTCGTGTCGCTCCCTAAAGACTCAATTTTTGGCCGAATATTGATGAATATATGACTGATCGTCCTATTTCCAATAGTGACGACCAAGTATTGGGAAGGCAGAAGAATGTCCATGTCCTATCTCAAGATTTATGGGACAAAGAGAGAAAAAGAGAACATTATCAAAGAATCGGATGATATCGGATCTTTTAAGATGTAAACAAATCACGAGAGCAAAAACGCTTATGACAATCCCATTGTCGTCAAATTGAAGCAAAATACCATCACAGTCAAACAAAATTATAATTACGTACACAGTTTTACGTCTATATCCTCGAGAGGGTAGGCAAGGGTTTTAATACTTACATTCTGCTAACCATGTTATTAAACCTTGTGTAATAGAGGACCTACTGCTGCTAACCGAGCACAATTCCAGACGAAGTGGTGCTTACTGACAATTTATTGACTGAAAAACACAATAACACTTTGATTGACCGGCAATTAAAGTTGAGTCCTCATGCAGAACAACATTACCGCTGTATCATCCAGATAACTTACTAAAATACTACCATCCTAACTTCTTATTGCTAACTATTACCTTAACTATAACTAATATTATAAATTCGAAAGTGAGTTTGTTTATTTGTTTGTTCGTTTGTTACGCTTTCACGCCGTAAATACTCGATCAATGATCGTGAAATTTCGCATACACATTGGCAGGAATACAGAATAGGACATAGGGTAATGTACCCTTATCTAGAAACAAATGATAATCGGCAATGAATTGTCGTAAATCTTAGAGTTCGAAAAAATGGTTCAAGTAATCTGCAAAAGCCACATAACGCTGAGGTCAGAGGTCAAAGGTCATAGTTATTTCGGGGGTATATCGACTATGTTGAGTCGAATGGCGTTGACCGCGAGTCTCTAGCTCTTACGGTTCTTCACTTGAAAGTTATATAACAGACAGACGGACGGACGGACGGAAAAAGCTGTTGTATAAGAGTATTTTCGAACTTTAAAAAGTACTGTTACTAACCAACCTATATACTAATACAAATATTATAATTAGTCAAAACTTTTTGGGCTTCTATGGAAGTAGGTACCGTCATTACTACGGGATGGTTTCTGTATTTATAGAGAGGACGTCAGTGGCATATCGGTCATACTAAAGCTACAAGCAGGCCCTTACTTAACTATGAACAAGAGCGAAACTATGAATGTAAACTCTTTTAACGTCAATGACGAATATATCCGTTTAACATACTTCCAATATTTGAAAGAAAGAGAATATTTTATTTCTGTCTTATTGGCACATTGCTGTACGTACAAATATAAACTACATTACAATAAAACTAACAGATGATAAAAATAAATAGGCAAGTTCGAAAGAAGCTCTTACGCTACAACAACGGAGTGTTGCAGCATGTTGGTGCAGGTCTTCGGACAAGCTAGGGCCGCGACCGCATGTACAAGTGATTCGCGCGGCCCCGTCGATAGTGGTTTTGTCGAGAAACACCGTGGTAGGTTTAGTCGGTATTCCGGGAGGTACATTATTCTTATTCCATCTTTCTTTTACCCCGGCGAGTCCGACATAGCCTCTCCGCCCGCCCCCGCGGAAGGTCTGAGTCATGCATTCGCCCACGTTAAAAAAGAAGAAGGTCCTCGGCCAAGCCACTGCGCTATTGACGTAAATATCCGTCTTCAATGTTCAAGATATAATAAAACAACATTTAATTTAGAAGACATCATATGCATGATGTATTGTTACTGTGTTATATACTGACAACAGACTCTTCGACGGGTCAGGCACCGGCCTAAGATTATCGGTTATGATAATCGAGTCTATTGATAGCTTGGGAAACTAAGCGATTATCGATTGCTAGGCGTATACCGAGATGATTGACATCAGGTAATTAGTGTGCTTTTAGATAATTGATTTTCTCGCTTTTCGCTTCCGTCAGTGCGGCTTTTTGTAATAGTCATTATAAGCCTATTGTTGCGTCAGCTAAATGTTAATTACTTGCTAATTATTGGCAAATGATGTTTGTTTTCTATTCATTTGTTTTGTTTTTGTACTTTAGCTTTACTTTTATAGACTTACCCTTATTTTTTATTATATTGTTTTTCTTTTTAAAAGAGCTTTGGTAATAAATCTTGTGTCGTGGATAACTTTACAAATATTGAAATAACGGATATAAAGAACATCCAGACTCGTAACAACTATAGATGGAGCACACAAATTATTGTCTCGTGTGGGGATCGAACCCACAACACTTGACGCAGTGGCGGTGGTGAAGTGACAACTAAAACCAATACGCTATTCGTGCATTCGAAATGAATTGCATTTTAGTTATCATTTGGCGGGACAAACACAACCAAACAAACACTTTACGGGACAAACATATGTGGCGCAATAACAGTAGCGAGCTGCGAGGTGACTATTTTGTTTCTTTAACCGGTCGTATACCGCCGGCTCGCATACCAGCCGGCAGATTTGTACCCGTCGTAGGCCGGTGGCTCGCATGCGAGCCACCAAATTGGTTTTACGTTAGCTTAAGCTAAAGCGAAGGCGGCGCGCGGCGTTTTGGCGCCAATTTGGTGGCTCTCATGCGAGCCACCGGCCTACGACGGGTACAAATCTGCCGGCTGGTATGCGAGCCGGCGGTATACGACCGGTTAAATGACAATTGCTGCACCATGAATAATTCCTGTGTCGCGGGCACTTCACATACATTCAAACAACGGACGCAAAGAACCAAAACCACTACGCCATCTATGCAGTCTAAAAATTGCCTGTAAATTCTTGAAAAGGTTTTCTTCTTCTCCTTCTTTACTTCTTCTTTTCGTGTGGTTAGTGGCCAACCTGTTGTCAAGAGTTGTTCAAGCCGCCCGTAGGCCTCTGACATGGCTTAACGACTGCTGTCAATTTGACAACAACCGGGACCGGAGGACACGGAGACGCTCAGATGAAATACCACTAAGCAGTCATCCATCTATAGACTGACTGCACCCAACGTTGCTTAGCCTCGCTAATCGTTTACCGATCAGTGAATGCAACTGGCTATGAGCGCCCCTTGAAGAGGTAGGCAGAGGTTACGGTGATTATGTCTTTTCCCACGTCATGGACGAAATATGGGTGAGTTTTATTTTTATCCCAAAATATGAGTATTTATTGTTTTACGTGCTACGTAATAAGAGCCGACCTTATTGCCTGATGAGCAAATTCAGACTTCAGAGTTGGTGCATACGCTTGAAAATGTTCTAACACGAAAATCTAATAACAGTTAGTCCAACACGGAATCGAAACGGGCGTCTAACAGGAATTTTAATTAGGTATTGCTATATAAGTTTTCGTTGCTTCAACAAGATCAAATTCATATTTAATATCCAAATATATACACGATTTTGCGTGTTCAAAGAGGAAAGAACATTTGCCGAAGTTTCGAAATATTATGTTTTCGTGTGGTGTGTATTACCTTTATTTTAGTAAATATAATTATCCATGTAGGTATGTATACGTATATAGGTTAAGACAAATCAGTTCAGTTACATTTTCTTCTCTATTTGTTAACCGATTTTAAACATTACATTACATTACGTTACATTTGGTTGTTGACGAACGAATTTTATAATTATAACAAATAAGGATGTATTTGTGAGTGAGACATTGTATTTTAATTTTTTGAGTAAAACCTTTTAAATGTTTAATTTTATCTGGATATATATATTAAGTACATACTGGATACATAGTTTAAGGTAATCGTTTAACTATATCAGCTTTAAGACTGCGCCGAGCGAAATGTGCCAAAACAGGCGGTCACAGTTAAGTGAATAAAATCAACACTTTTTGTTTAATACAAATATAAAATATACATTTACCATAACAATGAATGTGTTTACAATTACTCCGAGTAAAAAACTTAAAATAATCAATATTTTTGCCTACAAAATTACGTGAATTTGTACGAAAAATGCAAAATCGTAAGCTCGTGTTACGTGATTTTCAGATTATAACAGTAGAAATCTATCCTATTTTACAGCTTAAACGAAACATAAATAGTTAATATGGTGAAGTGTACCTGATTACTATGATGTGTGAGGTGTTTATGGTCCAGCCACCATGACAGCTCAGGCTGCGGGTAAGAGCCGCGCGCCGTGCATTGCGCAAGCGCAACCGAGCCGGCGCGCAGAGCATCTCCTATCGTGCCGCGGACCCAGTGGATAGATACATTGTAAGCTGGCACTGAAAAAAAGTTGTTAATGAAGACCAAATAATAATAATAAATAATTTATTTATTTCAAAGGAACTGATTCCAAAGACAGCAAATAATAATTCATTATTTCCATTACATTTTCACATGAAAATCATAATATGAAATTAAAATCTTAGACCACAATAATATTTTTTGACATTACCTTAGATATTATTCTAGTACCTACTATCAATAGCCTAGTGGGAAACCGTTGGACTGCCGTGCACAGATCTTGAATTTAATCTCAAGGCGCGCATAACTGACTTTTCTAAGTCATATGCCTATTAAATAATTTATTATCGCTTGCTTTTACGTTGAAGGGCATTATCGTAAGGAAACCTACATATCTGAGAGTTCAATTCATGTCTGAGACGCCAGTGTGGTGGCCTAATCTTTTTACGCTGAGAAGAGGCCTTTGCCGAGCAGTGGGACAGGTCAATACAGGGCTGATATTATGATATATCTATAAAATGGTACCTAGTAAGACATCCACATATCACTAGTGGACGGATGGCGCAGCGCCATCGCCTCGCCAACTGTTGTGCGTTCGAATCCCACACGGGAAAATTATTTGTAGGTATAGTCGACAAATAATAGTTCTAAACCTACTTTATGTCAGTTAATTGTAAGTTTTTAAGGTCTCCCGAAGCACAGAATATGACATCTAACGGGCCTTGTCTTTTTTAAGAAGAAGGAATGTATTTTTTTTGTACTTTCTAATTAAATGCGTCAAGTCTCGCCGTCTATTGAGAACATTTCAGTATCCGTAATAAACTCAGTAACACTTAGCCTGTCACGAGAATCGAAGCTAAAATATCACAATCGACCGCAAACAACCGCAATCTCACGCTACAAGACAATAAATAATAGATTCCATTCAATTGGCTTACTTTATCAAAAACTAGTTGCGCCCGCGGTTTCACCCGCGTTTATAGTTACTGCGCCTCCCCCGTGGGTCGTAGCGTGATGTTATATAGCCTATAGCCTTCCTCGTTAAATGAGCTATCCAACACTAAAATAACTTTTCAATTCGGACTAGTAGTTCCTGAGATTAGCGCATTCAATCAAACAAACTCTTTAGCTTTATAATATTAGTATAGACTAAATGTGACCGCGGTTTCACCCGCGTTTATGATTACTGCGCCTCCCCCTTGGGTCGAAGCGTGATGTTATATAGCGTATAGCTTCCTCGAAAAATGAGCTATCCAACACTAAAATAATTTTTCAATTCGGACCAGTAGTTCCTGAGATTAGCGCATTCAAACAAACAAACTCTTCAGTTTTATAATATTAGTATAGATTACTCGCTAGCTACTTTTAGAAAATGGACTCATGGAAGTCGTTCATGTCAACGAAGGCTAATCGTAAACAAGTTCTAGAAAGATTGTAATTGGAGCACTGAACTGTCTGTAAATCGATATGTTAGTTATCGATTCTCAGTCAAATAAAATATGAGCATGCCAACAGGCGATAGCTACTGTATCAACAAAGAGATACTTAGTACATAGCTGACTGTTATAATAATGTCCCGTTTTGCTTCCCTAGCTTTTTTATATAGACTACTAGATTTTCTAGCCTCGCTCGCGTAAATGTAGGTTAGGTTAGGCTAGATTACTAACAGTATTTTTTTCTGGATAAAAGGTACCGTATGTCCTTTTCTGTTCCCCTGACAACGCGTATGCAAAATTTCATGATGATCGGTCGAGTAGGTAAGGCGTGAAAGCGTAACAAACAAACAAAGTCACATTCGCATTTATCATATTGGTTAGGATTACGGGTAGTACACGGATATGAGACCTGCCTAATGGTAAGCGATTACCGTAGCCCATTAAAGCTTGTAACACGAAGTATACCTACTGACGCGTTGCCGTTGCATAATGGAAATTTTGTGGTATAGGCTCATAAAAAATGTAACTATTAATATATATGTATGCTCATAATATTTATAAATACTTGATTCTGTGGTCTTAAACCTATATCCTCGAAAAGGTAAAAGGCATAATTACATTTTCATTTCCCCACCTTTGATTATAGTTCTCACAAAATATTGGGCGACCCTATAGCCATATACAGGCTTTTACACGTCTCGCGTCTGAATTCCACGGGAACACATACCGGGATAAAATAATATTATATCTTTACATTATAAATTTTTTATCCCGGTATATGTAGACCATGTCCTGAATAAACAGATAGAAAACTTTTATCCTATGTGTTAATCTAGGACATGGTTTATCAACCTGCCTGCCTTGGGCACTGCTGGGTGGGTCACTGATGTAGTTTCAGTTCCAGCGATCCACCCACTATACAAAGCAGCGAGTTGGCACACCACGGTGGTTCTAGTGGGTAGGCCCGAAGTCATGGGACAGCTTGACATAACCCTCTCGCCTCCCCTTGTGGCAAGTGGGATCAGGAGCATTTCAAGAAAATAAAATAAAAAATGGACATTTATTTCAACTGTTGAGCTTACCTGATTGAATTAGCAACAGCCAACTAAATCACTTGTCACTATCCTTTTAGAAATCTGGTGTGAATAACATATGTACCTACATCTAAACATCTTCACGAACATACTTCCTTATTATTATTTAAAATTATAAATGTGAATATGATTTATTTCGTTTGTTTGTTTGTTACACTTTCGGACCTTAACTACTCGACCGATCATCATGCAATTTTGCATACACGTTGTCATGGGTACCGAGATGGACACAATACCAGGGTTTCAATCAGAAAAACATGTGCAGTTCCCGACCGTGCAAAGCTGCAGGCAAAAGCTGGTTAATATGTTATATATAAATATAGTTGGATTGCATATACATGACGTGGCGAGAACACGTGTGAAGCTTGACACTCGCCGCTGTCGTGAGCCATTCAGTGTTCGAAAGTGAACATGTAGCTAATAAAACTGTACTTAGCCGGCTGTTACCCACAGTTTCATGACCTCCTACGTAATTATATTACCCATTTTATCTCCCGACTGTCTTGCTATTGTAAGATTATAGTATCAGGCTCGGATCTAAAGTTAAAGCTTAATGAGAGATTGTTTGGAGACAGTCAGTTCTCGGTGGTCTATATATGATTCTATCACGCTTATATATTAAAAATATGAAAATATGTACGTTATACATACATTTATAATAGACACAAATGCACTCATACTTGGAACAACTATTTGTATGTCGAACAAATTCTTATAAGAGACTAACACTCCACTCTTAGCCAATGTGTGTGTGTTAGTTGATACCTTAAGGCACGTAGGATAGCGTTTATCGGTTTTTTAATATCATACATTTTATTAATTTTAGAATAATGACCGCATTCCAGTTGATTTGTGTCTTGCGGAGGATTATACAAACATTAAAAAACGAAAGGGCACAAATAATACCCAGATTCGGAATTAACTATTATGATGCACACACATCTTTTATTCCGTGTAGGGACCTAACTCACAATCCCCGGCGCTGTTGCAGTAGCAAGGCGAACACTTTATCTACTTCGCCATTTATGTGGTCATGTTTCTGTAGTGTATTAGACAATCAAAATCCACTTACGATACAGCTCAATTTCCAACGACGTGACTATAGGTGGCGCTAGGTGTGTGTTGGATGCCCTACAAGAGAGGGCGGCAGCGTTGTCTCTGGTGAGAGGTAGGTAGAGTTCGTTTTCTCTCACTGTCGGGATATCGCTGTCCCCATCTGACGCATCCACTAGTGTATCGCCGGAGTACCAGCTGATTCGGGGTGGAGGACGACCTAGAAATAAAAAGGATAAATAAACATCCCGATGACTGCTTCGTTAACGGGTTGGGCGCCTTCTGCATCCATAGTCTGCGTAAAGCTGTCAAGGTCATCTGAGGCCAACAACTAACAGAAACCAATAAAAAAATGCTGCGTTAGTCTACTGGAGTTTGTGCTCACGTTAGGTTTGCAGCTAATATAGAGGTCCCAGATTCGAAGACTAACTCTAGCAAAATGTTATTGCGCTTTGTGTTTGATTTAAATTTTTCAGAATAAGCACGAATTTTACAACTGTGCCCGGCTAAAGCCAAAGGGCCAGGTATGGCATATATAACATATTTGCGGGTAACACGAAGTTTGTTCCGTCTAAAGTTCAACACCTGACAGTTGGTAGATAAAAGTACAGTGCATTTATTTCCTTAGAGCATTTCAAATAACGTGTACATAAAATTTATTCGGCAGCAATCGCATAGAAGACCAACGGTCTTCTATGCGATTGCTGCCGAATAGAATCGAAGAGAATCGAAGACCGTTGGATTGACACGCAGAGGTCTCGAGTTCGATCCCAAGTTAATTCTGACTTTTCGAAATTATGTGCGGATTATAAGTACGTTGTGCGTAAATGACCGACGCGAAAAGTTTTTCGGTTACTCATACCACCTTAGCTCCGTACAGAAAGATAATAGGGGACCGGTGTTGCACAGTAATTCCTTCATCGTTTCTATACTGTTTAGCAGATTCGCCCGTTGGTTGCTCACGCGTTTACAATGTAGAAGCACGTGAAGCGGTGTCTCCTTGGTCTCCATGCTGCCTCTACATAAGGGGCTGCCAGTGATGTCGTTGTTGAATAGGTGTTTGTTGAGTGAGCAGTGGCCTGTTATTATACCCACTAGGCGGCGTAGGTTTTCCTTGTGGATCGTAGCAGTTTGCGCGACAGTTGTTTAAGTATTTGGCTTTTTACGTCAATCGCTGGAAGACGGCTTTCCTCAATTTAAGGGTGTAAATGGCTCGTAAAGTCTTACCTCCTATAACCAAACAGCGCAGTACTAAGGTGTCTCCATCGTGGTAGGGACCTACTCTGCCTACCACCTTGTTGCTCATCTCGTCCATGAAGAACGGCGGGCTGGGTAGCACTGAAAGAATACATTAACATTTAAATTTAATAGCAATTATTTGCTAACATATTAGTCTCTTTATTAAGAGTGTGACTAATGTTTCTTACATGTGGCATGCAATTTTGACGTCATAGATCTTAGTAATAAATACTAGGTTTATTAAAATTCAAAAAATGAATATGCCATGTTTTTTTTTAAGTTGCACTTGGCGTACACCATGTGTTACTGTGGACTTAACAAACATTCGAACAACAGATACAAAGAACACTACAAGAACATAACAAGTTTCGGCACAATTTTCTGTCCTATGTTGGGATCGAAGCCGTTAAAGTCAATGCAGTGATAATGGTGCGGCAATCGACAACCATGTTATAAAAAAAATGATTTTGTTTTTTATAATAGGTAGTTCTATTACAGTTGTTGTTACATCATTTTAAGTTTTTCTTATTGTAGATTGAGTAGCACTTGGTCAAAAAAGAGCCGAAACGAATTCCCGGTATATAATAAAATAACATGAAATGTATAGTCTGCCAAAAATTAACAAGAGGATTTTTATTATTATGGAGCTCATAAATAACGACCTCAGTTTGATAGAAGGTACTTACCTCAATATTACAGAAAAGGCATTTCGATTTTATTTATATGCTATGCACAAATACATATAAACGTGGATGCAGCCAATACGCGCGGTAAAAGGTTACGTCGAGTTTACGCCGAGCATCGCTGATATACGAGAATCGTTTGCTATCAAAAACTGCAACCGGTAGGATGCTACAAACTTAGGTTCTGTAAATAATAGGTTATTCAACGAGCCCATCTAGTGAGTCGGCGAGTCATCGTCTGGTATGCCGGCTCTATACCAGCTCATTAAATACCTACCTTATCCCACTGTCCAGTATTTCTATAATATATGTAGATAGATTTATTAGATTCCATAACACAATAGTCTTCTACGCATGCCACGACTTGTATCTCGGTAGGTGTCCCACTCTGTATTAATACTCTTGAAGGGGGCACCATGTCTACGTGTAAGCCGCCCAAAGAGCCGGGTATTCACCTAACGCACTAGGGGAATACCCGCAAAGGAGAAACAGACCAATAAATTAAATTCCCGGGAATAATAGATCAATAAAATTGAATAATGATACAATGAACCAGTGTGTTTTACAATTTTAAGTTTACACACACGCTATGCGAGATATACATATATTTTATTATATGCAAAGAATATTGAGAATGCTGACATCAAAATAATATTTTATGTATGCGAATTATATGTTGATAAATATTTGCGTAATTTAAATTGTTCTATCATGCAAAAATCTGTCTCATTTTTTATTCAGAATGTAGTATTAGAGATGATTTTTAATATGCAGCTATTAATCTCACTGAATATTTTTTACGGCCTTTAAATATTATCGTATAATTTTGTTAGTACTACATTTTAAGAATATTTTAATGTTTAACTGAAATTCTATTTTATTGTTGTTACCCAGCGAGATAACATATGTGAGAAACCGACTATTGGTTTTATTTAAATGGTCGCCTCGCCGCTTTAACTGCGTCTAGTGTTGAGGGTGTGAACTTCGATCGATCCCCACACGGGACAAAAACTCAAGGTTTAAACATAGTGCGCGAGTTATCTTTTTTAAATCAAGAAATACTCATAATACTGTAGAAGTATATTTTGTAAGCGTACACATGGCTTGTTTCACTTATTTTATATTATGCTTCTACCACAGAAATTTGTAATTGGCTTACTAATACTATTCTCATGTTATTACACATTGTCAGTAGCTGTAAGTTTACCAAACATTCATAAATAAATAAATATTCACTGATAATTGAATATGCATTGAGGTATCTTCAATTACATAAGTCAAATATATAATATGTCGAAAATGAATTAATACATTCGTAATGATGGCATTATAACTAGAAATATAGTTTTACAAGTCTACCGTTCGACTACAAAGGCTCGTCACTCGTCACTGACTGTTACGTTACGACCCTTGAATATTATCATACATTTACGTTACTACAACTCGTAAAAAGCATTAGAATCTACTTTATTGTTGTCACATCGTAAGATAACGCAGGTGAGAAGCCGGATGCTGTTTTTCTCTGTTGATTAGCCTTTTACACTCACTCGTAACGTACAAACATAACGTTTGTATTATTGGATGGTTTGATCCCTTTGTGCATATCAAAAGCGCCACAGATGTCTTTGAAAGCTTTTCTTATAAACACAACTAATGTATCTGGTGGTTGAACTTGTTTAAGGTTGTTGTAATATCGAATTGGGATGATGACTGCTAGTTTTTATCCGCATTTTCGTCGGCGGCACGCGTCGATTTGTTTACGCGGTAAACAGTTCGACGCGTGCCGTCGTTTTCGTCGATCGCATTATATACAATTAACTGCGCTTCTACTGAACGTTAGAACACTAGACTACGCAGATAAATTTGCGACCAATAGCCAGGAGACTGTTGGACTGCCGCGCTGAAGTCTCAAGTTACAGCCTACGGGCTGTAACTTTGGCGTGGCAGTCGTCAGAACAGAACAGTTGGCGTCAGAAGTCTGAAATCTGTGCCGTGGCACAGACTTCAGACTTCTCGAAGCTATATGTGTGTTAAATAGTTTATTATCACTCGCTATAACGATGAATAAAAACATCGTGTGAGGGCCTGCATGTCTGGGAGTTCTGCTTAATATTATCGAAGACCAACTCGCTTTTGACTAGCGTGATAGAATATAGTCTAACCCTTCTCATACATAAAAGACAGATTCATAAATAGAGCTGATATTATATCCGCAATCGTAAACCGCAAAACCAACAAGGCAGGCTGTATACTACTTAAAATAATGCTGTATATATATACTATGTATATACGCACCCTTCCGATTATTAAACTAGTGCTGTCTTAATATCTCTTTGAAATAGGTACACATACAGGCATCACTAGGCGAATATGAAATTCATATTTTATGCATGAACGAAAATACGTGAGCAAACAAACCAAAATTTATTTTGTATTTTCGAGAACGCAAAACGTATTAGACGAAATGTTAGCGTTGTTCCATCTACATATAAGGAACAACGCTCGAAATAGGTAATACATAGATATTACCTACAATATGTAGGTATATACCTACTTGATACCTATTTCGTTGTTCCTTCTATGTATTTATTGAATCATTTTCGCACAAAAGAGCTAAATTTTGAACAAGCTTAAGTCAAGAATTAGGACTCCCTGTGGGTTTTTCGAATCACCCTCATGCAATTTTGGGTAGTTTACCAGTTTTTGTATGGCTATGGTACATTTTAGGTTTTTGACTTTGAGGAGAGACGTCGCGCGTCGGTCTGAGCATGACTCTAGACGCGATGAACTAAAAGCCCGACCGCCTGTGTTGATCATTGCTCACGTATCCACAATGTATGCGGACCGTCTCTCACAAGATTGGCTACAGCAGTCACTTGAGAGCACATCGACGACAACTTACTTCACAGAGATGAAGCAGTCGCTGTGACCGAAATCGGTCGGGAGATATCATCATCATCATCATGGTACTTTTATCGATCTTTGCATTACAAAAAATTGTTGGTCATAAAGATATGAAATAACGAGACACATGCTTGATTTAGTTTTCTGAATTACGTGAATACTATGATTTGCAGATGCCTATTCAATTTGATGGAATACACCCTTGTTTCTTTTTCTGATTTACCTGATTGCTGTGCCTTCTAAGTTCTAAGCTTACTACAGTCATGGCTAATACAAATGTGCGATGAAAAAATTATATCCTAAAATTTTATGAAATTATCTACTACACCTCAACACAGCTGGCGAAATATGCGTTAAAAACACTTCTACCTAGCCCTTCAGCGGTATAAACACGTGATATTATTTTAAGTTATATTCATTGTCATCATCATTAGCCCTTGTCTACTGATTGTTGTACATATGTTGCCTCATAAGCCCGCCACGCCTATATTTAATAATCCGTTTTGTTTTCCACGTGAAATAGGTATATAATTTGACATATTTATATTCAAATAACTGTAGAAGTAATATTGTGAATTTTTTACCGTGACAAAATAATACAAGAATGTGAATAGTAGGTATGTGAGAAAGCGAATATTCTCAAGATATATATACTCGTATCACGGTGTTTGTGGTCGCACCCGAAAGTGCATTACTTTCAGAGATTAACCCTTACATACAGACAAATGAATTATTTATCATTAAGAATTTATAAGAATGTAGTGGCCTCTATTACGAATAGATAGAGAGAGAGAGATATACCACAAGCAAATAATTATTATGTAGCAATGTGCGCAATTGTATTTTAATTATATTGCTAACACTACACGTAACTTGTACTTGCGTCCTGGGCTATGCAAAGTAAATAATTATTTTATCATTAGTATCGTATATAATTCGATTCAAATCGAATGTAATTATAAGCGTTAGTATTATATTGTCTAAACATTACACCCCGCGATTAACTTTAAATATTTGTATATTTCTTTCTTATCTTAAGCAACGCGGAGAGATTTGTATACTCTCAAATTCAATGTATTATTAATATAAACAAACGATCCGTACATTTGCATGTTATCACTTAAAGATGGTACACACGGCTACACATCAAGTTAGACACCCTATATACGCATAACTACGCTACATACAAAATAGAGAATTGTCGGAAAGGGACAGTGCATAGTCGTGTCGATGTAATGGTAAGGATAGAGCGTAACAAAAATATAATCCTATCTCGCACGATTTGCAGCGTTCAACTTATAATAGTTCAAAGTCCAAACAGTCTAGGTTGATGTGTCACTGTGTGTACATGTTTCATAACAATTAGAATTTGATATTGTTGTGACATTCTTTTATTTAAATTGTTATTGATCTTTTCGGTACCGTATCATCTACAAAGTCTCACTTCGATAAATCGGCATTCTAATGATTTCAAATACCTCTGTCTAAGAGTTGTATCAATTCCAAATTTTGGTAGTGTAATTTTTGGTATTTAAGGTTTTACGTTTAACCTCGTGCGTCGCAGCGGCCCCAGATCGGGGGCTACATACAATAGGTTTTTAATTATGAATAGCATTCCAAGATTTTACAGGTTAATAAGGCGTCTGCAGGATGAATGCGCGAGTGATTCCTGCGCCCCGGCCATAGATTGTGAGAAGGAACACCGTAGTAGGTTTAGTTGGTATTACCGGGATATCTCCATCTTTTCCCGGGTGAGTCCGACATAACCCCTCCGCCCTCCCTCGCCGACAGGTACGCGCCAAATGCATTCCACCAGGTTAAAAAAAAAGTGTGTAGTGTTAATCCTTGAATATTAAAATTTATTTGGTAAAAGTTTTGTTTGCCTACTTTTATAATATAAAGTAATAATGTCACTAAGATAACACAGTCACATGGAGTTAGCTTTGGTACCATTACTATCTACTGCTTGCACGATTGCACCAGCCGTGTATAATATCCTGAAATATTTTAATCACAGTAGTTTTGACCGCGACTTTACTCGCGTCAATTCCATGAGTACGAAGATCGGGATTATACCCTTAGGGATAGGACCCTTTGTGTTTGTCGAAGATATTATGGTCTATCAGTGAGCAAAATTTATCTAAAGCCGTTTAGTTGTTTACGCGTTAACTAACAAACATTCAAACATTCATTGAAATTAAACTACTTTATACGGATTTTGTCGCGTTGTTTGTTTTAAACCACTTTTATTACATAATTTTGAAACTCTAAGACTACTATTATTGAACTTTACTGAATTTAATCTATATAAATTAATTAAAACAATTTATATTTAAGTTTACATTTTGCCCTGACGTTTCGGTTGCTTTACAGCAGCCATGACAAAATCCGTATAAAGTGTTTAATTTCAATGTATAACATTCGCGTAAACATAAGACAATATTATTCAAACATTCAATCATTCATCCCATTGTTCATTACTTTCTATCGTGAATTACGGTGCATATTTAAAACATATATGTTTAAGCGTCAAACAGTTTAAAACTAGGACATCTGGAATCTAGACGGATGTACGTTATCAAAAGAGATTTAACTTAGAACAAAGTTTTTTCTAATGCTCGGATGAAACATTCATTCATCATACGAGATCCGTAGCGAAGGAATGCGTGAAAATAAACACCTGACTCTTTCATATAACACGTCGTATTAATGTGAGATTCAATGATAGTCGGTGTTTTTGTTTTAAAAACTGTTTAACAAAGACATTGGTTAAATTCCGTTCTTGGTATACGGGCGTATTTTTAATGCATTGGCTTGGACTTATGGCTCTTGTTTGCGACGTGGGTAATATGTATCATACAAACGAACGATCCGAGCAAGAAAACTGTATCGGTTAACTTGCGCATGTTCCTTGCGCTAGTTGCTAGCGTCTTGTTTATGTATATGTTAAGCTAAGAAGAAATATCTAAACTTAGTCAATCGTACAATAAGATAACATCTGGTAAATCGAATCGCTGTCGCAAGGGAAGTCTTGGACTAATGATGCTTTGCTCACAGCACTTTTTCAGAAGCTCGGAAAATTCTAGTTACCATAAGAACAGCACATGGTTTTTGGCTGTGTTTTTCTGTCTAGTGGGAGTGCCTACTCCATATTGATTACTGATAAAGTTAAAAGTACAAACTTCAATTAATCTTTATATTAAAAGTATAACAAAAAGATAGTTATGTAAACTATATACTAGCGAAATAGTAAATAGCAAGTAGTCCTAAAGATATATTGATATTAGCATACACAGTTGGCGCAGAGGTTTAAGATATATTGATGTTAGCATACACAGTTGGCGCAGAGGTTTAAGATATATTGATGTTAGCATACACAGCTGGCGCAGAGGTTTAAGATATATTGATGTTAGCATACACAGTTGGCGCAGAGGTTTAAGATATATTGATGTTAGCATACACAGTTGGCGCAGAGGTTTAAGATATATTGATGTTAGCATACACAGTTGGCGCAGAGGTTTAAGATATATTGATGTTAGCATACACAGTTGGCGCAGAGGTTTAAGATATATTGATGTTAGCATACACAGTTGGCGCAGAGGTTTAAGTATTCGGATCATCATAACTAGTAAGTGTTGTGGGGTCATTCACTACAAGGAACAAAAATTTATGTATTCACAAATAGTTGCACCGTGTCTAGGTGATTTTGTGTTCATGTGTTTGAAGATTTAAACTCCTTCGGGATAAAAAACCTATTCCTAGCACGGCGATTTTCTTTTCGTTTTTGTATAGAAATACTTACTCTCCATTGTTCTGTATCTAAACTTGTGTGATCCTCATAATGACTCTCCAATATTGTATATGTTCAAATAAAAAAACACTGAATGACGTCCTTATATAGGTATATCAGCCCGTTATAACCGTAAACAATAAAGAATTTAAAAAGGAATCTCGCTTTTTAGCCTCATTCAAATGTTTTTACGAGTCTAAATCAAATTCAACGCGAAGAGTAACGACACCTTTAGTACTACAGCTACGCCTTCAAATATTGAACAAGCCTGGGGTGGATATGTATAAAAATAAATCTTTGTCGTAATAAAACCTCTATGTAAGGTATGTAAGGTTAGTATAGGGAAACAAAGGACTGCCATGTATTCAATTTTCGGCTTCGTTTGGTGAGAACACGTCGTTGGGTAAATGATTACTTTACTTTTCAAGTATTTTTTACTGTGGCAATATATGTTAAGGGGAGATAGAGCCCCCTTTTTATTTGATCCTTAAAGATTTATTAAAGCGTCGCAGGTGATCCATGTATCACTTTATAGCATGTTTGTATGAATAAATTAACGTGTTGTTGATAATCCGTGTTTGTGATGTTTTGTTAAGAAACTAATTTGTATAATATTATAAGCTGGTTTTGCAAAGTTTCTCGTAAGGTTTCGGTTCAATGAATAATCCTTGTAAGTAACAGAGCTGTTGAACAAGAGTTTGAAATTACTATCTTTTGATATCACAAATTGTTTTATGTAGTAATCGGATGTATCTCTAAGGTTCTTATATCAAGAAAGGAGTCGTTTTACGTACGTACAGGTAATTTCTGACACTTCTGTGAAAAGTATGGTAAGCTAACTGCCCGTAGCTAAAACTGAACCGAGTATAAGACGTCAGGTTTCGGTGATGACATGTTTGCTTAATGCTAACGCTAACTGAAGAAGGTAAAATAGTAAATAGAAGAAAGTAAACAGTACAATTAGATAAAGAGAGATGGAAGGAGAGTGGGAAGACCTTCGCCTGGCAGAGAGACAAAGGGCGCTTATGAAAAAATTTAACAATGTAAGCATAAGGCTAATTCTAGTAATAGGTAGGTTCAAATAAAGTTCTGATCTAGTCGAATAAAATGTCAAATGTGAACTGAAATCCAGTTCATGTTCACATTCGACCTCTATGTTATTTTAGGATAATACAATTTATGATATTTATGACTAGATTAGAACTTAATTTTGCACACTTTTTTGTTACGAGAACTGGCTTTCATTTTAGTTTTTTTATATATACTCTAGCTTTTTTTAGATGTTAGTCTATGAGTTTAATAACAGTCAGTCAGCTTCTGACCACGGTCGGTGTAGTCTGATCGAAACGTCAAGCATAAAAAGATATACTTGCATGATCGCGTTTATACCTGTTACATATTATAAATATGATCTATCACTGTGGTCAATCAGATTGTTGAAGTGTCACGTAAAAATACCGAACGGTTTTGGATGTTGATTTTAGAATTAGTTGGGAGTGCGACTAAGAAAATTGACTAGTATTATATTATTCTATGCAGTAGATACAGAGCGTATAGTGCATACTGTGATACAATACACACGGACCATAGTTTACGCCAATGTCACAAGAAAAGGCTAATCAAAAAGAAACTTACTTACTTACTTAGCTTTAATTTTAGTGAGCAAGAAAAATAAATAGTCAATACTCATTCATTATTTTAGTTTAGTAGTAACACTTGAACGTGAAAGTAATTTATAAAAATACATTTAGATAACGGCCTCGGTGGCGCAGGGGCAGTGTATGCGAATGTTGTGCATGAGATCTCGGGTTCGACTCCCAAGTTGGCACACTGCCTATAACGTGGGACCAAAATAAACATAGTTGGAGAAATATCGGTGTCTATACCTATCCTTCAGCGATATAGATGTAAGTACAATTTCATAGGCAGGCATTTTTAAAACTGCATGTACATACACAGTTATGTATGTACCAAGTTGCTAGAAACAGGCAATTAATAAAATATAAATGTAATAAAATATTGAAGGTTTTCTGTAATCCATTATTCATAAGATTATAAAACTAGGTACCTAGTTTGGATTCCAAACAAATAGAACAGATTCCGCTTTATAATTACGATAAATATGAACATGTGATTGGTTTGTCCATGACGGACGACACGTGTATTAATTAAAACTTATTAGATGGATTAAATTACGGCATGTTGCCATATATGGCGAGTCGAAGAATCTGTAGGCATAATAAATTATGATTCTGAGAAATCTTTAATTAGGTATCTGTTGGAATTCGACAACTTTGATGATCGTTACACTGTATTTTTATATTTAGAACTTATTTGTTTCCATAAACCTGTTCAAAATAGATCGAAGGTTCAGTTAAATTTGAAAGCCAATAAGTCTAAAATAGAGTAGTTATTTGAAAGAAGAGACATCATTCTTGTATCAAAAATATTGTGCCGATCTAGCCCCAAGAGTCATAAATATCACAAATGATATTCCACTTATTTAAATAAACGTCGAATCTATAGAGATAATAAAATTATAGCCTTTTGATATCTGTACATAGGCGGTATTTAAGAAAAATATTTGAGTTGTCTTTATAAGAGCTATAGAAGTCAAAACTAAGCTGAAATATTAGAATTTTTGTGTTAGTCCGTCTGTATGTTTGTATTTGTACACATTTTACGCAAAAACTACATGAATTTGAAAGCGGTTTTTACAGTTGGCCGCCAGCAGCCTAAATCTAAAAACTAGTGTATGTTTCATATTGATACGCCGACTAGAAGTCGAGTATTAGGTACGTGTGGAGATCAGCTTCTTGCATGTTATTTACTTCCAAATTCCACGCGTATGAAATCGCGAGCCAAAGCAAGTTTGAATTGCATTTTAGTTCATATTTTACGTTTATTAGACTAGATCGGCACTCTATTAAGCATATTTTATTATTAGAATTGACTTACTATTTTTGTTTCTTATTTTTAAATACTTTATGGCTCTGCAGTTTTGGGTACATTCTTCATGCATGCTTATTGGTTAAAGATGCGTGCATGAACAATGTAATGAGAGAGATGCCGGCAATGTAGCACAAGGAGCCTATTTATTATATCAATATTTCTATGTCTCCGGAAATCAAGTATTTTTATAACTGTCATATTGTATACATATAGTTATTATCCTTAAGGCTAAGAAATTGTATGTATTGTGATCTATCTGATATCAATAAAGAATTATTATTATAAAGGCGAACCTACACGAGCTGAGCCGAGCAAGAACTAAGCCAATGGTGATCGGTTGGCGTAGACCCTTAAAATTTGCTAAATACATATATTCATATAACCACTTGTTGTTAAATAATACACAACAGATCTTATAATTATACTTATTGTAAGGGATAGCGTATCGAAAACTGAAATAGTTAATTTAGATCATTATTCAGAGTAAAAATCTATGAAATATTCTTCTTGAAAATCCCATTTTCTTACAATTTTACGCTTTCTGATTGTCAATTCAAATGCAATGCATAAAAATCTATTTTATAAAATATAACCCACATATTACTAAAACCAGCAATGTACTTAAATCATACCTAATGTCAAAGATGCATAAAACAGCTATAAACCAGCGCGGTGGGCAGAAGTCACTCCTCGTGCGATAGTAATTTTGTGTTTTGATTATGAATTGAGGTTTGCGTCGAGATAAGTGCCTACAGTAAAAAGATTTGTTACATTTTTCGGTACACCGTCCCCAAACCCTGTATGGAGCATAGAAATATTGTTAGCAGTTAGCGGACAAAGGTCTGAAGGATAGAAAGTTAGACTGATGGACAACACAATAATTGTACACCGTTGCGATTCTTATAATAACTGGAACAGCTCCCTAAAACTTGACCTTGACTCAAAGCTCGCCCACAAAACTGCACGGATGGGGTAGTGGTTTAAGTATTTGCCTCGCCACTATTAGTACGCCAAGCGTTGTGGGTTCGAATCTCAAACGGGATAAAAATTTGTGTGATCCACAAATGGTTGTTTCGGGTCTGGATATTCTTTGTGTCCGTTGTTTGAATGTTTGTAAAGCTCCCTGAGACACAGGCTTTATACCAAGCGCGGGATATCCCTTGTTAAAAAAGCCTTAAAGCAAGTATACTTGATTTTTCCATTAAGAAAGATAAAGATTGTATACTTGCTTTAGGAAACTTATGTAGATGGGCCTTTAACCCTTTTTTATCCGCGCCAAAACTTCTTCACGGCCTGGCGTTATTAAACCCGGTTTGTGTCAGACCCCGTTTTCCAATTAAGACTCTTTGACCGTTTCTCTTTGATTTTTTTAGGGCTCAGTTCATTAGTTTCAAAGGCTATGAAATTGTGGTTAGGTTTCTACAAGGTTGGTAGTAAATGAAAGTATTTAGTATATATAGCAAGTTAACGCAAAATTATATCTATTGTGCGTTTTTGCTCGATAGGGTAGATTACTTACAATTTTTTATTATTTAATTTTTGAAGTCTATCCGAAAGTAAATAAGGTATAATAATAAGAAACAGGCGTTACAAATCTGGTAGTCAGGGTAATTGGCAATTGACAGGAAAAGGATGCACGATAAAAACTGTGACTTTAAATGCATCTATCCGATGGAGCATGTTTTAATTCCTAATATATGTACTTTGGCCTAACGAGTTACGCATATCTT
Source organism: Catocala fraxini (assembly GCA_930367265.1). NCBI lineage: Eukaryota > Metazoa > Arthropoda > Insecta > Lepidoptera > Erebidae > Catocala > Catocala fraxini. The sequence continues at coordinate 9,547,876 of OV884040.1, read as the reverse complement.
TTATGGCATAATACGTTTATATATTTAAAGGTGTTAATTAATCACGAGTATGTTTGTATGGCAATGAACATTATGCTTTAGTATCTTTATACTTTTATATATTATATTTATTTATAATATCAGAACTGCAATAAAGTATAGTACATAAATAAATATATATATAGCAGCGATAACCTAGTGGAAAACCGTTGGACTGCCACGCAGAGGTCTCGGGTTCGAACCCAAGGCGTGCATCTCTGACTTTTCGAAGTTATATGCATTTTAAATAATTAATTATCGCTTGCTTTAACGGTGAAGGAAAACATCGTGAAGAAACCTGCATGTCTGAGAGTTCTCCATAATGTTCTCGAAGATATGTGAAGTCTGCCAACCTGCACTAGGCCAGCGTGGTGGACTATGGCCTAACCCTTCTCACACTGACAAGAGGCCCTTGCCCAGCAGTGGGACAGTTTAATACAGGGCTGATATTATTATTATATTAGATAAATAAATTACATATGGTCGACAAATAATGTCGTGCTAATAGTGGTTACGCTAAATATTTACCTTAACATTTACGCGAAATTAATGTTGTACGCAACAATCATTAAAATAACTAAAAGTATAACTAGAAATTAATCGACAAAATTAACATTAACATGAGTGAAACCGGGGGCAAAATCTAGTAAAAATAAAAGGATATGAATTCTTATTACCTTTTTTTACTAGAATGTTGCATTGTATAAAGCCTGTTTCAGGACTAGAGATTAGAAGACGGAGGCAAGAAACTCACGGCCACTCTTCTCAATCTCTAATGTTTGCCATCTATATGATTTATGGTAGGTAGTAGCTAAATTGCCAAGAAAATAGCATTGATTTCTTCTGTGATACCAAGAAAACACATCAGGCGATCCATCTGCTCATATGCCGAACAACCATAAAAAAAAATGTTGATTGCAAAGATCAACTTATTAAAATAATTTTAATATAAAATCCTTATGTGGCTGATACTAGTATTGTAATTGATAGCCGATTAACATTTTTTATGACATCTATCAGTTTTTTTTTATTGCTGTGTCTATGGCACTTTGTGTTTAGATATCGCACGCCGATATTTTTTCATATGGTAGTACCACGAGGAATTTATTCATTTAAAGGTTGGAAATAAATAAGTAGCTGTTATTGGTTTCTGATAGTACCAATAAATTAAGTTTACGGGCTGTTGATACAAACTGTTATTTTATTTAGTAGATTATAATATTTAAGTCGGCAGTTTCTTAATTCATTATATTATCGGGCAAAGCGATATAGCGCACATATTGAGTAAAAAAAAATAAAGCATATCGGATATAATACAGATAAAAGTATGGTCATAATTTTTCCAACGTTTATGCGTCTGAGTAATTATCTTTTTTTATGGATTTTGGGTTAGCGAGCAGACAGACCGCCTGATGGTAAGCGACTACCGTCACCCATAGACACCCGTAACACCAGAGTTACAAGTGCGTTGATGGCCTTTTAAAAAGGAGTACGTTCTTTTCTTGAAGTGTTGAATGTCGTATTGGTCCGGAAGTACTGCAGGCGATATCTCATTCCACAGTTTTGATGTGCGAGGCAAGCAATTCCTGAAGAAACGCACAGTTGTGGTCTGCCAACCATCTAAATTTTTGGCGTAGGTTTTGAAAATATAGCAGTTTAAGAAAATGTATAGCATTTTATTGTTATAGTAAGGTAATCTTAAAAGATGCGTTGTGTTTATAGATGGTGCCAGGCTATTATGTAACAAAATAAAAAATTGTCATCTAAATATATTACTTTTGTGTAGCTTCTATATATTTTATAACAGTATATAAAGTACGCAGATCCGTAATATTCTATTATACTGAGACGTGATATGCTCATTATTAAAATAGTAATGGCAGCTAAAATAGTTATTTTCACTTTATTAAAATTTAGAAAAAAATTACCTAACTTTAGAAAGTAAAAGCTTAAAAACATCATACTACATTTCTACTATTTTTTTTTAAAGACATTTTTGAAACACCATTTTGAAACAGATTTTATATATTGATCACAGGCATTTACCTTATTCATGTGGCTCACTATACGTCCCTCACTCCACACCCTAATGTTACATGCTTTTCATATACTTGTATCTTCTATTCCTTGATATAAAAATTCAGGTTCTCCCATTACCTAGGTGAAACTAAGCATGAATGTAGTTTGAACTCTCCAAAGGTTCAAGGTTCCACCAATATAACTTTGAACTCTATGGGTTCATACGCGGCTTTTATAATCTGCAAATGGTTTAAGCTCTCACGAATTAATATGGTATAAATTAAATATTAAATAATTTTTTACAACATAATAGGTGTCAACACAATAAAAATACCGAACAATATCAATTTTAAATTAATTTTCCAGCTTATTTTTAATTTATTATCAAAAATGTTGCTGGTTCTACTTAGCATCAGGGGCAAAGGACATTAAAAACTCGACACAAGACATTCAATTTGGAGGCTTTTGCTTTTGATCTTGCATGCAAAATGAAAGTTCAAAAACAATTGACCTCGATATAATAGTCGCCGATCATCCAATAGGCCAGGGATCTTCTAAAGGTAATCGTGAAAAGGCCCACAATAATAACTATGTTTTTTAGACACAGAACCTACAGTACAAAAGTAATAACTGGGATATAAAAATCATATTAAAAGAAACGATCAATAAGCCATCATTCAACGTCATACAATCTGCCTGTCCATCCAATTCACAACAATCACCACATGGCATTAACAGTTTCATGATTGTACCGCTTTAGTGGTGACGACAGAAGTTTGATTTGGCGTACTAGAACATGCTCGATCCAGAATAAATAATTATTTATTAAACTCAATACTCAATATTTTATTTCCATTTCGCAATGTAGAGTTAGTTGGTAAACTTGAATATTTAAACAGTCCATTATGGACCCTGTCGGCACAGCAAAGTAAGAGATAGGAAACTATAAACGAATAGAACTTAAAAGTATTTATTTATATTTAGAATTATTATTCCTAGTCTGGAGTTCTTTGTCGTAAAGAAATATGTTTAAGCTGTTGTAACATTTATTTGTTAAAAGCTTGGTTTGTTTGTCTTTTCGCTTTGCGTATTAGTCTTGGTATTTTTGTACGAGATTATATTGTCAAAAAAGGGGTTTAGAATTTATTGTTATGTAACGGGACTTGCAACTATTTTTCTTTAATAAATGTATACATAAAAAAATAGGTATATTTTCAATTGCATTTTTTTGGAAATGTGTCGTCCAATTTATATTTGAGTCAATGACTAAACTTAGCAAGGTTAATTCTTTGACAGTATCAATATAAGTGTATTGTAACAAGAATTTATTTGCAGTGGTTTCTTTTGGTGTGGGCGGAATATCATGATTTTAGTTCTTAAGAAATTCTATTTAAGATTATATTCATGCAGCTAGTTTATAGTTTCCTTTAGAGTAGTATTTAGCTTTTCATTAACACAAACAAATATACATTATTTACACATGAAAATAGTAGAGAGATATCGTCTGCAACAAGAATAGATAGCTCTTCAATATTATCTTAATTTTCGATTTTATCAAATATTTCATATTTTTACAGAAGATGTTAACACAATTACCCTAGCATCTTCGAAGATTGTAAACACAGTTGGCATTGGCTAGGACAGACCCTAGCCAATACCGCCTTATTGCCCAAAAAAACAATTAAAGTCAGAACATTAATTGTTTTTTTGGCCATTGGTTTAATTACATCTTTTATTTCAGAGAACCTTCTTCGAAGACTGATTGTTCAAATAGTAGAAGGGTAATACTAACACATTTGCATATTAAATTTCAACATTAAAGTTAATGTCTTTTGGGGAGCATATCTACGACAGAACATAATATATCGGTCTTTTCTTATTTTGTAACTATGTTCGCAATATAATCTGGTAAAACTGCTTTAAAGCAGTTTAAAGGAGCTTTTAGTAATAACTGGTGATGTTGCCTGTATAAAGTTTGGTACTTATTTACTCTGAGATACTCGCTTAAATGATGCTAACGCTAAGTTGCACTAATTACAAGAGTTACAACTGAAAACTCAACAGAACTTCGCTTCATACATCCCTCTCCATAAATTTATACTAATATCATTTGAAGAGTTTGTTGAACACGTGTTCAGTAACTTGAAATACCGATTTGAAATTAGCGCAGTAATCATAAACGTTGTTTAAACAGGGTTAAGCCGCAGGGCACAGCTGGTATAGAAGTAGCCAATATAAGAGATAAAAAAGCATTATGCAGAACCATTAAGTTTCGATATGACGCGGCTACGGTAGATGTTTTATGTACGGAATTGAAGGTAGGTGGTGACACAGTAATGTTATCTATAGATAACATTACCGTGGTGGTGAGCTCCTGAGATATGTAGATCTATTTCGAGACATTTTTTTACTTGCTGTCGATCGTGATTTTAGCCACGGTTTTTGGTTACTGCTCTGCTCACGCGGTTTCAAGCGTATTGTTATACCTGTAACTTGCCACAAAAATTGGCCTATTAAATGCAAAACAAATTATCAAATCCAATTGGTAGTTCTAGAGATTACATTTCACAAACAACCTCTTCAGCTTTATTATCTTATATATAAAATTCTCGTGTCACAATGTTAGTTACCACACTCCTCCGAAACGGCTTGACCGATTTTTATGAAATTTTATATGCATATTTAGTAGGTCTGAGAATCGGCTACTATCTATTTTTCATACCCCTTAGTGATAAAGAAAACATAATAAAAAGAAAATTACTTTTGACAGAACGATGTCAGTCCGGGCAGCTAGTATTAGTATAGATTAGTGTCGTTTATATATTGGTCTTGCACTACAAAATCGTAAGCTTTACGTGATACGGTCGGTGTCTATAAAAGGACTCTAATTCATCTTGTCATCCGCCTGAGCCGAGGCCGTAGAATGCATTGCGTAATCCATTTAATGACAACTCTCATCCAGAGCTTCCAATCTGATCCTATCTTGGTACAGGCAGCTTTCGGCAGCAGTCACTGATTTTACGTATACATTCAGTATTATATAAATGTAGTATATATTACAGCGAAATAGTCTGTAGTTTAGGCGCAACTATTGACTTGTTAACCAAAATTGTTTGTATGCAACACAACCTAAAGCCATATATATTATTTTGAAGCAGCGCGGCAGTAGCCCAATAGATAAAGCATTGGACTGGCGATCGAGAGGTCGCGGGTATGAAGCATTCTAGCGTGGCTGGAGGGTTAACAAGAATACTAGTAATATGAAACTAACTGCTAGGAATCTTTAAAAAAATATATATTGATGTACCTATTATTTTTGTTATTGCTGCTAGTAACATACTAGCCAGCTTAACTACTAGTAAGTGGTAAACCGCCGCAAAGGACATGGCTATGTTTTCTTGGCATCACAGAAGCGATTCCCAGAAATACAACTAAGCCTCTATACAACCTAGTCAATGCCTACTTAAGGGCATTACATTGCCCAATGACCTTGAAGATCTGGGCTTTGCAGTCCCGAGTAAGCGCCACGGGCGTAGCGGGGCTGCCTGGCGGAGACTTTTGTAAAGATTCGGGTAATTGTTGATATAAATTTTAAAACACATAAATGAAAATAAAAATACACATTGTTACATAGGGTATTACATGTCTTTTTGTATAAATTTCATACAGAATATTTCAGCCGTTATATAGAACATTTAATATTTAGTTTTAAAACGAACTATTTTCTCAATTTTTTTGCTAATATTTGGATAACTTACTTAAAATTTTAACCAACACGATGTTTTCCTCATATAATCTAGTTTACTTGTATATTTTTTATGGTTAATGCATAAAAGGATTCATCTACAAACTTATTTAAACCGAGCATGTTTTTAAGGTTTGAGCGATGCAATCCCCTTAAACCACATAGATCGCAAACAAACAAACGTTTGACTGAACGCATGGCGTAGTGGTTTCAGTGGTCGCTTCGCCACTGCCTCTTCGCTGAGTGCTGTATGTTCGAATCCCACACGGGACAAAACTGTGTGTGATCCACAAATGGTTGTTCCAAGTCTGGGTGTTCTTTGTGTCCGTTGTTTGAATGTTTGTAAAGACCTCCGCGACACAAGAATTATTCCTAATGCGGAAGTAGTCTTTATAAAAACAACGGTCAGCGGGTAAGCAGTAACCGTAGTCTTTATGAAGGGTCAGGCTAAAGGAGGTACCAGAAAGCAGAAAGAAAGAGACTGAAGGAGTGATTGGGCCTCCAGTACTATCAATCATTGAACGAAAGGTAACAGTACTAATACTGCTATTTTACGTCGATATTGCCCATTCATGCTGAAATTAGCAAAAATTTACTCAAACTTTAACATCATACAAACCAGTTCAAGCATATTATTTGTTTGGTAGGAGTTTTAGACTTTAATTTTAGAACCGGATAGCCTATTCGACAAATTAATATCCAGTGTATTGATTAAAACAGTTGATTAAGTAGTCTATTGCTTAATCAACATGTCATTATCATTTGTCGATAATGAAGCGACATGGCTACTAGTGATAATAAATAAAAGGAAGTACCTAATTAATTTTGAAAGCATATATCTAAGTAGTATAGCAGTATCATATATTTAAAGCTTTTTAGTCAATCGTGTGGTTCTCTATTTTATTTTCGAATCACGCAGTGTTATTAGGTTTTTGTGCTAAGACATTATCAATAATAGGACGAATTCTGTCTTACTGCAATATGCTCGCCCCAATTATTTGTGACATGACTCGTGAAACTAAAAGAAAAATTGTAGACCACGTTATAAAAGGCTCATGACGGTGCCTTAACAGATGGATTAGGAGATAAGCATATGGAGACCTTTATTTCATAAGATATTGTGCATCCTACATTGCTTCAACTCATATAAAAACATTTTCTACTATAGGTAAATGTTAGATTTTACCTGTGACTTTGTACGTTGAATAGATAAAAATGTAGTAATCTTTCCTAACAAAATCATTCTTTATATAGTTATTGTATATTGCATTATATAAAAAATACAGATGGGTACACCGAGCACGAGTAAATCAAAGTTTTTAAAATTGAGGGAGGTCTACAAATATTTAATGAACGGTCACAGTTTTTTTCATGTATGATAATCAAATAGGTTCGTATTACTCGGCGCGGTAAAAGAGCGTAGCAACCTTTAAAACAATTTTGGTATTACTTCATTACTTCAGCATTATTTTTTTAATAGACAACTCCCGCTCTAGGAATAATTCCTGTATCACGGGGACTTTACAAACATGCAATAATATATAATATGCTCGCTCAGAGTAGTAAAGCCTCGCTGATTTCAGCATGAAATGGGCCGGCTCGACCGGAAAGGACTACCCTCTCACAGAATATCGACGTGAAATAGCAGTATTCCTACTGTTGTGTTTCGTTCGGTGAGTGAGAGTGCTGGAGGCACAATCACCCTCTTTCCCGCTTCCCGCTCCTTCTCCTTCCCACTTCCTTTCCTAAAGGGTCGGCAACGCGCAAGTGTTGCAGGCGTCTATAGGCTACGGTGACCACTTACCATCAGGTGGGCTGTATGATTGTTTGCCACCTTCGTTGTATAAAAAAAATGCAAACAACGTACACAAAGAACACCCAGACTCGGAACAATAATTTCTAGATTACACAATTTTTTGTTTCGTGTGGGATTCGAACCCGTGACACTCGGTGCAGTGGCAGTGGCGAGGCGACTACTCAACCAAAAAGCCATCCGAACGTGCATTCTTAAAAAAAATTTGAACATTTTGAAGTCATGCATAATTTTCGTAATCGTGACAGGGAAAGCTCCAATCAACTTACCTGTGATAGAGACATTGATGCCCAAATTCCGGGTAGGGGACAGTCTGAAGTCGACCCTGCAGTGGTACAGTGCCTCGTCGTCTTCTGAGAGGTCGGTGATGGTGACGGATGTGGGCTGGGCCCGGATGTCGGCTATCATCCGGGCGCTGGTGTTGAATGACGGCTCCGACCATTGTTTGTTCGGGATCTCGAAGCTGTTGGCAGTAAGTGTAGCTGTTTATTGTTATTACTGTTCCGTTAATGCGCTGGTATGTGGTGAGTTTGTTAAGTTATTATGTGTTTTCTTGTTCCAATTTTTGTTCAAAAATGTTTCATAGTATTTTGATTGCTTTTTTGATTATATTTTCCCCGTATCCGAGCGCATTTTTTTGATATCATGCTGATGTAGACTTTTTTATGGGAGAAGCTTATGTATCGTGGTTGACCTAATAAACATACATATATAACTAATTAGCGGGCACAAGGGACTCCCACACTTAGAAAAATAATAGGTATATAGTATTTTCTAATTCTCTCGAAATAGATTCAAATCAAGCACCTAGCGGAGAGCATGTCATCCGTGCCGTCAGAATGCTAATTCTTATGATCATATCTATTACAAGTTTAACTTTTGATTGTACATACGATTGCTGGGTTAACATAAAGCAATAAATCAATGCTCATAGCATGTACAATACGAGATTTAGTAGTAAGTAATATTTATAGATTTCCTATCTACTATCCTGAAACACTTCTCTAGCTTCATTCACTTTCATAACATTCCTCATACACGCTCGCCGGTTAACACGCTTTTAAAAGCTTGCCAGCTTTAAAAAGCTCTTAACCTGACCTATGTCCAGAACGTCTCCGATCTGATCAACAAACTTTCGCCTAGGTCTTCCCCTTGCGACTGTTCCATTCACACTAAGCCTTATAAACTTTCTTAGTCAGTATTTTCTCGTCCATTGTTTCTACATGCCCAAACGAGCTTAACATACCCTTTTCTATTCTCGTCACTATATCCACTTTCTCAACATCTCTCTCTAATTACACTGTTCCTTATTCTATCTTTCACAGTCAGCGCTCTCATTTCTACAGCATTTATTCTGCTCTCATGCTTCTTTTGCCATACCCAACTTTCACTTGCATGCATATTCAGATATATATCAGATAAATATCTTTCTATTGCAAAATAACACATATACGATATATTTATTTTCTGTCATTGAATACAGAATTTCTTGCTTGATACAAAAATCAAGTTGCATTTTCCTGGACCGGGCATTCATTCCTGAAACATTCGATCGTCAGCCACTTGATGGCGCTTGTTCTATATGCAATTAGGCCGACGTGTGCAATGCAGTACTATTTGTTATTACTTAAACAGTTTCAAATAATATCATTATTCGCACTTATGTGGGTTAATGCTTCTGTTTAGTGTTATTCTTATTTTAGTATTGGTATTTCGTTGGTTGTGTGCGTTTGGCTTGAATATGTTTTTAATCTCTTGACTAATGCTCGGAAGTCGGCGCCCAGACAGAATGCTTGTTCAATGTGTCTGGTTTCGAGTTACTTTATGCGTTAAACTATATGCCAGCGAAAATCCTTTTCAATTTATTAATAAAATTAATGATTTTATTTAATAAGTTTAAAGTGCATTTAATTGTTGGTTCAATAGAATTGTTCAAGCATTTTCCTGTTACTGGCTGCGGCAATTTAGGCGATTGCTAAAACATATACATATTAGGGTAGTCGTGAGCATATTATCTTCGAAGCTGTAGCCAAAGATATATTACATTTAGATTTTCTCACCTATAGTTTTACATGCCACGTAATTAGGTTAACCTCCTTTGAGATCTGACCTCAGACACTGCTGCAAATGAAAAATTTCTAACAGACAACCTGTCAAAATAGCCAGACTCAGGAATCGAGCTCGAGACCTCATGCGGCAGCAGCAGTCATACTTACTCTCGCTACGCCGCTGAGGCAGTCTACATAATTTATATAAATATAGCCACAATTTCTCTGCAGAGATATGACACCAGTCGTGTTAGTAAGAACATATACATACGCCTCAAAATACAGACTAAGCCGCAAAATACTGAAGTATGTTGAAAGCATTCACAAATTTTCTTTAACAACTTTAGAAAGTAGAAGATGGGCGATTTGTGCATCCTACATAAAATCGTAAATTGTTCAATGGACGGTAACCTTCATCAAAATGTATACATTATAATACCTACGCGATCTGCGAATATTTTACAGTCGTTTAGTCTTCCTACAAGAAGTAACAATGTATCTCAGAATATCAAGCAGCAACAATGTATCTCAGAATAACCCACTGTACAGAAAGATACATATATTTTTACAACAAGTTTAGCACATTCAAATTTTTTCTGTTCCACTACAAAAAACTGTGCTATTATCAGTGTACCCAATCTTGTATGTCTTATGTTTTTTAATTTATCATGTATTCTATTTATTCAAGCTCTTAAGTTTTGTTTGTTTAACAAAATTAACAGTTCAAGTCAATGTAAACTTACACGTACATACTATATTTTACAAATGTTGAATACAAATGTGACTGGATATAAGATTCACTCATTGTGTACTATTAATATTAAGACCATTATTTGTATTATGCGAAACTGTTGTCTGTATTGGTGCCTACTAAATCACTACATATTATAAAACAAGGTCCCCCGCCGTGTCTGTCTGTCTGTCCGTTCGCGATAAACTCGAAAACTACTGAATGGATTTTTATGCGGTTTTCACAAATAGACAGAAGAGAAAGGAAGGAAGGAATGTTCATGAGGAAGGTTTCGGTGCATAATTTGTTAAGGTTTTGTAATACCCGTGCGAAGCTGGTGCGGGTCGCTAGTAAAAATTAAAAACAACAATTTTCTCACCTGTAGATAGGCAGGTTGTTCTTATACCAGACGAGAATCATGAACTCATCGTCGGAGGAATCTGGAGTGGAATCACACAGCAACGTCACGTTACCACCCTCTAAAGCCTGCACGTTGGACACGGGACCTACAACAAAGGCATGATGGTTATTTCGGGACCACGGGTAGCCGTTGTGATTTGAATGTAATTTGATGCGAGAATATTATACAGGTAAGGCGTAAGACCGACAACTGACAAAGGAACATTCCTATGTTTCACGCACTGATGATACTACTACCCAAATATAACTAGATAAGAATCCATATTTGTTTAAAGTATGTAGCTTCATGCCTTATTAACGTAAATTTAAACGCTTTGGTGATCTAATGAGTTGATACAGATATGGCGCACTAGATTACGCCTGTGGATTCACTCGCGTTAATAAAAGGTATTATCGATAAATTTCCATCACTAGAGACAGTTCTTTTTTCTGTACCCTTGACAACGTGTATACAAAATTTCATGATGATCGGTCGAGTAGTAAAGGCGTGAAAGCGTAACAAACAAACAAACAAACTCACATTCACATTTGTAATATTTGTTAGAATGGGATCGAATTATGAACGAAAATGGTTTTAGTTTTTTGGTAAAAAATTCTCAGTAACAGCCCGGAGTTAGGAAACTGGCGATGTTTATCTTCGTACCTCGGAAAGCACGTAAAGTCGTTAGTCCGGTGCCTGTCTCTCTCCGGCGTTGTGGGCTTTTCATCCCATCGGACTTGGAAATTGAACGAATAGTGTGTTTACGCACATACTTCTGCACTATAAAATCTGCTATGCACTCAGCTTCGGTGACCTTTTGTCATCTAAGTATATGTTGTATAAGAAAAATATATCTAGCGACCATCTAGAGTAGTGTACCCAAGTGTAACATTCGTATACACACGGTATCACTGTATAAGTGATCGATTCTGAGGTTTACTATAGTATCTCTACTCCAAAGAATAATACTTCTTTAGAGAGATAAGTATCAATTTATGTATGTCTACAGAATTTACTAGAAAACTAGAACCATACGGTTTCAAGTATTCATGGTGTGCATATTTCGTATAAGAATATATCCTCCCAAAGGGAATTTGGTCTTATTTTTTTGTTGATGAATTTATGTTTTCTGTATTATTTAGTTACCGATTCCACATACGCAAATAAAAATAACTGGTCAATCAGAATAAATGGTTTAACAAAATATAAAAAATATACCTATATTAGGAAGGTAAGTCTCACCATCAACGCCGGGTATAAAAGCATAGCCGCTGGTGCAGATCAGAAGGAATAGGTATAAAGGCGCCGGAGTGAGGCGCATCCTACGGCCCATCCATGCTCTCGCGCTGCTCTCTCATTGGTCGATGGAACCGCTCGCTCCGCGCATCCCCTATAGATGCGCGACTAGCATCAGCTGTGTGATCGCATTGTCTTTGTAGGTAATCTCTGGAAAGAAAAGAGAAGCTTAATTTCAAGGAGTAATAAAAATATTTTATTGATAGCATAGCAGAAAATGCATATGGCTGCTTAAAAGCAACCGTTGTGGTTGCTTTTTCGATGACAGTCTAAATTTGAATAGTTGGAAATAATGTTTTATACGATAGACCGCGATAAAATCCGAGTAAAGTAGTTTCATTTTGTTTTGTCAAGACATCATTAAAAATCTATTGTGCCTGGCCAACGGTGTGCCGGTGCGACTTAATAGGATTATTGTAGTCTTTTTAAATAGTTAAAAAGACTACAATAATCCTATTAATTTTAGCTAAAATTTGACGAAGCATATAGATGCTTCGTCAAATTTTAGCTAAACTGAAATCGTGCGATCCTTATTTCGCCTTAAGGAGTTGTTTTTAGTATACCTAGTGCTCTTGTTCATTTAAGTCGTTAAGTATGGTTTTTATCTGTAATAAATTGTGTTAACGGTCTATCTTGTAAATCAGTGTTGAAGGCCTGGCTACTTATATGTATGCTGATCAAGGTGTCACGAGTTCGCAGGATATGTCACCACATCTACTGGAAACTGTTTTCAGTCTTTTATTTTATAAATATAAATTAATCATTAGTTGTTACAATTACGAGGTACATATGTTCAAAGCAGCAGAAGCATATGTTTGAAGCAAAAAAATTTACTGCCGGCTAGCCCTCAGGAACAGTACTTTGTTCTGAATAAAAGATACCTTTTGTCTATTTGTTTTATTACGCTTTCACGCCTTAATTACCAGACCGATTATCATTAAATTTTGCAAACACGTTGTCAGGGTGCAGAAAAGGATATAGGGTACCTTTTATCCAGAAAAAGTGCTGCTTCCGAGCGAAACCGCAGGCAAAGTTTCACAGACGCCATTTGATATTTCGTTTCAATAAGTTGTTTAAAAGTAAAGTATTGTAGCTATATCTTTCGTAATTATTTTGTTGTTCAACAGTTAACTTCTGAGCAGCGTTGTAATCTTTTATTAAGTTTGAGATTGGTTGTCAAAGAAAGAGAACAAACTTTATACAATTAATAAACTTAAAAAAAAAAATCATAACAGAGAGTAAAAGTTTAAAGGTAACGCTCAATTTAAGATTAATAGATTAATTTTGGATATTTATTGTGTGCTTGCTTAAAGACAGTTGTATGACATTGAAGGAATAATAATAATAATAATAATTTATTGAAATCAAACTGCTATATACGGATTTTATCGCGTTATTTATTTGACACTTTATTACATAATTTTGAAAACTGTTACACTACTACTACTATTAAACTTTACTAATTTTTTAAGCTAATTGAATTATTATTAAAGCTATTAAAACTATTTAGATTTAATTTAATTTTACACTTTCCCCGACGTTTCGGTTGCTTTTCAGCAGCCATGGTCACGGGGAGACTAAGATGGTAGTTGTCTCAATGTTCCAGTGTAGTTATTTCAAAGTACCCGAACATAATTTAATCATTGGTGTTTCTATTTACGCAGAATGAGCTCAAAGTATCATGAAGTCTAGCTGTGGTTTGCTTCTACAACATAACATAACATAGGCACCCGCATAAAAGAACACATAGCTAATGTAAAAAAATAAACAACATTTCAATAGGTTGTCTAATTAATTATTAGCGATAAATATTATGTAGTTTTGGTCAACAATTACAATACCGTTGTAGACACTCCTAAGACGAGCAACAGGGTTAAAAAGAGCAGTATTATTTTCTAACTCAGATCACTAATTATCTTTGGGTAGTATTTAACTGCACAGCAAAAAAATACTAATTGCACAGCAAAATATATTTAAAGACATCAAACTAAGTCGACTGAGCCCCGCTTCGAGGGGCTCCTATTTTTGGGTGGGTTTAAGAAGGAACCTAACCCTTCCGGGACGGAATGCAGTGATTTGAGGCGTATATTTAATCCCATTATCGTTTAATAAAATTTAAAGGCACCTTTATGTTGATGACGGTATCGCATTTTATTCCAATTATTCTTGCTTTATATAACAATGTATTGCAAACCTTTATCCGCGAGGCTCCAAAATAATGAGATCCAACCGATACGTAGGGCGTTAAATTTCATAAGTGTCACATGCGTCGGAAAATTTTAATTCTGAGATGTAGAGGTGGAAAATAAAGTCTTTGTTATAAAATGGAATTGATATTTTTGTTATTCCCTTGCGATTCTTCATCATAAGAATATTTGTTTTGACACCATTGAGTTGACAAACAAGTATACAACACGCCTATACTATCAGAGGTCATTATGAGTGTGTTGCCAAGTGTATTAACGTAAATTAATGGAATGCCAGATATATGCTTTAAAAGCTATGGTGTCTGGCCGCCGGTGTGCCGTTGCGTCTCAATATGTTAAAATAGGATTCGTTGTCAGCATAATGGGTATGGTTCCCTTGCTGATATGCGCATCCTTAATGAGCTCTGGCAAGCCTATATAGTTCAAGTTTATTTGGTCTCCTGTAGACCAGAGATACATGGTTCTCTTGGACGAGAGCAATATATGAGAAGATGCCTTTGTAGTATATTTTAATCAAAAAACTAATCAACATTCATGCTTTTATTCAAAATGTACTGTAACTTTCTTTATTCATATATTGTAAACTATTACGAGAACTTATTCTGTCAGTTTCGTCAATGAAGTTCATGTGATATGCGCGTTGCAGCTTTCCATTGATCTCATTCTCACATTTTGGTGGCTTACAGAACACACCTTTTGCCATCATCCGAACATAGTTCTAAACTTCGTGCTACTACATAAAATCTTCAAACAATAATAAACAAATATTCATTTGCTTAACCGCAAAATCTAACCTAGGTAAGAGTTAGCTCCAACGTACCAAGAAACTTATGTAAAAAGCAACAGAAGCAACTTCCTTGTTCCATATAGTCTGCAGAAATTCGGTAGTAGGGAAGTTTCATGTTTAAATGTTTCACTAACGAGCTCCACAATACGTCGAAACCGATACACTAAAATGTAGAACCGGTGTAATTTATGTGACAGATAAAAAGATGAATGGGACTTTTTAATCCCTACGCTGAACGAGGCTCTCGAACGAAACCGCGGGCAATTGCTAGAGTTTTATAAATTAATTAGAAAGTTTGTTTATTATGGAATTTACTGAATAACTGTGTGGCAATAACGGGTTGCGAAACGGGTTGCGAAGTAGACTTTGTTGGGGATTAACTCGTTGGATAGTTTGGTGGCAAGTATTGAGTTGGTGGTAAAGCATGTAAGGAGGAACAGATACCATAATAAGCTGAGTGGAAGTTAAGCTTTAATTAATTCATTGTTTTATTATTTAATTTTTTCATATTTGAGCGCGTTTGATGTTATGGTTTAAGTGACCTTTTGGTACTTGGGGGTAGCGAATGCATGCGATATTTGCAATTTGTTCTCTAGATTTTTCGAGACCAGGATATTTTATTGTTCGTTGGATTATGCGTCTGGCTGCCGGGGTACTGATTGCAACTCAATATTAATTCATTACTGAAAAGCATTATATTGAAATGGTCAGGGAACCCTCAGATGTGTAATTTACTTGTCATGAAACTGTCTTTTAAAAAAAATATCTTCCTGTAATCGTAATCGCTGTGTCATGGGGGACTTTAGAAACATTAAAACAACGGACACATAGAACCCGGACTCGGGGCAATCATTTGTAGTGTAAATATACGATACATAAAAAAGGTGTCAAAATATTCCGATTATCCCTACAACTTAACGTAGCAAAGCACAATTTTAGACATCAAGCAGTGAGGTTATTCAATAGGCTACCTGAACATATTAAGAACGCACTTTTTACTTTTAAATACGATGTTATAGATTTCCTGTTGGATAAATGTCCATATAGTATTTGACAGTTGTAATCATTATAAATGATTAAGTAGTTTTTAGTTTATTAGCCTTATTTTAGTTTCATCTCAAGTATAAATATCAAATTTATAACAGAATGACACAACCTCTATAACTATGAGTGATTAATCCTTTTTACATCAGTTTTTCAAGCCGCCTAAGAAGTAACATTTCTCCAGATTATTGAAGTCACCAACCTACAATCTTCACATAAAATTAAAGAACAACAAAGATGTTTTCCGGGTGCAAATGAAAGGAACGAAATAAAGTGTCACGTAGGTAAAGCGCTTACTGCTTTGTTCGTTCGGATTTGCATCCGGTGTTAAGTATCGAGGAATTCCAATTTAGTACTAGACTGCAGATTTAATCTAAAAAGCCATTGTCAAACGGATAAACGGTGTCAGGTAAAGCGCCAAATATTTCGTTTAAATATTAGCCCAAAGACTACGCTACTTCTATACTGATAGACGATAGTATATAGAGGTAATATTTGTTTGTTCATTTATAGTAGCACTTGACTGCTGGAATGACGTCTACGTCATCCCAGCAGTCAGTCAGTCATGTTTGTACAGTCCCCCGCGTCACAGAAAATATTCCTAATGTAGCCCTTTCTTTTTATAAAAACAAACAGAACTAACTCGACGGCGAAGTGGTAGTCAATAAGACTGCTGTGCGTGTGCTAGTGTTAGTGTTTTTTGTTAAGAACTTGTCTGGCACTGCAGAAGACTCGCCCTCTGTAACGTGATACCTTAAAATAATAGTTAGCGAAATATGATTATACATATATCTACTTCTTCAGAAATATATAGGCGTGAGACTATAAATGTATGGTTCTTTATTATGTGTTCTTTCGCCGGTAACGTAGACATCAAGATTTATATATGTTTATGACGTTCTAATCTTTCTTTATAGTTTACCCTCTGATATCCCAGCCTTAGTCGTAAAAACTACGGTAAAGAATCACTATCCGTAACATTATATTTACAATTTAAACTGATATAAGCTACGATTATAAACCGTGTCGCTAATGAGTTAGATAACACGAGTATTTGATGTATTTATTGATAATTTAGAAACTGGTTTGGTCCGCTCTCTACGCATTAGGCGTTTTTTTATTCATGCGAAATAACGCGGTCGTTGACTGCGGTTTTAGAGATATTCGACAAGTTAATACCTATTAGTTGCATGCCCAAGGAATAAGGCAAATCCAACGTATCAAGGTTCAATAGCCTAGATTCCAGGATAGGCCTGGACAATTCAAGGACAGGCGCCCATAAATATATTCTATCACAAACACACAACACCATCTAGCCCAAAATAAGCAGAGCTTGTACTATGGGTACTAAACAATGGATAAACATACATACATACTTTTTTTTTGTAAATGCCTACATATTATACATTGAAACACCCAGACCAAGACAAGCATCCATGTTCATACTCACAAATGTTTGACTTGTGCGGGCATGTCGAGGCTGACAAATCTCATGTCATGCGCCTATAGATATAGGTATGAAACTATGTATGTATGTGATATGAAAACCAAGCAACTAATCGGTGTAGGTCTACTACGTCATAATTCGAGGTCAAAATTTAGAATTAAGTGCGTACGGTGCGTACTTGCAAATAGGGGCGCCTTTAAAACACTGAGTACCCCTGTCCAACTTTTATGAGTAAAGCTTAGCTAGGTAACATTTACGCTCTATTGCGTAGTTAGTAAGCCAAAATTCCACAAAATGACGCGGCTAGAATAACTTTACTTTATTATAATTAAATTTTGCTTTCTAAATGCAGTAAAATCTGAGAGCTTTGGGTAATTTATTACACGAAATTACACCTAGATGACTGCGGGAGATGCAGCCAAGGTCTATAGTACCCGGTACACCGTCCTAGCTTTAATATTCTTGAAGGTTTTTTTATACAACCTGCTAAAGAGGCCAATAGGTTTATCTGATGAAGTATCAACCTTTTATTGGAAACAGACGTAAGAGTAGTGACACTGCCATTGCTTTCATGCAGGTTGAAGAGTTCTCGAGGCTTTTATACTTAAGTCTTCCGTGCCTATTCTATCCTCCCATATTTTTATTGTTATAGTTTTGGTTTTGCTAGTGTACATTGACTACAGTATTCGCTTATTATCCTAGTGGTCATGGATAAAGGTGCCAAATGTTTGTACAAGTTATTCCTATCTTCGGGACTATATAAACAAGTGAGATTCGGCAATGAATTGCCGTAAATCTTAGAGTTCGAAAAAATGGTTCAAGTAATATGCAAAGGTCACGGACGATTGTGGACCACGTGACCTTGAGGTCACAGCTCAAAGATCATAGTCATTTCGGGGGTATATCGACTATGCTGAGTCGAATGGCGTTGACCGCGAGTCTCTAGCTCTTACGGTTCTTGAGTTAAAAGTTGTATAACATACAGGACGGACGGACGGACAAAGCTGTTGTTTAAGAGTTTTTACGAACTCTAAAAATGGAATGATTCATGTAACTCCTATGTATGTTGACTGCACGGATGGCGTAATGGTTTAAGTGGTCGCCACACCGCTGCGACTGCGCCGAGTGGTGTGGGTTCGAATCCCACACGGGACAAAAATTTGTGTGATCCACAAACGGTTGTTCCGATTCTGAATGTTCTTTGTGTCCGTTATTTGAATGTTTGTAAAATCCCCCGCTATACTGGAATTATTCCTACTGCGGGAGTAGTCTTTAAAAAGAAAAAAAAAAAAAAAAAAAAAAAAAAAAAAAGCAAGAAGAAATAAAATGTTTATCATAACTAGTTTACATTACCACCACTCATAATGGGTGTTACATACATCTCCATCAAAGCAATGAGGGTATCTCCACAAAGGATTAAATAAGGACTTTCTTCGACATTCATATTTATTTCAAAATGATTACTAAACTCGGTTCATTTCGATTAAATCGAAATCATCCTGATTGTTTCGGATCATGTTTCATAGCGGAAAATCGGCTAATATGATCATAAATCATTTATTTTAGGCCAAATTCACGTGACGTGGACAATTTCACGACTGATTTCCGAAATACAAGATAATACCCGATTACATAGTCACGATTGTCACGAACTATATTGTTTATGGGACAATGCATTATGATTATTATCAGATTTAGATATGGCCAACTGTTAAGCTGTTTTATTGTAGTTTAATTTTTAATTTTTGCATACAATGCCGATTGAGTGTATCAAGATGAAAATTGAATCGAGGTTTCTATATATGGAGCCTTTATGAGTCATATTGTCGTTGGGTTAGTGGCTAGTATATACGGCTGTGGATCGTGTGGTCCCGAGTATAAATTCCAGGTCAGACAAAAAGTTATATGATATGTTTTTTTTTTTTTTTTTGAAAATTTCATTCTTATACCTATCGTAATATCAAGAGTTGCTTAGGTGTCTGATATAATCCCAGTCGTGTAAGTTTACCGTCCTATCGATTTACGTGCGGTAGAAATAGAGAGTGCTTTTGTGGTAACGCATGCGTTACAATATGCTGCGCAGAATTTTATATAATTCTATGGCGAATCTCTCTGTTGAGATTGGCCGTTGTAGCTGAAATTTGATTTGCGCGGAATATTGTTTATTTCATGGGCGATTTATTTATTTATTCATCATCATTTATTTATTATGTGAAGCAGCGATAGCGCAGTGGGGAGACCAACAGACTGTAATGCAGAGGGTCTCGGGTTCGAACCCACGTCGCGCACCTCTGACTTTCGGAAGTTATATGACTTTTCGAAATTATGTGCGTATTGATTGATAATTATCGCCTGCTCCGTGCTTCGGAGAGCACGTTAAGCCGTCGGTCCCGGCTGCCATGAACATCTATGGCAGTCGTTATTGGGAAAGCCAGTACCCTCTAATATCCTGACACTGGTCTAGCCTTAGGGTATCGTTAGCCTTCGGGTTGCGGAGGTCAGGTGGCAGGCGCTCCGTGTAAAAACTGATATCCAGTCAAATCCGGTTAGACCAGAAAAGCCGACCCCAACTGACTTGGGAATAATAAAGGCTAAGGGAGAAGAAGGATTTATTTATTATGTGTAATTAAACGGTCATGTTAATACTTGTTAGGGTCTTAATGTGAGTAAATATTGTTTTATTAGTGTCGCAAAAACATCTATCGTGGATATTAATATGGCGGTTTTAATTTCGACTTAGAACAGTAATGTAGTCTATTTTTATTTTATTATTACTTGCACCCAAAATAAATTAATAAAAAAGTAAAAGGTTAGGACTAACTACCTCGTTTCTATTTTCAACGTCACGAATCACTGTGCTTGGATTTCATTCATGTATTCAGCAAAGTGATCTGTTGTTGCAAAGACACTTTTGAAGACGGGGAGGAATGAGATACAGAGCGCTGTTTGATAGTAATTTATAGACAATCTCGAGCGATAAATTTAGAAACTTTAAAAATAATGACGTGGGATAGAAGTATTGTTTGACAGAAAATGTTAGTAGGTTCTCTGTTCTTTGTTGCCTATAACTAGGTACTTAATATGTTTTAGTTGTTTATTTCTAATTAAAAGAAACAGCAGTTCTTCTATCCGTCTTTAGTTACATTCTAACCAGCTCTTATTTCTATTTTATAAATCCGTTTTTTTTATCTTTATAATAAAAAGAGTTTAAACAGAGACTCTTTTTTGTAGTTACTACTTTACGTTATCTATATAAACTTATGGAAATCCCATTACACGATTGCCAACTTATAGGCATTATACCTTGCTCAGCTTAAGGGTGAATGAACACGGTATATTTATTGTTAGCAAATCGTAAATGCCGATGGAAACGAGACAAAATCACGCCAGTCGGGAACACATTTAAGCCGTTCACTGAAAATTATACATTGTACGGAGATGAGCTTTTAACAAGAAACTTTATGGCAGCTACCCAAAATAAAGCCATGTTAATATTCTCAATGTTTTTCATCATGAAATTATTTTTCTTTATATACATTTTATGGCATTTTACAGAGTTTATTTTCAACATGATTAATGAATATAATCAGTATGCACGTGAATATAATTTTCTTGTTAATTAATATTTACGTTATCACTTTTACATTTATTATTAGTTAACTAGCTTTTTCTCTCGACTTCTTACGCGTGGCATTAAAAAGAAGAGGTACCCACCTATCTAAATTTCCTTTCTTTGCGTGTAAAATGAAGCTGGTCTACACACATAAAATATATTTCATGATTAGCACGCGACTTCTAGGCATCGCGACGTATTGAGAGATGAAACATGCACCAGATTTTAAGTAAGACCATCAGCAATATAACAGTGAAAACCGCATTCAACTTGTGGCCCTATATACATATATCCCCAATGATATTTTCTCAAAAATCTACTATGTACGTCTGTACAGTCGACCAAGAAAGTGATCTACCAGTTTTGACAAAAGTTTCTGTGAGATCAAATTATCGCTAAGGTTGACTTTTCGTACGAAGTGTGTTAGCTGTGCTAATTCAAACTTGACACATTGCATGACGTAAATATAATACATGGTAAAGAGACCAATGACATAATATTATTGCAAGGGGAAATCGACCTTGTTGTTTTATGACGTTCAAATGAACTTCATCCGTAGGGTGGTAGACCACATTTTGGGCCGACTATACATTAACCAGGTACAATTATATTATCTGTACATGTATGAACAAAATATGCAATTGGCCAAAAAGATAGA
Source organism: Catocala fraxini (assembly GCA_930367265.1). NCBI lineage: Eukaryota > Metazoa > Arthropoda > Insecta > Lepidoptera > Erebidae > Catocala > Catocala fraxini. The sequence continues at coordinate 9,526,051 of OV884040.1, read as the reverse complement.
CAGCCCAACAAAATATTTTAAATGGCGTTTAGCTGTTGTTTACAAACACTTACGCCTATGTTCGAAAAGGTAGTCAGAGGATACTTACAGCCATGTTTTGCATATCACGTAATATAGGCGAGTCTATTACCATAAACCAGCACATTACCAGAAGTCATACTGTTATTGAGAATATCCTAACAGAAAATTTTATAGCCTCACATTTAGGCATCAAGCTAGGTTTCATGTAATCGGTGGCAAAGTTATGCTAAGGGGCATTAAGGTCTAATAATTATGTAACGTAAGTAGCGACGCAGTTGACGCATTAACTACTGGTATTAACTCGGTATACGAAGCAGCATCCAGTTAGCTCTCTGCTACCGGATAATATACATAAAACAAGCTTAATCTAGCAACACATCAAGGCTGAACCGTTATTTATCCCCACATACTCAATAGGCCGTCCGTAATTAGCGAGTTAATGCAATATAGTTTTTGCTCAAAGATATATAAGTATAAGGAAACATCCGGGGACATAAGTATATAAGTTTAGTATATAAGTCTAGTATATAGAATATAGTGTTACATTTATGCGAATGTTATACATTGAAGTTTAACTACTTTATACGAATTTTATCGCGTTGTTTATGTTCTTGGAGTCTCCCCGTGAACATGGCTACTGTAAAGCGACCAAATCATCGGGGAAAGTATAAACTTAAGTATAAATAGATTTAATAATTTAAATAGCTTAAATTGTAGTTAAATTTAATAGTAGTATATAGTGTCATAGTTTTAAAATTATGTAATCAAACTGTTTTAAAACGAGATGGGTGTAAAAACCCAGGATTCAACCGCTTCGTTTTCTTTTTTTCAAAAGCCTCTCTGTTGGTGGATATCCCCGTCCGTATGACCTTGTGAATCCTATATCTCGGGGGTCGTTTGACACACAGGGCCCATATTCAAACTCGACCGAGGTATGACCCCAAGATGTCTGCACACCAAGTAACAAGTCAATATTTTTCCAATTAAAATATGTGACCCCTGTATCTCTGGGTCTTTTGACCGCCAGGGTCCATTTTCAAACTCGACCGAGGGATGACCCCAGGTGTTTGCACACCAAGTTACAAATCAATCGGTCCAGTGGTTCCGGAGCTATGCCTGTTACTAACAAACTGTCACTAACAGACAGACACACAGACCCACATAGTGTTTTCATCAACCTCTTCCTTCGAAGAAGTCTCAGAGGTTAATAAGTATATAGTCTATTTTCTATGACTGTAGGGATGACGTGTAAGTGATCGCCTCGCCAGTGCCACTACGCCGAGTGCTTTGGGTTCGCATCCTACACGGAACAAAAAATTAAGTGGTCAACAAATAGTTGTTCCGAGTCTGGGTTTTCTTTGTGGAAACAAAGATACAAGCAACGATGCTTGAATCTTTAATTAGTTCCCTGCACTGCAAAGATTTCTAGTGAGTTATCTTTAAAAAGCTAGTCACAGTCTTGAGTACTACTTTGCGTTTATATCTACATATATAAGTTTGTATTAACATACATACATACATACATAGATTCACACCTGTTTCCCAGAGGGGTAGGCAGTTAACAAAAAACAATAAGTAGGTATTATAATCACGAATAAAAATATAACATCCTTCTGTTTTTTATTATTCATCAAATGAAGGCACTTAAACAGCTGATGACTATTCTTAATTGAGTTCACAAATTGGTTTGAATTATAATTTATGTGAAAAGTATTATCTTCTCTCTTAGCCTTTATTATTCCCAAGTCACTTGGGGTCGGCTTTTCTGGTCTAACCGGATTTGACTGGATATCAGTTTTTACACGGAGCGGCTGCCACCTGACCTCCGCAACCCGAAGGCTAACGATACCCTAAGGCTAGACCAGTGTCAGAATATTAGAGGGTACTGACTTTCCCAATAACGACTGCCATAGATGTTCATGGCAGCCGGGACCGACGGCTTAACGTGCTCTCCGAGGCACGGAGCAGGCGATAATTGTCAATCAATACGCACATAATTTCGAAAAGTCATATAACTCCCGAAAGTCAGAGGTGCGCGACGTGGGTTCGAACCCGAGACCCTCTGCATTGCAGTCTGTTGGTCTTCCCACTGAGCTATCGCTGCTCTATGTGAAAAGTATTATATAAACATAAAATTAGTTGTTAGCCTGTTTTATCTTTACAATAATGTTTGCGGGATATAATATTACATGTGATTAAAAAAAAGTGTAATTAAAAAAAATACAGGTTTAGGTTTAAAGATCTTTATTGTCACTAGCACAATTCGTCACTTAGGACGTGTGCACACCACATTTTTCAAACGCACCGTCGATGCGCGTTTTTAGCGGTACAGACGCGATAGCCGTCGTCGCGCGTTTTTAGCGATACAGACGCGATACGCACGCGAGTTAAACGCAGCCTGTAGACCTTTGCACACCTGTATAAATTCATTATGTGATAACATAACTAATAAAGAAATAATAATAACATGCCAATATCTATCATCGCATTCATTTAGCCTTAATATATCTTCACTGTTTGTATAACCTACTAAAATAAATTCACAAGTAATGTTAAATGTCGGTTTAGTTACACTGCGTGAAACGATAGACACAATGTAAGATTTTACCTATTTCATATATTGATTTGATATAGATTATTTTAAATCCATGCGTTCTAAAGAATAACAAATATCGACTTACAAAAGCTAATTATAAATGTATATTTAATTATTAACTTGAATGAGAAGTAAATAAATAAAGGTAATATAAGTAAATAAATAAATAATTACATTTATTTGGTGTATATAAATAGAGTTATTGATTTATGTAATAGACTTTTACATAAATTATAATTTGAACTAATTTGTAAACAACTCAATTATGTAAAGTTAATTGACTTCATTTGATAAGTTAAAAAAACAGAAGGCCATTACAATTTACGTTTTACATGATGCTTGATCATAATTTACATTGTTTTTTGTTAATGTAAATATAATAACATGTTTATACATGCATGGTATAAACGCAACATAATATTTAAGATGGAGTATCCAGAGGACATGGAGGCGAACTCAAAAATTTCGGACATAGGTAAATTCTAAATTCGCGCAATAATAAAGCGAATCTACTGTAACTTCGCTAGTTTAATAAAATTGAGAGGTCTCAGGTTTCATTTCTGGGTCGAGCGTTTTTTATGTTAGTTTTCGGATTTTCTGTAAAGATCAATTACCAGTAACTTACTATGCTTGCTGTCTATTGCGTGGAATCTAAACATAGTTGACGAAATATAGGTATTTTACACCTCTACCCGACCGTTTGAGTAAATACAAGCGCGATCCTGTAATATGTTATATTCATGCGAGTGTCACTTATAAACTTTTGTCACACTAAGGACCTTACCACATTATCTTAAAGCATCACAATGCGAGAACGAGACAAAGTTAAACACGCTGTGATGCGTTGTCTCGCTTGCTTTATCAGGTGGTTGTGCGGCACCAGGGGGGTATCATTCATGTGTTGTCGGGTTTTGGCCAAATTAGTCGTCGTGTTGCCAGCGTAGCAGTCAAAGATCATACTGCTGACAATACAGCGCTGCCTCAATAATGCTGGAACACCGAAGGAATACTAGATGACGCTATATACCTGCGTTTTTTATTGACTGCAGGTACTTAACTAGGCGGGTTTCTTCAGTTTGAATAATATCAAAGGCACGTTAGGCAAGGCAGTCCTATGATTTCTTCTATAATAAGCTCTATTGAAAACTTTTGCTTTGGGTAAATAAATGTTTCAGTACGGCTGTTCCTTACTTAATACGCTAGTGATGTTGTTTATACAATTCGTAATAAAGGTATGGTTCTATATTTCGAGCAGATTGTACCATGGTCACAGGCCAAACATCAAGAACTAAAATAGGTAAACAATATACATGATTCTGTTAATACCAGTTAAGTACGTCTATATATACATATATTATGTAATGTGAAAGTTCAACATTTATTAGACGTGGACATTTGTCTCTAGCGAAACCTTGAATTAATTATGAAAGGTGTATATAAAACTAAAAAAATGAGGCGTTTCAATCGAATAGAAAACTCGATACACAAAAATTTTAACAAAGTAGAAAACCAATTTGTGAATAGAATATTCTAAAATAAAATGCACTAAAAACTAAAAAATATAATGCATATTCTTGTGAGTAATTAAATTACTGTTATTAATGGAGACGGTGCCAGCCAGGGTAGGTTTGTAACTACTTAAATATAAAATGTCTCACTATAATTATAACATAACATTGGCATGTACAATTACACACATAGACGCAGCACGCGGCGCGGGCGACCAAATGAAAAGCACTAGCTATCAAATAAAAAAATAATTATTAAAATCGGTTCACCTAGAAAATAAGTTCTGGGGAAACACACACAAAAAAATAATTTCAAATTGAAAACGTCCTCTTATTTTTGAAGTCGGTTAAAAATACTTTTCGTAGTTATCGAGTTTACAAATTAATTTGATTTAAAGCGAGGAAAACGTATCTACTGACAGCACCAGACGTCGTGCTATTACCGAGAATATATTGACAAATAATATCTCAGTAATACTCCACATAACTCCGAACCTGAGACCTCATACACAATCGCATTCACTACCACTGCGGCCCCGCAGTAGGTTTAATTATGACCATTTACAAAACGAGTCGTGACATATTTCAATGTAATTCTGTCAAAACTACATGTGTACGCTAGTGTTGCGACAGTAAATGATGTTAATTGTCCGCTAGGGTTGCCCCTTGATTGCCGTTTGTTGTCGGCATTCATCAGCCGCATATTTTAACGGACAAAATGATGAATGGCCACTTCACTTCACACTAAACTAAGTCATTACAATTTTTGGGCGTCGAATTGCTCAATAGAAATGTTTGGGAGTACTAGCGGTTTATACAAATGTGTTGTGTCAAGGCTGTGTCGTGGGTGTTCATATGTTATTTATTAAAAAAACCTTACATAATTTGAAGCTTAATGACTTCTATGTGATTTAATAGTGTTGTGTTCGCAATCTGGTTTTATAAATAAGTTAAAAGTTCGCAGCGGTTTGAACATCTTTTTTTATTAATGATGTACCTGCTATAATTAATATCTATGCTAATATAAGAGAGATCGTTTGTTTGTTTGAATGCATAAATTCGTACTTTTCTTTTGGAAGGATAAAAGGCTTTATAGAGATGGAATATTTATATAAAGTATTCCTTAAGTAAAGATTATCCGAAATTTATCTACAGAGTGATAGGCAGTTTGAAGTTAAATGAAGAACCATGATATTAAGATCAAGATTTCGTAGAAATATTTTAAAACTAATTAAAAACAGTAGGTATTACTGTTTTCAATTAACCTTAAAGGAGTGAATTGACGGGTTTAGAGTTTCTACTTTTACCTTTACCTTACCTAACTTTTTTAACCGTGGCTTTGCCCGCCTGAATCCTGCGAGAGTGTATTCCGGGATTGTTATCTATGTGATGACATGGTTTATAGTTATATATGCCAAGTTTTATCCAAATATTTTCAAAAGTTTATGCTTCTTTGAGGAATAAGCATTCAGCTTCTATATACATATGTATCTTTATAGCTTTCACATTTCTAATTTAAGTGGAACAGTAACATTTTTAAATACGGTTTTATTAGGTAACTTGAAACCACTTCAATACTACTTTAAATATAAATAATACACGAGGGTTTTAGAAATGACTAACGGGATAACTATAGCCTAATGAGAAAATCAAACTGGCACGCAATGTTCCCGAGTTCGATCCTATGGCATCGCAGTCTTTTAGAAGTCATGTGCGTATTAAAAGTAACACTTATGAACATCATAGGGTAGATGGGGTTAGTAAATAACAGCCTTACTATAAAAATATCGATAAACATTGCTTAGCTATCTCTTATCTAAGAAGCTCTCATGCCTTTAATCGATGCATAAATTTCTTTACTTATAAACCAATTTTAATGGTCTCTGCTAGCTATCACCTATAGCTCGCAAAAACACGAAACACAATTATATTCTTGCAACATTTTGCAGTCAGCATAGAGCATGACCAAACTTATTTACTAAATAATGCAATTGAAGTGATACATCATCTATAATAAACAATTTTTTAGGTTTCAACATCTGTGGCGTCGCGGCTTTAACTTGGTCTTTAACAGATGGCGTGCTGAATTTTTCTTTAGGTAATTCTAAGAGTTTGATTATTGAAAGAGTATATTATCACTTCGCTCAAATATAATACCAGCTAACTATAAGAAAATAAATTAGTCGTCTGGTTTGTATGATAGAGACAGAAATAAAAATATCAATTTTAGCAATTTGGAATAAACAATTAGGTATACAGTGTATTTTTAAATACACATAATCATAACGAACTGCTGCGTATTCTAATGAATAATAACAACAATACTATGCTTTCTTAAAAAGTACATTTACTAACAATTATAAACAAAATAAGTACCAGTGTTCTTCAGTTTCTGATTGCTTTTTTCGATTATATTTTTGCAATGTTGTTGCAATTTTTGCATTTTTACAAATCACGAATGGATTACTCATGATAGAAGTATATTAGCAAATCACTATTAAAATTTAAATCACATAGCACATATTTTCTTTTATGATAATATGATATCTGATACGATATCATATTATTGTAAAAAATGCATCGCAAAAATCGTAAAGCGGATTCAACCACACTTTATAGATCTTCTTTCGTCTTCTCTAAGCTGCAAAATTTTAAATTATTTGATATTATTGGGAAAATCACGCAGTACGAAGAAAACTGTTCTCAACCATTTTTCCTTCAAAAAGTTTTGATCTACGATATACCACCTATTTAATTTTTATGTAATTATTATTTTCGAAAACGATTGACGTTAATGTCAGATCTGTCGCCGCTGATTGGAAAATCTGACATATTGTCTAGCTAGGTTTAAACAAGGGACCCCCGCTGTTTAGATTTCTGTACTGTTTAGCTATTGATAAACTTACTCTTAGCGCTAACTAATGTTTATAAGTAAGATTTCTCATGAACAGTCGCTATATAGTAGATAATTATCTGTAAAATATTTAAAATAGGTTTATAAGTAAGACGGTAAATAGTTAATTATCGCTTGCCTTACAGCAAAGGAAAAATTCAAATCGAATCTTGCATGTCTGATAGTTGGTCTATTGAGCCAGTGTGATGGACTATGCCTTAACCCTTCTCCTAATAAGAAGAGGCCCATGCCCAGCAGTGGGACAGGTTATAAACAGGACTGATACTATAATTATAAGTAGAGATTATAAGCTACTTCGCATGTAGGCAAAGCCGCGGGCACCGACAATGCTATAATCTGCTGTCTATAATTTGCCTTATCTATCCATTAATATTTCGCAGACTAACTAAAAACAGTCAATTATGTACTTTATTTTTAACAGGTTAAACTGTGTTTTAATTTAACAAAAAAGTAGTTAGGTAAACGGATATAAATTCCTTAAAACCTGCTTGTTAGCATTCCAAATACGAGTTTGGGATGATCCTATTTTATCGTACCAACATATATAGTCCCGACGCCTACTTCTACCTCCAAAGGTCCCACATAAAAGGCGGCCATTATCTTTTTTGCCTGTCAAAATGACTACACTATGCCTGATGGTAAGCAGTAAGATAGTCTACGAGCAGCATCCTCCACATCACGTTCTCGTTACAACAGAAGTAGTGCCGATGTCTCTACTTTAACGGCGTAAGGGAGTGCTTTTACACGCCCCGCTTGAAGGACCCAGTATAGAAAGAAGAAGGAATGATTGCCTCCATCGAGCACAGTTACAGACTCCGTACTGTTACTCAGAAAGAAAGAAAGAAAAAAGAACATTTTATCCGACCTGAAAACTGGATACAAGGCCTTATGCACAGCTGTTGCATGCAGTATTGCACTGCCACCGTATGCGAGGCAGACTTTAATGTATAAAAGAACTAGCGACCCGCTCTGGCTTCGCACGGATGGTACAAAACCTTAACAAATTATACACCTAAACCATCCTCATGAATCACTCTGTCTATTGGTGAAAACCGCATGAAAAGTTCAGTAGTTTTTGAGTTTATCGCGAACAGACAGACAGACGCGGCGGAGGACTTTGTTTTATAATATGTAGTGATATTTATAACTTATGTTTTAAATTATAATAGTTTCCTGATGCAAATATAGAAAGGCTTTTCCATATTTGTATGACAAAACAAGTTTTAGTTCTGAAGTCAGCTTGGAATTGGTAAACTGTAAACTGTTTTGTTATTTTGGTTGTAGCCATATAAAACAGCCTTATGTGAAAGGATTTTGATGCATAAAGTATACAAGAAATGTGTGGTCATATTAGTATTTGACTGAATGGATGGCGTAGTGGTTTAAGTGGTAGTGGTGCTATTGCGTCGAGTGTTGTGACTTCGTCTCCACACGGGATAGAAAAATATGTTTTTTACAAATACTAGTTATTCTAAGTCGGATTGTTCCCTGTGTCTGTTTCTTGAATGCTGGTCCTCCGAATCAGAATCAGGAATACGTATCAGGTATTATTACTAGTACAAATGTTGTCTATAAACTGCCATTTGGATCACTTAGTCAGTAACAAAATGCTGAATCACCTTTACTTATAACTACAAAATTATGTATAATTAATATAAATTACGAAAATTGCGCAGACGGATGAGTATGAAATTTGGCACAGTTAAAGTTTATTTGGAGAAGGAGGTGCGAATCCTAATATTTATATAAAATTTGTTTTAGAAATACATTAATTTAATGAAAAACACTATACGCACACAACCATGCGTTTGACAAAAACAGTCGAATCCTGTTCGGAGTATTTGATGTAATACTATTCTTCGTAACTATGGTTACATAATATATCAAATAACATATATCTGCAGTATCTTACAGGCAACCTTTGGGCGGATAGGAATGATATATATTTTTTATCTATTTATATTATAAGATATTTACGTATTTATATGAAACTATTAAACTTAAAATTGAAATCAATTTTATTATGGTCCAATTTCGACCACTAGGCGACTGCTAGTACATATAATAAGGCTGATGTCAAGTTACGGAACTACGTTTCGCTACAATATAAATTCTAAAACAGAATATTTTATGACTTAATTAAAGTCATAAAATATTCTGTTAGAATTTATATTGTTTACGATTGCGTTAAAATAACATGTGCGGTTCTCATTAATGATTAATTAATTCATAGTAAGATAATGCTGCAATATAATTTTGTATAGGCTAGTAGATTGTCCTGTGGCTGTACCGTGACATACGTAAAATCGAAGCCATGTTTTATATAATTTTGTCTAGCAGACTTGGCGATGTGTTGGTGTCCTCTACGTAAATAGCGTCGTTGGTGAATTGTAGCCTACGAGGGCGACGTTAGTTGGCGATTACTTAAAAGTAAATATTGATAGGGTATTTTAGGTAAGACATAGAAGACAGCTATAGCCTGGTAAAAAGACCAGACTGACACGTAGAGGTCTTGAGTTCGGACCGACGACACGCATCTCGGATTACCCACTCACCAAATATAATTTATTTGCGTATTTTATCGTTATTTAACGCTTGCTTTAAGGGTGACAAAAATCATCGCGAGATTATCTACATTTCTGTTGATGACTGGACCAGGATGGTGGCTGGTGAGAATAATAATATATTTATGATCCAGAAGAGGAACTCTTTAAAAAAACAAATTGGAAATAACCTAAAGATAATTTATTTCTCAGTTTAAGCAATTATAACTTCAACATAATCAAAATAAAACACTTGTTAGCAACCAATTAAAAGTACTCACAATTTTTACACACACTGAACTGATAATCAACACTTTCACCAACTCACAAGTCGCGTCGATAACGACCTATCCGTTCGAGATACAAAATACGAATGCGCGATCTGTTTTTTTTTGTTTGTATTAGTTGTTAGCCTCAGATGGCTTTTACAACTTTTCGCGGACTGTGGGTGAGCGCAGAGGGCTCCCAACCCGTTAGTGCGCGCTCTAAACTCGGCGCGCGCTTTATATATTATATATTATTTATATATTATTTTTATTTAGGCGTTGGAACTGGCATAACAGATGTTTCCTAACTATATACAATTTAATAATACTATATATTTATTTCTCACCGCAATATTAACTATATAGCTTAAGTTGTAGTAGCCGAAATGATAAGGCTAATATTTGAGGCTTAAAAGTAGTGGGTTTGAATCCTATCCATTGCACTACTGCTGTGATCCCACTTCTAATACAAACATATAAGCTAAGAGAGGCTAACAAGAAATCGAGACACTTTTAGCCCAATTTGATAGTAATCTTTTATGATATTATATATTAAATAATATTATAATAAAAGTTGTTTACGTAAATTTGATTCTATCTATATGTAGATCGGATATAGTTTTATTAAAATTTCCGATACGTAACCAAATTGCTAGTCTCTCGGCGCAAAATAGCGTAACGTAAATTTTGTAAGGCAATGAATACCAAATATCTTGGAAAAAGCTTAGACACGGGCGAGATCATTAATTACCTGCGTCGATAGGGTAGCTATATTATTTAAAGATATTTGAACATACATATATAGCTTGATATCTTCCGATATTTCCCGAAGGGGTAGGTAGCATTGTGTTACATCTACATTTACTCAACTACGATTTTAGGTTCCAAGTAATAGGGAGAAGGCCTGTTACTGTTTACCAAGCATACTGCCAGGCTGCGTGCTGATGGTAATGTCCAAACATATGAACTCAAACACTGCCTAATCTAGGTATCAAACTACGGCAATTGTAATTGGTTTCAAATATATTTGTAAACCTATGCCAAGAGTTAGGCAATATGTATCACCTACATTTTGCTAGGCAACTTTACCTTATTTATAATATGTGTAATATGAGATCACTGCAAACTAGAAGGATTATATTCGGACATATCAAAAATAACTTTATCATATTCAACGCCGTCGGGTAATAAATAACCGCAAGCAATACATTTTCTATTAGTATTGTGTAGGCTATATTGCATTCAATATGTTAATAGTTTGGTTACTCTGGCACCTAATCCCACAACCTTCTAAATCGTCACTAAAACAGATTGTACAAACTAATAATCAATTACTAAGGCAAGTTTGACGAAAGAAAAGATTAATAGGCTCAAATTATTAAAAAAAACTTGAAATATGGCGGTGCTCTATCCGACATCTAATCCGATAAACGTGGGATGAAAATTAATAAATCTCACCAAGTGTAAATGTTGGCTGGCGAATTCGTTTTATCTACTTAAATTACTAACAATTTTTATTCGGCGACAATTTCGCGATACATTTACTTGTAAACCCTTATTTTTCTTTTTTATTACTTGCGTTATTCTATCGGTAAATATATCTGTAATGGACAAAATAGATTTATTGCTCAGTTCGCGTAAATTTGTTTCGATACGTTTTCATTTTCTAATTTTATGGCGATACCGTAAATTATTTGTTAAGTGTTTATAAATATAAATTATAGATATAATATAAGTGCTGATAAATATTAATTGATTCAGATGATATATTTAAATACATATATTTACGGTAGATGTTAACCATTAAATGCTTTTATGTTATATATATTGCAAACATAATATGGACCAGTAAAATAAACAAAATATTATTACTTTATTTTTCTTGGACCCGATTGGTCTTTCAGATCAATTTCGTTTACAAATACATATATTTAAAATAGTTAACATGTATTTTAAATTCGCCGCAATGTTGTATAATACCGGTCTTTTTTATAAACACAACTTACAAGAAGCTTGTAACATCGTTATAAGAAAATTTCTAAAAAGTTCATAAGATGCATAAAATCTCCAACATTATCTTATAAAAAAGCTGTAGATAATAATAATAATAATAATAATAATAATATAGCTTTATTTCGGACCAATGAATCCATAGACTGTTAGTAGATAATGAAAATTGCCATATATTATAAATCATATTTTTAAGAACGCAGACTCGCTGTCAGAGTAGCGTAGGTTTTGAAAGGCTGAGCACAAAAATACAAAAATGTGTTAACTAACGACCAAACGCATGTTGACTGCCGGTTGATTGCATTAGCAACAACCGATCAAACCCTTTGACATGAGTTAATATTGCATGCCTTGATTAGGCTTTTAGAAGTTGATTATTACGGAGTATTTTAATTACATAATATTAATAGCCTTTTTTATGGAATCTATGATATGAAGGCTGCTTTATGTTAATACATGGTTCCAAATGGTTGTTATTGAAGATTATATTGATAGACTATTTGATTTACCAATTCCTAGTATTTCCGTTAATCCTCTAGCTAAGCTGGAATGCTTGTGTTAGGAGCGGGTTTGCGTTGGTATCTTATGTAAGTGGGTAACGAAACCACGACCTCTCGATTGCAAGGCATTAGGCCTTATCTATTGGACTACCGCGTGATATTGTATTAGCGTTTATATTATAAAGCATATACCTAATATGAATATTCAATAAAATGCTGTTTATAAAATTTCTCACTACGCGACACCTGTCTCCTTTAAGAATGATACAGCTTGCTGGCCAAGTGCCAATGTGCGAGTCGCACATCTTCGAAAATATTATGGAAAATTCAATGCCTACATGTATCGAGAGGAAATGCTTACGATATATTCCTTCACGGTTAAACGAGCGGTAGTGAAATTCTATACTAATATGATAAAAGCGGTTTGTATGGAGGATTTAAACTCTGAAACTACTAAGCTGAAACTAAAATTATTTTGTGAATAGAAAGCTGCACATTTTGTTTTTGGATAATGCTGCTCCCGCCCTAGGTACTCCTATTAGGATATGCTCCTTGGGTGGGAGTAGTTGTTTGAATGTTTGTAAAGATCCTCGTGACATAGGTGTCGCGAGGATCTTTAGAAACATTCAAACAACGGACCCAAAAATCATCAGGTCTCGGAACAACTTCTTGTAAATCACAAAAACAATTGTCACGTGTGGGCTTTCGAACTCATTACTGTCGGGGTAGTGGCAAAGGCAAACACTTAAACTACTCTACTACTACTCCATCCAGTAATTTAGGTTGAATGATATACAGCAGCTGATTTTAAATTAACGTACTAGTAGAGCGCTGCTGTTTTAGTATGAATGGGGCGACTGGAAAACTTTCCTTCAACCGCCACCCCGTCCCTTTCATATAGGCTATGAAAACTGCTTATTATCAGGTAGCTTATCGGATGCTTGGATTACGGAAGGCATCGCCTTGATTGTCGTTTCTTAGTATTGTTTTTGTGGTGTTACAAACAGCCATGTCTAGCATCGGTTGTTATCGCCAATCATCATATGGATGCCACCAGCATCAATAAAAATAATATTTCTCTGTAATGAGTGACAAATATATTTAAATTTAAAAATGTGTTATGATACCTAGACGATACAGGATCGACTGTACAAAATTGCGAGCAAATATAACTCCGGTATTTCGTATTCTACATGTTGATATAAAAGTAAAGCAAGAATCACAAGAATGTATAATCTTATAAACACGTGTACATACCAGCATCTTGTTGTTTCTCAGAACCGCTAAATTTAATACTTAACTCTACTAAAGAATAAATAGTATTATGCCTCTACGTATAAGTTCGTATATTCGAATTTCGGGAGGTATACTATCCATGTTTGCCTCGGTGGAGCAGTGGTAGTGAATGCGACAGCTGTTCATGAGATTTCAGGTTCCTTTTATGGGTAAAACTGATTAGTGGAATTTCTTAATTTTTAACAGACGGCAATGCTATCTATTAGAAGATATATAAACATTAAATAGTTAATTATCGGTCGCTTTATCAGTGGAGGGAAATATTGTGAGGAATACCAGTCTCAGAGGTCTTTATAATGTTTTCAAAGATGTGTGAAATCGGCCAACATTTACTGATTGGCGTGGAACAGTTTATAACGGGGCTTATAATATTATATTATTAGGTCACTACCCATGCACTTTTTTCTCTACGTCTAATCAAGATTCCTATAAAAATTCCTATAAAAATTCAATAGGTAAAATTACATTTATATTTCGTAGATATACTAGTATATCGTTTAGTGCCTTCTTTGATTAGTTGCTTTGCCATAGTGACATGATGGTTGCTGTTTTTAATAAGGCAAAAGATACTAAGCCTCAAGTCAAATAAATGTACATTTAAAACAAAGTCAAATTTGAATTTGCCAAAAAAAATATTCATGAAATAGTTTGTATTAAAAATACAGCCGATTGTCTTCATAAAAACTCTACATTTAAGAGTAAAGAACAAATATTATATAATATAATTTTATTATAATGGTTTAGTACCATGGCCAGTATAATAGGCAAGTCTTATAAATACAAATGAATCAAGGGCGAGCTATGTTCAATGAAATTAAACACAAAAGGGAGCTTTGTTAGACGTAGGGCTGTCAAGCGTTATTATCGAAATTTTGTACACGTAACTTGGAAAATCTATAATTATCCGTAGCTATGAAGAGGCGGCGTGTAACATAAACGTGTGGTCATATCATAAAATCATTATTTGTCTTTACTAATATTACAAAGCGGCAAAATTTGCTTTTTTGTTTGGGTATTTGTAAGGATATAATTAAAAACTACTTAACCGATTTTAAATATTCTTTCACGGTTAGAAAGCTATGTCAAACCTCAGGGTGGCTGGAGGTCGTCTCGCGCCCTCCGGTTCTCCGGTCCTCCGGCTCTGCTGTTGGGGAGAGGGTTCAAACGCTCCCTCTCCCGCTCCGCCGCCTCCTTGATGGAAATAACTTCCTCACAAAAGGAGGCGACGGCGTTCCACGACCTCTCACTCCGGACCATAGACTGAACTACGGCCGGGAGCAAGAGGGCAACCAATCCGACTGCCGCGATCAACTCACGGCGCTGCGATGCCCAGGCGGGGCAAACCGCCAAAGTGTGCAGCGCCGTGTCCTCAACTACGTCGCGGCAGTCGCCGCAGTGGTGACAACCGGGCGTCTCTTGCCGGCGTATACGACACAGGAACTGGCCAAAACAACCGTGGCCAGTCATTACCTGTGTCAGCCGGAAGGTGAGGGCGCCATGCCGCCTCTCCAGCCACTCCTCAAACACGGGACTTACCGCCACGATCGTGGCGTGCCCGTACGATTACTAACATAATCTAACCTACTTTTACGCGAGCGATGTCGCCGGGCAAAAGCTAGTACATAATAAACAGATATGCTAGCAAAATCAAAATTGGGTTCCATTAGCTTTATTTTTCGAATACTGCTAATATGATGAAGATGATAGAAGACAAACCCAAACATAGTAGGTACCGTTATTTATTAATAAGATTCAGGCTTTAGTTGTCTAGGTTAGTCTATGTCTTTATAATTTTTTACTGACATTATCTGACATCTTAATTATTTATGATTCATTAATATATGTATATTCAGGAGACCTGAAATACAGGGTTTCCCTAGTTTAGGCTCCTGTCCACCCCTCATAATACGCTACTTGTTATATTTACCTTGCTACCTAGTGCTGCTACGATTTGATATATCACATTGTGCGAAATTGTAAAATTATGTTTGGTGGAAAATAAAACTAATTTTTATTTTAATATCGGTTGTTCTTTCTGCAAAATTTGCAGTTCACGTTGTCAATCAGTGTAAGTTTTTCTACGAGATAATTCCTGAATAGTTATAGGATTTTAGAAGTTACGGATTTTATTATACGACCCCGAAATATGTTGTGAACACGATCTGACGAGAATAGACAATCGAATATAGTAAATTAACTGTAGAAAAAGTAAAGGAGAAAAACACTGCGTTTATATATTTTATACTCATTATAATAATATTAAGAAGGTATTATATAAAATAATTTATTATTTTTTTAGGTATTATAAGTATATTCTTTGTAAAATTTCTGTACGTCATAAGACAGATTTAAAATATTTTCTTTCTTAAAAGAACACCTCTTTTATACGCAGCACTGAAAACTTTTTTAAACGTCGTAATTTTCTCAAGCGGCTTTCGCACGTTTCCTGGACGTCCATTAAAAATATGGTGGCAGGAAAAAGCCTACTGGAGGCAACCCTACTACAGGAAACTTTTCGTCGTAACAGATTTTCTTTGATCATTATCTTGTAAAATTGGTATATTTAATACTTTGACTCTCAATCACCATTTATTACTTGGTGATTAATAAATCATTATATTTTCGACATTTATTAGCGCTAGCGAAATTAGTTGTTGATTAAATTAATGAGGAATTTTGTAAGACAAGACGAATTATTGGGCTTATTTGTAATAAGACGGCTTGTGATGTATATTAAGAAATTCTTAGAAATAAGGTGTCTAAAAATCATGAGTTTTCATAGTTCGCGACGCACCTTGACTCATTTAGTTATCAGTTTGTTATCTAAAAATAACACAATCAAACTAGCGATGTGCAATTTGTACGGAAAAAGTAATTCGAATGTTACAAATTGTACGATCCTACATTCAAATGATGATTAATTCGTTGTCACTGAATATATTTAGATTTATTTTAATTTTAGTCATTTGATTTGTTGGCGCGTTTGAAATACTTTATAGGTTGTAGTTTATCACCGCATGAATAACCGATGGCGGTATCAATTAACATTCGTTTTTGTGTAGACCTATTTAATTAAACAGTCAATCAATAACAACGTTCAACCCTTCGAATTATTTATCAATCGCTATTATTTATATTTGCTTATATGTTATTTTGTATTGGGTATGTTTGTGTGGTTACATTACACTGAATAGTTACAAATGTTATAATATTCATGTTCTCTTAGTAAAGTTGTAGAGTCTTTCCGTCCCCTTTGTTCACGAATAATAAGCGGACCTTATTATACTGCCGCAGGCATCTGACTCAGTATAAACTAAGTCAGAGAACTTCGGGCGGCTCATGAAATCTGACATTAGTTTATTAAAACAAGAATAGAAGAAGGAAAGGTTGCTTCAATGGAAGCTGCTTTGCGATATAATACTTTTATGGACTAACAATAAATAATATAATAAATACTACAATGTTTTTAGTTGAGTATTCCAAGCATTTTGATTTTTGATTATACATTTCATCTGATATTTATAAGACCAGCCTGGAAAAGCCCACTTAATGGTAAGCCATTGCCAAAGCGCATGCAAATTGCAACATCAGCTATATTGCCGATATTTCGAAAAAATATAATATTTTAATAATTTATTTATTAAGTAGAAATACTCACTTTTATAATAAAATACACTTATAGACATTTGTCTGAACTTGGTTATACTTTTGTTTCGACCGAGAAAGAATTTACATACTATTTTCAGTTTAATAAATTATATTATAATACCTTTTATGATAAATTACAGGTAAAAATTAAAAGGAATAAAGTAAAGATATTTTTATTTATAATTTGGCTTAAAATATTACAAGCGTTACTTTTATATGTCATTAATTCATAACAAATGCATTTATTCTACGTGATAAACATCGCGGTTACCAGACATTCCACACGTTTATAATATCTTTACAGGATATCCTTAAATGTATTAAATATTACATACAAGTGTTACATACGTATATACATAGATTCACGCCTGTTTCCCCGAGGAGTAGGCAGAGACTACGGATTTCCATTTGCTACGATCCTGACACACTTCATTAGCTTCATTCACTTTCATCACTTGCCTCATACACGCTCGCCGGTTTAAGGTGCTGTTAACCTGGCTTTTATCCAGAACGTCTCCGATCTGATCGAGAAACGTTCGCCTAGGTCTTCCCCTTGCGACTGTTCCATTCATACTAACCTTATAAACTTTCTTAGTCAGTCTTTTCTCGTCCATTCTTTCTACATGCCCAAACCAGTTTAACATACCCTTTTCTATTCTTGTCACTATATCTACTTTGATGCCGCATTTGTCTTTAATCACACTATTCCTTATTCTATCTTTTAGAGTCTGTTTTATTATACCCCCCTAGCGGCGGCAAATAAAAGGACGGCCACGCCTGGATCGTGCGTAAACGGGTTGGAAGCCTTCTGTGCTCACCCACAGTCCGCGTAAAGTTCTCAAGGCCATCTAAGGCCAACAACTAACACACAAAAAAAAAGATAAAAATGATACATCGTCTTCCGACGGCTGCCGTTCCAAAGTTAAGTGGTCCACTTTGCTCCAGCCGGACCTCGCACCAAAGCCTTTATTGCTAGAACCACGCCCTGTTACTAATTGTGTAAATCTAGAATTAAAGATCGTGTAATTGCAAATTATAATTTCTGAATTATCTCCGCTTCATTGACTTTCCTGGTTAACCACGTTCTAAAATCGTGGCCGACAAAGCAGTACATTTTATAGGTTCTGTCAATAAATTTCTTTCCCTTGAGAACAGTACTTTTTTCTGAATGAAAGGTACCCTATGTCCTTTCTTGTACCCCTGGCAACGTGTGTGCGAAGTTTTGTGATGACCGGTCGAGTAGTTAAGGCGTGAAAGCGTAACAAACAGACATTCATTCGCATTTATAATATAAAGAGTTAGGATACTCTATACCCTGTTTCTTTATTGTAACTTGTTTTGTGAAGCAACTAAATAAATAACAGCTTGTATTGCATGGAAACCCGTCATCAGACGTATGTATCACCAATATTGATCATAATTTTGGACGCAATACGGTCCCAAAGGATGAGAAGAGTAACGCAAACGCTGGTGATTTTAGTCGATACGATGGAGTTTGGTTTGTAGATCAGTTTCGGCCGCATAGGCTCTTAGTGCGCGAACTAACACTACGGATAATGCTCAGCGCTTGGTTTCGTACTACAAACATTACTAAACGGATTATTTATAACGAATTATGCACGAATTGAAGTTTAGGCACAGTATTCCGTCAGTATATATTATAAAACAAAGTCCCCCGCCGCGTCTGTCTGTCTGTTTGCGATATACTAAAAAAATACTAAACGCATTTTCATGCGGTTTTCACCAATATACAGAGTGATTCACGAGGAGGCCTTACATGTATTATTCGAATATATTGAGAAAATGTAGGTTAATGTGCCTGATGCCGCGGGCAATTTCTAGTAATTAAATAAAATGTAACATACGAGCCGTATACTATGTAAATATCGTATTCTTTAAAACTTTGCCATTTTGAGAGGATGACGCCAAAAAATGCTAAACATGGAATATATTTAAAATGTGTATATATACCTAAGATGTCTTTAATCGCACAGATGACGTAGTGGCTTAAATGTTTGCCTCACCACTACCACTGCGTCAAGTTTGTGGGTTCGATCCCCACGCGTGACAGAAGAAAGCGAAAAAGAAAGTAAAAGAATCCATACAATTTTAATAAATCTGTTTAATATATAGGATTCTTTGGCTAACTAACGCTGACTAACTCAAAACAGCAAAAACTAACATTGCTTGATGTTTCGTATGATCATCTGTCTCTCAAATTCATGTAACATCGAAATAGCAAGAATTTTCACCATCAACTCCAGCAAAAAGCAACGCTAACCTAAAGCGTGCGATTGCTCTTAGCGCCGCCGCACAGAGTCGTGCCTTTACAAATTAAACAATGCTGTCAATTTTTGAAAGCAAACCATCTACGCGAACTTTTACGCGTATAAGGACTAAGGAGTTGAACACACTGAACGCAGTATAGGACGCTACGCGACGCAGTGCGGTGACCACGTTTGCTAAATTGTGCATGCATCTCCCAACATCTATACAATAATATGCACGGATCGTGATTGATTTTAGATCGCTAGTTCAGCATGACCGTGGTCAACCGCACCGCGTAAATTGCTAGCGTGGTGAGCAATACATACTGGATGCGGTGAGAGATGGTTTTTCAGCACTGTGCCGCTTCGCATCACATTCGGCGTTTCTTAGAGTGCGAACCAGTCAAATGAATGCATTTTGGCAATGAGGATAGAGTCTTAAATGCTTTGTAACTAAAACTGCCAGCTGTGGTGCCGAACGTCTTTTGTTATTCGTAGTAGTGTTAGTTCATAATATTATCAATATTTTGTCATATAAAGATAAATATAGATTTATTTGTTGAAACATGAATATGCAAACAAGTGTACAAAGGTAAAAATATAAAAAATACTTGCTCAGTCATGTTTTGCCGTTAAATAGTATAAACAAAAATTTATTTATTACGCGAAGAAAAATAAATTTATATTAAAATAACCTTAATATTATTATTAAGTAAATAAAATTAATAAAGTAAAATACATTAAATCAATAACAAATTAAGGAATTCCTGGTAATCATAGTAAGCTTTGTCTGCCAGAAGGTTATATAGTCTTTTTAAGTACTCCTATGGTTAGTAACAATAGTTAAAATAAGAAATAAAATACGGTTAACAGAATATCGCGTTCATTAAGCCGTCGTGCTTACCTCCATCTATACGCAGATGACAGCCGCTTTTTACAAGCATGTTATATTTTATTTTTTGCCGTGCCTCCAATAAATCAACTCGTAGCCTTAAATTTGCTAGCAATCTTCTTCATCATTATATTTGACGTCGTTAGCAATGACGGTTTCTGAGTACACGTACTCAGAAACCGTCAACCGTAAGCTATAATTTTTATTACACTACTTGATGGTTGGGCCCGGTTACTTTTTTGACCTGACGTCTATCTAAGTATACTAAATTATGATAAAGCTGAAGATATTGTTTGTTTGGTTGGTTGAACGCGATAATCTCAGGAAATATTGGTTCTAATTAAAAAATTCTAATGTTTTCAGTAGTTTCAAATATTCATATAAACGAGTCGGCAGTAATAAGTTATGATCGTACGAACTGACCAAGTACACTATTTTTGATTGATGCTCGCGTGTCTGTCCTATAAATGTATACAGCTCGTATAGAGTGAACTAACGAAAGAACTGGGGCGAAAATTGTTTGTTGCTGTCAAACAAATAAGTAAGAGGGAAGAGGTTCGTTCGCTTCGTGTGTACTGAGGACAAACAAACGGAACAGCCCCCATATATCGTATGTACAATAAATTCACAGAAACACCTGTGTTTTATGTAAAAATATAAAAGTATCACGCTACAACCTGATCTAAATAATTGAGAAAAATTGAAAAACATGCCGTGTGAATACCAGGAAAATTACGCTTATTTTTCCACGTTTCACGATGTTTCCTTGTTGAGAGCGAACTCCGTTCGCGATAAGATACGTATCAACGAGTTAAAACTGAAGTAAAACAACTTGTGTTTTGGATTTTCGATGTCTTGACCTTATAACAGATACTCAAATAAATACGAGCTTCTATTTACCTATAGTATATTAATTTTGACGTAACAAAATTTTAAAGGCCATATTGTATAGAATTTGTCAACATTGTTACAACAAAACTTTTATCAGATCAAAGAATCCAGCGACGTACATATTTGGCCACGGCCCACTTGTAATCCTCTTAACCCCTAAGCTGTAACCACTTTGATGAACTTGCCAAAGTACTTCAATGACTTTCTCAAGATTTTTCCCGTCTTGGATCTTTCTACTTTAATTTATTGTTACGTAACTTACGTTTAGATACATAGAGACAGGAAACTTGTTTTACAAGCACAACCTCTTTACTAGGTTGTTTCAATTTGTTCGTTTATAGTCATTACAACAGAAGTTGGTTTTAAATCCTTTTGATTTAGTATCAGTCGAAATTAGTACGTTATCGATCAATTAATAAAATATTAGATCAAAGATTTAAGTTTTGTTCGTTGTTAAGAAAATTCGACAGGTAATGAATGGCGTTTGACCATGGTTTAAAAATAAAACCACGATACCCTTGACCTGCGGAAGCATTTATACCAAATTAATACAGTTAATTGCCCTAGTCGTTAATGGATAATTAAATATATTGTCTTTATTAGTAACGTGATTCATTGTTACATATTGGTATATTTTATTTAATATTTAGATTTATGCTTGTATATATCTAACAATTCCCTCTTTTATTGTAACTTCATGGTATTGAAGAAAGGGTTTCTCAGAAACAGCCCCCTATTGGTTAGCTAGGTACTGGAGGTAAAATAAAATAAGGATGTCTTATCAAGAACAAAGTAAACGGACCAACTAAAAGACTACTAAAAGAACCGAAGAAACTGACTCGGGAAAGACGAATTATCTACTGTAATATCGACAACGACTCATCACTATAAAGTCACTAGTGTATTTGTTTATTTAAAACTACTTAGACGAATATCTAATAATGCGACGATATTCAACGCTTAACTACTTTTACTGTATAATATTACTATATTAAACTAATTAATTTTGCAATTTCTAAAAAGTTTCTAGTTTTAGTCTCAAATTGAATATCAAAACAATGTCTAATTCGACGGTAGGTATTTGATATGACTACAATAGCTCGTAATATCAATTACGGTTTATGCTACAGATAATAAATACTTTAATTTGACATCTTGACAGTTTATCTAACTGATTAGATGTCAAATTAAATTATTTTAAATAAGAACGACAGAAGTTTAAACTCTCTTCAAGTTTAAATTATGATTAATAATGGCCGACTCGTACACTGAATGCCGCCATAGACAGCAAAGTTCCCCGAACAAGTAGCGTATAATTGACCTTAAAGAACTAAGCAGCGGTTTTTTTATTTATTAACATGCACATTGGCGTGATATTGCGCGAAAAATGGCTGATACTTTTTTAATAACGTCCTTAAGAGTGCGGCAAAAGAATATTAATTTCCTCCGCAAGTAAGTTGGAGTGGGCAAGTTGTTCCTTATCAGTTTGTTTATACAAACCTTTCCTTATGTACGCAGTTGATGAAGTAACGTCGACTATTTGGGCGCGCAAATTGTTCCTGTGATTCTCGGAACTTCGTTGATTTAGTTTCGTTCGACTAGATAGCTTGTATTTTCTGATATATTTTATTTATCTTGAATAGATTGTTATTTTTGGGATATATTTTTTGTTGTTGACAGCAGTTATACTGTTTCAATGGCGTATTGTATTATATTTTACTTATTTTGTGCTTAAAATGAATTAAAACTGTGTGATTCACAGTGCCGTCTCTTCTTGTTCCTTACAAGAAAATTTCAAATTCTTTGTGTAAAGTTTTCTAACGACACCAATTACTCATAACTGTGTTGCCTTTTTTCATGAGTGTTAACTGAATAAAAACATAACGGATGATTTGGTGTGACTCAGAATCATTATCATGATCTCTTTAAACATTGTTATTTCATGTTTGAGAACGAATATTTCGTTTTTGCTCCAGAAGTTTGTAACAGCTTAGTTTCGTTGCTGAGATCAGTCCTAAGAATATTTTTTCTTTGGTTATTATTGATCGTCTTCTTGGTCCCGTGACCTAAGTTTACGCTTATGTTTGCGGCTGATCATGATGTCATCACCATAATCATGATTTCAATTAGTAAATTCTTTGTAGCAGCACTGAGTCTGGCAATGAGCCCGGTGGACGGCGATAGACTTAGACGTGTGACTTAAAAACTTAGTTGTCATAGTGTAGTTGTAATACACGTGCTTGGCCTCTCAGTATTTATAGGCGTCAGTCTAGGTATGTATATTATTGTTCAAGCTAACATGATACTTATGGGTTAGTATTTAAGCAAAACAGCTACACTCTATCGATCTTATAAGATGCTGAATCTTTGAAATTGCCTGAGTTCACTCGTGCTGTCAGTTTCCAAATCGCGCCTTTATGCTGAAACTGTAGGTAGTCCATTTGAACTGTATGTAATATTTTACTGCAAAGTCTGAACTTTGTGCTGAGCTGTGCAACAGGGAGCATTTTATATTCACGTTACGACAGCGACACGATATCGATTTTGAATATTGTTTTGTACTTATTGTAGTAAGGAAAGCTCTTGAGAGCTTCGTAAGTAGTATGTGATGATAGCAGGGCTGTTCCTGTGCTGTTGTGCTTCGATTATTAGAGACGTGACTCCCGAGATTTGTAAGTGTTTATGGGATATGGTTACAGTTTTTTGCCACCATAACGGGCACGTTGCTAAAAATGTGCGCGAACTTTTTGGTAGCGGTCGAACGTGGTGACCTCTTTTTACGTGTTTTTTCGCTTGTTGCGCAAGTATTTTTTGGTTCGTGATTTAGTTGTAAACGTAATCGAATAATCAATCACCACTAACTTATGCAGTCGAATAACAATTAATATTTTAAATCAGTAAAAATGTCAATCGGTCATGATAAATCGTTCATGCATTTACAGTGCTATTAAATTATATAAGGCCAAAAAGTATAACTAAAAAAAAATGGCTGGCCAAACTAGTTAAGGTTTTTTTTATCAGTCAATTCACAGTTCGGTCTAACTGTGCATTGTCTCTGTCGTTCGCAACATTGTTAACGTTGGACAACAAAAGCGACAGGCGAAGGCAAGCAATCGGCAGTGTGGCACTTGCATGTGTTGGCTATCTAAACTAAGATCAGTGCCTACTCATGCCACATACTACGTGAGTGATAAGAAATAAAGATGATAGGGTCAAATTGAGAACCGAGACCGAGGAGGATCTCTTCGATGGCGTAGTGGTTAGTGTAACTGACTGCCACGCCTGAGATCGCGAGTTCGATTCCCGCACAAGTCAAACATTGCGTGAACATGGATGTTTGTTTTGGTCTGGATGTTCCTATGTATAATATATGTGTATTTACAAAAAAAAAGAAAAGGTATGTATGTATGTTTATCCATTGTCTAGTACCCATAGTACAAGCTCTGCTTAGTTTGGGCTAGATGGTGTTGTGTGTATGTGATAGAATATTATATTGTATTATTATTATTATTATATTTATTTAAAGCTTGATTTTGCCTGCGGCTTCGCTCACGTTAATCTGCTAATAAACTTCTATACCTCGGACAGTACCTTTTTCTGGGTGTAAAGTAAACCTTTTCTGTTCTCCTGACTACGTAATATGTAAAATTTCATGATGATCTGTCAAGTAGTTAAGGCGTGAAAGCGTAACAAACACTCCTGCATTTATAATATTAGTTAAAAATTCGAACTGCAAGCTAGAATGGATCGGTGATTATAAAAAAGTATTGTCGCACAAAGTAACGTCGGATCAAACTCTGAACCAGAGAATAAAAGTGAAATAGAGGTTTTGTTGTTTGTTGTTCTGGATCTTTGCATAAAGGTACGTTGAAACAATGGATATACCTGTATATCGGGTTTATATTTATATGAATATAAACCTGATATACTGGTATTATATATATATTAAAACAATGCTGATTAATTTTAAGTCTATTTTGCTCGCTCGTTATTCTTGTACTTCACGTATATGTACATATATCGTGCATAGACTTTGCTTGAAGCGAGCCTGAGATTGCAGACCGAGCTATAGCATTCAGCACCACTGCACTACCGAAGACATAAACACTGGTTTATTAAAATACTAGTAGTTTTCCCGCGGTTTCACCCGTGTAAATCCCGTTCCCGTGTGAATATCGGGTTTCACCCCTTTCATCCCTTCCAGGGTGGAATTTCCAAAAATCCTCTCTTAGTGCTACCTTACACTTTCCATGGAACACACATAACAAATTTCAGCTTCTTGCGTTCAGTAGTTTCGTCTGTGCGTTGTCTGTCAGTCACTCAGTAACGGAAGAGTTTTATATATATAGATTTGTTATATTTAAGGCTGGTATAACTTGTGTTATGCATAAAGTATACCCCGAATATCTAATAAAGGTAAACCGTCTAACATGGAAATACCTTTGATATAGAGATAGAAGATTGATAAGATCGTCTAGTAACCTTGGCGATATTAGGTACCTTTCTATGTAGTAAATCTCGAAAAGGATGATCAAACGGATTTATTCGAAAAGCAGCCTTCTGTCTAATTAAATTCATAGTATTTTTTTTTTTTTTTTTTTATGTTATCAACATTTTTTGACTCCTATCTTGGAAGTAGTAGGTAGAGGTGTTTTAATACCATAATTCTCTAACTAGGTTTAAGATAGCACGTAATAGGGACTCCATCCACTGGGCTTAGTTTCGGACTTCGTGCCAATTCTTCAGTAATCGAACCTAAAAATCAGCAGTCGTTATTATTACCGCTGCACCAAGTATGAATGTTTAGAAATCCATAGCTATAATAAAAGTACAAATCCGTAATTATATTAACTTAAAACTCTTATATTAAATTATGATATATTAAATTCATGAAATTTTTGTACTGCTATTGCAGATATAATATAAAAATGGACTTTGTTCGAGCGATACGAAGGGTAATTGATTAAATAATAAATGTAACTCATAAAGTGTTTTCTTTTTGGAAAATATCATTCATGTACCGTAGGCTCTTTTATATTATAAAACTACTACGCCATCAATGTATTAAAAAAATTTCAATATTATTTCAAGTATTAGGTATGGGAGGATGTTGGCTCTATACATTAGCTAAATGCGATTTGACTTCAAGATAATCGATCTTCGATTACTTCATTCGGCAGATGTGATTCGAAAGGAAATTACACACTGCTACGAACGCACCCACACTACCACGGACAACCCACTTTCAATGGTATTCTGGTGCGAGCTCGTGCGTACTTCAATTCGTGCAGAATAAGACCTTACCTTACAAATACTTCTGCGCTACCTCACCTGACTCTCTTTCAATAGAGCACCGATGTGAATACGTGCGTGTTAATCTGAAAATCACGCACCATGGGCCCTTACGAACGCGTCTGCGCTACTACAGAGTGCCTAGTGCGAGCTGTTTTTACGTTAACGCGATCGAAACGTTTACCACATTTGGCTCTCTGATTGGTTAAGACCTTTGTGCGGGCCAATCGGAGCGCCGAACATCATAAACATGTTGATAGCGGTAACGTAAAACAAACTCGCACTAGGCACTCAGATCAGACACCCTATCAATAGTGCACCAACGCGAGTTCATGCGTAGTAATCCGTAACATCCCGCACCGTGAGCATTTTTGCGGCTTTTATTCCTGTATATAATTATGTGTTTTGTGTTTCTAAAGCCTATTATCCGAATCCCCAAGTCGAATGAATAATTAAATTCTTTAGATTATAATAGATGCCTTCTCCATAATTATATTAACGTTTACCTCTGGGAGATACTGCGCTAAATGTACCGGAGACAGGCAGCTAAGGGTTGAACTGTATACGTATTATTATCAGTATATTATAGGCTATTGTTCTTTCATTGGAGAGTTTTGCTCTTGTTGATAAAGTTGGCGCTTTTGTGTATCTTCTCACAGAGTATACATATGTGCCGTAGCAATAGGTTTAAGTTTGATACTGCGGGGTTCAATTTAAAGAAACGGTACGTGGTACTAATCTTCGGCGGTGACGGGCTGATCATAGTCTTCGGAATAGGATGACCAGTCAAACTGAGAAGTTTCATAAGTACGGAAATGTATATCGCTATATTGCGTTACAATATTAAAAAAGCGAAATAAGTCACTATAACAACATATATTGATCATAGTATAACAATTTAAATGGAATTCAAGCTTTTTCTTGTATATACTGCTAATATGCATTTTAATTCCTCATTCATAGTGTATAATGTACACATACGTCACTAGAAGAAGAGGAGGCAAAAGTGTGATACATTCACATTTCGCCAACTGTATGAGATTCCACGCAATAAAACCTATAACTGACTAACGGGAACACTACCAGCTTCCGTTTAGCTAATAAAAATATTATATAAAAAAAATATAATCACGTCAACGTCAGCAATATTGTAGTCAAATGTGTTAGTTTAATCAATAAAGTTAATAATGGATGCGCATAACAATCCTACGCTAATTGTTTCATTTTTATATTTCTATAAACTCTAGCAGTTTTGACTGCACAATACAGCGGTACAAGTACTCACTTCATTACTCTTAATACACCGATGGGATTCGATTCCCACACGAAACAAACATATGAGAATACAAAAAGCAATGCCGAGATCTGGGTATTATTTAGTTCTCACAGTTGCCTCCAGATCTAGGTATTCTGTAGTAGTTATTTTTAAAAGAAAAGCTGTTCAGTCTTGTTTAAACTTTATAGAAATATGGAAGCATAGATGTAAGACTTTGAGATCATTTTAGCCCAGTATTGAAGCCGAGCATAATTTAAACACATCGGAGCGTGCTCCGATATTGAACTTGGATTCAGTCTCGTTTTAGCACCTGTATTATAACTCCATGTCTTTCAGTAGGCCATTACCTTTGTATTGTGTTTTCTCACATTTGTAGGAGTGATGAAAATTGAGATAGCGGGCTTTGTTGGCACGGGCTTCAATAGGAGAAATATAAATAATAACTTTACTTTTTTAATTGACTAATGTATGATTTTTGATCTTCGACATGTCGGTATAAATAATCTGGCTAGTAAACGCTACATATTTATAAGAAGCAAATGGGATCGATTATTTTAAATAGATATATTTATGTGTAGAGTGAGCGAGTGGCGGCTGTAAGATTTGCGCTATCCACAGATATTTGTTTCGGGATTAGGTGTTCTTACTATTAGTTATACAATATTTGAAAAGTGTCCTTACATATAAATATACTATAGAATGCGTAGGATGTTTATTAAAAATAAAAACGTACATACACATATATAGAGCAGCGATAGCTCAGTGGGGAGACCAATAGACTGCAATGCAGAGGGTCTCGGGTTCGAACCCACGTCGCGCACCTCTGACTTTCGGATGTTATATGACTTTTCGAAATTATGTGCGTATTGATTGACAATTATCGCCTGCTCCGTGCCTCGGAGAGCACGTTAAGCCGTTGGTCCCGGCTGCCATAAACATCTATGGCAGTCGTTATTGGGAAAGTCAGTACCCTCTAATATCCTGACACTGGTCTAGCCTTAGGGTATCGTTAGCCTTCGGGTTGCGGAGGTCAGGTGGCAGCCGCTCCGTGTAAAAACTGATATCAAATCCGGTTAGACCAGAAAAGCCGACCCCAAGTGACTTGGGAATAATAAAGGCTAAGAGAGAAGAAGACACATATATACAGTTTTAAGCCTATATTATTATCGCCAAAAGTGTAGGCAGTAATAGGTACACCCTCATTTGGCCAGATTTATTTCCACATAATGAAAATTTAAAATAGACAGAAAATGTATATACACCGCCTAAAGCTCATCCTTCTAATAATAAAAAAAAAAAACAATGTATACCTGCCCGCTAAAGAGAACAATAAAAACAAAATTCCATTGTTTAAAGTTTCTCCTTAATTTATTCAAAACAAAAAAACGTTGTTTACATAATGCAGAGGCACCCTTAAATAAACAGAATTAATGATTAGATTAGCATCGAACAAGATTCAGGTAATTGAACGGAAATGCCAAGGCGAAGGGGCACGGGTCACTGGTGGTTCCGGTTTGTCTTGCGGCTCCACGGCATTATTAATACAGGGGCCATGAAACAAGCGGTCAATACCTGTACTAAATTAATAAACTGCTTCCGTGCAGCAGTGCCAGCGGTAGTGAATGCGACTGCTGTGCATGAGGTCTCGGGTTCGAATCCCGGATCGGGCCTACAAAAAGTTATTGGATATTTCTGTTAAGAAATCTCAATACGAGCCCGGAGTTAGGAAGTTGGCGGTGTTAGACAACCCCGTGCCTCGGGGAGCACGTAAAGCCATTGGTCCGGCTGCCTGATCTCTCTCTGGTTGTGTCGGATTATCCGTCCCATCGAATCATGAGACTCAGGGAACAGAGAATGTAGCTACTCGTGCTTGCGCACTTACTTGTGCACAATAATATCTCCTGCGCAGATGGCCAGTCTCCGTTAAGATTGGCCGCCATGATCGAAATTCTGTCTGGAGGACATTATTATTACATTATTACTTACATTTAATAATCCTTTCTTAATTTTATAAATGCGAATGTGCCTTTGTTTCTTTGTTTCGCTTTCACGCCCTACTAGACCGATTATGATAACATTTGTATACATTGACAGGGGTACAGAAAACACCGTGAGAACCTTTCATCCATAAAAAAGTATTATTACTCATAGGAATGGACATTTATTGACAAAATCTACGTAAACGCAGGAAAAATCTAGTTAAACATAGTTTTAACTACGAAAGAGTTTAAGGTATATTATATACATTATTATAAAAACCTAAACTCTCTTCGTGGTTGAACTAAAAATTATAATTCAAGCTTCCGTGTGAAATTGCGCTATACTATCCTAAACAAAACTCCAATATATTTGTATAATATTCTATTGATATTCTACAAATATTTTGCCAGTTTTGTTATTTTGAGGTAACCTCAGCTTTATCCTATGAGGTTATATACATTATGTTATATGCATAAATAATGAATATACATGGATCAAATATTAGCATCCCATTCTAAATATTTGGCAACGGAGATTACTGTTCGTGAGTTACGTACAATATTAATTTGTGTTGGATGAGATTGAACTCGTAAAATGAAGCGTCCGTATCCAAGACGTTCATTTAAACTCGAAGAACATTAAAGGAAATACATCATTCAAATCCGAGTAATGGTCTTTGCAATACTTAATATGTATGTGGGCGCCATTTGCAATCCAACCGACTAAGAATCGTAAACGTAATAATTTGAGAAACTAGTGATGGACTATTAGAATCCAGATTGTAAAATAGTTAGTGCGTAATTATTTCTCATTTGTAGATCCAAATGCCGAACTGTAATAGATTTTCGAGGGCTTTAAGTAACCAAGTTATTTTAAGTTGTTTTATGCCTTCCCGATTAATACACATTATACTAGACAAATAAAAATGGGTTCGAATCCCTGGCCGGAGCATAAAAAAGTTTCTAGGTTTTGCCGCCAAGAAATCCCTATAGCAGCCCGGAATGAGTAAGTTGGTGGGGTAATATATAGGTTTATTCCCCTGTGCCTCGAAAATTACTTAAAACCGTTAATCCTGCGCCTCGTCTCTTTCCGTTCTTGTTGAATTCCCGTCCCGTCGGATTATGAGAGTTAGAGAAACGAGGGTGCACTTGTGTTTGCACACACATTTATTACCTACGCAGATCACAAGTCTCCCTTACAATTGACCGTCATGACCTAAATTCAGTCAGGACATTATTATTACTAGAAAACGGCTTTTAATCGCTTTAGGAAGTATTTGGTGACGGATTGACCAATCCAAACCACAATCGATGCAAGTCGGTCGAAACGGTGGGCAATAAATAGGTAGGTATTTATTTTACTTTTAAATACTTATCAACGTTAGGTACTGTTCATGCGGATCCAAGGCTTGTAAGTAGGTAACAATCACACACAATCACATCGATGTGTTTATATCCGTGGGCGGTTGGAAATTACTAGTAGTTATGACGATTCGTCGATTCGATCGATTTTTGACGTTCATGAGTTAACACTTTTTTATATTTTGTTACTTTGTGACCTTAATGAATAAATGGTTTTAAACTCTAGCTTTGACGATAACATGTCAAATGATAAGAATATCATGTCCAAAGGTCCTGCGTAAAGAAGAGCAACATATTGTGATAGCAATCCTAACTAATATAAATGTGGATGTGAGTTTATTTGTTACACCTTTTATCCAGGGAAAAGTACGGCTACTTACCTTTTTTTTTTACGAGGTGGAATGCATTGACGCATACCTCTCTGCAGGGTGACGAAGAGGTTATGTCGGGCACACCGGGGGAAAGATACCCCGGTAATACCGATTAAGCCTACCACGGTGTTCCTAGACATAACCATAGACGGCGGGGCCACGCGAATCGCTTTCACATGCAATCGCGATCCCGCCGTGTGAAACGGCAGGCCACTACATAAGACACTTCCTCTACTGTCCCCTTGAGGGGGGACAAAAACACGACTCAGAGGCGCGTGGCACCTGGTGCTGATCAAGTGGCGAGCAGGCCCATGCAGCCCACCACCCCCAGGTCAAACCTCAGGGCGGCTGGAGGTCATCTCGAGCCCTCCGGCGCCCGGTTCTGCGGTTGCGGAAAGGCTGTAAGCGCTCCGTCTCCCGCTCCGCCGCCTCCTTGATGGAAATTACTTTCTCACAAAAAGAGGCGACGACGTTCCACGATCTCTCACTCCGGACCATAGACTGAACCACGGCCGGATGAAAGAGGCCAATCAGTCCGACTGCCGCGATCAACTCACGGCGCTGCGATGCACAGGCGGGGCAATCCGCCAAAGTGTGCAGCGCCGTGTCCTCAACAACGTCGCGGCAGTCGCCGCAGTGGTGACAAACGGATTGCTACTTACCTTTTTTTTTTGACCTAGGAAAATCTTTTATGGATACCCCCTCCCCCGGGGGGAGAAGGACTGCTACTTACCTAACCTAACCTACAATTACGCGAGTGAAGCCGCGGGTAATATCTAGTATAGCATAAAATTTGTCATCAGTGTAGGTTGGCTTGAAAAGACACAAAGATCCATGCCATAAAATAGAACTTTGTAGATACGTTGAGGAAGTATTTTCAGTTATATTTAATATTTCATAGGCTACAAAACATTGAGGTTTTGTAGACTAAGGATAGTTTCCATTTATTTTCAGTGACATCCTCAATGGAATAAAGTATTAAGTTGTAAGTTAAGGACAAGATATTTTTGGGTGGGAAGTCTCGTGGGAGATCAAAATAGAATCGGTGTTTGGTAATCTCATTGTAGTTGACATCCGCGCACGTGTACGACTTTTTGGAGGGATTCCTGATGTTTAACCAGCTGTATTTTTTATTACCCAAAACTGTATGCCTCGGTTTAAACAGTGGCGCAGCAGTAATATATGCGACTACTCTGCATGAAGTCTCGGGTTCGATATCTGTGTGGAGCAAAGTTGTTGTTCTGTGAAGAAATTATCAGTCGCAGGATAAAGTCTTTTTCTTTAAAGACATTCTCTCTAGCAGCACAGATTTTGGCAACTGAGTCCAGTAATTGACTTGCCACCAACTACGCCTACTCCTATATCTTCGAAGATATAGGCGTTTGACTATGATGTATGTACGTAATTTGAATAAACAAGTTTGTTGAAAGTTGGAGTGTTCAGTTTTTATAGATGGAGTTTTTGTTCTTATGATATAATTATTTATATAATATTACATGGAGTTTTTGGTCTTATGTTATACTAGCTTTAGCGCGCGGCTCTGCTCGCGTTCCTACATCAATAAAAAGTAGCCTACGCTCTTTCCCAAGTTTTAAACTATCTTTGTACCAAATTTCATCCCAATTGGTTAAGTGGTTTAGCAGGGAAAATGTAACAGACAGACAGACAGAGTTACCTTCTAATTTATTATATTAGTAAGGATTGGTTTAAGTGGTCACCTCGCCGCTACCATCTGCGCCGGGTGTTATGGGTTCGAATCCCACACGGGACAAAAATTGTGTGATCCACATATAGTTGTTCCAAGTCTGGGTGTTCTTTTTGTCCGTTGTTTGAATGTTTGTAAAGTCTTCCGCGACACAGGAATTATTCCTAGAGCGCGAGCTGCCTTTATTAAAGAAAAATAACTTTTATTTAGGTATTGAACTACTTACCAGTATTCTCACTGTAATTGTTTCAAGAGTGCACTCGACAGTCATTTGATGTGCCTCGACCTATCTACATTAGATCCTGTGTAACTGGAAAAAAGGGTTAATGACGTCAGACGACCGATCGACGAAGGGCATTTAAATATTTATATTTCTCTGTTTAAAAACAGTACGTGAATTAGTTGGCTACGATTATAAAAGCAATCTAAATACAATTTAGACTGAAAAGTTCATACACACGCAATGGCTAACAAAGTTAGTTGCTATCTGACGATCTAAATGTATCATAGATGATGTACTCGTATATGAATGGTTATCATGAGCAGGCAGGCCCTAATAGAAACTAATGACGTAGTACGTAGTATTATTCAATTTGAACACCTAGAACTCAAATGTTACCTATTGTACCCTTGCTAATATTATAAACGCGAAAGTTTGGATGTATGGATGTTTGTTACTCTTTCACGCAAAAACTACTGGACCGATTGCGATGAAACATCAACAACAACAAATGATGATGGTATGTAGATAGCTGGAGAACTGGATTCACACATAGGCTACTTTTTATCCCGATATTCCCACGGGAACGGGACTTACGCGGGTGAAACTGCGGGGAAAAACTAGTTATTAATATAATGTTAAATACATGTTAATCTTTGGTATAGATCTTTATGCTGTTTGACTACAACGCTAGTACTTGCATAATTATCTTGCGCATGTAGCCTGTGAGCCTGTACAGCCACATGCGCAAGATACGACGTATATGGCCTCCCCGTGACATGGCTGCTGAAAAGCAACTGAAACGTCGGAGAAAGTGTAAACTTAAATATAAATAATTTTAATAATTTTATTAGCTTAAAAATTTGTAAAGTTTAATAGTAGTAATTTCTGAATTATGTAAAAAAGTGTCAAATAAACAACACGATAATATCCCTATAATTATAGAAGTTTAATTTCAATTAATAACATTCGCGAAAACAGAAGACAATATTACGACTATACGTCGTAATATTGTCTTCTGTGTCTGCCCAAGCTACTCATGCGAGGTATGTACATATTATGAGCTAGTTAATTATAAGAGATTCTGTTTGGACTGGTCGTGTCAGTTGCTTATACATACGAAGCATGTTCAACTTGCGCATGTTATCCGCTTTGTATGCAAGTCATTGTAATTGCTTAAGAACATTCGTTTTTGCGTTGTTTTTTCAGCTGTAATGACGTTGCTGAATGTTCGTTCGACTTAGACCATACTGTAACTATACATTACAGGTTTTAAGGTGTAATCAAAAAACATGCATCGCGGGTAGCATTACCATTTAGGAAAAAGTCTAATATAATAAAACATTCTAAAATAATATTAAACGACGATGTTATAAATGATTTTGACACAATGAAAGCGAAAAAAATTAGGTTTTGAATAAATACTTAACGTTTTGTTTCTATTTAATTTAATATAATACATATGCATATAATATATTATCTTTATAACGTCGAAAAATTTAAAATTATTTTACTTTCTATCGATTTTAAATTTAATTATCTATTTACTTTAAATTTGAAAGAAAAATCGTTTATGAATTCGGGGGCCCTCCTCAAGGTAGCTGGCCCCCCTGTTGTGGCGGTCCTGAGCATTACAAGGATTTAAATAACGGACACAAAGACAACCACACTCGGAATAACTATTGTGGATTACACATTTTCTTCCATGAGAATCGAATCATCAAACCCACGGCACGGTGGGTACTAGGCATGGAAATGATTGCTACATTTCATTCATTTTCATTCAATGAAATGACGAATCTTTTTCACAGTGATTTCATAGATGAAATTTCACAGTCAATGATTTTTCATTCTGAGTCGCAGTAACTTCGCATTTGTTACAATTTTCTTCAGTATGAAATATGAATTCTAGCATAAGACTACCTAATGAATTAAATATAATGAAAGCTTGTTTTACTTTCGTACCTACCTTACAGTGCAATGCTCGATTCTCTTAAGGAGTAGTTCCAAATCAATGCACTCATTTTTCTAATTTAAATAATATTTAAAGAATAATTATTACTACCTAACTTATATACACTTAATACAATTTTAAACTAACATGAAGATTTATTTACTCTAATAATAATCTCTTTTACGTACGA
The DNA here is from genome assembly GCA_930367265.1 of Catocala fraxini. NCBI lineage: Eukaryota > Metazoa > Arthropoda > Insecta > Lepidoptera > Erebidae > Catocala > Catocala fraxini. Next base: position 9,490,350 of record OV884040.1, on the reverse strand, counting down.
GTAACTAACAGTTATTCTAACTTCAATTAGAAAACCTAACGAACGTCGTGTTCAAGTAACTGTAACACGTACTGTGAAATTTCATTTCTTATAGAATCATAATGTAAACAAACACTGCGAAATTGCGACCTGCTACTTTTTACTGCAAAGAAAAGCGAGCCTTATAATGTTATTAGAGTAAGGACTAATCAAGGTCATAGTGCATCAATACGTCACCACGCGAGGCGATGCGATGAGCCGGTAATAGATACGAATTAACAAAATAATGTTTGTCTCTTTCTACCATGCACTGTCATCGTTCGCTTGGCGTCGCGCTTATTCGATGCAACTGTATTCCTCAAGTATAGGTAACCACTTTGGCATTCTGTGTTTTCATATCGTGAGTGATTTTTAGCAGGCCTAATGAAGCGAAGTAGCAAATGTGACTGATGAAAAATCATTTCATATGATTTTTCACTGTTAAAAGTGAAATGTTCCATGCCTAGTGGGTACCGGCGAGATGAGCACTTAAACCACAGCGCTATTCGTGCAGTCAAAAATGACGTTAACATTTTATTTACCTAACCTTACTAAAAAGACAACATTAGAAACACATAAAGCCATAATTCTATTTAGTTGTTTTATTTAGTAAATAAATATACCGTATTTTTAGCCAGAGACAACACATAGACCCATATCTATGACATTTATCTTTTTGTTTTGTACATATTATATTGGAGATACAATAAGTGTCTGTTCATCAAGTAAGACAAGTAAGAAAAATAGACAGTACATCTTATTTTCGTAGTACTAGGGAACTGTGTTTCGGCGTAAAGTTTTGTATATTGTCGCTTATTTCATGGCCCGGCCACGTACGTGATCTGCCAAATTGTGCTGGACAAATAGCATTATTTTACGCTTCATATTCTCTAACACAACTGTGCTCTATTAAGTTCACTATTTATTAATGGCGATATAGAAAATAACTTCCTATATTTACGAAGAAAACTTCAGTTGTTACAATATTTTTATTAGTTTAACCTTTCACCTATAATTAATTAAATTGCAGTTGAAACTATAACTTGATCAATTTATTCTTGTTCGATTATAGATTTTAGAGTTCGAAACGTTTATTCTCATAATAGTTACTTAATTGTAAGTTAGTTCAGTAGTTCTTGAACTTTGAATAAGTGTTCGTAGTGTATTTGTATTTCCAACTACAGCAACAAACTTTACAAGGCATTTGTTAATGTTTAAAAGTGAAATATAATATTATAATACACATTAATTATTCAGTCATTTGGCTATATTGTCGACGGGGTGAGCAGGGTGTATTAAACACTCACCCAGCTCTAGTTACAGGTTACACTTAATAGGATGCGAGCCAGTGAGAGTTTTCCAAACATAGTTTTAAGATTCCTACTGTCACTGAGTATTTCTTGACATGAACGATTGACCCCTGCCTATGCATGCGTATGGGAATATAGGCGTGACTGTTTTACTTTTTATAAACATTGAATAAATTTTGCCGTAGCATCTCTTATTACACAGTTATCATGAACATTATCAGTAGACACATACGTTTGCTTAGGAGATGTACATTACATGATCTGTGAAGTACGAAAATGTACGTTCAGCTCAAATAACACCGAGCTCCGAGCGTACGTATTGATAGATTGATCGCGCCAAAGTCTGCCTCGCGCCGGTGATTTTCCAATCAATCAGTGCAATTGGCTATGGGTTATCATGGTTCGGTAGCTTTCGCGACTTACCTTAAAAATTACCTGAACTAACAACAGTGCCTAGAACGCTAAAGGTTTTTAATATTTGATTGATAGAAAGAACATTGGAAATTGGTGTGGCTGCTTGTAGGTTACGTATATTAGTATTGAATCGGAATATTGAAAGACGGAGTACGCTCGGATCCTGTGACCCGTTAAAATATTGGTTAATCTGTTATGTTGGCAATATGTATATAAAGCACAAATATTAGGTGCCGGGTAAACGGTAATTATAATAAGACTAGATTCTGCCTGCGGCTTCGCTCGCGTAAATGTAAGTTACGTTAGGTGAGTAATAGTTCTTTTTTCTGGATGAAAGGTACCCTATGTCCTTTTCTGTTCACCTGATAACGTGTATGCAAAAATTTATGATGATTTTATTATGATGATCCTCCCTTCTCTGAAGAACAATCCACTGGAGAAACGTGACAGCCTCTCCATCTTAGGTATGGATCTTTGCCGCTCCTTTAATCCCAAAACCTTCATCGAGAGCGTCATTAAGCAAGCTTCGCGAAAACTCGGAATTCTGAACAGGGTGAGGCGGTTCTTCGCGCCTGGGCAGCTGTGCCTATTGTATAAGGCACAAGTGCGCCCTCGCGTGGAGTACTGTTCTCATCTTTTGGATGGCTCCGCGCAGTACTTGCTGGACGCTCTCGACAGGTTACAGCTGCGGGCTATCCGTATCATCGGAGATCCATAGGTCACGAGTTCACTGGAACCTCTGTAACTCCGTAGGGACACTGCCTCATTGGCATGTTTCTACAGAATATACCACGGGGAGTGCTCTGAAGAGTTATTCCACCTTATCCTGCCCTCTCCTTTCCTATCCAGAACAACGCGTGCTGGACTCAGATGCCATCCTTACACGGTAGAGTCGACTAGAGTGCGTACCAACAAGTTTGGGTCCTCATATCTCTGCCAAACGATCAAGGCATGGAATTCTCTGCCAAGGCACGTGTTTCTTTCTTCCTTCAAACCTGGGTCCTTTAAGCGGGGCGTGAAAAAGCACCTTTTCAGGCCGTCAAAGTGGAGACCTCAACATCGCCTTGGCTGCTATGAGGACGGTGTGGAGGCCACTGCTCTTAGACCACACGACTGCTTACCATCAGGCGGAGAGTGGTTATTTTGAAGAGCAAAAAAAAACAAAAAATTAACTTTCGCGTTTATAATATTATTAGTTAGAGTTAGAATTTTTCTTGGTTAGAAAGTTGTAATGTTCAAGATAATTTACTTAGCTAGTTTAAATATAAATAGCTATTGTAACTAAATAAATGTTTTTATATTTATTTATTCATTTATTAAGCAATACAAAACTTACAGTGGAGTCACCAAATCGTTATTGCATGCATATGTTTACAAAAATTATATTATGTATATTAATAAATTTAATTACAACATTAAAGATTTCAAATAACATTAAACAAGGAATATAACAATTGAGCTTACCTTATTGACATTATTTACATTTATTACAATTTTATAGATAGTAGGTACTTATATTTATTTTTGGACATTGCTATTAAATACTATTGAATATGCTTACATTATTCATTTATTGCACTACGCCTTATACTCTAATGTCATAGGTTATTGATATGTCGCATAATATCAGTAGCAACTACAGTTGGTTTATCAAAAAATATGTCTGTATCTGGACTATATTGTAGAAAATTATTAATGTGCATTATTGCCCTAGCCGTAGGACTATTATATACTTGAGAAGAGCGCTTCGATGTTGGGTAGGCGAACAGTTGATGCTGTCGCCGCCCACAGGCACGCAAGTATCTATCAGTTACATAAAAATAGATGCTGTCCCGTACCGCTGGATTGTCAATCTTATTGTTTAGTAGTTGGTAATAATGCATTAAGTGTGAAAACTGTCTCCTAAGTTGCAATGTATCGAGTCCAACCATACCTGAGACAAACATGGACGGGTACAAAAATGGGTAGTAACCGTAAGCACGTTTGTATATGCAGCGGGCAAATTTACGCTGAACTTTTTCAACCATGAGTACATACAGTTGTTCTTTTGGACTCCACACAATTGCATTGTACTCCAGCTTACTACGTACGTAGGCGTTATAGAGCAATTTGATAGCCTGCACATTTTTAAACTGCAGGGTGGTTCTAATTATGAATCCCAGAGATCTATTTGCGTCTTTCGTTGCCTGTTTGATGTGTTCGTGAAAAGTTACTTTGCTATCTATAGTGACGCCTAGGTCCCGTATTGCGGTAACACGCTCTAGTGGAGTGCCTGCCAATTTGTAAGTTACCAAAATCGGAGTACGGGACCGGGTAAAAGTAATAGTTTTACATTTTGTGACATTAAGAGCAAGTTTATTTTGTTTACTCCATGTGTCAACCGCATCAATATCACATTGTAGTGCATCACAATTTCTAGTGCTGGTGGCAGAAAGGTATAGGTTGTCAGATCATCTGCAAACATAAGACACTCAGCATTACGGACCATATTAGGTAGGTTATTAATCATGATCAGGAATAGAGTTGGACCTAACGTACTACCCTGGCTTACCTGGCTTTTAGTAATGTATCTCACTGCTAGAGACAAGTATTTTGTCATTAAGAACGATTAGGCCATAGTCTACTATGCTGGCTCATTGTAGGTTAGTAGGATTACAATGTGAACAGAACAAACATGCAGTTTTTCTCACGATGTCTTCTTTACAATTACAGTGAATAATTATTTTCACGCATTTTCTTATGACAACTTCTTTGGACAGAGATGCGTGCCATGAAATCGAAATCTAGACCTCTGGTACTCCAATGGTCTCGGCACTAGAACAACGTTGCTATGCCATTACAACGGAGCGCCATCCGAGTAATGAAGTCAATTTGGCTCTGAAATGTAATTTGTGGAGCCACTAATTTGTATTTCTCGGGGTTGAATAAGGACGCTGATTGGTCAAAGCTTGACGACCGTAAACGAAACTTTTGTGAATTTTCTGTTGATTTTAGCGCTAACTCTGAGATAGAGATTTATACAACCGATAGTGAGATAATAATAATAATAATATTCTATTCTATCACATACACACAACAGCATCTAACCCAAACTAAGCAGAGCTTGTACTATGGGTACTAGACAATGAATAAACATATACACTTTTTTTTTGTTAATACTATACATAGAAATATAATACATATTATACATAGAAACACCAAGACAAACATCCAGATTCGATTTGACTATTTTTCTTGTTTTAATTTCTTATTTAAAGTACTAACTTTCCGCACTAGAACGAGTGCTTGTGTTGAAGAGGACATCTACAAACATTCGAAAAAAGGACACAAATAAGACAGACGTGCAACAATTATTGGTGGCAATCCGACATGAGCCGAGTGAGATCAGGTGCAAGATTTACGTGCTTTTCGAGGCATGGATGGCTTTCTACATGATATCTAAATACAGTTGGTTAATTGTTGGTGTATTATACCAGCAATTAACCAACTACGTAAGTACCGTAGAATGTGAAAAATACTTTGAATCACGGGGTGACTTTGATAAAAACTTCGCTTTAGTTTTGAACTTAAATTGTGCGAATTCTCAACGCATCCTTTCAGTCTTTCCTTTACGGCTGGTAGCATAGTATATCATTGTTTGTGTGTTCAATCGTTGTGGATGGATCCGTGCCAATTTGCGAAAAATACATTAAATATGTACTAAGTACTAGTTTTGTTTAATTTTTGTTCCTGTTTGGGGATACTTTCGATCGCCGTAATAAAAAAGGGAGTATCAAAGTAACCCGCCAGATCATAGTTTAAAGTAGAGCACTGTCATATTATTATTTTGCTCGAAAAAATATTCATAAAATACATATTTTTATAAAAAAATCGACAATACATACAAAACCGATATTTACATCATCATCATCATCATCATCGGGCTATAATAGTCCACTGCTGGACATAGCCCGATGATGATAGATATGATATTTACATATATTAGTATATTTCTTCGCTCGCATATTTTAAGAAAAAATATTGTCTTAATCCCGATTCTACCTTTTGATTGATCAAAGTCACCCAATTTCACCGGTACTTACTCTTTAGACAAACACAAATCTATCTCGTCGAGTATTACAGTTATACTCAGATCAATCGAAAAAATGTCTACCCTAAGAAGAGTGAGGTCGCAGCAGCTGAGCATTTTCAATATGACTGAGCGTAATAATATTATATTTAAAATTCAGATGTCATTTTCGCCTTGTGTGTGATATAACTGAAAGTGTAGAAAGAAGACTGTACTTAAACGTAGTAGCATCTATGATTCAAAACTTTAGTTATTATGCTGTTATGGCCGCAGCGATAGTCTAGAGGGAAAACCACTGAACTGCGTCGCAAAGCTCTCAAGTTGATCCCCATGGTACGCATCTCTAAGTATTTTAAGTTATGTGCGTATTAAATAGCAAATTATTGACTCGGTAGCGCAGCGGTGGTAGTACGACTGCTAAACATGAGGTCTTGGGTTCGATTTCCGAATCAGGTTAAAGTGTTACTTGGTTTTCTGGAAATTTTATGTCTCACAAATTCTTAGCAGCAGTACGGAGTTCGGCCAGAAACCTAAAAATCATACCTAGTAAAACCTAAAAACATACGCCTCCGTCTATCTCTGCTAGCATACAGAATATGTATGTTTTATATAAACTAGTAATTTCATTAATTCTACACAAAAATCTTTACACAGAACGGCTGACTTTACATACATTCCTGCCTATACCCCAAAGTATCTACAGCCTTAATACAACGTAACTATCTACGCAACACAAAGTACTTGTTGAAATATAAGTTTAAATTGTGTTTCAAAGTAATCGAAGTTTGAACAAAAGTTGTTGACTTGTTGTCGATAATTGATGAACAATGTAATGACTAGCCAACAGGATTATATTGTAACAATAATAAGGGCACGTTCAGGTAGAGAAAACGAGAGAGAGAGATAGAGAGAGCATCTATAGGTACCTAGCTCTTAATTGCGCTAATATGCGCGTTATTGCATCATCATCATCAAAGCCGAAAGACGTTCACTGCTGGACATAGGCCTCTTTCAAGGTTTTCCACAGACCACATAGTATACATATATTTTTAATATTCACTTCAAAATTCATAATTTAAAAAGATCTCATCTCGCTCACTAGGAATAATTCCAATTTTATTCATATACAAACATTCAAACAACGGACACTAAAACACTCAAACGTCAACGTCCTTAAATTCACAGCACTCAGCGCAGTGACAATGGCGAGGCGACCAGTCAAACCAATACGCCATTTGTGTAGTAATAAAAATTCGAGTAACTGCTGTAATAATCTCAGCCACAACACTTTTAAATAATAATAATATAATATAATATTCTACCACATACACACAACACCATCTAGCCCAAACTAAGCAGAGCTTGTACTATGGGTACTAGACAAGGGATAAACATACATATATACCTTTTTTTTGTAAATACATACATATTATACATAGAAACACCCAGACCAAGACAAACATCCAAGTTCATGCACACAAATGTTTGACTTGTGCGGGAATAATAATAATAGTCTACAAAAGAGGCAAACAATGAGTTATACTTGTTTGCTACTTTTGTAGATTCTTAGCTTAGCCAGCCTTGGATTAACGAGCCTTAGCTCGCCAGATGGTAAAGGGATATCGTATTTTATAATCGCTTTAATAGCTTATGGACGCTTGCCAGAAGTATCTATCATTCACCATTTACCAAACCTTCAAAAAAAGAAGTCGCAGTGCTGATAGTGCAATTGGCAGAGTTCCTCTTTGCAGAAGATACGCTGTACTTGGAAGGCTTTTTTTTAACTTGGTGGAATGCATTGACGCATACCCTTCCGTGGGGGTGGGAGGAGGGGTTATTTCGGACTCACCGCGGTAAAAGAATGATGTTGAAACGATAAAAATGGATCTTCCGGAATACCGACTAAACCTACCACGGTGTTCCTCGACAAAACCGCTATCGACTGGGCCGGAAGGTGAGGGCGCCATGCCGCCACTCCAGCCACTTCTCAAACACGGGACTTACCGCCACAATCGTGGCGTGCCCGATACTTGGAAGCCTTACTTATTACAGGAACACAGGAGGTTTGGCTGAGTTCTACTGTAAGGTATTTTATAACGAAAGCCTATTATTATTCGATATTTCGTTGAGGGCACAATGAAATATCGAATAATACTAGGCTATCTCTACACTGCGCATCAGCGTATATTAGAACGCATCCCAATTTGGCGGCTATTACCGGCGCTGATCGATTCGTAAAATATCGAAACTTCCTACGGTGTACTAACAAATCTTAGCATGTCTATGGTTGTTTAGGATGGATGTGTGAGGTAGTTAAGAGGTAACGCTAATGCTTAACTGCAAAATGATGCAGCCTTTTTTTACTTAAAATCAAGTGATATGTCGTAGCAGGAAAGATGTATGAAGAAGATGCGCTGTGCGTGTGAGGAAAATTTTAGGAGTACACGAAATGGAATTGCGCGTCATGTACTAACAGTACCAGTCAGCTTAACAATAACCAGACATAATGATATAAGAACATAATGGTAGCGCAATGGCAGTGACTGCTGTGCATGAGGAATAGAGTTCAATTTCCAGGTCGGACAAAGTGTTATAAGGTTTTAATATCCAAGAATTCTCAATACCAGCTCGGAATCTAAAATCTATAGACTGCAGTAGGTTTGACCTCTATACACCATTGCATATCCTATAGAGGATAAAGCGTGAATCTATGCATGTGTGCACACCTGGACAGACATGCCTAGACGTTGGCATCCGTTTGTCGTTAGACGAATTAAGAGCATATAACGGGCCATTCCTATTCTGAAACCCTAGACCCATGTCTAAAACGTAAGAGAATCATTTCACTTTTGACGACCTCGATGGCGTAGTGGTTAGTGTTATCCTCATAGGTGGTATCACGTCTCTAGTGGATAGTAATCGCTGGCACGTTGTAAACGCGCCCTAAAGGAGCTCAAACGAATCATAATGAAGAATTAGTCTTGATATAAAGTAATAGACCAGACGGCATTGTTCGACGGCGGCGTCGGCGCCGATATCCATTAGTTATCAGGCGAGTTACTTATTAGTAATTGGGTTGGAATTAGTGGCCTGAATATGAGATAAGATAAAGTATTCATAATATTGTAAGCATGAGTTTATATACATATGTAGATATATGCCCTTGAACATCGCGCTTTATGTAACTTGATGTATTTTATGACAGTCACACTACGCATTTTCTTTTTGCGATTGGACTGCCTCCTTCGCAACGTGCGACTGTTTGCATGCAATCGGAAATTTCGAATTCGATTCTTGGGTGTTTTCTGTGAGGCAATTGTCAGTAACACACGGGGTTTGAAAATGTGTCTTAGCGTCAATTGTCTTGTGCCCTATTTTATAGTACTTAAAAATACAGCTGGTGAAATGTCGATATACACCTGAGATAGGTAAGGTCAGAACCTTACCTATCTTTTTGGGGCAGCCCAGTCATCTGTGACTAGAAATAATGTAAGTCACGTAGACTCATGTGTACGTGATTTATATTCTGACTATATATTGCCCGCGGCTTCGCACGCGTAAATGTAGGTCAGGTTAGCAATAGTTTATATTTATATACTGTATTCTAGATAAAATGTATCCCATGTCCTTTTTTGTACCCTTGACAACATGTATGCAAAATTTCATGATAATCGGTCGAGTAGTTAAGGCGTGCAAGCGTAACAAACAAACTCATATTTATAATACTAAATGGAATAATCGATCGTTTATGTTGAATAACGACAGCGAGTGACTGGCATTGTCGTTGCATGAAGCTTATGGAAAGCTACTCGATCGCCGCTATAGTTTTAATGATTTGTTTGTATGTAAGCGGATTAAAGCGTTTGTTTACAGCTTTCAGCTTCCAAAAAGCATAATGTAATCTATAAAACGGTTACACTCACATGCATTATTTAGACTTGTATAAATAGTGCCGAATTGTCTGCAGGATGGTGTAGTGGTTTAAGTAGTCCCCTCGTCCCCTCGCCACTGCCACTGCGGTGAGTGTTGTGGGTTCGAACCCCACACGGGACAAAAATTTGTATGATTCACAATTGATTGTTCCAAGTCTGGGTGTTCTTTGTGTCTGTTTGAATGTTTGTAAAGTCCTCCGCAACACAGGAACAATTCCTAGTGAGATGAGATAGTTTTTTTATTTCACCATCCGATGTTCTTAATCATGACATAAGACAAGTGTTTTCTTTCGTACGTGACGCTTATGATAAAGAGCCTCTGATTGGATTCCTAAAAGTACATATATCCTTGGATACCACTAATAAAATATACTTATTAATTGCTTGACTCAAAGGTCTTTGATAAAATCAAAATGCGAGGCCTCAAAGATAAAGAAGCTAATAATAATATGTCAATCACTTTTTGTTGATGGCCTTCCTATATATAATCTTTAAATTATCTATTAAAAGTCAACCATCTTCTATTGGAAAAAAATCGCCTTGTGTGAGATGCCGGAACAAGTCATCGTCGCAACAGATTAATTTTCATACAAAAACTTAATTTGTTAGATTATCAAAAGTGCCTTTTTATGTCAATATGGCAACTGCCAACTTGTTTGCCAAATCAGCATACATTAACATTTGGGGCCTCTATTAACATAAGTATTTTTCTGTAGATGAAATACTTTACTACTAATTGTTAAGTTAGTGAAATTTTGGTTGTTAAGTTTCGGTTTAAAATAATGAGTGAGTGAGTTTTGATTCTCGAGTTAGGTAAGGCATTGCACGCCTGGCGTAGTGGTTTAAATGGTCGCGCCAAGTGTTGTGAATTTGATCCCCACACGGGACAAAATATTGTGTAAACTATAAATGATTGTTCCGAGTCTGGCTACTCAATGTTCTGGACACAAACATCAAACAACAGACACAACTGTTGTTTGAATGTTTGTAGAGGCCCCTGTGACACAGAATCGACTCCTTGTGCGGCGGGCATATTTAAATAAACAAAAAAAATTTAGGTCGTGATCATACTGGCGTTTGTCGACGTTTTTATAACGTGTGACCAGCGTGGCGCTGCGTGCAAGCAACGTTCGTGTTACATGCTTTCTAGGGGTCAGCATTTTATGAAATAAAATGATCGATCTAAGATAAAAGTGAGTATTTTTGTGTCAATGGCAACTTGCAAACGTGTTTACAAATCCAGTATTCATTTTGCCTTTAGCGTATCCATTCAGTCGGCCTCGATGGCGTAGTGGTTAGTGTAACCGACTGCCACGCCTGAGGTCACGGGTTCGATTCCCGAACAAGTCAAACATTTGTGTGCATAAACATGGATGTTTGTCTTGGTCTGGGCGTTTCTATGAATAATATGCAAATATTTACAAAAAAAAAATATCCATTGTCTAGTACCCATAATACAAGCTCTGCTTAGTTTGGGCTAGATGGCGTTGTGTATGTGGTAGAATATTATTATTACACTCTTTATTTCAATCTTTGCAATACTTTTTTCATTTTTAAATATACATATATAAAAATACCTTTAAAAATATAAAATGTTTGGTACCCCACCGGCATCGGGAACAGGGTCCAAGCTGCTGGTGGTTAGGATTCCAGAGACAGGAATCTCCTCACAATGCGTGCCGTATCTAATAGCACTGCCTTCTGCATCAAACCCCTGATCCAAGCACCTAACGCGAGCCTCATTAGATGGTGATCGAGGCTCTTAGCAATTAGACCATGTACTGATAATGTCGGCAACCTCGCGAGCTAAATCGAGATATTTAATTTGTTTATCTTTTTCAGCTTTCGCAAGATTGCCGTCATGCGGAATGGTATTATTATTGTTATTATTCAGTATTAGAAACACACATAGTCTAGTCTTATGGCTATATCAGTAAAAGGATAAATCCACATTTTGCTAAGTATGATTTCAGGTCCTCCGTAATAATGGACCGACCAACCGAAGGGCATAATTGTGGACTCCGTACAGTACTGAAATTTCTTGACAGAAAAACTTATTAACAGTTTACCCGACCTGGGTATCGAACCCGAGACCCACTGTTCGTAAGCACATTAGTCGCGTTCACTACCGCTGAGTCACTGAGAGATTAAGAATATAAAAAAAATTATCTGCAACACAACTACACGACTCAACCAGTCAATAATCTTCAACAAATAAATACATCACCATTTCCCTAATGTGGCAATAACTACTGTTTACCTTCAGCGAATACCAGCCGTGATGTTATTTTTCTACAGACAAATATAGAATCCATAAACAATGCCCATATGTGTTTGTAGCAACAGACGTATGATGTATTCAAAAGTAAACAGGTTTGAGTCAATATTAACATTGATTCAACAAAGTCGACGGCTCATGTCAAATATACGGGGTTAGAACTCAAAGGAGATTGTGTTTGATGCCCGGTTCACACGTTGGAATTTAATGAAATCGCCGTTCTGGGGTCAAGTATGAATTATAAAGTTCAATGACCCTAGCAACGGGTCGTGAAATTTTTAATACATATTCATGAAGTTATTAAAATAATGGTGGTAGTGGCAGAATAGAATAACATGTAAACAAAACTTTGTGGGCTGTTTTTTTAATGTTACTGTTGATGAAGCCAATGTGTATACTATACCGACGGTTTATGTGCTCGTGCCGCTGTGCCGATTGTTGTGGGTTCGATTACCAAACAGAACAAAAATTTGTATGCACAGCTGTTGGGTGTTCTTTGTGTTTTGTTGTTTGAGAATGTTTGTAAATTCCCCCACAATATAGGGTTTATCCCTAGTGTGAGAAATATAAATATGTGCAAAGGAAAATTAATACAGTGTGTAAACCATAAACGTCGAAACGATGGGCAATCAATAGGTGTTTTTTACCCTTTAAATACTTCAGCGCGAGTAAGCCTCGTAACCTAATACAATAGTATTCGGTTTGTTAAAAATAATGTTTTAGTCTTTTTTAAAAGGGAGAGATCTTATTCGCATCTGCTTGACGCAGGCCTTGTATCCTACCTAGAATTTGCTGAGAAAAAGCCAATAATAATTCTACCGGATCTGACAAAATACTGGTCAACTAGTATAGTTTACACATAGAAGATATATTAGACAAATATTTGGTGTCTTCTCTGCCTAGTCTAAGAGCCATAGAAGCCAAATCACTTATATTTAGAATATTTGTCTGTATGTATGTTTGTACGCGCATCACGCAAAAGTTACTGTAAGACATTGAATGTAGGTTTCACAGTTGTGTCGCTGGTGGTCTAACTTACAACCTGGTGCACGTTTCATATTGATACACCGCCTAGATGTCAAGTATTAGCTTTTACATGCAAAGAAATTAAAACCTACTTCCAAAATAAATACGTACGATGTTCCAGGCATAGTAGTAACAGTAGTTTATACGCAAGAAAAAAAGGAGAAAGTGCTAAAATATATATGTATAAATGAATTTTAGTTCACGTATAGATATTAACATAAATATAGGTCTTAGTAAAATACTTTTCGACTATAATAGCTGTTATTATAGCTAATAACTTTTGAAAGCGCGAAATGAAAGCAACTTTTTACGCCTTCTCCTCAACTTTGTTTCACTATTTGCTTTATTTTGCACATGTTATTTTTATTTTATCAAGTTGGCAAATAAGCTTATGGCTCGCTTGATGGTAAGCAGATATTGCAGACTATGATCACTTGTTACACCAGGTATATCAATGCGTTGCAAACGCTAAGGAATTAAGAAGGGATGATAGGAAAGATGGCAATGATAGGTACGTGACCTTCCGTGATTGTTTCTCAGCAGGCAAAACGCAGTAGGTAACAGTGTTTCTTCTTTAGCACACCTTTTTTTAAAGTCGTCTCTCGCGCTATAGATAACCTCAGTATCGCGGGTAATTTTACAAACATATAAGCTTGGACACAAAGAACATCCAGACTCAGTACAGGTATTAGCTAATAATTTATGCAATTATTTGTGGAGCACAGAAATACATGTTTTATGTCAGATTCTGATCTACAACACTTATCGCAGGGGCAGCGGCGAGGCGACCCTAAGCCATCAATGCATTACGTCTGGTTTCACCGACTCGTTAATAAAATCCAGGACTTTATAATAGTAGTCTCTCTCTATCTGCTTACTAGAGCAAGGCTAACTTAAATATTTTGACAGTGATATGGATTTTTACTACCCAACACGTTGCCATGCAAGAATTCCTAAAAACTGTTTATTTTCGAAAAGTTTAGTGCCTTTCTGCCCGAGACTTGTACGTGCAATGCACCGGTGCAATTGTTTCGAGTCGTAGAGAAATAACGCGTAAGACAAATATAAAAATACAAACTGTTTTTCTATGGAAATAGTTGAATTGAATTTGAAGTTGCAAAGGATGTTAGATCTTATTCGTGTGAACGGATAATCTTATGGAATAGGATTATCCAGTATATCTATACCAATATATTAAAGCTAAAGAGTTTTGCATCGGGTTTGATAATTCTTTTTCCATTGGACAACTCAATTTCTGAAGTAGGTATTTCAATAACATCACGCTAATAGCTACGGAAGTGAAACAGTAATGATAAACATGTAACCACGGGGACATTTAGTTTTTTATGTCTATATTCCTCCTATTAAACATGGCTATCGAAGTGTGTTTTGTAGTAGATATATCTCTATCTATATTTACTAAGTTGCCCATATTGTTTTTCTGAACACTAATGTATTAAAATATGTGCCTAGGGTATGTACACAAAGGCACATATTGGTAAATAAGCAACGGTAGTAGTTTGATGTCCTGTTTATACAATGTTGCATGTTATTGGGTTTTCATTAAGAATTCTTAGTAACGGTATAAAGTCTAGAACTGTGCCCTGTAGATGGCAGTAGGTTTGCACCCTATTACGTGTGGCCTGAAATCATATCTGTCGAAAGAGTCTCCCCGTGACCATGGCTGCTGAAAAGCAACCGAAACGTCGGGGAAAGTGTAAAATTTAATTAAATCTAAATAGTTTTAATAGTTTTAATAATAATTTAATTAGCTTAAAAATTAGTAAAGTTTAATAGTAGTAGTAGTAGTGTAACAGTTTTCAAAATTATGTAATAAAGTGTCAAATAAACAACGCGATAAAATCCGTATATAGTAGTTTAATTTCAATGAATAATATTCGCGTAAACAGAAGACAATATTATGTCGAAAGATGTGTGTAATACCCTCCTTGCTACATTGCATCTTACACGTATTTAACTTGTATGCAATTAATTAATTTTTCTTTGACGCATGCCGATAAATTGTTTTCAAGCTACAAAAGCCACGACGTATATAGGTATATTGTGCCTATATAGCTTTTTAATACCTTAAAACATTACTTGAAAATATGGCGTGCAATTGATTACTATAAGTTTCCAAAATATACATTACGTAATTAATGTTTCATATACCAAACCTACTAGTAAGTGCGTTGGATTTAAAATTATAGTAGGTAGTCCTGAAAAGATTAATCGAGTCGCCTCCTATTACGTGGCGCCTGAAAACATAGCTGGCAAAATATTTATACTTAATTAATTAGGGACTAAAACCTCGGCGAGGTCGCGAATGCAAAATAAAATATAGTCTATGTTACTCGGTGATAATATAGCTTTCTAACGGTGACAGGATTTTTTAAATCGATTGTGTAGTTTTTGAGTTAAATCCTTCCAAAAAAATATACAAAATATGATATCTTTCCTCTTTATAACAATCTATATTTATAGATATAGATTATTTACAAACATTCAACAACAGATATAAAGAAAACCCACACTTGACAACTATTTCTATATTCCAAAAAATTTGTTCCTTATGGGGATCGAACTCACAACACTTCATACAGTAGCAATTGCGAAGTGATAACCTAACATATTAAATGGCAGCGGCACACCGGCAGCCAGAGACAATAGGTTTTCAATTATATCTGGTATTCCAACGATGGATAGGTTAAACACAATTTGTGTTAGTCCCCAGTAGATTTATTACCTTTCTTTAGACCCGCAGTTTTATTCATTAATCAAATTAATTTAGGTTAACCAACCCTGTTTTAATAGTTTCTATTATGAAATTATTTATTGTTAGTTTTAAAAGTAAACTGGAAATTGCTTTATGGCTCTTACACGCTTTATTATTTTAGTAGGTTCATGAATATTTATTACAGTACACCAGCGGCAAGGTACGTTTATAATCCTTCTAAGCCTTATAAAAAGTACACCTGATTTGCTTTAATACTTTTTGTTGGCATTTGGCGATAAAGACACATATTTAGCATTAGACATTGCCTGCAGCTTGGTTCTCGTGAATGTAGATCTTGTTAATCAATTTCTATCTCTCAAGAACAGTACTGTTCCTGGATAAAAGGTTCTTTATGTCTTTTTCTGGACACCTGACAACGTGTAGCTATGCGAAATTTAATTATGATTGGTGGAGTAATTAAGGCGTAAAAGCGTAAGAACATTTGTAATATTAGTTCGTATAAATAAATAAAAAATTGTTAGGATAATATCACGCTTGTTTATCTGCAAAAGGTTAGGTGTGTAGTGTGTCAATCCCATTTAATAAGGGATGAACTATTGCCGTTTATCAGATTACACAGTCTGGAACAGTGCCCGGTTAACATTAAGACTGCGCCGAGCCAAAACAGGCGGTCACAGTTAAGTGAATAAAATCAACACTTTTTGTTTAATACAAATATAAAATATACATTTACCCTAACAATGAAAGTGTTTACAATTACTCCGTGTAAAAAACATACAATGATTAATATTTTCGCCTACAAAACTAAATAAATAAATTTGCACGAAAAATGCAAAAACGTAAACTCGTGTTACGTGATTTTTAGATTATAACGGTAGAAATCTATCCTCTTTTACAGCTTAAACGAAACTTAAATAGTTATATTACAATTTGTCCGTCTCAAATATTTAAGTTAATGGTTGACAATAAAGATACATATTTATTAAAAAAAGTACTTCAAACCCCCATACAATTTGACTATGGCGGCCGGGCGCCGATTTGAATATGCGCCGCACGAGCTCTGTCATTATCTGTCTTACGCTCGGCGCAGTCTTAATAGTTCATACCTTATTAAATAACATTCAGAGGAATCGAACGAGGTATTGACACTGCTTTAACAAAATATGTATGTATGTATATGTATCTTGATATCTAGTACACATAATAAAAACATAGGCATTTTTATTTTGTGGTTTGATTTACAAAAGGTACTAATAATAAACTTTTGAGTCGCAGCGGCACACCGGTGGCCAGACACAATAGATTTTAATTATATCTGGTATTCTAAGATGTGACAGACTACTATTTCTAAAGTAATAATTATTATTACAGCTTTTATTAGGCACCCTTTGCTTCGACAAATTTTTTTTGCTCTGATTTAATTTGGCATAACTAGTTAGGCATTTTTTTTTGTCATAATAATACTTTGACATAATTGTATTTTGGCATACTATTTCAGTAGGCATAAATACCATTTAGGCTAATGCTTTTTTTGATTTTGATTGGCATAAAGTTATAAGGCATATATAACCTGGGTACCATAGTGTAACAATAGGTTAGGGTGCGGCGGGGGTAGCCCGTGTTTATTTTATATACGAAAAGTATTTTATTAAATGCAAAAACAAAATTGACAAAACTTCTAATTTAAGCTTTAGAATAGTACCTATGCTTAGCAATTATTATGCTTATAGTAATTATGCTTAAAAAAATTGTGCTTAAACAGTAATGCCAAATGAATATTGTGCGTAACTATGATTAAGATAAGTAAAAGTATGCCATGTTAAATTATGACATATAATTTATGATTTTTACATACGGTAATTGACAGTCGGCTGACATACTCTGAAATCACACTTTATGTAGTGCCTACCATCTGCATATTATTTCATACAAGCTTGCTCCCTTGGTTTCGCTCGGAAACAGTAGGTACTTTTTAGATGAAAGGTATTAAAGGTACTCTATGTCCTTTTCTCTACCCTTGACAAAAGTGTATGCTTATTTTAATCGGTCAAGTAGTGAAGGTTTGGAAACGTAACAAACAAACTTACAGTCGGATTTTAATATTAGGTACACAGTTAGGAAGTAGACATACTGTCTAATAACATCTAGTATTCAGACAGTTGTCGAAATAAGAAAGCTAGACGATTGGAGTGGTTCTCATTTTTCTCGTTCCATAATACCTATTCTTTTGTACCAGTAAAGTTCTGCTCAGAACCATTGTATTGTAGACAAATTGAATATGCGGCAACGTTCCGATCGGGCTATTATGTAGCTGCAACAAGCTGTCACATAGCACTGTCACCCGTATGCAAATAATACCTTTCACCACTGAACGAACAGCATCCAATTGTGAACTGGTGAATATTCGTGTAAGCCTATTTGATAAACTGTTCCATTGCATGGGCCTTCTCTTTACCCGACTTCGAAAAAGGAGAAGGTTCTCAATACGGCTGTGTCTCTTTTTATGTGTGTTACCTCAGAACTTTTTTCACATACTTAATATTTGAACATACTTAAGTAAAGGCTCAGTTGATAGCGGTTTGAAATTTGATTCTGTAAAAATATGTGAGAATATTGTTCTACTTTAATAGAAACACCAGTGATTAAATTATGTTCGGGTACTTTGAAATAACTACACTGGAACATTGAGACAACTACCATCTTAGTCTCCCCGTGACCATGGCTGCTGAAAAGCAACCGAAACGTCGGGGAAAGTGTAAACTTAAATATAAATAGTTTTAATAATTTAATTAGCTTAAAAATTTGTAAAGTTTAATAGTATCTAGTAGTAGTGTAACAGTTTCTAAATTATGTAATAAAGTGTAAAATAAACAAAGCGATAAAATCCGTATATAGTAGGTTAATTTCAATACTTTTTTCAATTCGGACAACCGGGGCGTAACACATACGTAGAAACTCGCTGTATATATATAAAAGGGGTAGATAAAGATGCATTATATTCACGTTTTACTTACTATGTTTTAAGTCCGACGTAATAGAAGGCAAGCTAAAAAGAGCTATTTGAAAGGCATGCATGAGCAAACTACATAGTTAAAATAAAAAGGTAAAAGATTGGAATGAAAGTAATAAAAAGTCATAGGCATGATGAAGTGCAATATAACTAATCAATGTATCAACAAATCATGATTCGAATATTCGTTCGTTAAAATAGACATTCGAAAGACGGATAATTCAACTTTCGATTTGGACGGTAACAATTGAGTATCGCTATAGCAAACTCAGTTTTAAAATTAAAATGGCAGTCGTAACTGCTGTTTGATTTTAATCCCGAAATTTTCAGGTTGGCAACCCAGCAATCGTCTTACTAGCTTATCGCTACCGTACACGGTGAATAGTTTCATATAATCTCGAAGTAGAGCGGTCGGGCGACCCTACCACTGGATATAATTCGAGCTTTGCTTAATAGAACCGAACACACGGCAGCAATGCTCCCAAATTCATTAATGAAACGGATCCTTCGGGACTGCGAGCAAAGAAGAAAGAAAACCCACACATGGATAATAAATCCCGGGAAAGGTGAAAGCTAATGCCATCCCTCACGTTGGGTCCTCGTTTAGGACCAACATACAATGTATGGACGTAAATTGAGGAATTGTGCCCACCCCTTGAGAGATCTAGCGTTATATTATTACAAGATTGGCACCGATGTAACTGGTTTCTGGGTTTTACTTGTACTATGTTGATAATAACAAACCTTGCTCGTTCTGTACCTCTGAATAGGAAGGGCACCTATATAAATCAAAGAATAACAACGGCCCGGGTAACTTACGATCACGTGACTCCATTAAGACTTTTCCGTTTCTTCTTAGTTTACTCGGCGTTAAGGATAATCCCTCTGTCACAGGGCTTTACTCGCATCGAAACAACAGACTCAAAGGACATTTAGATTAGGAGAAACTATCTGTGTATCAACTACACAAGTTTCTATGGAGTAACGCTTGATGCGTTAGATGAGACTAGACAACTAAACCTTATAAGGTTTAGTTACAATAATTATTGATCTTCTTATAAGAAGATCAATCATTATTGTGCAATATAATTTTTTTGCGGCGATATATATATTGTCTTACGTTTACGCGACTGTTATACATTGAAATTAAACAACTTTATACGGATTTTATCGCATTGTTTATTTTTTATAAAACATTATTATTATATAATTGTGACTGAAGCCAGGGAAGTGTGTCAGGATTGTAGCAAATGGAAATCCGTAGTCTCTGCTTACCCCCCTGGGAAACAGGCGTGAATCTATGTAAGTATGTATGTATAATTTTGAAATATTAAACTGCTATTGTTAACAAAGTAGTGTAGTTATTTCAAATTAAAATAACTGCATTTTAGAACATTGAGACAACCACCATCTTAGTCTCCCCGTGAACATGGCTGCTGAAAAGCAACTGAAACGTCGGGGAAAGTATAAAATTTAATCTTAATAGTTTTTATAATTTAAATAGCTTAAATAGAAGAAAACAGTAACGAGTAATAGTATTTAACAATAGTAGTTCAAAGTTTAAAATTTATGTATTAATAGTGTTTTATAAAAGATAAACAATGCGATAAATTCCTTATAAAGTTGTTTAATTACAATTGATATAAATAAATAAAATATGCTCGCTTTTATTGCCAATGCTATGTTCGAAAGCTTAGTTGAATAAATTTAAAAAATCAATTAATAAATGCGCAGTTGCCTACGTTTTATTTTTTGTTTTATTTAATTCACAACAGCAAATACCATTACAGGAAACCTTTTTGCAACAGCATAAACATTGATTTCGGTAAAAGGGAGTAGATGCTATCATCTACTCCCTTTTACCGAAATCAATGTTTCGGTATGGTATGGTATAAGTATTTCCTATTTCCCTCGTACACCTATACTTAAATAGCGTTTACATCACAATATGTGTCATGCAACCTTTTCTTCCTAACTTTAGAGGTGAATTAAAAAGATCTTTTCTTTCAAGTAACGTAACTTTTAGATTAAAATATTGTAAAAGAAGTGGGTCAACTACTTACTCCATTCAAGGAATTTACATAAAAAGGATAAAACAATGTCAACGGACAAAGTGAAACCTTGTCACAATTGTGTGACAGTTACAAGTAGCGGTAATTTCACTGCTGACTTATAAAAAAAAATACGTTTTCTTTCGCGAGACAATCGGCTGAAGCGCATTATACTGTAGTTTGAATTTTGTAAAAATGTAATATCTATACTAATATTATAAAGCTGAGAGTTTGTTTGTATGTTTGTTTGGTTAAACGCGCTAATCTCAGGAACTACTATTCCGAAAAAAATATTTTAGTGTTGGATAGTCCATTTATGAAGGAAGGCTATAGACTATATAACATCACGCTACGACCAATAGGAGCGGCGCATCAATGAAAAATGTTACAAATACGAGGAAAATTCTCTTATGTGAAGCAGACGAAGTTGCGCGGGTCAGCTATTGATAGATTTTGCAGGATGGATGGCGTAGCTGCTTTACTGCTCGCCTCGCCACGGCCATTACGCCGAGTGTTGTAAGATCGTCTCCCACACGGGACAACAATTTGTGTGATCCACAAATCGTCGTCCAGAATCTGGGTGGTATTTGTAACCGTTGTTTATATGTTTGTAAAGTCCTCAGCGAATTTTTCAACTACGGCAGTAGTTCTTTTTTATAATAAGTTTATCAAGATTAATTTTTAGCATTTCCTCTGCTACGGAAGGAAAAGAAGAAAAAATATCGAGAGGGGAAAACAATCCACGAAGCAGGTCTTGAACCTTAAATCTTGACAAACCATGTCGTCGCTTTACTAATTAAGCTAAACATGATTCTATGTCAGATATTGAAATTTTGCATCTGTATTTAATATATGACGTCGGCAAAAACGGTTTGTTGAGGTCGCAGATTCACGTCCTGCGGCATAATTTATTAACAATATTCCCCAAATTAATATTATTTTAACTTAATTATAAAAAACCTGCTAATATAAAATGCCAGACATAATTGAAAGCCTGTCTGGCCGCCGGTATGCCGCTGCTATTTAATAGATTATGATATAGTAATATATAACTTTGCAATTACTGACTAACGTTGACTATGAAAGCCGCCTTGTTTATAAGTTTATCGATGCGAATTATTGCGTTTGAATACAATATTGTGCACAACCGATGTCTAATTTGCATTGTCACGGATGCATCGCGTAATGTATTGTTTTGTTATTAATACATTTTAATATACCTACAATTATATTATTAATAATTATCTTTCTTCATTTACATAATATTTAGAAACTAGTGCAATTATAATGATTAAAAAGGGAAATATATTGCACGAGACATTATTCTATTACATTATGATATTGAGTGTAATTGTGTACATGCATATGTACGTCACTAAATCTTATATTTTTTTTATTTATCTGCTGTTTTTAAGGATTTCTAGTTCTTTGGCAGAGTGTTATTTTTTGTAAGCAAGTTTTCCAAGTCTTAACTAATGAGTCAATTAAGATAAAATTTGATTTTAATCCATTAATTAGTTAGCTGCTTCATCAATTATTTTTATAAACAAATCCAACGGCGATATATTTTGTATAATTATATAATAATTCATGTATATTAATAATATAGTATTATATGATATGTTCTCGAATTATAAATGAATTTTTAAAATTACCATCACATTTTGTACACAAGTCACAAAATTAGATATAGGACATAAACGGCAATTTCATGGCTAAAGACCTAAAATTTGTATAGACATAATGTAATTCTGACCATATTGTTTAATATAGAAGAATAATTCAAAAAGTCAGGCTTAAAAATCACGGAACGAAGGAACTTTTATAAAATATTGTAAAGAAAGAAAGATGCCGTCAGAAACACATTTTTTATAACACTGGCCTTTTGAGAAAGTAATTTTTAAATAGTGAATGCTTCACAGGGAAAGCTTAGCTTACTTTTAATATTTCAGGCCAGTGACTCTTTTATACCGAAAGCTCGGGTTTCCCATTTGTAATGTTATTTTTATTTACTGGAAACGGGATATTGACTGATGGATCTTTAGTGTATTTTCGAACACCCTCGGGATTCGAGTTGTATATAAACCTTTTCTTTAGTTTTCCATTTTTAGGTGTTATTTTAACTTGAAATGTTCAAAAATGTAGAAACTAATGTAGCTATCTGTTTAAAGTTTTCGTTTATTAAATATAAGATTTCGCTCTCGTAAATGTAAGTTAGGTTAGCGCAGCAGTAATTTTTTCTGGATAAAAGGTACCCTATGTCCTTTTCTGTGCCTTTGACGATGTGCATGCAAAATTTCATGATGATCGGTCGAGTAGTTATAGCGTGAAAGCGTAACAAACAAACTCACATTCGAATTTATAATATTAGTTAGGATTAGGATAATACCTTTTTTGTGGCATATAAAACATAATTTATTAGGTCTCAAAATTTACATATATTATTTAGGAACCTGATATCTGTAAATAATGACTGACGACAGACACTATTTATGATAGATTAATATTTTAAAATGTTATGCATGAGTGTGACGCGCGCATATACATATTTATATCGACTAAGATTTAAAGCTAAATTTTTTAAGCAAGATTCAATTCGAGACTATCTGCTTGTTTTATGTTTTTTGGCAATCTTTCTTATTTAAAACTTAATTAAAATAGTACCAGATAACTATTAGCGTGAACGATTGCATAACTAGCAACGGTAAGGTTTTTAGGTTTCATTATTCAACTTGCAAAGTATGATTGTATTGTTCTTTTACGAAATGTTTTTTAACCATCTATTGCTATTTTTAACCTTTACCCGCTGTCCTAATATTGGACTAGAAAGTTTCTCAAGTGGTTCTACTGATCCAGACTATTGTCTGTGATCCTGTTAGTTCTACCAATCTATCCAATTATTATAAAGGGGAAAGATTAGATGTTTTGTTTGTAATGATTTAACTCAAAAACTGATATTCCGATTTAAAAAAATCTTTCACCATTAGAAAGCTATATTATCACTGAGTAACATAGACTACACTATATTAAAAAATAAAGTAATGTTACACCTAACCAAACCTTATGTTAGGCGATCGAAGCCGCGAGCAAAAGCTAGTCCTTTATAAATGCGACTAACTTATCGCACTAGCGTTTCGCAATCTGTTTTTAGAACGCCAACTTTCTCAGATCCGATAAGTAGAGATACTTACACTACTTATTATACTTACAAAAAAAATAATACTTCACTTTTGACTTCATGACTTTTTTGAAACTTTGTATGACAGGCGGCAATACACGTCTATTGAAAAAATCTGTGATACCAGTACTTGCCCTTCGGGATAAGCGTTTTATTATGTTATGTAAATGAACACATAAAAAGTATTGCAGCATGGTTCTCTATAAAACGTACGCGAAGAAATTATTAATTATTGAAGGGTAGGCCGTAACCGCGTGGAAAAGCTCAGTCACTCGTAAAGTGCTAACAGGATTGCTTTGTGTTACACCGCTACAGAGAGGTACCGCTAGACTAGGCTGTTTAACATGTTACCTGTGCCTTTAAAGGTTCACTTATATACAGCTTGTAACAAAAAGGTTCCAAGCTATTTTGTTTTTTAGTCACTGTTAGACACGGGACTCTTTTTAAAAGGAGAAGATATCGCCCCAGATTAAAAAAATAGAGCACGCGTTTCTAGATATAAACAGTAAGCAGCACAGGTGGGAACATTATAAGTATTTATAAATCAAATGGCGTAATGATTTAAGTAGTCGTCTCGCCACTGCTACTGAGCCAAATGTTATAGGTTCAAATTGCATACAGGACAAATAAATGTGATCCACAAATGTTGTTTCTTATTTATTTTTGTTGTTTTGTTTCAAAACAATACTTAGACAGTCATTAGGCCTCAGTTGTTATTTATATTTCATATCTCATTCCGATCTCATTCCGAGACGACGTCTTTGATCAATTTGTTACATAAATATAATATGTACATACATAGTACGCATAGGTATATTAAACCGACATCCGCCAGATGAAATGTTTGGTCCCACTTAATTAGGAGCTAACCTATTAATATTTACCAGGCACAATGCCAAACTCCATGCTGCTAGTAAACCTTTCTCGACGGAAATATCTAATAACACATAGTCCGACCCGGGCAACAAAGCCCTAACGACATACTATCACAAAGTATACCACGGCACCAATGAGTCAACCCGATGATAATTTATTATACGATATAAAAATACAATAAAACATTCATTTTAAGGTTAATACAACCATAATAATTATTGTAAATTAGAGAGAGGTACAGACTTAAAAAATCACTTTTAAAAACCCAATTAAATCATTATCTTTTATTAATAATACTAAGGGCTTGTTCCACCTCCTCCAAATAACATTTATCTATTAGATAAAAGTCTCGCCTTCTCTCTTCTTTAACCTAAAACGAGTGAGCTAGCATGCGATTTATCTTTCGGATAAATTTTAATTGTTAGTTGTGGGACTGGCCATAAAAATACTCGGTAACTACTAACTGTCTTTGTCTATTTATATAAAGATACACTTCATTCTGAAGAAACTTATTACCTATACACATATCTTACGTATAGTTATGTACAAGTTACTAAGTCATCCCCAGAATTAATCAGCTTGGGTTAACTCTGAATGTGCGTCGGTCTGATCAGATCTATACTGTTCTGAATACATTATGTACGTGAACAAAGATGGGACTTTTTTGGCTTCTTTAATAACGGTTACTCAGTTACCCGACTCAGTAGAACTCGTAAAACTAGAGGTATTGGGTTGCCCGTTTTCCTTGTGTATTGACAGCCGAATTGGGAGTTTAGTTAGAAGATAGGTAATTAAATGTACCCACAACAGACGCGGCGACGGTTTAATGGCTGCGGTAGCCTAGTGGATAAGACATTGGAGCAGGGGCCGTGAGGTCGTGAGTTCAAGTCCCACCTACTTTAGTTTGGATCGAATGGTTAAAAAGAATACTGGAGCTATTCGCGGACAAAATCCAGAGCGTATTTACAGGGTAAACACAGACATTCACTTAAGATAGACATTCAAGTACATATATAGTATAGTTCACATTCATATATTCTTGAAAAGCGAGCGATTTTTACACATTTTTTAAGTAGACGTAGTATTATGTATGAACATATTAACAATAAACATACTTGCAACATACATACATCTTGCAAGTAATTTGCTAATTAATATTTACGAGTTTCATCGTATCTCTGAAATCCGTATTCAGATCATGACCAAATTAATATGGGACCTCAACAAAAATATGCCCTTTAAAATTATACCGATACCGGTTAAACCATTATCGAGAGACATAAATAACATTATAATAATTTATCAACATAAAACGCTATTAACTCCCATTTAAACAAAACATTCGCGTTATCATAAAATATACATCGAAAATAATAATAATAATATTCTATCACATACACACAACACCATCTAGCCCAAACTAAGCACAGCTTGTACTATGGGTACTAGGCAATGGATAAAAACACATATATAATTTGTTTTTTTTTAAATACATACATATTATACATAGAAACACCCAGACCAAGACAAACATCCATGTTTATGCACACAAATGTTTGACTTGTGCGGGAATTGAACCCGCGACCTCAGGCGTAGCAGTCGGTTACAGTAACCACTACGCCATCGAGGCCGTTAAAATGTAAATAATATCTATTATGTTTAAGTGTGTCGTGACAAGCGCCTTTTCGAAATTTATTAAATTAATTTGTATAAGACTACTAGGCACCACCCATACAATATTTATTGTATTAATTATGTATACTATTACATTACGCGAGAAACTGCGTATATATTACAAATTAGCTCTAATCCGTGGTTTAACTCACGTTTTTGATTACTGGTCCGCTTCCGTGGCACATAGCGTGATGTTATAACATAGCCTATAACGTTTTTTTTTTTTTTTTTTTTTTTGAGGGGGGAAATGCGCCTTATGCATACCGCCCCACTTGGGGTTGTGGGACGGTTATGTCGGGCTCACCGGCCTACAACACGGCCGGCATACCGACTAAAACCCCCCTGTGCACCGTCAATTCGCCTTGACGGGTGGGCCGTTGGAACCTGATACAACATCAGCGGCCCACCCAGCGACTGCCCGCGCCTCGCGGGCACTAACACTGGCGGCGGCGTCTGGGTGCACCAAAGACGCCGCCTCTACGCGGAAGAGTGCGGGTGGGAGAATAAAAACCCCAATCTCCCACCCTCCGCTTTGTTAGGGGGGCATCAGGCGCGCATCGGCGCGCCGTCGCCGCCCAGTTCGCCGGCGACGGATCGGGTCAGCGAGGAGACTTTCCTCCCTGGCCCGCTCCGCCGCCTCCTTCTGCGAGATGATATCCTCGCAGAAGGATGCGACCGCACACCAGTTTCTGTCGCTATCGGCCATGGAGCGGATTATGGCCGATAGCGAGAGATCCGCACCGATGGTCTCGACGAGGGCACGACGCTGCTGCGCCCACGCCGGGCAGAACTCCAGCGTATGCTGCGCCGTGTCCTCATCACAATCACAGTGGTGACAGACGGGACTCGATTCCCTCCTCGCGACCTTGTGCAGGTAGTATCCGAAACACCCATGCCCGGATAACACCTGCACCAGCCGGAAGGAAAGGGTCCCGTGCTGTCGCCACACCCACAACGAAAGGACCGGCCGGAGCGCCTCCACCGTGCGAAAACCCGCACGTGGAGCCTCCAGCCGGGCTGACCATCGGGCAACGATGGCTCGGCGAGCGGCCTCGCGCCACTCGCGCACTTGCTCGGGCGGAGGGCGACCACCTCCGCCTGCCCGAAATTCGGCCGTTCGCCGATATACGTCGGCGAGCACTTCCGCCTCCAAATCCCACGGGGGAGTACCGGCCAGCGCACATGCCGCGACTGCGGACACGGTGCGGTACCCGCGTATTGCCCTGACCGCCATAGTGCGCTGCGGTCGGCATAGCCGCGCGCGGTTCTGAGCGGTCAGGGACCCCGCCCACACCGGTGCGCCGTACAGTGCCATCGACCGTACTACCCCCGTGTAGAGCTTCCGGCACGCCAAACTGGGTCCACCTAGGTTGGGCAATAATCGGCCCAGGGCGGACGCCGCGCCGTCCAGCTTGGGCTCAAGCTGGCGGAAGTGCTCGTCGAAGAGCCATCGTCCATCCAACACCAGGCCCAGATATCTCATCTGGGCCTGAACCGGTACGAGGACCGAGCCGACGGTGATCGAGGCGCGGGCAGGTGGCCCGCGACGGGGCCCGTGAAACAACAGGGCCTCCGTCTTGTTGAGGGCCACCTTAAGCCCCAGCGCCTCGATTCGCCCGGCCACCTGAGAGACACCCGTGGCGGCCTCCTCAAAGTTGCGTCCCCGGGCTGCTACTAACGTGTCGTCAGCGTAGCAGAATACGCTCAGCCCGGGGGGTAAGACTCCGCGCAGGGCCCAGTCATAGCCGATGTTCCACAGAAGAGGGCCAAGGACGGACCCCTGTGGAACACCGCGAGATATCGCCCTGCGCACGACGAACATAGCCTATAACCTGGGCTAACAGATGCAAAAAAAAATAATTAAACTGGTAGTTTCAAGGATAAGCGCGTTTAAAACACAAACAAACTCATCTACTTTAGCATATTAGTTTAGAAAAAACAGGAAATTTAAAAAAAAAATTTAATCACACAAACATAATTCAGCAGCCCTAGTGTGTATACGTGTATGTGTGTGTGTTTGGTTGCGATCGGGAGAAATGCATAATAAATATATGTACATGTCTAATACAGAACTTCTTTATTTCAAGTTGGATAATAAGTTGGTGAAGACATAACATGAGAATGGAAAAAAATAATTTCGCGTTGCATGATATATATATAATATGTAACGGGTATTAACGCGATCATGCATAATGTTTACCTTTTTTATGCTTGACGTTTCGACCAGGTTACACCGGCCGTGGTCACAAGTTGACTGACAGTCAGGATATGAGAGTGGAATAAATGCAGAGTAAAATGTATTTAGAAGAAGTATATTTGGTGCGTCTTTTCAATACCTATATCAAACGAAATAGCTCGATAAGAGTGTTGTGAAGTGAAAGAAAACGGAGTAACAAGAAGGGAAACATATTGACTAAATGGATAAGGTATATTATATATATATTTGTGAATTAAATAAATATATGGTAAGATTGGACCACGGGGCATGGAATACCGTATGACGTCCTTCTATGATTGTGATGTATGGCGTCGAGCACAGGCAACATCGTCAGTTGACTGCACGGATGGTGAAGTGGTCTAAGTGGTCGCCCCGCCACTGCCTCGGGTTCGAATCCCAGACGGGACAAAAAATTCTGTGTACCACAAATGGTTGTTCCGAGAAAGACTTCGGATATCGTTCTTTGAACTAAACCCGTCGTTTAGTTTAATGGTCATACCGCTGGGAATGAAGTAAACTTTTTTAGGATGTGGTACATTTTCTTTCTCTTTTATATGACAACGCCCGCACTTGGATATATTCCTGTGTCGTGGGGGAACTCTACAAACATTCAAACAATGGACACAAAGAACACCAAGACCCAAAACAAACATTTGTGGATCATAAAAAAAATTGTCCCGTGAGGGGAATCAAACCCACTATACTCGGCGCAGTGGCATTGGCGAGGCGACTTATGGCAGTTAAACCACTACGCGATCTATGCAGTCAAATATATATATGTTTGGATCTGTAGATATGTTTCTATATTCACTCAAGGTCAATAGCCTTTATATAAGCCATTAGTCGTAAAGGCCGGGTACCTAGATTACTACGATACTAGATGGTCGGAAATGTCTAGATTGTGTAATTCCCTGAGCCGGACATTGAGGTCGCTAGAAGGATAGTTAGGAGTCATGAGAGACGATATATGAAAATTGAATCTGATACTTACGACGAACGAAACGATTTGAGAACACGTTTTTCTTAAGTTGATGCTCGTGGTTGCTATTTGATTCGGTATAAACATTCATTTATATGTACTAGCGGTCGCCTGGTGGTCAAAATTCGACCATAATTGATTTAAATTTTAAGTTTGATCGATTTTAAGGTTTTATTGTCTAACTATAATAAAATAAAGAATTGTACGACGTAAGACGAACAATGCCGAAATACTACGAACGCGATTCGACTGCGTATGTGTGTGTAGTGTTTTTTCATTAATTTAATTTATTTTTAATGCATAATTTATAAAAATATTATGATTTGCCACTCTTTCTCCATATAAACTTTAACTGTGCCAAATT
This sequence comes from Catocala fraxini, assembly GCA_930367265.1. Lineage (NCBI taxonomy): Eukaryota > Metazoa > Arthropoda > Insecta > Lepidoptera > Erebidae > Catocala > Catocala fraxini. The sequence continues at coordinate 9,460,216 of OV884040.1, read as the reverse complement.
TCATACTCCTCCGTCCGTGCAATTTTCGTAAAAAGGGGTACAAAGTTTTTGCTTCACGTATTAATATATAGATGTATTACTATCAAAGGGGTAAGCAGATGTGGGTACACAGAAAGCGAACCTATTGCGTCTAACAGGCACACCCTCACATGCCGTGCTGGTACTGATATTTTCGTTAAAGAAATCGATGATGAGGTCCCGGGTTTGATACCTGGGATCTCATAATTTAGACAATTTCCGTTAACAGCACGGAGTGTGGGTATGTCCCCGGTGATGTCACATCCGCCTACCCCTTTGAGAAAATACATTATTGTTATATGCGTTTGATTAGAAGTTTAAAAATAAAAATATAAAATTACAAAAAATTTAAAATATTATTTTGATCCGAATTAAGGCATGGGTTATTTTTCAGATATTCATTACGGTCCAAAAATTTGACCACACTTTTCTATTATATGGTGCATCTAAGGCATGACGGTAAGTTATCTTTTCCAGAATTAATACAACCGTGATATTATCCAGCCCGATAAAAGTGTAATAAGAATATATTTGTGCGTAGACTAAGGCGATGGATGAATGAATGATATCGGCAATTGGTCTCAGTTGACCCGTTCAGTTTATTGCCTGCGTTAAGTGTAGCTTAACTACATTACCTACGGAGACGAGCCAATTGATTCTTACTCGTAAAAATGTCTGAACTTCCTACGCATGACATCAAAGAAACATTTAAATTGTGCCAGCTGCAAAAGCTCAGTGGTTAAAGCACCGTAGATGTCTTTTACTTAAAACTAGATTTTGCCCGCTGCTTCACTCGCATAAATGTAGATTATGTAAACTTTGTATCCTACGGGAACAGAACTTTTTCTGGATGAAATGTACTTTATGATGTTTGATTGAATTTTATAATGAAATTTTATGATGAATCTATGTCCTATTCTGTACCCATGAGTACATATTAGGACATAGATTTATCATGAAATTTCGCATACATGTACTGACAATGATATGTGAAATTTCATGATGATCGGTCGAGTAGTAAAGGCGTGAAAGCGTAACAAACAAACTCACTTTCGCATTTATAATATTAGTTGGGAAGGCAATTTCCGCACTATTAATAAAACCTGTGTCGCGGCGCCTATACAATCATTCAATTCAGATCGCACAATTTTTGGTATCGTGTGGTGATCGAACCCGCAACACTTGGCGTAGTCAAATAGGCAATGGCAAAGCAACCACTGAAACCACCAAGCCATTCGTGTAGTCAATTTGAAATCAAATGAGCTCACACAGTAGCCAGCATCTTTTTATTTATTTAGGTAATTATAACGGTTGTACACCAATTACAATGATTATAGATAAGAACACATTAAATACAAATATTAAAACAAAGATATAAAACAAGTAAATAATTATATGGTATGTAATCACCAAGACAAACACAATCATTCCTTCTTCTCACTAAATCGCTGACACTCTAAGAATGATATTCTGCCATCCATCCGCAAACAAGTCACAGTCAGGATTGGCGTACAGGAGAGCGTTGAGAGCAGAGAGTGCGGTATGAGTCACTTATCTATGAGTTGATTTAACCGTTCCACTAGATATTGATATGAAACCATTAAATTTATATTTCTGTTCTAAAATGTTTTATTGATTATTAAGTGATTTAAATGATAATCTATAAAATAAATAATCGTCTAATTTACATAGTAGTAGAGTATTTTACTACACTAGTTTGCAAATCGGTTTTAGTAGATATAAATTCTGATAAGAAAAGATAAACTAATTTTACAATCAAAACATTACTTCTAATAGAATAAAATAAATTACGTTTTAAATTATTTAATTACTTTTTATCTTATTTGTAATAAATGTTTAGTCGCTATTTCGTCTGAGTGGTATTTCAATATACAATATTGTATATACCGCTCAGGCGAAACAGCAGCCAAAACTATTTTAAGTTTAAAACACGTGCGTGAACAATCAATGTACTTTTCTTTATTTATATTAAAAAGACAACACCTGCATTAGGCTTCAAGCCCTTGGTGGCCATTGGCTTTAAATATGGGTCTTTAGTCTTTTCGCACCGCGAGCGGTTCGAACTGCGGTCTGTATTTCACAAACATACAATCAACGGACACATACACTAGACTCTGAACAATAATATCTACACACAAATATATTTGTCCCGTTTGGGATTTGAACCCACAAGACTCAGTGGGGGTGTAGAGACAATCCAAAAAATCTAGCAATATTTTGTTTTTATTTTAGAGAGTGATGTTTCGGTACTAATTATTATTCGAATGAATATATAACAACATCACACTAAAATAAATAAAAAATAAATTTAACATATAACAAATAATATATACATATATAACAGCGTAAAATGTGTCGTTAGACACATTACACATTCAAAATATGCAAAGAAATCATCTATTATATGTATATTATAAATTATAATATATTCGCGAATAGTTCTTACTACAAGCATCTAGTTTGGGAATCTAGTTTTTATTATTATTCATATTATGTTTATTTTTAGCCAATTTTAAAAACAGTGGCGGCTTTATTTTTTATAGCCATGTGTTTTAAGTGTGTATATATACCTATTTCTCGGCAACGATTCAAGCGAATAGGATATTTATTTTTTATTTAAAAGCATATATTATTACTTTTATTATGTGCCTGTATTAGTTCAGTCAACATCTAACAATGGCTTTTAGAAATAATGAATGTACTTCTCAAGAGTAACAAGTAAATAATTTAAGTTTATTTGTTTTGCAAGTGTTTTGGACTATTGTTGTTGTTTTTGTTTCTTAATTCCGAAAAGCTAGAGTGTATCTTAAATTCATATTATGTTAATTGCACTCTATATGCAATACGTATTTTCTTTTGTACTCACTTCAATGTTTCAAAGAAATGTTAGAAACTAAGGACAAACTTAGTTGGCAGATGTGGTGATGATTTTTCAAAGACAACTCATGCTCCGTTATTAATGTCCATGTAGCAGAATAATTTATAAACATTCTACCAACTGACACAAAGAACACCCACACTAGGAACAACTGTACTGTATAGGAGAAAAAGACGTATCTAAAATATTTTTTGAAATCAAGACTTATGCCTATTTGGAATCTGTAAAAAAAGACGCATCTGCCAGTATATTTGTAAAAAAAATGTTTCTGCAGTTACGTGTTTTTCCGTGGCTGTATACGTAGAGCACGTTATTCTGATATCACCAGAGTATTTAGGTAAATTATTAGATTCATACTTCAGCAACCATAACGTAAACTTAAGTTTATTTGAATTGCCAATCGCGTTTGTTATAAATATTTAGTGAGCCTACGCCCTAAATGTTGTTGAAACTAGAGCTAGTATTACCTGCGTTACAACTCTCTGTACTTCCAACTAACTGTACTAGGAATAATATCAAATGTATTAAAACCAGCCAGCTACTTGGCTAAGGCACCTATATAAATAAACAACTGACAAGGAGAACGTTTTCTTCAACTAATTAATCAGACGGATAAATGTCAGTTGTCTGTCTGAACCTTCTGAATAATTCATTTTTAAAGAAACCGAATAACGAAGTTACTTTGTACATAAAAATAAAGTCACAGGATATTGGAGTGAATTATATTAGGCTATTGTATACTATCATGGAGGCAAATCAACATTTAATCTGTCTGATGGTAAAATGTTACCGTAGTCTACGATCGCTTGATTTTGTCAACTTTGAGAATTATGAATGGAAATTTAGCTGTTATCGAAAATAACATACACAAATTTAATTGCTAATTGGCTTCAAAAAGTTAATTCTATATTTTCACGCAAGTCTAGACGACTTACGTGAAAATATAGAATTAACTTTAACTTAACCTAACTTTATAGAAAAATAAACTACAGCCTAAGAATAAATATATGAAAATAATTAAAGAAAAAGCATAATCGAACGAAAACCCGGTGAGAATATATATACTAATATATAGCATATGTCTTCAAAATTTTAGTTGTCAAATGTTGAAGGCAAACTTTACAAGTTGTTGAATTGAGTTCAAAAGTGCAACAAAAAAACTTTTTGAATTTGGCGTTTTCCGCCGTATCAGGAAACCGCCATAAAATGAAAAATCCTGATCCTGTTGTAACAAGAACCTGCATAAACCACAAACTGTATTTAGACAAATAAGGGAATTCAACGAAACATGGCATTCGAACTCCTAAAACACAGGACAAACAACACACTTTTCCTGCTACTATCAAGTAGGGACTTTTTGTAGAACATAGTATCACCGTATAAGAAAATAATAGTCGCATAAGTGTCCGATCATTTATCCATTAATGGCTTCTGTTCAGAGGAAGCTCAAGCTTGCATTGTAACGTAAGACGGTCATTTGCTATGCTAACAAGCGCTCATAATTTCTATACACACGTGGTAACCGGAGACGAGAGTAAACCTTGTTGGATGTTACGACAAAGTGCGCGTGATATTATTTTAAACTAGCCGTAGATGTAAGTCTAGTATAATTAGACCTCTTAGAAATAGAGATGTTGGTATTATACATAGGTCTTTCCATTTGGGTAGTTTATGGCTTCAAGTTTGGTAAAATTCGTGTATTCACGACTTGGGAATATTATTGTTAACTACTTAGTACTATTGAACAGGTTAAGCGTAGCCTAACAAAGGCTTTGACAGAGGTAAATTCACGTGGGAATTTTGGGACTAGGCTCGTTGGACCCTCTGTATAAGTTTGCTCGTAGTAGCCCAGTAGACTGCAATAGGCCTATCTACTAGTCTTAAGTGGGACCTGATATGATAGCTGGTGAAATGTGATGTGCTACATGTCTGCCTAACTCTTGGGGATATACAGAGTGTCCCAGCTTCAATGCGTCTTTAAGCTCTCGTTTTTTTTAGATTATACGATATAAGACAACAAAAAAATAATAATTCAAAAAGTAAATATCTGTAGTAACAGGAGTGAAAAGACCGTCACAGGAGGTTGATATTTTTGAAATGCCTATTATTTTTAAAATACGTGACTTAGATTTTTTTATTTCTTTTCTGGTGTTTATTATAACTCAGCCTGTTACCTGATTCCGGATTGACGTCGACTTCTGGGACACCCTGTATATACAGTAGCCCGTGCTAATTTGCCTATACCTCGGTCTCTCGCCACACTCAATGCTCTCCTTGTGGACAACACTCAGTGTGATATGTTTGCGGATAAATGGAAGAAGATATTGTCAGTATGTATGGAATATTGTGAAAAGTTAGTATGATAGTTGCGTCTTTAATTAGTATAAGTGGCCTGCAGCCGTTCTAATTAAGTAAATAAATAAATATATGAGCATGAGTCTATATACCTATGTATGCGCGTTTAGGTTATATTAGTTGGGTTTACAACGCATGATAGTATAGAACGGTTTATTCTGATCCTCCAGTTCCAAAGTCTTTTAGGCAAAAAAACATAATATATAATTTGAGTGCACCGATGCCGTAGTGGTTTAGGTGGTCGCCTCGCACTATCATCGCGCCAACGTGGGTTCACACGGAACAAAAATGTATGTGGTCTGAAAATAATTGTTACGGGTCTAGGTGTTCTTTCTGTCCTTGTTTGAATGTTTGTAAAGTCCCCCGTGACACAGACATTATTCTTAGCGCGGATGTTGTCCTCTATAAAAATTAAATAAATATATAATTTCTGACCCGCCCCACACGATCGGCTATGATGTATGCGCTAACGCGTAACACTTCAAACTTCTTAACAAAGAACCGCGGCTCCACTTTTTGGAGAAATAGAACTTTGCTCGTTTCGACATTAATGAAATAACTCGCCTTTATGTTTCTAAATGTGAAGTGTCTTGTGCTCTTGCATCTAGAATAATCTCAACAGTGTTAGGCAATAAAGGCTTCCACAGCAAAGAACTAATGTTAAGGATTATCTATATATAAGTATGTACGAAGGCAAAAACAAAACAGTTCACAACCATTTTCTTCTTATCTTTTTTTTTTATGGTAATTTAGTGTTATATTAAAAAAATTGGAAGCAGTTTTTTTATATATATGAGTAAAGACAAAAGACATTATGGTCAAATTTTGACAACTAGGCGAACCTTTCTTAAGATAAAAGGGGCTGTTCGATTACATCTATATGGTTAATGAACCTTCGCTGCTTCTTCCTATAAATGGAAGTCATTTCCTATCGACAGATCAACGTATTGTAATGAGAAGCCGATGACAAAAAAAAAACATAAATTAAAAAAATATGAATATTAATGTGATTTTATTTATGACGCTTACAAGCCTTAACTACTCGACCGATCATCATGAAATTTTACATACACGTTACCAGGGGTACGGAAAAGGATAATGAGGAACTATCATCCAGAAAAACGCGAGCGAGGCCGCGGGCAAGACCTAGTATTGTTTAATTATTTAAGGTGTATTCAGATGTGAAGCGAAACAAACATTAAACATCCTCCAGTGTTTAATTCTATTTATAGGAATTCCAATTATACTTTGAAGGCTTTCTAATACGAGTGGAAATTAGAATTTAAATATTTAGCCCCAAAGCGCTATCAGCTGTTAAATAACATGCCTAGAAATTTTGAATGGATCTCTGTGGAATTGAATGTTGCAGAACTATTGGTGAGGTAGTAAAGGCCTTATCGCTTTTAATAGTTCAATGAATTTATTTTTGTTTACGGTGTGTCAGCTTTTAGATGTTATATGCGCATAGGTGAGGGTAGTGTGCTTCAGTGATTGTAAATAGAACTATGCATTACGTCGTGGGTACGAGACATGATAACATTGTTCCTAGGTTTTTCTGCCGAGAAATTTACATAATAATTAATAATAAATAGTTTTATTTCAGAAACATGTATAATGTATAACTTGTGTCACAATGTATAACATGTGTAGCGTCTACAGTATATCTTACGTAGGGGTCTCCTGTTAGGTTTTAAAATACCTGCTAGGAGACCCCGCTATTCTTAACGAATACAACAATGTGTAGGAGTGTGTATATAAAATAAAAATATACAATTGCAGCTAGGTAATAGGCTCGTCCCGTATAACATCGACACTTAAATTCACAGATGGTGAAATGTGGATATAATACATCTCTGCTTATCCCGCCGGCGATAGAAGAGTATCTACCTCCACCTTTTTACAGGACGCTGTTACTGCATTTACCAGATAAGTAGTTGCGAAGACGAATATACCTTAGCCAATTTATTACCCTCAATCTCAACTTTGATTCCTTTTTCTAAATTGCCAACTGTCAGTAATAGCATATAATAATATCAGTCCTATATTAAACTGTCCCACTGCTGGGCACGGGCCTTTCCTCAGCGTGAGAAGGGTTAGGCCATAGTCCACCACGCTGGCCGAGTGCGGAATGGCAGACTTCACATTCTTCGAGAACATTATGGAGAACTCTCAGACATGCAGGTTTCCTCACGATATTTCCCTTCATCGTTAAAGCGAGCGTTAATTAACTATTTAATACACACATAACTTCAAAAAGTCAGAGATGCACGCTTTGGGATCGAACTCGAGACCTCTGTGTGGCAGTCAACGGTTTTCCACTAGCTTATCGTTGTTGTTAATACCAGTGCCAATATTTTACCTTTAATCTCATCTTAAATTTTTTTTAAAGATTTTGTGTCGATGTCGTAGTGGTTTAAGTGGTCGGCTCGCCACTGCCACTGCGCCGAGTGTTGTGGGTTCGATTCCCACACGGGACAAAAATTTGTGTGATCAACAAATAGTTGAATCGAGCCTGCGTGTTTTCTGTGTCCGTTGTTGAAATGTTTGTAAAATCCCCCGCGACACAGGAAATATTCCTAGTGCAAGAGTTTTCTTTTTAAAGAAGAACGCTGACAACGGACGAGATAATACCTCTGATATACATAAATCTATATCCCTGGTATTGTTAGCAATATAATACTGAAGGATCCACATATCATCAATCTGAGGTTGGCACGCCAGTCTGCCACCTTTGTTGTATAAATAAAATAAAATATGCTACCCTCCTTTATTAACTGTCGTATTCTTGAATCTACATAATTAATTATTCAATCGAAGTAGGTACATTTTGTTTCAGAATGGTTAAAGCGTATAAATTGAATCGCTTGACATATAAGCGTTAAAATGATGTATGTTTGTTTGTAGATAAGTATTTTGACAGCCGAGGCGTGAATAATTAATGATTCTTTGTTTATATGAACATTTCATGAAGTATGTATTATCTTTTTGTATTTTGTTAATATGATTTTCACGTGATGTTCAGTAATGACAATATATAGCATAGATTGATGCCTCTTTATTCACGAAAGGCATAGGCAGGTTTGTATTACATCAACATTTGACCAGCTATGTTTTAAAAAATGTGATTTCAATACTTACTATATTTTAATGTCTTTGTTTTTTACTGTATTTTAGTGCCATTAAGCCATTATTTTAACCATGGCAACAACACAACCTTAAAGCTTATACAAGTAACTTTTAATTAATAATGTGTAGTTAATGAAATGTAAAATATGACTTCTCTTATTTGCTAAATAAATGTTTATTATTATTATTGTAGATGGTTCTGCCTCGCATATTGCTTAACACCGAATTGTTACTGGAAAAATCCGAAGAGAAAATATCGGGTATCGAGACCTCACGATCAGATTAGATCTGCAAACATTAGATCAAAATTATGCAACAGTAGTAACGAAATAGTCATACAACCAAAGTAGTGAGTGAAACAGATACCTACATTTAGGTGAGTATACAGGTGTACAGCATATTACTCCTCCTCTCTACCCTTTTCCGTAGTAAAAAAGTATACAGCTACCCTAATGGTAAGCAGTTACCACTACCTATGGACCCAGGTAACGTCGAGTGCATTTGCAACAAAATGAAGTAGTTGTGCTGCCAGTATTAGGGCAACGAATACACTAACACACTAACATTCTTTGTAGTACCTCGAAAGGTTTAAGGACTGTTTTCGTATCTATAATTTGCTATGTTTAGTGAAATTAAACTGCTATATACGGATTTTATCGCGTTGTTTATTTGACACTTTATTACAAAATTTTGAAAATTGTTGCACTTCTACTACTATTAAACTTTACTAATTTTTAAGCTAATTAAATTATTATTAAACTATTTTATATATTAAACGGCGGTAAAATTCGTATAAAGTAGGGTAATTTTAATGTATATCGTTCGCGCAAACGTAAGACATACAGACACACAGAGCATACTTTTATATGCTTGTTAAATATGTCCCTATGAATCTCACGCTGGCAAAACCGCAAGCAGAAATTAGTTTTAAACGAGATGGGTGTATAAACCGAGGATTTCAACCTCTTCGTCTTCATGTGACCTTGTTTCAATTATATTTAAACATTTACTTAGGTTAATGTTGTATATTTGTTGAGGACTTGGCGCTGCACACTTTGGCGGACTCCCCGTCTGAGCATCGCAGCGCCGTGAGTTAATCGCGACAGTCGGTGTGGTTGCCCTCTCGCTCCCGGCCGTGGTTCAGTCCATGGTCCGGAGTGAAAGGTCGTGGAGCGCTGTCGCCTCCTTCTGTGAGGAAGTAATTTTTGTCAAGGAGGCGGCGGAGCGGGAGAGGGAGCGCTCAAACCCTCTCCCCAACCGCAGAGCCGGGCGCCGGAGGGCGCAAGACGACCTCCAGCCATCCTGAGGTTTGGGGTGGCGGGCTTCGTGGGCCTGCCCGCCATCCGTTCAGCACCAGGTCCGAGAGGCGGCGTGCGTGTTCCCACGCGCGCCTCTGTGTTGTGTCCGTCTCCCCTCTAGTAAGGTGGAACAGTAGGGATTTTAAAAGTAGTGGTCACTAAACGGTAGGTCTTATCGTGTAGTGGCCTGCCGTTTCATACGACGGGCCGAAACCTCGGCGGGGTCGCGACTGCATGTGAAAAAGATTCGCGCGGCCCCGCCCATTGCGGTTCTGTCGAGGAACACCATGGTAGGTTTAGTCGGTATTACCGGGAGGTCCATTCTAATCATCATTACCCTCTCTCTTTTACCCCGGTAAGCCCGACATAGCCACTCCGCCCGTCTCCGCGGAAGGGTATGGGTCAAAGCATTCCCCCACGTAAAAAAAAAGCAAAAAAAGATGTATATAATTAATTTATATAGTATGTGCATGTTTTAATAATAAATAATTAACGTACTTTTCAATCATTGCCGCCGTTAAATATCATGCCCACTGCTACCTACTGCTGGGCATGATGCCCACAGTTGGGCCTCATGTTTGTCGATTTAACATGGCGGATTTATTGAGACTAGCTATTTCTCAGGAACAGTTATTTTTCTGGATGCAAAGTACCCTATTTCCTTTTCTGTACCCCTGACGAGAAATTCCATGATGATCGGTTGAGTATTTAAGATGTGAAAGCGTAACAAACAAACAAACTTACATTCCTATTTATAATATTCAGTTAGAATTAAACGCTTTCAAAGGACTCTTTATTTTAACATAGTTTATTAAAAGAGTGAGAATTGGTAGTTATTCAAAAGCGCAGGATACCTTTAACCGCATGTATAAATTCTTTAATGTTATTTTCGTACATGTTTATTGTCGAACAAATAGTTTATTGCTACTGATACTAGTCGACCGGTGTACTACTGTGCGGTCGTAGCGGTTTTCATTTCTATGGATTTATGCGCCACTTAATACTAGCGACCAATTTAAAGGCGCCCTAATACTCTACACGCCCTGAGGTTGCGTAAGTTCTTACACTCTTAGCAAAAAAACAATTTGAGTGCACGGGAGGCGTAGTGATTTAATTGGTTGCCTCGCCACTGACACCGCACTGACTGCTGTGGGTTCCCCACACGGGACAAAAAATTGTGTGATCCACAAATGGTTGTTCAGAAACTGGATGTTCTTTGTGTCCGTTGTTTGAATGTTGGTAATGTCCCCCGACACAGACAGTATTTCTAGTGCGAGAGACGTATTTTTTAATAAATAAACAGAAACTCTACACGCCCTGAGGTTGCGTAAGTTCTTACACCTATAGCAACAAACAAACGCTGCAATCAAGTACATTCTCTAACCAATAATGATGTCGTTTTCAAACAAATATAAAACTTAAGGTTTGATGTAATTATACAATAATATTCCGGGTCTGTTTCATTAAAATTTGTGGGTAGCTGCCGAAGTTATAACGATATTTATGCGCAAACTAACAAGTGCCGCAAAAGTTATATTTTATTAAACTCTACGTGCTTTTCGTGAAGAAACAACATAGAATACTAATTAATATTTTAATAAGTATAATCATTTTTTGGCGTTAAACTTATTTAATTAACAATATTTTTGTATACGTGTTCAAAGGGCTTAACTTTGTAGATTTTTTAAATAGTTAGCGTACTTTTAGGTGAAGTTTTTTGCTGCATTTTAACGGTTCCGGTTGAAGTAAACAACTTTATTTAGCACGGAAGTTGTGAAATATGATTGAAGGGTTATGGAGAGGAACTTTTCCTGAGGTGATTAAGGTAATAACGTAGCATAATGTTTGATACAGCTGGTAGTCAGATTCGGTACCCAACTGGCTACCAAATGGTTATTACTATTATATGGAATCCTTTGATAGCGCAGTGGTTTCAGTGATCACTTTGCAAATGCGCTGAACGATTGGTTAGATGGATCATAGGGGCAAAAAAAGTGTTATCCATAGAAAGTTATTTAGTGTTCTAATATAACTGATCAGATATTTCCATAAGAAAATATGTAAGTACTCACTTAAACGAAACCGCAGACGAGAGTAATTACGTCACGCCTGTATCCCCGTAGAGTCTTGCGAGGAGATAGGTGTGAAACACATTTAGTCAGCTATGGTTTAAGGTCCAAACCAACATTGCTGATCTTTAGGGCACAATGGCGTATTCCGCGCTGGTATTGAATATTTCTTAACAAAAAATCATGAAAATTATTTTACTGACCAGGAATCAAAACCTCTTGCGCAGCAGTTGTAATTTACGACCGAAATAATTAATAAACATGTATTAATTATAATAACATGCGAATACAAATAATTATAATAACTTATAAGTAATACTTACGTTAATTATTTCCTCCTTTTACCTGTAAAAAAGAAAAACAAATAATTAGATAAATTTATATAATATATAACTAAAAAATAACAAAACAAATTAATATTCATTGAAATTAAACTGCTATATACGGATTTTATCGCGTTGTTTATTTGACACTATATTACATAATTTTGAAAATTTGTTACACTACTATTACTATTAAACTACTAATTTTTAAGCTAATTATATTGTTATTAAAACTATTTAGATTTGATTTAATTTTACACTTTCCCCGACGTTTTGGTTGCTTTTCAGCAGCCATGGTCACGGGGAGACTGAAATGTAAATTAATATTCTATTCAAGTTTATATAAATATATGTATTAGTACCATTTTTCTTCCTTCGTCCTTTTCATCTCATACTTAAAAGAAGCTAGTGCTTAGCAGTACCTAAAACAGTTTACACTTATATACAGGGCTATTTTCAACATATTACTATATTTTATTTTGTGCCCTGGCCGTAAAAGCACACGCCATGTTTTAGCAAATTCACAAGATTCCGCTATGTCGATACAATTTCAGATTACTCAATCACAGACTTGTTGGTTCGAACTGCGCCTAACTTGTGTGAAAGTGATATGGCTAAGGTTGATGCCCTGTTCAATACTGAAGAAAACAGCGATCGACGCTAAACAAAATTTACCTTCTTGTAACACACTTCAAATAACTATATGACTACACGGATGGCGTAGTGGTTTAAGTGGGTTCAGATCCCACACGGGACAAAACTTTGTGTGATCTACAAATGGTAGTTCCGAGTCTGGGTGTTCTTTGTGTCCGTTGTTTGAATGTTTGTAAAGACTACACATACTAGACTACACTACATACAGGACTACATACTAGACTACATACAGGAATTATACCTAGTGCGAGAGCTGTCTTTTTTAAAACAGAATGAAATGAGTTGTCCGTACATAAATTCAAATACTATAATTTAAAAAATAAGCAACGTGCACGCACTTTAAAACCCGTAGGGTAAAAGTTTTGTAATGCAATTGTTGTTCTATCTTTATCTTGTTGTTAGTGTAGTTGAGAGGAGGTTTGCATCTAGCATTTATAAACGGTGTATAATAATTTAGTATACAATGTTTATTTAAAAATAGCTTACGGTACCAGAGGTTGTTTCAGTGGGAAGCTTTCAACCATTAAAACAACAGACAACTTTTAGGCAACAGATGTATGTATGTAGGTAACATATATTTTGTAACTGTGTATTATGAATTTATCAAAAAGTTTTAATTGGTTTATCGCGGACACTATTATTTTCTAAAATAAAAGTAGTCTATGTTACTCCTTACCGTCAAAATTATTTTGACATTACAAGCAGACACTTCAATTTTATTTATTTGTATAGATAGGTATATTTGGTTATGTCTTAGGCAAGGATCGAATTCGCAGCACTTAGCGCAGCGTTAATAAGTGGTACCTTCTTCATTGGGACTAATCTCATCCGAACTCCCACCACTGTAACACCTGTGAGGCCAGGTTCAACAGTGGTAATCATGAAAACACCATCAGTGAATTGCCAGGGAAAATTAAGCTGTGTTGGGAACAGCAATGAATTTAATCTGAAAAAGATGAATTGGTTATAAAGTATTCCACTTTCCTCGTTAGTTATGCGGAAACAAAATCAAGAGTATTTGTAAAAATATCAAACATCATAAGCACCACGTATGTGATACCTATTTGTATATTTATCTACTGAGAGCTGTAGGTACTAAAATTTCAAAATATCCCAATACGTGTTTTAGGACTTTTAACAGGTGATATAGCAAAAGAATATCAAACGACCGTCGGTACTCAATCCCGGATCGCAAACATAGTCGAATGTTATGCTACGGGATCACTGAGGCTTTCAATCAAACATAAAAATACCATCGAGAATAATTATAACTTGTAATAAATTGATTACTTATAATAATTAGAATAAAATAAACATTGCGTCAGTGATTGTGGGCCAACATCAAATGTAATTAAAACATCAATTTGGCCCTGATGCCGCCACAAATTATTATAATTATATTGGCATTGGATGCTGATACAGACTGATTTTACCAATTATTTATTTTGAGCCGATATTTTAATAAATGCGGGTTCATATTGAGTAAGGTAATGATGTAAAATATGAACTATGCATGCTATGAAGCGTGTAAAATAATATTGTTTATATTAAAAGATTATTACGAATCGAAGAGGCCGTCGCGTCGTTGTCAATTATTTCAGGGAATTACCAACTACCCTTTGACAGTAAGCCAGCTTAAGAGTATTAACCTATTGAGTTGCAGCGGAACACCGACGACCGGACACAATAGGTTTTCAATTATGTTTTACATTCCAACAATTGACAGGATAACACTGAAATAATACTAGAACGGTAACCGTTAAGACTGCGCCGAGCATAAGACAGATATTGACAGAGCTCGTGCGGCGCATATTCAAATCGGCGCGCGGCCGCCGTAGTAAAATTGTATGAAGAATTTCAAGTGCTTTTTTGATAAATATGTTTCTTTATTGTCAACCAATAACTTAAATATTTGGGACGGACAAATTGTAATATTTATTACATTTATGTTTCGTTTAAGCTATAAAATAGGATAGATTTCTACTTATAGTTAGCTTACGTTTTTGCATTTTTCGTGCTAATTTACGTAATTTTGTAGGCGAAAATATTAATTATTTTAAGTTTTTTACATGGAGTAATTGTAAACACATTCATTATTATGGTAAATATGTATTTTATATTTGTATTAAACAAAAAGTATTGATTTTATTCACTTGACTGTGACCGCCTGTTTTGGCACATTTCGCTCGGTGCAGTCTTAATATTAAGCGGGACTAATGTTTATTTGCCACCTTATTGTTAATACAACAAATAACTGGACACAAACAAATGTTCCAAGCTTTTTTTGGCTTCTCTTATAAGCTGTTTTTAGAGTCCTAAACCCAAAAACCTAAATCTAAAAAGTTTAGTAATACAAATAAATAACATATCTTTATTTCAGACATTAACACGTATGCACATGAACAGTCCGTAGGTCCATTGGTCCATATAAATAGCTTAAATATTAGAAAGGTTTTTTTTTTAATACAACTAAGGTGGCAAACAAGTATGGCCCACCTGATGGTAAGTGGTCACCGTAGCCTATGGACGCCTGCATCACCACTTGCGCGTTGCCGACCATTTAGGAGAGGAAGTGGGAAGGAGAAGGAGCGGGAAGGGGGAAAGAGGGTGATTGGGCCTCCGGCATTCTCATTCACCAAACGAAGCACAACAGCAGGAATATTGCTATTTTACGTCGATATTCTGTAAGAGGGTAGTCCTTCCTCGGTGGAGCCGGCTCATTCATGCTAAAATCAGCGAGGCTCTACTAATTATAATAATATTTTTTTAATTGTTTCATAAAATATGTTAGTATTATGAATTAAAAAACGCGATTATATCCGTATACAGCAATTTAGTTTATTTCAAATAAACGGAAGCTGTATTTTATGTACAAAAAGGAGAAGATTATGTTATATCAAGGAAGTGCAAATTCATAACTGCTGGTGTCGTGACTTTTAATATAAAATGTATTATATTCTTTAGTAGGCATAGCAAATGTACAGTCGCAATATTTTTATTATGACAGCATCTGCGTCAGAAATGTAGTGCGCTGGATTGCATCACTACATTTTAGACGATTGAAGTCACCGTTCTTTTATTACATTGCACGTTATGAAATTATCCGAATAACACTAGGGACGTGAAAACTCAAACTATAAACCTTATTTAGTAATGTACATAACAAATTACTGATTGAATATAGTTAGAAAATACATTACTACACCTACTTAAAAAAAAAGACAGCTTCCGCACTAGGAGTAATTTCTGTGTCGCGGAAGACTTTACAAACATTTAAACAATGGACATAAAGAACACCCAGATTCGGAACAACCATTTGTCGATCACATAAATTTTTGTCCCGTGTGGGATTCGAACCCACAACACTCGGCGCAGTGGCAGCGGCGAGGCGACCACTTAAACCACTACGCCATCCGACTTCAAGAACATAGATACACAATAAGTGAGACCGCACGTCTTACTTGTTTTGTATCTATGTTCTTGAAGTCAGACATTATATCTAATGAGTTTACACTAATAGGGTTACCTAGAGTGCTAGGTCAGAGCAGAATAAAATTGTTTCAGCAGAATAAAATAAGCATAGAATGTTATAACATATTTACGCGTGGTACAGTCAGCAACTTAACTAACTAAACATTAAACTTGGTAAAATAATCTCATGAATTAAAATTTCTATTTACTATTTTTGAACTAAGGCCAATTTTTTTTACCATTACTGCTATGAAAACTACAATTTCTTATGTTTGAAAGATACAGGTAAATTGACTTATGTTGCTAATTGTACTTAACATTAAGCATTATTATTTGTAAGTAGGATATTTTATAAGAAGCCTAGTACCCTGACTTTATGCAGGAATACAAAACACCGTCTTTTGTATGTGTCTTCTTTATGTGTCAATCTTCAGTAGGGCGGAGTACTTTCCCGAACGGACTGTCCTAGTTCAGCCAAATCCCTAAGCAGGACTCCCTTTGAACCACCTACGCCGCCGTTTCCACTAAACAGTTTTAACTCATTTAGATAGTCACTTACATAGGTAAGATTACTTTTCTAAGAAACCTTTCAAACTATATTAGTTAAATAAAAATAAATCCTAATCCTAACTAATATTATAAATGCGCATGTGAGTTTGTTTGTTTGTTACGCATTCGCGCCGCAACTAGGCGACTAATCATCATGAAATTTCGCATACATGTTGTCAGGGATATAAAAAAGGTCACAGGTACCTTTTTATCTAAAAGACTGTTACTAACCTAACTTAAACTACATTTACGCGAGCGAAGCCGCGGGAAAAATCTAATACAATAATAAAATCTCTTTTAATATGCCACCTCAGTATAAATACGTCTAGCGGGAATGCGTAACAGTAATACCTTATTCAAAGATTTGGAAGGCACAAAAATCTGTACGAGCGAAATTTGCTTACGGCAAATCACATTTATAAATATTACCTTGACACGGCTGGGGATAAAGTACAAGATCAGCGTCTGTATAAAACAATAAATCCATGTGAGCGTTATGCTAATGTCGGCGACCACATACCGCGCGCAATACGGCTTCGCTTTTGGAGATCCGTGATTTACTTTATTTTATTTACTAGCGATAGCCTCGCATGTGACCATTGCACTGTCACGCAGAGGTCTCGACTATGATTCCATGGCGCAAATCTCTGACTTTTCAAATCTATGTTCGGAGTTTCAACATCTTCGTGTGGAAGTACAAGCCATGTTTAGCTGGACGTCCACGAAATCCATCTCGTCTTTTAACTTTTGCCTCTTTGAATCATGTGTCAGGTTTTTATTTGTCTATAGTTATCATTATCACTTGCTTTTACGGTGGAGGAAAACATCGTGAGGAAACCTGCATGTCTGAAGTTCTTAATAATGTTCTTAAAGATATGTGAAGTCTGCCAACCGGCATTCGGCTGGCGTGGTGGACTATGGCTTTATACTTCTCACACTGAGAAGAGGCCCGTGCCCGCAGTGGGACAGTTAGTTTAATACAGTGCTGATATGATATATATATATATATATATATATATATATAATACTGTATTCTAGCTACAGTTAGTGCATATAGTCTACTAGTAATAATAGTACTGAAACAATCTTGTAAGGGTTGCGGTTGGCCGAGGAAAGTAGTGGCGTACCGCTTATTAGCCGGAACCTACGTTACCTGTCAAATGAATGAGAATCTACTCCTACGTCACCTGTGAAGTCGTTATTTGTATCGGTTAGTTTTAGCTAGACCAGGTTATCTATTACCTACTCTCTCGCTAAGCTGAAACCGCTCTTATTACTTTCATCCAAAAGTTATGTAAAGCTAGTCTACGGATCGCCTGACGCTTACCACTATTGTTGCAAGCATCTGTAAGGACGGCTATAACAGTAGGTTTTCCCCGCTCCCGGTATAATTCCTGTATCGCGGGGGACTTGACAAACATTCAAACAATGGACACAGAGCAACATCCAGGCTCGGAACAACCGTTTGTGGATCACACATTTTTGTCCCGAGTGGAATTGGAACCGCAGTGGCAGTGGCGAGGCGATCACTTAAACCACTAAGCTATTCGTGCAGTCAGATTTATTGTGGTATACATCATATCAAACTTCTAATTCGCTCTATAGTTGCTTTAGTTACCTCCGCTCCCGCATTCATTCCCTCGTAGCAAATGCAGATGGAATTAGAAGTTTGGTGCGACGTAAACCTCGCATATTGTCGATAGTGCGAAAATATGCTAAATATGCGAATATCGCGATCTGCTCCGTACAGGACAAATAATACTGATATCTTTGCTGTTATTGCATAAACACGTCATAAGATTATTTGACTGCAAGCTTCTGTAGGTTGGAAATACTTTTCGACCAGCGTCAGGTGATATAATTTGAAATGAGAACGGTGAACTGCATGCCCTACTTTTTAAAAATATTACGAACTAGCTTTTCATTGCAGCTTCACGCGTCAACACTTTTTCTGGATATAGATACTTTTTGCCCTTTCCTGTCTTTCTGACAAAGTATGCGAAATTTCATGACGATCGGTCGAGTTGTTAAAGCGTGTAAGCGTAACAAACAAATAAACTCACTTTTGCATAATATTTGTTAGGATAAGGCAAGATAGAAATTATTGTACGGAACTCTCAGACGCGGGTCGCACTTGTCTAGTTTATTATGTTTAATTTAATCTGACATGATGCTACGGTATTTTGTGATGGGGTGATCAAGTAATCTTCTGTTTGCTTTAGATCTTTAACATGAAGTTCGCGTTCCACTATTCTGTTAATTTGTCTAAGTGTAAGCTGTTACTTTATACCAGACTATGTTTTGCTCGCGGCTTCACTCGCGTTCATCTAGATTTTGTTAATAAATTTGTATCCCATGGAAACAATCCTCTTTTTCTGGATGAAAGATGCCCTATGTCCTATTCGGTAAATTTAGCATACACGATGTCAGGGGCAACGTGTATGCGAAATTTCATGATGATCGGACAGTTTAGTGGACAAGGGCCGTTTTTCCATACAAACGTAGTCCCGTGTTTCCTCCCTGGATAAGGCCAGTAGAGAAAAATCTTTTTTCCAAAAAATATATTGGCATGTCCCTATGTTTTCCTGTTTTTCATTAATTAATTATTAAAAGAAACATGAGCCTAAAACCTCAAAAATTGGCCAGATTTTCCGCTGTGTTCAAACATCCAGAAAACAAATTTGACTAGATTATATAAAAATAGGAAAACAATAACACGGACAAAGCCTTTATTTTTAATTTTTTATGAAAAACGTAGTTAAATCGGTCAAGTTTTGGATAAGGAATCAGGGGACTACGAAACGTTGATTTTGTGTACTTTTAATAGTATTTTCGGTCCAAGTTGCAGTTATCTCTATCGCGCTCTGCGGGCACTGCGCGACAGCAATAAATTTTACAAATACCTATTTTTCAATTCTCTCGCCCTTAGTGTTTCCTCTAAAGGCGTGAAAGCGTAACAAACAAACTTATATTCGCATTTATAATATTAGTTAGGATTAGTCGTAAAGCTATTTTGAGAATCACGTTCCCATTTCAGACTATCATGATAGCCGTGATGCTTTTACGTGCTTTTAATATAGTAATTGATGCTTCCAAGCTGTGTGCTGCTATTGAGAGATTCCTTTCAGAAAACTTAATTACATCTTTGCTTCAACTAAGAGCAACATCTGATAATGGACTTTATTTTAACAAGTTTTGGTATTCTTCTATTCAAAGGCGCAGTACTTAGGTACGTTGAAATTAATTACATAAAAGATATATATACATAGTTTGAAAAGTAGTGGTCGGCCTCGATGGCGTAGTGGTTAGTGTAACCGACTGCCACGCCTGAGGTCGCGGGTTCGAACCCCGCACATGTCAAACATTTGTATGCATGAACTTGGATGTTTGTCTTGGTCTGGGTGTTTCTATGTATAATATGTACGTATTTACAAAAAAAAAAGTATATATGTATGTTTATCCATTGTCTAGTACCCATAGTACAAGCTCTGCTCTGTTTGGGCTAGATGGTGTTGTGTGTATGTGGTAGAATATTATATTACTTATGCTGCCGTCATAAGGAACAAATACCATCTGTCGGAATTTTCATATTTAATATAAAATACTGGCAGATGCGCCTTTTTACTGATTTCAAATACGCAAACGACTCAATTCCAATTAATTTTAATTACGTCTAGTTTTATGACGACAGGATAGTACAGCGTACACTATTAACTAAAATATCTATCAGACTAGCTGCTAGTTTCTGTCTATCATTCCAGCAGTAGTACTTTTGTATTATACTAAAGATACATTCTGAATATACCTACCTAAACTCCCAAGCAAATTGCATAATTATGATGGTTAAGATTATATAGAGATGTTGCATCAATTCCACTGTTTTTCTGCCTATCATTATTCGTTCTTTGGTTTAAGTCATCTTCAAAATGTTTGTAGAAGGCATGTTGTAAATTGTGAGAATGACCTCGGGCATAATCTTATTTACAGTTAGCTGTGCCCGCGTGTGTGTAATGTAAAATCTCGTCCTACCCTTACGCACATAAAAATTTACATATAATATTTATTAACCTCTGAGCCTTCTTTGAAGAGGTTAATGAAAACATTTTTTGGGTCTGTGTATCTGTCTGTTAATGACAGGCATAGCTCCGAAACCACTAAACTGATTGATTTGTAACTTGGTGTGCAGACACCTTGGAGTCATTTCTCGGTCGAGTTTGAATATGGGCCCTGGGGGTCAAAAGACTCCCTAGATATAGGGGTCACATATTTTAAATGGGAAAATATTGACGTGTAACTTGGTGTGAAGACACCTTCGGGTCATACCTCAGTCGAGTTTGAATATGGGCCCTGTGGGTCAAAAGAACCCCGAGATATTGGGGTCACAAGGTCACATAAAGACAAAGAGGGGTTCATCATCAGGGGGGACATCCTGGGTTTTTACACCCATCTCGTAAAATGATGAAAATGTATAACTATTATTGCCACGATGCTGGAGCGGTAAGAAATGCGACTGCTGTAAATGAGGTCTCGGTTAGATTTTCGAGTCAGTCACGATGTTATTAAGCATTGTTAATATTACTGGGTTTTTACAGTCAATAAATTTTCAATATACAGCAATAGATTCACCCTCCATTACATGGAACCTAAAACCATACCTTTTAAGATATACTAGCGGTCGCCTAGTGGTCGAAATTCGACCATAACTGATTTAAATTTAAATTTTGATAGTTATTAAGTTTTTATTGTCTAGAACTATACTCTTATAATCACATTTCGTTTAGATATCGATCTATACAGGTTAATTTACCTATCTTTTTAATTATATATTGATATATGTAACCATAGTTACGAGGAATAGTACTACATTAGCCGAACAGTGCCGAAATACTACGTAAGCGATTTGACTGCGTGTGTCAAATGCATGGTTGTGTGCGTGTAGTGTTTTTTCATTAATTTAATGTATTTCTAATGCATATTTTATATAAATATTACGATTCGCCACTTCTCCTCTATATAAACTTTAACTGTGCCAAATTTCATATTCCTACGGCCGCGCAAATTTTGTAAAAAGAGGTACAAAGTTTTTGCTTCAGGTATTTATATATAGATACACCTATCAAGCTTTTTAGGTAAAAAGTAAAATTTGATTAAAAAAAGTATACAACTTAAACCTCCCCTTTTAGCGTTTTTCTCGATAATTTTACATATATTTTTATATTTTTTATATTTTAATATTTTTTCGGCCGGTCACTTATCGGTGGAATACATTGTATAACTCTCCAGTCCTTGAATTCTTTATACAACAAAACAAGCATGCCGCCTGCTGGATGGTAAAATAAGGGATATGACTCACAGAATTGCAAGAGGGTTGCCAACCCAAGGCAAAAGGCATTAAAGATGGGATGAAGGGAAAGGTATGTGAGTGGTATGAAGGTAAGCCTCGTAAGTATTTACTAATCGTAAACGTTTTCATTTCTACTATTCCTGCGCCGTTTTCCCGTAAAGAGCATTTATTGTATGGCAGTTATTAAGGTGAGACGGCTTATTCGTATTATCCTAACTAATATTATAATTGTGAAAGTGAATCTGTTTGATTGTTACTATCACGTCTTAATTGATCATCCTGAAATTTCGCATACCCGTTATCAGGGGACAGAAAAGACGTAGGGTACTTTCAGTGGCATAGCGTAGTGGGGGCGGCAAGGGGCGGCCCGCCCCAGGCGGCACTTTTAAGGGGCAGCATTTTTTTAATAAGTAATTATAATATCTTCTTAATATTTAAACCATTTCATGACGAGCGAGAGGATTGGGCAGATGTACAATACACAATAATGATGACTGTTCTTGCTTGTAAAAAGTTCTTTAGAATAACTGTATATTACCTCCTGTCACTTTCGATCACTTCAACGTCACAAGCCTTTTAAAAGACATCGTCTCTTTAAAGACAAGTTTAGCAGAAGTGCTGAAGTTGAGTGCATCGGAGGTCACTGTTGCAGATTTCCGCATCGAACTAGAGGCGTTGCGCAAGTCTGTGCCAATGAATGGGTCACCGACGCGTGTAAATAATGTGAACACGCGTCAAGGTGCATGCCTTAACACATCGGCGAGGAGTTATGCGTCAGCGGTTTTGTCGCCGTTATGCGCGTTGCGTTATGCGCCGCAAGCGCGTCCCGCACCCGCAGCTCCTCCCCGCTGTGTTGCGCCATTCGTAAGAACAGCTGACCCCACGGTCACTGCGAGCGCCCCTGCTAAGCCCTTGCCTACAAAAGCAACGAACCGGGCTACCGAGGATGGTTTTGTGACAGTGCAACGGAGGAAGCGCCGGTCGCGAAACATTAAGAACGGATGTGGCAAGGCACCTGTGGACCCCAACCTGAAGGTGCGTGCCGCGTCCCCGAACACGCCGGTGTACATGTCGCACCTGCACTGCACTACTGAGGCGGAGGACATCGCGAAGTACGTGTGCCAAAGCTGAAGTATGTCCCGAGAGTGCAGCTGCTGGAGTCGCGCCACAACATCAACTTTAAAGCGTTCGTCGTGCTCGTACCCGACTGTTACCTGCACAAGGTGTTGGACGAAAGCTTTTGGCCGCAAGTACCAGCCGAGCGCACTATTATTAAGTGTGCGAAGTGAAGTTTTACTAACATAGTATTAAGGTGTATTTACTAACATCAAATCGGTATCGATGGCGTAGTGATTAATGTAACCGACTGCCACGCCTGAGGTCGTTTGATTCCCGCACAAGTCAAACATTTGTGTGCATAAATATGGATGTTTGCTTGGTCTGGGTGTTTCTATGTAGGTATTAAATGTATGTATTTACAAAACAAAAAAAAATGTATGTGGTTCTCTATCCATTAGTATAAAATGTTAAGACCTAATATAACTTAGCATAATTTTGTTTGGCATAATCATATTTTCGCATAATATAATTACGCATAACAGCTTACGCATAATTTTTTAAGCATTATTTCTCTAACCATAATAATGATTAAGCATAATATTCTAAAGCATAAATTTATTAAGCATAAAGTTCAAGCAAGCATGCAGCAGGCAGAGTTTCTGTCACGGCTCCGGCGCTGCGGGCCTCCGGCAGCCCCACGCTTCTACACGATTTTAAATTACACTCTAGGGGTAGGACAAACAAGACTACGTAGAGTCGGTTTTGCAGCAATTCGGTTCTGTCACTAACTTTTGTTGCACAGCATATTAAATTTTTAACCAACAATATTATTTCATTGTTACAGAAACTCATCATTACTAACGTTATGCGAATCAAATTTATGCCAAAACAAATTAGTCTTTAAGATGACAATGCCAACATAATATGTATGCCTAAAAAAATTATGCCGAAGTATTATTATGCCAAAACAAATTGTGCCAAAATCGTTATGCCGAAGTATATTAGGACAAAGAACATTATGCGAAAAGAAGGGATCCCAATGTATGTTTATCCATTGTCTAGTACCCATAGTACAAGCTCTGCTTAGTTTGGGCTAGATAGTGTTGTGATTATGTATTAAAAAAAAATATAATACGTAAATTTAGGTTAAAGTATTTATCTATGGGCCTATGCAGCCCGAAATAAATGATCTGAAATGAAATGAATACCTAAATAAGAGGGAAATACCAAATTTTCGTTCGCCCCGGGCGGCTGACACCCACGCTACACCACTGGGTACCTTTCATCAAGAAAAAGTACTGTTTCCGAGCGAGTGAACCCATGGGCAACAACTTGTTAATAAATAATTGATATAGACGGGCGTCGCAACAAAAATTTTCAGTTACATAGTCTGGCACGACAATATGTTAAAAGAATATCAATTTTGAGTTCTGAAAAGCGTAGACTACAAATAGTAAATGAATAAATTGTTTGAATATAAAATCTATTTCATAGCATCAAGTACTATTTCAATATTGTATCTATTTCATAGCATTCGAATAGGGTATATAATTTCAATATTCACAAACGAAACAGGTGCCAGTGGTAATATAATTATCCATGTATTATATAAATTTTACACTGAGGAAATACGTCAATGGATTGTGTAGCAATATGCAATAGGGTTGCCTATGTTTTTGTATTTTTTTTAAGTTTATTTTACCATATCAATATTTAGAATTTTCTCTTAATCTACATTTACATATATACACATAACAATGATATTTTTAATCTTAGAGAAATGCATTGACGACTGTACTAGTGTAAACTGTATCACAGTCGCCAGCGTCTTCCACCCTGGATGAATACAAATTGGAACATGAAATGTTTGATTTTCTATATTATTTTACACACAAGAGCATTTTGCTCCTGCAAATAAATAAAAAAAACAAATTAAATCTTTTCCGTGCAAGCAGTATCAAAATAGTACCTAAAATAAGGGAGTAATTACTTTTTAAATTTGGATTTAAGAAAGAGTAGGGCTCTAGTGGGGACATCTAGCTATCTCCTTCGAACAGCAGCATTTATATAGCGGTTACGTCACAGT
This sequence comes from Catocala fraxini, assembly GCA_930367265.1. Taxonomy (NCBI): domain Eukaryota; kingdom Metazoa; phylum Arthropoda; class Insecta; order Lepidoptera; family Erebidae; genus Catocala; species Catocala fraxini. The sequence goes on along the minus strand of OV884040.1, from coordinate 9,434,965 downwards.
TTGTATCGTGCGTCTTTTTCAGACATTTGACAAGTACCCACACTACCAGATTTGTAATGCTTGTATATTATATATTTTTATATATAAGAAAATTTTAATAAATATCGTTGTTTTTTAGAATTTGGGCAATCAAACCACTTTACTTAAAATTAAACTACTTTATACGGATTTTGTTACGTTGTTTATTTTAAAACACTTTTATTACATTTTTTAAAACTCTAACATTACTATTATTGAAATTTACCGAATTTAAGCTACATATGTAAATGAATTAAAACTATTTATATTTAAGTTTAAACATTGTCCTAACGTTTCGGTTGCTTTACAGCAGCCATGTTCACGGGGAGACTAAGATGGTAGTTGTCTCAATGTTCTCAGGTGTAGTTATTTCAAAGTACTCGAACATAATTTAATCTTTGGTGTTTCTATTTACGCAGAATGAGCTCAATTAATAAATTTTCAATATCTCACATTCGCGTAACATAAGACAATATTATATTTTACTTAAATAATAAATATTTTAGTTCAACTACCCTATTCCAAATATGCGAATTACTGCAAGAGACTGAGTAGCCAGTTAGTGTATATATGAAACACTTCACGAGATGGACGTCGAATAGTGTATAGTTCGAGTGCTTTGACCTCAGTAGATCCAAATTAATTGTTGCCAAAAGTCATGACCTCTGTAACGAGATCTTAGCTGGTAAATGTATAGTAAAATAAATATTTACATCAGCTGTACAAAATAGGTATTTATTCTAATAGAATACTTTGACGAGTGTTATAATTTTATAAATTAAATTTACTGGTATTTATTAGCAATTTCTTTTTTTACTTTTTAGTAGCCATGATTTTTAACATAAAGCAAGTTTCTTTTTGTTTTATTAAGACAACTTTCACACTAATAAAACACTCTTGTATAGCGGGGTACTCAAACATTCAAATAACGGACACAAAGAACATCCAGACTCTAAAGAACCAATTCTGCGTCACAAAAAATTTTGTCCCGTGTCGGTTTGGAACCCACAACACTCGACTTAACTACTACGCGATTCGTGTCAGTTTTATTTGAATACGTTACTGAAGAAAATATCGAAAATCCTTGTGTGCGTCCATTTTTGTTATTGTAAGAGTTGTTCATCTGTAATTACGTACATGTATGTTATTTGTAATCACAATATCGTTAAAAATGATTCCTAATTATTTGTGGTCTGTAGATTGATATCTAATGATATTAATTTGCTATATCTTTGTATAGAACTTTGCTACTTAAACAGCTTACTTCTTTAATATAACAACGATCACTTTTAAGCATTTTATAAATAGACGCGACTACTCTTCTGTTTTCATAGCTAAGACAAATTCGTCTTTACGTTGACTGCTTTAACAGAACAAAGAAAAAGGCGACGTAAAACATAATTAAATAACTTTTCGCGTTTATCATTTTAGTTAGTATTCAGAAGACGGGTTTGCTGTATTTATTTTCGTATTCTCTTAGCGTATCTACATATACTAATATTATAAAGCTGAAAAGTTTGTTTGGTCGAACGCGCTAATCTCAGGAACTACTGGTTCGAATTGAACATGTATTTTAGTGTTGGATAGCCCATTAATCGAGGAAGGCTACAAGCTATATGAAAAATGTTGCAAAAACGGGGAAAATTCTCTTATATGACGCAGTCGAAGTTGCGCGGGTCATCTAGTCTTATTATACGCATAGATAGCATACTTACCTAATCATATGCACGTTATGACCCTTAAATACAGGTGATGTCACTGTCCAAACCATTTAGTAACACGCTGTGTACACCTGTTTCAGATCCTTTATTATTATATTCTTCGAGATTATGCTCTACCCTTTCAATGGCTGGAGGCGGCAACAACTAATAAAACTCATTGTTCTGTAATAAATCAGCTAGCTTAGTTAATGGAACCTTTTGCCATTTAGGTTGATTGTCTCCTTTCGAAGGATAGTGAAAAACGTGAAATTCTATTGTTTTTCAGGCTAGTTCGAACCTTAAGATGGCGCCCATAAATTTGGTGAAAAGGTCATAGAAATGTTAAGTGCAGGGAACGATTAGTTACTGTAGAGGTATAAAGGTATTGTCTTTTTAAAAGATTAATACTAGTGGTTTTAGACCAAATTAGTATAATAATCATTTGGGTTACAAATTACTTGTATTCTTGTTAACCCTCAACTAAGTCAAAATGCTTGCGTTACGAGTGGGTTTACGTCGTTAAATAGTTGGAATTCAAAGGCATGAAGTAAAGAAGTTTTAGAAGCATGAAGTTACAACATGTGGTATACTAATACAGGAAACCTAAAGTATAGCTGTCATCCCTCTGCCTACTTCTTCGGTGATACAGAAGCATGCTATGTAGGATTGTAAAGAAGTTCCTTTAATATAGTGACTGCGCCAGCGTGATAGGTACCCTCTTCAGATAAAAGAAATTCAAAATATACCTAAGTTTTTACCACTTGCCAACAAAACCCTAAAAATTTAGTGCAAAAACTCAATTCTATCTTCCACCAAGAATATATTATATGAATCAGCAAATTTAGCCGCGGCGTCGATTTGTTGGTCAGTCAATCAGGCGTATTTTCTCTCTGTATATCTACATACAGATAACAAGGAAGGGTATAGCTAAAATGTAATATATTTTGTGAAGGCAAGAGAGAATAAAGAAAATATCAACTGTTTATCATTCCGCGCAAGTTGGAAGAGTTAACTGAGCGAAATGCTGGCGATGGAAAGAGGGTCAGCGAATATCTAACAATTTAATAGATACCGTGTTTTGGTATCTAGGTATATTTCTTTGTAAGATTTTCTAAGAACTGTAGTTTATATAGTACACCTACACTATATACTGGCAGCGGAGGCGGAGCGGTACCGGTGGCGGATTTTTTATATTGTTTGAAATAGGAAACATTTCACACACCGCTCCGCCTTTGCTTTCGGTGTGAGGTGAACTTCAAAAAAAGATATACTAAAAAATATATGTAACCTGTTCAGTAGTTTATATAGTACATCGACATCACATACTGACAGCGGAGGCAGAGCGGTAGCGGTGGCGGAATTTTTGTATTGTAAAGGTGTGTTCAAACATTGAGCGGCAAGAGCGCGGCACCAACACGCGGCGTTTGCAGGACACATATCTGCCGCGCTCTAGTTAGAACGCTGACCTTCCGACTGGTGTAGGTGCTTTCCGGGCACGGATGCTTCGGAAAGTATTAGCACCAGATCGCGAGACGGGAGGCGACCCTGGCCTGCTATGAGTGTGGGGCGCCGGCAGACACGGCGCTCCATACGATAGGTAATCATTAAGACAAACACAATCATCCCTTCTTCTCACAAAATCGCTGACACTCTAACAATATATTCACACACAAATCACAGTCAGGATTGGCGTACAGGAGAGCGTTGAGAGTAGAAAGTGAGAGCGGCATGGGTGACTTAGCGCGCGCTACGGTACGACATGATGGTACGGCAAACAACATGTGCCTTCGGTTGCGACGGTAGTTATCAGGAATAAAAAATTGACACAGCTCGTCATGAAGGTCTGGTGCATCAATTTCTCCCCTAAGAATTTTGCACATGCCTACAAGTTGGTGCATCTCCCGTCTGACATATAAATAAAACACTTGTATTCTTAAAATAGATAATTAAAATTATATTATTACGCTCCGTAGTGCCATCCGAAACTCAGCTAGAATTTTAATCAAAGTCAAACTAAAATCTGTTATTCATGTAGGTCACAAAGTAACACTTATGAACATAGTTTATGAGTTAGAGTTAATTTAGTAAAGTTACTGAATTTACATTTAAGTTAGTTGCTATTTGCAGACAAAAGGTTAAGCCTATGAACAGATAAACTCTTCATCTCTCTTAGCCTTTATTATTCCCAAGTCACTTGGGGTCGGCTTTTCTGGTCTAACCGGATTTGACTGGATATCAGTTTTTACACGGAGCGGCTGCCACCTGATCTCCACAACCCGAAGGCTAACGATACCCTAAGGCTAGACCAGTGTCAGGATATTAGAGGGTACTGATTTTCCCAATAACGACTGCCATAGATGTTCATGGCAGCCGGGACCAACGGCTTAACGTGCTCTCCGAGGCACGGAGCAGGCAATAATTGTCAATCAATACGCACATAAGTTCGAAAAGTCATATAACTTCCGAAAGTCAGAGGTGCGCAACGTGGGTTCGAACCCGAGACCCTCTGCATTGCAGTCTGTTGGTCTCCCCACTGAGCTATCGCTGCCATGCTATGAACAGATAAACTATTTATTTTAAATCGCCGTTCAATTATAATATCAGTATTTTCACCTCATGTAAAAGGTGTTGCACTGTTATACCATTTAGTACTGAGTATAACATTCTGAAATGAAAACGAAATATTACGTTTATTTAACTATTAGAAGCCTTTTCACCCCCGAGCCCAGCAGTTGGACAGTTTAATAGAGGGCTGATATGATTAGCAGCGACGCAATATTCTGTGCTCGAAATATAGTATTGCCAATCGTGGGGTAAAGGGTATCATTTTTAATTTAGACCAAGCGTTTTTGGATTTCTGTTTAGACTAAGTACCGGTTTCAGTTACAAAATTACTAGTATCAGTACGAAATCTGAAAATGAGTTTGGTAGCCGGTAATTGATTCGCTACCTAAGTATAACGTTGAGCCCCAAAACATAATTGGCGAAATAAAGTTCTAGTACATTTGTGAGTTTAGGCTCGTTACTCACGTGCTATATGTACGCTAAAAACATAAGAGAAGACAAGAGTACCTAATACTAAAATATTCTAAACGTATTCAATGCAGTTAAAAAATTATAGAAAGGTTATCATCATCAGTATAGACGCTTGTCAAAAATGGCTACATATCGTAAACATTTTATTTCAGATTTTAGATCAAGTTTAATAACATGAATTTCTATTGATGTTATTTCCAATGCTTGAAATGGAGAGCTTCAAGGTACAAGTCAATATCCTACCTAATATTATCAATGTGAATGTAAGTCTGTTTGTTGCGCTGTAATGCCTTGACTGCTATCATCATCATGAAATTTTGCATACACTTTTTGAGGGGTACATAAAAGGACATAGGGTATCTTTCATCCAGAAAAAACGCGATCGAAGCCGCGGACAAAGCTAGTTATTTTGATAAAATCCCACTCGTTGCTTAAAGGTTAGCTAGCACATATGCTTGAATTATCTAAACATGCTTACATTCACAGGCAACCAGTCAATACAAGCGAGCATTTTCTTGGCATTTCCAAACCAATTTTTGCAACTACGCGTTCCATTTCAAACATATTATCTATTATTTTTGTGACAAAGGCTTTGTTTTCGTGAACGATACTGAATGGTAAGAGCTATATTTTATCACGCTATGCTACGATATATGGAGGCAAGCAGATGGGACGTGTACCCCGAGTAGGATCGGTGTGATAGTGTCGTATAATATATGATGTGTTTCCAGAACATTCAGAGCACGTTTCTGGAACTATAAAACAGTAATATTTATGTTGATATGATAAATTGTGATCGCTATGAATCCGATGGCATAAATGGTCTTCTCATCAGTACAATTGAGGAACAGCGTCGCTACTAACACATGGGTATAATTTATGTGATTCACAAGTATTGAGTTAAATTATTTTTGGTGGTCTTTGTTTGAATTTTAATGAAATTTTACACGGCCAGTCCTCTACTGGATTTCCAAAAACTACACATGGTTTGTATTACTACTCGGTTGCCGTCCCACATTTTAAGTGCAGGCATAGTTCCAGATGCCGTGCTGTAACTCAGAATTGTAACTCAACTTGGGCATCATACCTAAAACCTCATGTAAACCAATGCACAGCAGTCAGATTTTCTATTGCTGTGTCACCGATGATATATTGCCTAAAGATTAAAGATGTCAATATTTAAACTATGGAAAGGTAATAATAATAATAAATAATAATAATCATCATTTATTCAACTTAAATTGTTACAACTGGATACAGAGCTTAAGTTAAATCGTAAAGGTAATATATAAGAGGTGCCTGTACTAGGGTAAACTTGTGCCATAGGCATTAAGGCCACATACTGTATAATATAGATTTAAATTCTAAAACAATACTTATAAAACTTTATTATTGGTATACAAAAACTTATGAATTACATTATAAACTAAGTGATTACTATGACTAATTAAAGAGCTATTTTATTGCGTAACACTTATTGAACAAGTCATAAAATTTTCAGTTTGATCGTAGTTCAAGGTTTGTAAATATTGTTGAACTAATTGCTTAGTGTAAGCATAATTTTTGTCATAAATCGCAGTTATTTTGTGTATATTATTATAAAGAAATAATGTTCCAACTTTGGCGTATATATTTGAAATATGTATGCTTATCTAATTTTATACACATAGTATAAATAATACCTTTTATGTAAAATAATAATATTAGTGTATGACGATAGACACCCACCAAATGATATGTTTAGTTTTAATAGCTAACGTACATCAATAAACGTACTAGGCACATTTCAAGAGTCCGTGGTGCTATTGAAAAATATGTTTTAACCGAAACTTTGCATGGGCCGGGAATCCACCTTATATCGCCTAGGTATTGCCTGATTCTCCTGTTATAATTAGCAAGGACATCCAATAAACCAATCACCAATGACCTACATAATAATAAGTCTACATCAAAAATACAATAAAAGAGGAATAAAGCCTTTATCAGCCTCTCGATCGCATGTTGTTCACTGCATTGCATTCACTTCCCCCAAATGTATCTTCTGCGATCAATGCTGTACTGCGTGCTTCAATGCCTCCCCCACTTTGATCAGGTCGTCCATTACTTTATGAAATGGCCCGTGAATATTCTATTGAGATTACATCCCCATGAAGGTACTACGTAATAATAAAACTTTGTACAAAATAGAGTATACTGTTCAGTATGCTCTTGACGAAAGGGTCACCGCCTCAACATAACTTGGGTGGTGGGTACCTAACGCTGATTTCCAGTTATGCAAATACCCTCAGGCAACTCGTTAATACACCACGTCTCAGAATCTTGTATTTTTTTTGCATAATTTTACAAACACTTTCTCTAAAAAATACAAAAGGCTGCACTTGAAAAAATACAGCGGATAATTTGTTTATCTTAAGGTTCACCGTTCTCAAGAGAGCTCTTAGTCATTATATCTTGTGCATAAAAAGGCCATACGAATACGAAGAAGCCGGAGGCTTTGTATTTATTTGTATATAAAAAATAAACTTAGTTACTCGTGTCAACGACATAGCTAGCTAAAGAAAAACATGTACTTGGTTTTTATGTTTTTATATCCAATTATACTTGTTATTTGTGTGTACCGATAGATTTTATCTGAAGAATTGGAGTTACTGTACATTAACCATTGAACATCGGATTGAAAGCTGTTTGAAGATTTGACAGTAGTTATAAAGGCGCGCACACACTTTAACATGTTAACCTAGAGGTTTAGAATGTTACATGGCATTGTATTACAAAAAACGTACATCCCTAAATACTTATGTTTATTTAGAGTGATCGCTAAAGGAAAACTGCAAGTGTTCGTTTATTACACAAATTTGTCGTGTGCAAATCTTCTGTATCTATACTTATAATCGAATACTTTAAAACATACGGCGATCCGTGAAGCCATCCAAGCCTTAAGCTGCTTGCTGCTATAGTGTGGACATCTACATCATATCAGCAAGCAATTTCGGTTGCAGTAACAGTTTTCTATAATACAAATATAGAATACTGTTACTGCGTTCAGTTTATATCTTTACAGATTCCAGCGGCCTAAAAAAACGCGAGCAAAGTTTTGCCACGTATTCGTAACAAATAAAGAGAATTAAATTAGGATTATAAATTATTATCTTTGGCGAAAATTGAATGCGGTATGCTTTTGTTAAGCCACACTTAAGACAATGTCGTTTTAGCCAGCCGTTTCATATTATTTTTTGTTCCCCTTTATCTACGATGAACTGACTGAAACCGGATATCAAAACATTTTTTGCCACAATAACACGCTTGATTAGGACGATGTAATTTTAACTGTGATTGCAAAAAATGTTGGTAATGTTGCAAGTCATTTAAAATGTCTTGTTTTTGTGCTTTAGTCGCGAAAATAATTGGCGTCTGTGAGAAGATACGACGGCTAATATTCTTATAATATATGGGTAGAGTTGCATGAGGCTTGTTATGCCCAAAGGATTAAGCTGAAGACTAGAAAATGGCCCGGTAGTCTTATATAGAAACTACCTAGAACAGGTGTACATTTCTTGCTGCTGAGACATTTTTGGTCAATAACATAATCAGTTTGCCGATCCTGCAATCGAGAATTCGAGAACTTGGGACTTCTTGATCGATAGGGATTTTCATTGTTCGAATAGCATAGCAGACACGCGTTCGCTTCGACGCTGCCGCCACGCCGAGTACTAGCCATAGAAGCAGAAAAACAGTCCGACAGGTACCCTAAATTTCTCTTTTGTAAGTTTCGCGGTACTTCTGCTGTTGCTGTCGTTGTTTACCATGACGCGGGTCTTGCGCTAGTTTGCCTTCTTTAGACCAATCTAATCGACGTCTTATAACGTACCGATAGCGTAGCATTTATTCACATGGTTTTTGGTGTTTTTGGCACGTGTAATAATTATAGTAATAACTTTATTCCGTCGAAAATAAATAAGAATATAGACCACTTCACATACGTCGCCAAACATATATTTGACTTCAATCAAACTTATTAACATGACAGTTATTTTCTGGTTAAAATATAATGTATACCTTCGAAATTACTGATGATATCGGATCAATCGAAATGGTTAACTAATTACACGAATTGCTTCAACAATACCGGCCATTAGGTAAAATTATACCTATCGCCTGTGAATAATTAATAACGTTGTCCTTTGGTGTAATATACCAAAGGCTTTTTAGGTACGAGTACTCAAAGTGATGTAGAAAGCTTTACATTGTTAACATTGTGGCTGTTGTTACTGGTCCTTAAACATAATGTAACTATTTTATTATTATTTTCGGATGGCGCAATGGCTTATTCGCTCTCCTAGTGCCGCCGCGCCGAGTGTTGTGGGTTCGAACCCAACTCGAGACAAAAAATGTGATCCAAAAATAGTTGTTTCGAGTTTGGGTTGTATTTTGTGTCCGTCACGTCGTTGGCAGTTTGTTAAGTTGGAATGCCGCAACACAAGAAATATTCTTAGTCTTTAAATAACAAAGAATATATTTATTACATTGGATATTAAATTGAGCTCCAGTGACTTTGGTTGATATCTCACAAATAGAATTCTTATTAATTTTATTATCTCCTTATCTTAGTGTATTTCATATCTAAGTGACTTCCTTACCTCTATAACTGTAGTATTTCAGAGGGGTTATAGTCTAGTAAACATTAGGAAATCGTATCATTAAGTTGCGTACGTTATATATATATCAAGTCCACAGTTTGTTCTAAATATACATCAATTCTTGTATCTATTATGTTGTTGTTGTGTTTAAGAAAGACAACTATTTGTGAATTGCACCAAAGTTTGGCCCGTGTGGGAATCGAACACCTAATACTCGGCGCAATGCCGATGGCAAGCTTGCCACTTAAACCACTACGCCATCCATGCAGTTATATCTAGAATGAATCGTGATATTCTTCGATTAAATATTAATTATAGTCGTAAAGCTAGCACTTCAGTATATTAAATTTAATTATGAATCATAAATCCATTGTTATTTATTTAGGCTAATGAAACTTATTCAGATATTAAATAAACCTGCATGTATTAAATATGAACATTGACAACTATTATATATCAGATGAATAGGTAATTATTATATGAAGCTTGATATGTAAAATAATACCACAATTATTTAAAAAATTAATATCGAACGTAGTGTAGTAAGTTATTAATATTTATGAGCTTTTTGTAATTAAATATAATGTTTATTAATTTAGTTCTCAACTTCGAACAGTGCAGTCATTAATTCAAATATCAATAATAGTTTAATTTAATTACCAGCTTTAATAAACCACTATAATTTATTTGTATTATAAAGGCTTGTGTCCATTAAAGTGTATGATACGATGATCGTATGAATGCACAGATTCCGACACGAACAACGCGTTATGTCCATTAGAAAAGCATTCTAGAGCTTTTTAAAACTGACGCACTGCGGGTAATCCTTGTGTCTCGTGAATTTTTACATTTATCCAAACGGAATACACAGACTCAGAACAACAACTTGTGTTGAGTTTTTGAACCGTGTGTGCTTTGTACTTGCTACACTTGACAGCATATTGGTACTGGCAACATAACCACTGCCGACACAACATTATGCCTGGGAAATCCGATCAGACTTTGATCGTTATCGCATATGACCAAATAAGCTCTTGCTAGTGATTTTGTAACCGTGGAATTTAGGTACCTATCTATATTTTGCTTTCTTTGCATGACGATAAGAAGAAGCGGTTTTACGCACATAATGTGAAACTCCTAGGCAGCATATCAATATGAAACTACTTACCAGATTTTAAATTAGACTGCATTCAATTTCGTGTAATAGTTTCAGCGTAATGCAAACGTATAGACTGACACACGATAATTGTTCTGGCTTCTATTATATATAGCACTTATGAAGACACATAATTTTTCTTAAGTATCTATCTCCTATCTACAAACAACAACTAGTTACAATAATTATATTATACATAATATATGTATGTGTAGATTATAAATACATTTGAATGGTCTCGGTTACAACATTTTAGGGTATAGTGGATAGACACCTTTAGGATTTTTACTATGAAAGACGTGACAATATTTTTAACGAAGCCTCAAAAACAATATCAGTAAATTTAATTATGGATTCTTCAAAGAAATTTGAATTTATTACATTGTTTGAATTGTTTAGCGGGAGTAAGTTTTATTCAACAAGTGAAAGAAAATGGGGCTTGTTTTATAAAAGCAAAATAAATGTGGAGGTGGGACGAAAGGGGATTGGGTCATCGACATTAAGTTCTTGAAGCAATGAAAATAAATAATCTAGGCTTGGAATAACCTGTCTCATTTTTCTCTTCAAGATTATAAAACCGCAAGTACAAACCGCAAGTACCTGTCACTCTTTTGGTTTCCCTCTTTGTCCTCCTTCTCGCATTCCCCTTCGACTAAGTAGCTGGCAAATTGCCTTGTAACGCGAGCACAAAATCCCAAAAATAATTTCGATCCAAACTACGAGACTCTATGTACAGTAGTAGTTTTCACTACTTATACGCCGCCGAGGCAGTTTAGTTTACTTAACAATGGAATCATAACTTAAGTAACTGTTTCAATAACAATACAAGTTCTGCTTAATAAAATCAAAGCTTTGTGCCATAAATAAACAACATCGATACCTATTAACAATTGAGAAGCTACAATGGATCAAGAGGTCTGAGAGCCCGGCTATTGTAGACCAGTGGCCTTGAAGTCGACCAGGCGATATTTTATGGCTTGAAGGACACGTGACGAGGACATGGGGTCAGTTGACATGCACCCTTATTGCTAAGATTGATGTTTTATGTGAATAGAATGGTTCAAATTTGGTTTCCAATTTCCTATCCATCAATAATGTAAATATATATTTATTTTGTCAAGAGACACTTTTTATGAGAGATGAATAAATACTGTTGATTTTGTGCAGTGGTTTAATAGGTCGCCTTGCTTCTACCATAGCGCCGAGAGATGGGCGTTCGATCAACACATGGGTAACATTTCTGTATTTAACATATTATAATGAATTATTCCGAGTCTGGTTTTTTTTACGTCCGTTATTACAATGTTTGTAAAGTCTCCTATGACAAGAGAATTATTTTCAGATCGGAGATTATATAGAATAACTAGCGGACCGTCCGCCTTCGCACAGGTAGTACAAAACCTTAACAAATTATACACTTAAACCTTTCTCATGAATCACTCTGTCTATTGGTGAAAACCACATGAATATCCGTTCGGTAATTTTTGAGTTTATCGCAAAACAACGTGGTGGGGGACTTTGTTTTGTAATATGTAGTGATAGTGATAAGGTGCGTTATTGGATTCTATTCCTGGATTCGCAAAGTATTATTGACTATTCATTATGCAATGTCAAGAAGTTCCTGGTATCGGTCCGGATTGTACCAGCTACACAGCAAGCATATTCAATTCCTTATTTCGTGGAATTCAGCTTGCCAAATATAGGCGACACACCTCAACGTAACCCCTCAAGGCTTTACCAAAGTAATGCTATTTTATGACTGCTACATGTTTATTTTATTCAAATAATACTTTTTATTCATAACTAGCTTATGCACACGGCTTCACTCGCGTGATTCTATGGAAAAATAACAGAGTTTTAGAGCATTTATCCTGCAGAATTCATGCATACTTCGGGAAAAAGACTAGAGACTTGCCGACCCGTATATTCGTCCGTTTTCGGTTTTCTTGTTCCATCACTACGTGAATACGCTACGTATGGAGTAAAATCGAACAAACATACTATGGCATATATAATATTAGTAGAGAAGTTGATATTGAAATAATATATTAATTTGACATGCAAATGCGTCTCATTGAAGCATTTTAACACACAGTGTGTTAGAACATAGGTTTAGTTCTCGACTGATTTAAATTAAAAATAGATCTTGTTTAAAAATTACATTTTAATTGGTTGGGCTGTTCTGGAGATTAGCATGCACAAAAAAGTCTGTTTCCGTTATTATTATTTGCGCAGATTACTAATCTCCATTAGATTGGTGTTCCGAAACCGAAGTTCCGACAGGGAGACAATTTTAATTAGTCGCAAATATCTTTATTATTTTACATTCGATTTAAATTCGTGGGATTTAGTCTGCTGTGATTGTGACTATGAATTCATAGTTTACATTTCTTATCTAAATTTATTTACATTTATTTTGTCATTTACACATAGGTAAGTAATAACTCTAAAGAAATCAATGTTAAAAGACCTTTAAGAGTTTTATTTACATAAGATTAATTACATATTTCTATTTTTATTTATTTTTCGTTATTTGGAGATAAGTATCAACAATTGTACACTAAGTGTTATATAAGTAAATTAACAATATATGTATGTACATATAATTATTGTACAATTCACGACGTTTCTACACATTACTATATAAAAGATAAAGATACAGTGAAGGTTTTTAATAATAAAATAAGAATACTTATAATTACGACACAGTGCCAACTATTTTAAGCCATCAGCCTATATATAGCCTTTTCAAATTTTTCTTTTGTTTAGATTAATATCCACAGTGCATATGGTCAGTAATAGAAAAGATTTTAAGAAGAGAATTTTTATATTTTCTTGTGACTGCCCGCTTTTTTTTATATGGTTGGGTTTTGGCCTCCACAAATACATACACATATGTACACATAGTTTCACTCGTGTATCCTTAAAGGAGTTTGCATACGCGTATTACACCCACATTATACCAGCTATGATTCCAATAATAGGACACTTAAATACGTCATCTTAACCTGTCAAGGTATAAAATTCCAGATAATGTCTGGCTGCCGGTGTACCGCTGCCATTCAAAAGGTTAATCCTAACTAATATTATAAATGCGAATGTGAGTTTGTATATTTGTAACGCCTTCACGCCTTACCTACTCGACAGATCATCATGAGATTTCGCATACAAGTTGTCAGGGAAATAGAAAATCTTATCTTATCTCGGAAAAAAAACCTGTTTAATCCTTACCTAACCCACATTTAAGCGAGCGAAGTCGCAGGCAAAATGTTGTATTATCTACGTAATCTGAATGGCAAAATGAACCCTATGATCCCTCGATGCCAAACGGCTGAAAAATATAATAACCAATTAAACTATTTTTGCGTTGTTCAGGGGTTTGCGCGATTACAGCTACGGCGGGAGCACAGCTTGGCATAGTTTATTAATTTTCCTCGAGTGAACTATAGAACTGCTGTAAAAACGGCAGGGTAACTAGAAAAGTTGGAATGAATAGTGTTAAGTGTAAAATGATTGCTTTGTTAGTTTATTGGCGTAAGCTCGTTTAGTTGAGCAAATCGTTCAGCTTTTTTCTCGATACAAGTAAAATTTTAGAAACTGTCCGTTTTAAAAGTCTAAAACTGCAAGGTAGGTTTACAAACTGTTCTTGGTAAATGACAACACACTACCTTTGTATGATATTCTGTATGATATTTCACATATTACTAATATTATTCTACTATCGCGGATGGCTGTCGAAATATTAGTAAGACACAACATCTGTGCCTATCTATCTCTTTTGTTCGAAGTAGGTACAGAGGTGTGATGAACCAGCTATAAAGAAAAGACGTAAATTTTTTTTAGTTGAAATTAAACAACTTAATACGGATTTAATCGCATTGTTTATTTTTTATAATACACTATTATTACATAATGTTGAAACTTAAAACTACTATTGTTAAACACTTTTACTAGTTACTGTTTAGGTATTTCTATTCAAGCTATTTAAGTTATAAGAACTATTTAGATTGAGATTTAATTTTACACTTTCCTCGACGTTTCGGTTGATTTTTAGCAACCAAAACCGTTTTTTTATTTTAGTTATCAATATTTAAGTGGTTCAAATAATTATTTTTCTTCATTCTGAATCTGTATATGCGTCTTATAAGCAACAAATAAATGTTATAAGGAACATATTTTTAATTCTTAACACGCCGCCCTACTAAGAAATATCACATAAGCACACTTGTTTCTAAACCGCAAAGTCTCCTTCTACGCGGTTTTGCACGACATCTAGTGCTCTCTTGTTCCATAGGCAAGGAAAATAAAAACTAACATTTACTTTTAGTATGATAAAAAGTAAAACGAGGCTTAAAACCACATTACAAAACTTGTTAGGCTTTACCCGGCTACGGCACAACTAACAGACAATTGAAACAATCTATCTTTGGGTATAGATATATGTATATGACACCCATATGCATACCTACCAAATTGTATATACATAATATCTGTATAAACACAAAAAATTGTGATCGATATTAATATTCAATCGTAAGGTACTATAGCAAAGTTCAACTAATTAACTACCTATCGACGTCAGTGTGTATATTAAAAGCAGTTTAGTTAAGCGAAGAACATATATAGATACGTACATGCATATTTTTAAATAAACAGCTGGCATAACAAGGTTTTGATACACTCGTCTACAAAACATTCTTCGATAATATACAGATGTGACACTGTATTTTACATATCTGCCTATTTCCCAGAGGGGTAGGTAAAAACTAGGATGCCCACTTAGTACTTTCGGAGCTTCAGACACTCCCCACACAATTTTTATGCACGCTCACCAGTTTCGAAAGGTTTGGTGAAGAACAAATATCAAGAAACAGAACACGGTTTCCTAAAATATTTGCTGAATTCTACCTTTACAATTCAGCAAATATCTTAAGTAAGCATGTTTACTTATATTTGTCCTTTTTTCCGCTTCCAAAAATCTTCTCGTCTTTTTTATTAACTACATGTTTCTTATAATAAGGAAGGATTTACCTTTTGACCTCGTGCTATGTAAAAAGTACACTATCATTAATAAAAAATCTCCTTTATAGAGTTGGATGTGTTTACAAAACAATCTGTTGGCAGGATTAGCCACTCCTTCTCCATATAAACTTTAACTGTGTCAAATATCATACCCCTCCGTCCGCGCAATTCACGTAAAAAGGGGTACAAAGTTTTTGCTTCACGTATTAATATATAGACTAGTACCAATAATCACCGGAACTGAGTTTTCTATTCCGTGGCTCGGGCAATGGTCGAAGTGTACGAAGTGTAATTAATAATTTTTACTTTTTATAAAATATCTCTTTCTCCATATAAACTTTAACTATGCTAACTCACATTTCTCTGTGTTCGCAATATGCTTAAAAAGCGGTACAAAGTATTCTACATGATCGGTATAAAACAATTTACTATATGCTGTAGTTGGTGTTTTGTTTCGCTTACCTTACATTTTTAAATAGTTGAAATGCACAAGAACCTCAGAATTTAATTATTCATCTTAATTCAATGATTAAATTAATATAATGTTTACGTCACCTAAAGTTATGGAGCATATGTCTGCCTGAAACCGAACTTGAGACCTCATGAGTACATTTGACTGGCGACTCCGGATTCGATCACTTAAGGACCTTTTACAACTCTAAGGAAGTGATGCCCTTGTATACTGACGGCTGATGCCGTAGACCTTGCCAACCAACAACACTGCCGACGAACGTGTGGGGGCCATCGATTCGCATGAATGCGTCCATATTTACCATAGCTTTTCCACCAGTAAGTTTATTGCGACTCAAGAGGGTGTTGAAATGGTTGTATGGTTTAGCACAGCCCTACCACTCCCGACCACTGCCTTCCTGTGTAGAAACGGACTCCCCATATACTCCATGCAATTTATGACTTCGTACAATTTCAGAAACATGTATTTTAACAAAATATACATTTAATCCTTTCACTTCTGTGTGAAGTTCAGACACCCGCATTCTGATAGTAAGACTTGCACCGTAATACACGCTATATGCTCTATGCACAAACTCTAGCCCGATCCTTCTCTTTGAATCAGATAAGTCAGATCAAAGTCAACCATATCGGTCAAATGTGCCGCGTCACATAGCAAGAACAGACCGAGTCCTCTAACGCCAAAGCGCACGATAAAAATAATAGTAATCTCTACGTTATTTATAAATTATACTAATTCAATAAACACCCGTCCCCATAGCTCAGATTTATTAGATTCCATTATATGAAACAATAGTCATACATCTGCCACAGCTAGCCTAGGTAGGTATTTAAAGCTCTCGATAGGCCTTTGTATGTTAGATCTCGTGTAATTAAAGCGTACCCTTGAAGTTGAAGCTAACGTAAACAGCCATGGAAGAAATATAAAAACTAACGAAGTTCATTTGTTCAGTTAATTTCTTTGAGTTGACATCTAACACTCGACATCTAACAGTCTTTCTACTCGACCAGTACTACTCAAAGTCATAACAACTCTATAAAATAGGTTGTATACTTACATACGAGTATACAGACGCACGCATAATTTTGTGATTATAAAATGGCGTTATTAACGCCAGTCCCGTTTACCAACAGGTTCATTAAGCTTCCTCGGAGAGTGAAAGTGAAATAAACTCCAGGCTGATCAAGTGCATGTTAGCAAGTGTGTATGGTTTTTATGCACAAATTTTTCGTCCGTGGTAATTCATGCGCAAACTCAGGCTGGTTTCTGATTACAACTGCAATTTTTGAGTAGCATTTTAGGAACGTTTTTCTTTATTTCTGTGGTCACGCGGGAGTTATTTCAGATGGTCATTGGAAGCAGATGTTTAGCCAAAAACTCGCGTTTGTAGTTACAATGTACCATTGATTGAATGGGTCTTATGATTGTAGAATGATATATACCAATCAAACAACTTCGAGTAGGTGCTACTGATACCAATTAACATCGTAGATTAGAACTGCAAGAATAGTATCGTGAGTTAAGATTAATTCGACACGGCACAAACATTTTTTTGATCCATATATAGTTGTTATGAATCTGGACGTTTTTGTGTTTTTGGATGTTTGTAAAGTCCCCTGTGACACAGGAATTATGACTAGTGCGTTGTTTCTTTTAAATCAAATTCTTTGGGTAATCGACATATTTTTTTACAAAGAATTGCTATACACATCGATACAACACAATTAAAAATATACGCAGTAAACACAAATAGAGTTAAAAAAACACGAGTCTAGAATAAAAAACAAAAACAAAAAGAGAAATTGACACTACGTGATCAAAATAAAACCTAATTCAGCTTGTTTCAGACAAATGTCTAGCGCGGGTTATTAACTAGGCCCTACAGTGACTTAAGCATAAAAAACATATATACATACCTATGATGATGAAAGTGAAGGAAGCCAGAGAAGTGTGTCAGGATCGTAGCAAATGGAAATCCGTAGTCTCTGCTTACCCCTCTGGGAAACAGGCGTGAATCTATGTATGTATGTACATACCTATATAAGAATACATCTATACTTATATTATAAAGAGGAAAGATTTAATTTTTATTTGTAAGGATATATCACAAAAACAACCCAAACGATTTTTAAATTATTTCATCCTTGGAATAATTTACTTCACCGAGAAACATGACCCATATTTAAAAAAAAAGTACTGCTACTTTTTTTAATTTGGGGATTGCCTTGACGCGTACCCCTCCGCGAAGGCGGGCGGAGGGGTTATGTCGAACTCACCGGGGTAAAAGAAAGCTGTTGAAACGATGGAAATGGACCTCCTGGAATACCGACTAAACCTACCACGGTGTTCCTCGACAAAACCGTTATCGACGGGGCCGCGCGAATCTCTTGCACATGCGGTCACGACCCCGCCGAGGTTTCGGCCCGCCTTATTAAACGGCAGGCCACTACACAAAGAGACCTACGCTATAGGCACTCACTCACACAACCCTACTGTCCCCCCCTAGAGGGGAGGCGGACTCGACACAGAGGCGCGCGTGGGAACACACATGCCGCCTCTCGGACCTGGTGCTGATCGGATGGCGGGCAGGCCCACTAAGCCCGCCACCCCCAGGTCAAACCTCAGGGTGACTGGAGGTCGTCTTGCGCCCTCCTCTGCGATTGGGGAGAGGGTTTAGGCACTCCCTCTCCCGCTCCACCGCCACCTTGAAGGAAATCACTTTCTTACAGAAGGAGGCGATGGAGTTCCACGATCTCTCACTCCAAACCATACACTAAACTACGGCTGGGAGCGAGAGGGCAACCGATTCGACTGCCGCGATCAACTCACGGCGCTGCGATGCCCAGGCGGGGCAATCCGCCAATGTGTGCAGCGCTGTGTCCTCAACAACGTCGCGGCAGTCACCGCAGTGGTGACAACCGGGCGTCTCTTGCCGGCCTATACGACACAGGAACTGGCATAACCAACCGTGGCCAGTCATTACCTGTGTCAGCTGGAAGGTGAGGGCACCATGCCGCTCTCCAGCCACTCCTCAAACACAGGACTTACTGCCACGATCGTGGCGTGCCCGACTGTTACTAACATAACCTAACCTACTTTTACGCGAGCAAAAGCTAGTACCTATATAATAAATGTTAAGGTTCATATTTATATACATGGACATATATAAAATTGTAAATGTGTAAAAATACTCTCCTGTTTTTTTTTATGAAACGTCGGCAAGTACTACTTAATCCTAATTTAGTTTTGGAAAGTGGATTAAATCAGCATTGAATTAGTTGTTTATATTCTGGAATCGGCACAGAAACTTGACTTGTTTATGTGCGCCCAATTCGTAAATAGCTTGGAATGCTATTTTTCTAGACTTCGTTTCGACTTTGATTCGAATGTCTACCGGCATCATAATATGTTACGATTTTACACTGTTCGATATTCTACAAGAAAAGGCGAAAATAGCAACGATATTTTTTTGGTTTGAAAGATGAAGAAAATTTAGATACCTTAGAATATAGATATGCGCACTAAAATTGACGTACACTACTGATTTTAAATAAACAATACTTAGAGAAATGTATAAAAGTAAATGTTTTTACTAGTAAAACTATAACAAAAAAAGAATGTAAGTTCGTAAAATCTATAGTTTATCTATATTGATCTATAGTCATTAACGCTAAAATCCTTACATCTGCTCTATTATTGGACCTTAGTAAAGCATTTGACTTTGAAATCTGGAATAAGAGGCCCAGCTTTACTATGGTTTCAATCATACCTGAACAACAGAAGACAGTTCACAAGAGTAACTAAATTTAACAATATTACTAACAGCTTAAAACATCATGATTCTGAGCTTATAACTAATTATTCTGGTGTGCCTCAGGGCAGCATTTAGGAGCCCTTGTTATTCCTGATTTATGTCAATGATTTACCACGCACACTTTCTCACAAATGTGTCTTGTTTGTTGAAGACACATCAATCATCATGAATTGTAAAAATGTAAATTCCTATGAATCTGATATTAATGGAACATTAAAAGACGTCATAAAATGGCTTGAGGCTAATAAATTAAAAATTAACATTGTAAAACTAAACTCTTACAATTTAAAACGTACAAAAGTAAACATATTCAATTAAATATCAGATATAAAATACAGAAGTCCAGCAAATACAAAGTACAACATTCTTAGGAATAACTTTAGACGCTCATTTTACATGGAAGGAACATATTGACAAGATATGCACAAAAATAAATAAGTTCGTTTTTGCCATACGGAAAGTTAAAGAAACAATATCCAGGCAAACTGCCATAATGATTTACCACTCATACATTTGCTCTATAATACGTTATGGCATAGTTGTATGGGGCAACTCGAGCAAAATTTTAAGAGTTTTATAGCGCAAAAAAATGCACTCGCGCATTGTTCGGTATGAAATGGTCTGAGTCCTGTAAACCTATTTTCAAACCGAATAGGCTACTAACTAAGTCCAGTATCTAAATTTATGAAGTTGCTAAATTTGTCAAATCTTACAATTACCTTTTTGAAAACATTGACAATACGATTAAGCGACATGTCAACTACTTATCCATAAGAATGGCTGTGCCCAAGTTGTAATTATTTAGGCAAAGTTGTGTCTATATGGTACCACTCATTTTCAACTCCTTGCCCAAGAGGGTAGTGAATTTACCGAATAACAACTTCTGTTGTGCTTTGCGGGAATGGCTTATCCAGGAAAACTTTTATTCCATCAAAGACTTTTTAAGTAATAGTTCTTGTCGTTTCTGCACTTATTAAGAGACATTATTTGCATTTTTTGCATTGCATTACGACTAAAACTCGGTGTTTTAAAATGCCTAAATTAATGTTATTCCTGTATTATTTTTATTAATTATATCTACTCACTTATTTCAATTAATTCTGACATGTAAACGAAAAAAATAAGTCTTTAATTTGACATGTAATTTGTAATTTAATTAAAATATTATATAATTTAATGAAATGAACTCGATTGAATGAATTTATTTACAAGAATTAATCTCAAATTCAATATTATCATGTACCTAATTTGGTTAATAAACATGTAGCTTAATTGACATATATTTTTGCATACCCGTATTACGGGTGAAATGTGTATTGTTCTAATTTATATTCTGTAACATCTTTGTGTACGACATTTGAAGCAAAATAAATACATTATTATTATTATTATTAATGGATAAACTGACAATTGAGCAGAATGAAAAATTATGAAAACCTTGGTGGCGACTATGCATGAGGTCTAATACCCGGATCGGGTAAAGATTATGCCATGGAGTTTTTTACATATTAAAAAAACAGAGCCAAATAAGATCAGAATTTTTGGCGATTGGTCGCACGCCGTTAAAACAACGTTTTAAAACTACTACTATAAGCAAAAATACTAACTATGAACAAACCTCCAAATACGTGAAAAATAAATAAAGTTATGCAACGTGCTATTCATCTGCTACATACTTTGAAGGGCTCCGGTCATTATTTTTAAATATATTATACATGTATGCATAATCAGAAATTTTGCTTAAGAAAGCAATAATTTCTGACGAATTAATCGTTAGACGAGCTTGAGCTAACTTGTTGGTAAATGGTAACCACTATACATGGACAGTGTTAATGAGAGTGGTATACACAGTCGTAGTCAAGACGGACGGACGGACGACTCAGAATGTGAACAGTATTCCAAATATGGCCTAGCCTGCGCTCTATCTAGAGTAGCCTTATTCAAAACGCCACTTTGGTTACCTTTTGTCTTCTAAGTAATTCCCAAATTGAACTATGCTGAAGATTCTGACGACGAAGATTCTAATACTCGCAATACGGAGAGTTTCTTCGTGGAATTGTTATGTGGTGAAGGAATCGTTCTTTGTAGCATAGGGATATTCTTGATTTTCCCTTCTTGAAGCCATCATTGAAGTATTAGTAATTCAAACTAAAGGTTGGATACTTCATAGTTCTCAGTATAATCATGAATCACTCCATAAATTACTCAAACTTGTCAGGTAACTATAACGACACGAATGATCCTACATAATGAACGTTGAAATAACATTCTAGTAATGGGAATTGAAATGACGCATCTTATGGAAAGTCATCCGAACGTTTAAACATGATATAATCCTGTATTTTAATACCTAATTACTATTATCATAGTCTTCATATCCGCAACCAACATACTTGACCGAACCGGGGATTTTTTGCGACCGAATTTAGTCATCAGCATATTATCTCTACATAATATGTTTTTTCTCACCGCCCAACGGTAATATCCACCGTGTAGTAAATAATAAACTTAATATGATTGAAGAACATTAACTTCGTGAATAATTAGGGTTTCTAACAGTCATTAAATGAACAACAATTTATTTTCAATTACAGGTAATTTAAAAATTAGCTAAATAAAAACTACATACCGTAAGTACTATAATATCTAATGGTTAGATTATAAAAATCTCAATGATTATGCAATTCCTCTGCTTATCTTAGGATTCATATAAAATTATTTATAGTTATTATAATAATGTCACATTTTACCTAGGAATCCTTCGTTTAGCTCTGAGTACGGAGTTTAGATATATTTTCTGAGCTTGTAATATGTAGTTTCAAATGTAGATTTTTCTTATTTACTATTATGAAAGTAGTAAGTAATTACGTACAACTAAGTACTCATTAATTCCATGTATAGTATCCATAAAGTTATTCACACAAATATATTTATTATACGTCATACATAAAAGTAAATTGAATCCGATATCACGGACAAGTAAGTATGAGATGTAGAGTGCGCCAATATCTTGTCTTTAAACTTTGGTTTCCCTCAAATTGCTAACCACCACGATCCTATTTAAACTAATATATGTCGCAAATTTTAATTTTTAAAACCGCTATATTTGTCTACCATACCTAGTAGATATTGTTATACTTAAAAAATAATAAAGTTTGTAACTACCGCCATAAATGGTCACTGATTTCTTTACGTGAAAATTGTATTAGTTTTTATATTACATGGACAATAGTGCTCATGTTAATCGTTTTACATTGTAGTTAATGATTCTGTTATTTGTGATATTTAAAACAATTTCAAACGCAATGTATATTGTTCCTAAATAAAACCAAATCATATTTTCTCTACACACCTTTGTAGTGAAAATCCAATTTTAATGACATAATCAATCCATAAAACCATATCCAGAGTTCATAAATAAGTTAGAGGCAGTGCCATAAGCGAGGTTGAGGGCGCGTAGCGGCCGCCCAGGGTTGTCGTACGAGCGACTAACTTTAGATTACATGTATCATGTGTATTGCACCGCTCTACGTGCGCTCACGACCAGAATACACAATACACTGTGTACTGTGAAGGTAGTTCTACACTACGTGATGGTAGGGGTTGTGTTTGTAAGTATTATATAAAATAACTTGGCTGCTTCGTTGAGCTGTAGCATATGTTTTTGATCGTGAGATGTTGTATTAACGGGTCGGTTATATTTTTTTGGGTTCTTCGTTGGCAAAGGTTCCGGTGGTAAGTATTATATAAAAACTAGCGATCTGCCCCGGCTTCGCACGGGTAGTACAAAACCTTAACGAATTATACAGTTAATCTTTTCTCATGCATCGCTCCATCTGTTGGTGAAAACCGCATGAAAATCCGTTCAGTAGTTATTGAGTTTAGCGCGAACAGACAGACTCCGCGGGGAACTTTGTTTTATAATATGTAGTGATAGTGATAGCTTAGCTGCTTCGCTGGAAGTTGCGTATGTTAGCAGTCGTTCGTGTTGGATCAGGCAAACTCTATTTGGTTTTTCTGCTAGATAATTCTCGGTAATGGGTTCTGGAAATGTCGGATAAATTTCCAGGATCCATGCTGTTACCCAAAATTTTCAGATAGTAGACAACAAGGTCGCACCACGTTTTGGAGACTTAAATATATTGCTGGCAAAACGTATCTACCTAGTACCTATTTCTTTGGGTGTATAGAGATGTCTGCCTATTAAAGTACACTTTTTTAAAGACGTCTCCTGTACTAGGGATCGCTCTCTGTATGCCGCCGATTACCGCTTGCAATAATCAGCGTATATCTTCAAATACACAATAAACGGACCTAGACCAAATAGTGTTTACAGATTCTGCAAAATAATTTGTGGATTTGTCCTTCCCATTATGGAATTCAAACTTACAACACTTAGTTTAACAGTAGTGGCATGGCGACCGCTTGCCAACTGCGCCATCCACGCAGTCGCAACTAATCTGTTGCAATCATGTTTACTTATCAATTTATAAGATTAAGGTGACAACTGGTTTCTTTCCATCATTTGTATATTTAATTTACTATTGCCGTTCGTTTCACACCCGTTGATTTAAACTTGTTTTACTAAGCGATAAAAGATTATCAGTAGATTACTATCAAACCCCACATTACCTTGCGTAACAGTGTCAAAGTGATCGCCTTGCTACAGCTGTGCCGAGTATTGTGGCTTCGATCTTTACACTGGACAAAAGTTTGTATAATTCGCAAATATTTCATACAAGTTTGAGTGTTCTTTGTGTCCGTTGCATTAACGTTTTTAAATTTCTCTGCAACAAGGTTTATTTCAAGTTAGGGAGTTTTCTTTATCCTACTGAGTCACAGCATTACACAGGTGGGCAGACACAATAGGTTTTGATTACTATAATTGACGGGTTAAAAATATGAAATACATATATTGCTCTGAGTTGTAGTGTTATTGGTATACATTGGAGTTGGTGCAGCAAGTAGAGTAGCAAGTTTTGAGAAGTAGAGCCTCGCTGATTTCAGCATGACTCGACCGATATTGACGTGAAATAGCAGTATTCCTACTGTTGTGTTTCGTTCGGTGAGTGAGAGAGCCAGAGGCCCAATCACCCTCTTTCCCCCTACCCGCTCTTTCTCCTTCCCACTTTCTTTCCTTAAGGGTACGTAACGCGCAAATGATGCCTCTGGCGTTGCAGACGTCCATAGGCTACAGTGACCACTTACCATCAGGTGAGCCGTACGCTTGTTTGCCACTTTAGTTGCATAAAAAACAAGTGAGAAACGGTAATGAATTGCCGTAAATCTTAGAGTTCGAAAAAATGGTATCACTTGACCTTGAGGTCAGAGGCCAAAGGTCATAGTCATTTCGGGTGTATATCGACTATGCTTAGTTGAATGGCGTTGGCCGCGAGTCTCTAGCTCTTACGGTTCTTGAGTTGAAAGTTGTATAACAGACAGACGGACGGACAAAGCTGTTGTATAAGAGTTTTTTCGAAGTCTAAAAGCAAGTAGTCTGGTATGATACTCAGTAGATAGCCATACGCTCAGAAGTGGCTATACATTCTTAAGACTAAAAACCCAGTTTGCTTTACTGAAATTTCCAATACAGAATAAATAGTTTTTGTATTAGACTAGCTACCGGCCACGCTCCGCTGTGGCACAGTCTGATATTTTTAATTTCCGTTTCTGTGGAGACTTCGGGATAAAAAGTTTATAAAAACATTCACATAGAGAAATGCAACGTTGTGTAAAAATCCAGTCAATCCATCGACTACTTTTCTAGTTTTGTGGTCTCAAACATGAAAATCCTGAAGTTTCCTATATTAAGACTAGTTTTCCCCGGGTTTTCACTCACTTTTATGACAACTGTTCATTATAACCTTACCTACCCTTGCCGGAAAATCATCGGGCATTACCATCTACCAAGCACATTCATAGCTCTTTTTTTACTCGTTCCCTTTCGCAGTAATTATGTAACAATAAAAATACAATCCAATAAATATTTAGAGACTGTTTGAATCTTTTTTATTAGGCAAATAAAGAAAAAGAAAAACGACGGTCATTAGCGATTTTTCACTTAGATGGGGATTACCTTTGAATTACAACGATTTTGGGTTAAGCCTTCTCGTTGCCACGGTGAAAATTTTGCATAGAATAATACAGCGTGCCCATAAAACGCAAAAAGTAGAATTTAAGGTCTACATTATTTTTTAAACTAGCTACATATTCTATAGGTATACCCAAAGGCAAAAACAGCTCAGTATATTTCTCTCCACTACTTGATGGCCGATTTTCTTCTCATTTTTGTATAATAGTTATTGAGGATTAGTATGATCAAAAAAAAAAGAAAGCAGTTAGTTTTGTTATGTCTAGAAAAATATTTGATTCGTTATAATCAAAATCAGTTTCAAAATATTCTACATCCATATCTGCTTCATCTGATCATCATTGACGCGTATTATGAATCACTACGTCTCAGCTGTTATCCCATCCTGGGTCTTACACTAACCATCAATATGAAGCACAGGTCAGTATGTTTCCAATCGTATGCAAATTCATATATTTATTCCTCAAATTTAAATAATAATTTCGGTTTAATTTCGAGCACTGGGCGAA
This sequence comes from Catocala fraxini, assembly GCA_930367265.1. NCBI lineage: Eukaryota > Metazoa > Arthropoda > Insecta > Lepidoptera > Erebidae > Catocala > Catocala fraxini. The sequence continues at coordinate 9,408,510 of OV884040.1, read as the reverse complement.
CATTTATATATATAGATAGATATATATATAGATAGACCATTTAGAAAGAAATATAATTCTTTATAAATAAAGGCGTACCTTTGAAGAATAACAAACATTTGTTTAGGTCTAAGGGTCGGGTTGTTGGTCTCGTTAAAACGAAGATGAGTGGACCGGTACTGTGATGAGCGCAGGGGAGCTGTTATACTATATTTAACCGATTTTTACGTTATAGAGATATTTTACTCTACAAGGTTGTATAAAACTAATCTTATTATAAACTGGCTTTTGCCCACGGCTTTGCTCGCGTAAAAGTGGGTTTAGGTTAAGTTGTAACAGTTTTTCTTTTCAATAAAATGTTACTAGCTATATTACTCGGTAATAATATAACTTTCTTATGGCAACATTTTTTTTTAAATCGTTTAAGCAGTCTTTAATTAAATCCTTACAAACAAAAAAAAAACAAATATTATCAAATCTTACCTCTTTATAATATTAGTATAGATAAATGAAATCGTTATTGGCATGAAACAAGGTTTGATGTTGAGAGATACATGGTTGGCGTTCCACATGCTTTGCAATTGGCGTGCAAGTTTTTACAAATGTTACAGAAATTACACAATCACTAATTTTATACTACTAAAGTGGTAAACAACCATACGGCCCATCTGATGGTAAGTGGTCACCGTAGCGTATGGACCCCTGCAATACCAGAGGCATCACTTACGCGTTGCCGACCCTTTAGGAAAAAAGGAAGTGGGAAGGAGAAGGAGCGGGAAGGGGGAAAGAGGGTGATTGGGCCTCCGGCACTCTCATTCACCAAACGAAACACAACCGTAGGAACACTGCTATTTCACGTCGATATTCTGTGAGACCCAATTTACAAATTGCCTTGCTATTATATCTACTTATATGAATTTTATTATACTATCCTTAATAATACTATGGTACACTGGCGGCTAGCGACAATACGATTAAAATTTTCTTTTTTTATATACTACTTAGTTGGCAAACAATCATACGGCCCACCTGATGGTAAGTGGTCACCGTAGGCTATGGATGCCTGCAACACCAGACGCATGAATTGCGCGTGGCCGACCCTTTAGGAAAGGAAGAAGAGAAAAAAGAAGTTATAAGGTAAAAGAGCGGGAAGGAGGCAAGAGCGTGATTGGGCCTCCGGAGCTCTCACTCACCGAATGAAACACAACAGTAGGAATAGTGTTATTTCACGTCGATAGTCTGTGAGAGGGTAGTATTTCCCCGATCGGTCCATTCATGCTGAAATCAGCGAGGTTCTACTAATTATTATTATATTTTATATCGTATAATAATTAAAATATTTGCTATTATGAAAATATAATTGCTTGGCAGTAACGTTCTGGAGTGGCAGCCACGCACCGGAACATGCAGCAGGGGTAGGCCCCCACAAGGTGGTCCGACGACCTGGTAAGGGTCGCGGGAAGCGGTTGGAAGCGGATGGCCTAAGACCGGTTTGTGTTGAAAACCTTGGGCGAGTCCTATGTCCAGCAGTAGACGTCTTTCGGCTCAGATGATGATGATGATATATTTTTCTGTCAAGAATTTCTCAATAGCAGCAGAGGGTCTGAAACTATAGTGTCACCCCTAAATATGTAGGAGCTACGAAATCATAATGTTTAAATGTAGTTAATACTTTGGTCTGCCATTTTAAGGATGTAGTCGTAAGATGGCTATGTATATATAACTTATAACTATAACTATAACCAATATTATAAAGAGGAAACATTTGTGTTTTTGTATGTATGTTTGTAATATTTTCACACAAAAACTACTGAACCGATTTCAAAAATTCTTTCACCATTAGAAAGCTGCATCTTCACTGAGTGACATAGGCTGAATAACATTTTCAAAGAAATAGGGATCTTTAATAAAAATGCAATAATATAACCCAAGGTGTGAAAAATTAGTCATTGCGTGTGCTGCGGAAACTATTGATGATAGAACAAAAAAATGTTCTAGAGTATTATAGAACGTATCAATATCTACAAAAAAGTCCGCGATACCATATGTATTTTTTTAATATATAGCTAACTACACCTATATAGGTGTAGTTAGACTTATTAATTTCTTTAGTTGTAGTTTTATATATTAAAATTAGATAACAAATTAAAAGTAGGTATCGGGTAATAAATTAAAGTCCACGCGGACGAAGTCGCGGGCAACAGCTAGTGTATATATAATGTTGTAACACGGAATGCCTTCTTTTCGCGTAATGTTTGTTTTCTAATATACTTTAGCATAACTATTTTGGCATAATTTTTAGGCCATCCCTGGCGGCTAGTTGTGATAGTATACAATTAAAAAATTATGACTAAGCTGTTATGCGTAAATATAATTAGGAAAAACAAATGTATGCCACGTTATATTATGTCTTAAAATTTTATGCAAACTGATAACAAGGTTCCCACTTGTGACATTCTTTCGGAGATATCGACATTACAATAGGTATGTATAATCTATTAATAAAGATACATTACAAACGGCGTAGTCTGGTATATTATGATCTCGCATGTGTGTATTGAACGTGCGCTATGGAGTGTTATTAATATCCTTCTTTTGTTATTCTGTAGCTTATGGCATAATTTGATTACGTGTGAGAAAGCTAAGCGTGAACAGTTGGAAGTAAATGCGGATACATTTAATCGCCAGTACAAGCTACATAGCTTGTGGTATAGATAGCCAGCTAAACATATTTTAATAAATATTTGTGAGGTCTAATTTGCTTCCGTACATATTTTATTTTTATTCTTAGTTATTAATAAAAAAGAAGTTTTAAATATACATATGTATATACTGACAGAGTTGTAGTATTTAGCCAGCTATGATCTTAGGTACCACGTAATAAGAGATCGTCCAATTCAGCAATAAGGGCTTTAGACTTTGTGCCTCTATGGAAAGGATGAACCTAATAACACTATATCCAAACCCAAGTATCGATCCCGAGTCCTCATGCACAACAGTCACATTCATACCACTGTACTTACCATTAAGGGCAATATAATAATATATTAATAATAAAATCTGCAAAGTTTTACAATCTAAATAAAACCCGATTCAAGCTCCATTTGTTAGTTAAAGAAATAAAATGCTAATTGGCCTTACATTATTTATATATTATAAACGTTTCAAAACCAACCGCTTAGCATAATACTAAACGAAATTATAATTTAATAAGTAGGTAAGTCCGTTTCGTTGCGAAACGTTCATTTGTGCTCGTTCATCATAAAGTGTATAATAATCTATACTAATATTATACAGGAAAGATTTGATTTTTTGCTTATATGTTTGTTTGTAGGGATTTAACACAAAACAGATCAACCAATTTAAAAAAATCTTTCACCATTCAAAAGCTATACCTACTATCACCGAGTAACATAGACTGTATGTTATATGTAAAATAGTACTGTTACTAATATAACCTAACTTACTTTTATGCGAGCGAAGCCGCGGGAAAAACCTAGTAAAGTATAAAATAATATAGTGATAACTTCAATTTACGTTATAGTCAAGCACGAGCGACGAACGTAATGTAAGTTAAAATGATCGTAACTTTGAATCACGAATTGTATTTACCGTTGGTCCTGCGCCTGATCTCTCTCCGGTCGTGTCGGATTGCCGTCCCATCGGATCATGAGAGTTAGGGAACAGAGAGTGCACTTGTGTTTGCGCACACACTTGTGCACTATAATATCTCCTGCGCAGATGGCCAGTCTCTGTTAAGACTGGCCGCCGTGGCCGAAATTCGGTCTGGAGGACATTATTATTATTACTTATACAAACTGTTCTAAAAATACTGTTACTGGACCTGGAGGTAGATCTAGAGGTACGCTCTACTTGTAGCATCCCCATAAATGAATCTCTAGGAGTCATTCCTGTATCGCGAGGAACTTTAAACGTTCAAACATCGGACACAAAGAACACTCAGACTCATGATAATTATTTCTGGATCACACAAATTTTTGTCCCGTGTGGGGATCGAACCCACAACACTTGGCGCGGTGGCAGTAGCAAGGCGACTACTTGAACCACTACGCCATCCGTGCAGTCTAGTCGTGAGGACATGTAGTATCACATTTGTGGCGTGTAGCGCAAGAATATCTATACTAACACTCTCACAAAGAGATTACTTTTAATATCTTTGCACTTTCATCAACACCATGCATTTTCTATGATATGTAGTAGTCTTCCAGTTATGATTATTTTTGTATTTCTGGCGATCTTTGAATCGCAATAAATTATGGGTTACACGAATGAATGAGATACAGACTGCCTCTTTTATTGGATTAGGTGAATACTATGCCTTGTTGATAGTACGACAGATGTGGTCAAATTTGATATTACTACACTATAAATTAATGTTGAAATTGAATTATTAAATTTCTCTACCTTTTAAATCTATAAATAAAGGGGTTTATAAAATCTTATGCAACCTGAAGCATTTAAAATAAAATCAATTTTTGTTAGTTTTCCCTTTTAGGCAGCAAAAAGGATTTAAGGATTAACGTTACTTTTTGCATGAAGATAGTTTATGGACCGGAAAATGACATGGGTTGTTTATACAAAAATGCTCAATTCATATGGCAAAGTTACTTTTAGAAGCCATGGAATCTAAAATTCAAAAGAACACAGAACAACGGATATAATTTTTTTTTAAATTTGGCTTATTATACTATGCTCATGTACATATGTATATTGTAGGTTTACTACCCATCAATAGAAACCAACCGTAGTTTAAAAACATCTTTGGTAAAGATTATGGTCTATATTAATACAGCGAAAATACAGCTAGCGTCAAAGCGGACGACCGCGGCTCTAAGATCGCCGCTATGACAGATTTAGAATTGCGCTATCAAAACTTACACTGTGAATTATTGCACAACTAAATATGCGGGGTCTCCTAACACAGGTGATGTTTACTTAAAAGGAGTACTCCAACTGCTGATTATAAATATCATATAGGAAAATGATAATAATAAATATTTTTAAATATAAATACATAGCTTTCCAACATCAGCCATTACACTGTGGCTCGCCAAACACTATTATCCAGTCTAAAGGTAGAATTCTCTTATTGTGCTGATGAAACGTCACACCTCGTTGCTCAAGCTTTTCATATTCACTTAATACCTTCGGGGATTAGATTTACCTCAAACTAATGTAAGCGTGAACATGTATACCTATACCTAAGCTTATTGAAATAAGGAATCTGATTTACATAACTTGGTAAGGACTTTATCTAATCTTCTATACATATTTTTTTATCTTAGATAGGATTACGAGCTTAGATGTATAAGTAAAATATATACCGTGCTTATTCAAGTATGAACCGTGAATAGACAAGGGTCCAAGCATGCAGTATAGTGTATCTAAGCAACATAAACGTTTTTTTTTTGTGAAAAGAATTCTGCATATTCTAGATGTAAAGTCCATTAATGATCAGCGCACTCATGTTTTTGTAAATTATTTTACTCGTAGATACGAATACGTAATATCGTTACAATAATTTATGTTTTTAATAAATAATACCTATTTACCTTAATCCTAAATAATATTAAAAAAGGGAATGTGAATAATTATTAGTTTGTTTGTTTGTTACGCTTTCACGCCTTAACTACTCGACCAATCATCATGAATTTTGCATACATGTAGTCAGGGGGTATAGAGAAGGATATAGGTTATCTTGCATTCAGAAAATGGCCCTGGTCTCGAGGAATATAAATTTATTGACAAAATATACGATAACGCGAGTGAAGACACAGGCAAGATCTAGTTTTTAATATGCTAAGTAATATTACCAAAAATATTAAGACGTAGTTTTTCTTAAACTGAAATAACTACCTTTATAACTGATAGACTACGTAACTTTAAATCCGCGTAGCTTGAGGCACCATTGTAATTGCCTATAATTTAAAATGTTATGCGGCTTTCAATATCATTTGGCCGAGTGATTAATGACGTCTGTCACTTGAAGAATGTCCGAACTTTTACATTTAAGGTATTGTGACAGCTGTTCTAGCGGCAACATGACAAAGTTAAATGGAATTTAAAGTTTACACCCTTCTAGCGGCGTTCGATTTAATACGCCTTTTCTTGGCTTTGGAAAACATTAAGAAAATATCTTCGTGTTCGAAATTTGTATTAAATAAATTGTCGTTCGAGGATAACATGGTGAGTGTCGCGAATTACTTTTGAGGGCGCGAACAATATTCGGATTCAGAATAGTTTATGGATCACACAGTTTACTTTTGTTGTAATGACTGTTGCTTTTATGGACATGTTGCTTATGTTGCACACTATCCTGTAACTGTAGGTAATTTGGTGCGAATTGCGTGACGGCTACTGAGGAATCCTAAATAATATTATAAAGGCGAATGTATGTTTGTTTTGCGTTCACGCCTTAACTACCGACCGATCATCATCAAATTTCTCATATGCATTGTCAGGGGTACAGAAAAGAACATACCTTTCATCCTGAAAAAGTACTGTTACCGAGGGTTCCAAATTTATTGACAAAACCAACATTAACGCAAGCGAAGCCGCTAGCAAAGACCTTATAAAATTAAAATCTATTAATTTATGCACAGTATATATGTATAGTAATTCTATCATTCCAGCCATTTCAAATGATAGTTTAATTAGTACCGACCACAATACGCTTTAGAATAATAGTATTCCAAACTGAATTGCGGTCGACTGTCTGATCTACTTAGATTTGTTTAAATATCAGTTTTCGAAGAAACAACCGCTTGCGGATCGCAACCTATATGTCATAGTTTTAGGTCAGTCCTGAAGTTAGGATATTTTACTGGTGCCAACATTGAAAGACATAGACGTTAGGAATAGGGTTTAACTATTTGTAAAAGGTTGCACATCTGGAAGTAGAAAGATGACGATAATGGTTAACCTAGTCGATTGATCGATCTGCTATATCGCAGCTGAGACTTTAAGCCTTCAATTACATATATCTTACGTTTACGCAAATATAACATCAACATCACAAACAGTAGTACAGTAGCAGATTACCTCCAATAAATATACAAACATTTTCTCTTACATTAATATTAGTGTAGATTTGGACTCTTAAAATTAGTTATTGCGCTCATATAATAGTTTAAATAAAATTGTGAATATAATAAATATTAACAGAATCTTTAAACTATTTGTTTTTCACTACACAATAATATTTCCGACGTTTCAGTTACTTTTGAGCGATTATAATCACGGGAAAGGTCAAGAAAAGTATTATAAAATCTGATTCAAGTAGTTTATTTCAACGCCTTCAATGTATAAACTACTTATTCTTTTTCAACAGCAATGATATATTTTGTTTGTAACATAAGATAAAAACCTTACGTTATCCATAACATCCAATTTCAAGTATGCAAATTGTGTCAGTCAGTAAGAAAAATGGACCTCAGAGATGAGATGGAAGATACAAGATCCTTATTTCTTTTGGAAGTCATTACGAAGCGCACAATGTTTTCAGACAAGTGACAATGACAGCTGAACTAAGTATGAGAATTTGGATATATCTCGGCGTGTAACAGAAAGGGGTGGTCATATTTAAGCATTACATAATACCTATAGCTCCAGTATAATGAAAAACTGCGACAACGAAATCCATATACATTATTTTCACTAAGATACAGCATTTTCTTTTTATCGCCTTATCAATATCACATATTCTAGTCGATACTTAAACAACACAAACACCTGGCTCGTGTGATCTCTGTGATCACAAAAATGACCACGCGCCATTTGGATAGTAATATAAGGCGTTGGTTTCGACGTATAGATGAAAAAAAAAATTGCTTTCTTGATCAGGGAATAGGGCACATAGGTTATTTATCAGATATACTTATATCGCGGCCTTAAAATATGACCACATCTTTCTGTTACACGCTGTATATATACGTAGGTACAGTGTGTAACGTGGAAATATAATAATAATAATAATAATATTCTATCACATACACACAACACCATCTAGCCCAAACTAAGCAGAGCTTGTACTTTGGGTACTAGACAATGGATAAACATACTTATATAGTATTTTTTTGTAAATACATACATATTATACATAGAAACACTTAGACCAAGACAAACATCCATGTTCATGCACACAAATGTTTGACTTGTGCGGGAATCGAACCCGCGACCTCAGGCGTGGCAGTCGGTTATACTAACCACTACGCCACCGAGGCCGACAATGTATGGTGTGCCACCGCCGTCCAATAGCTTAAGGGTAGTATAATAAAATTCATATAGATATAATATCAAGGCAATTTGTAAATTGTAAACTGATGAGCACAGGTTTGTGTCAGAATAAGTTATGAGTGGACGAGTCTGTCTTTGCCAGTTCTTTGGTACTCTTTGACGGTATGAATGAGCCGACTCACCCGGGGTAGTGTCACCCTCTTACAGAATATCACTGCATAGTAACACTGTTGTTTTGATTATTTAATATATAATTCTTAAATATAAACAAGATAGCGGATTAGTTTCAAAGACTTAGTGCCTGTTTTTAAGTGCACACAAATTCAGATATGTGAAAGTAATCTAGGTATGGTTTTTTTATACATGAAGTAATGCAACTTATGCGATTTTTCTTGTCACGGGTAGACGAACATGTTATATCAAGCTCTCTTGGTTAAGTTTGAGTATACGGACTAAAAATTCATGGTGTGCCTCCTTATGCTTATGATATGAGTGGATTACGAGAACCGTGATTGCATTAGCGATCGCAGAACCCACATGGCTATAAGTCTACGGGCGATGACTCTGAGGCTTTGGAACATCTTAGGGCATCGCCACGATTGAAAGGCGGCAGACGCTTCAAGCTGAAAAATATCAAGCTCTAGATGATATACAGTGATTTTTGTTATCGCAGAATGCCTTGCTGCAAATAAATCATTTAAAAAATTAAAAGATGTTAGACGTGGTTCTGATTCAAGATGAACGTGGACTTGATTGATTTACGAACTCTATGCAAATCGCGTTCCAATGAATAGCTATTAATGCAGCATAAACATTTTTAATAGATTATAATTACTTATACATAGATTGATTAGCTATGCGCGATTAGTAAGCCGCGTTTCCACTTAGTGCTTCAAACAGTCATGAGCAAGCAAATGTTCGTTCACGTCGGTAATGAAAACACTTAATAGAATAACACTAAGTGGAAACACGGTTTTAAGCGAACGTTAGCAGAACAAACACTTGCTCGGAATAAAATATGCACGGTAGTGGAAACTCGCCTTAAATTTATTCGGTGTTGCTAAGTTAAGTCATGACAATTGAACATTCGAATTCATTATGCATACATACGCACACATACAATAATTTAGTGTAATCATAATCCGAACTAATATTATAAATATGAATGTGAGTTTGTTTGTTACGCTTTTAGGCCTTAGCTACTCGACCGATAATCATAAAATTTCGCATACGTATTGTCAGGGGTACATTAAAGGATATAGAGTACCTTTTATCCAGAAAAAATACAGTTACTAATCTGAGGTACATTTACGCGAAGCCGCGGGCAATGTCTAGTTATTTTACTGTAGAGTCTCGTAATTTGTTTTAAATTGTAAGCAATATTTTTTGGGTTTATTTATGTTAAGTTTTAGGCATTGTGATAATCGTATTGTTTGACAGCCATGATACAGGCTGTGCTTAATGTGGATATAACAATAAATGTAACATCTGATACTTAGAACAAAATAAATATATTGAAATTAAACTACTATATACGGATTTTATCGCGTTGTTTATTTAACACTTTATTACAAAATTTTGAAAACTGTTACACTATACTACTATTAAACTTTACTAACTTTTCAGCTAATTAAATTATTATTAAAACTATTTAGATTTAATTTAATTTTACACTTTCCCCGACGTTTCGGTTGCTTTTCAGCAGCCATGGTCACGGGGAGACTAAGATTGTAGTTGTCTTAATGTTCCAGTGTAGTTATTTCAAAGTACCCGAACATAATTTAATCATTGATGTTTCTATATACGCAGAATGAGCTCAAAGTATCATGAAGTCTAGCTGTGGTTTGCTTCTTCTTGGGTTTGACTATTTGTATTACTGGATCCCAAGCTGGTGGTACATCCAACCATCTTCTCTATTAAAATTAGGATGTTTTTCGATTTCAATAATTTAATTAGCTTAAAAGTTAGTAAAGTTTAATAGTAGTATTGTGCAACAGTTTTCAAAATTTTGTAATAAAGTGTCAAATAAACAACGCGATAAAATCCGTATATAGTAGTTTAATTTCAATGAATAATATTCGCGTAAATAGAAGACAATATTAAAATAAATATATGTCTATTATTTGTAGGTGATTGATAAAAGCGCCTCTACGCTTTTAGTGTTGTATCGGATCGGCTTGACTACTTTTTATCGTCAGCCAAACCTTACTATTATATAAAAGCATATACCAAAGTATATATTGTATGCATACATGCTTATGAGTTATTTTTATCAATATATTATACGTATATCAAAAGGAAAGTCCTGACTCAGTCCTGATTTGATCAGTCAATATCTATATTTTTTATATATTCGAATAAACGGTAATTATTAATACAAATGATCTTTTGAATAATTAGTCATGTCGCTGATAATGACAAATTAATACAACATTTGGTTTATTTTGGGTGACATAACTATTTATCAAGCATTATTTTATCTCTATCACCAAGGCAATTTTTCTGTAACAACCTTGTGATTATACCTAGTAGCAGCGATAGCCTTGTGGGAAACCATTGGACTGCCACGCACAGGTCTTGAGTTCAAACCCAAGGCGCGCATCTCTGACTTTTCAAAGTTATATGCATATTAAATAGTTAATTATCGCTTTCTTTAACGGTGAAGGAAAACATCGTGAGGAAACCTGCATGTCTGAGAGTTCTCCATAATGTTATCGAAGATATGTGAAGTCTGCCAACCCGCACCAGGCCAGCGTGGCAGACTATGGCCTAACTCTTCCCACAGTGAGAAGAGGTCCGTGCCCAGCAGTAGGACAGTTTAATACAGGGCTGATATTATATACTACTACAAAATGATTTGTATATATAGTTTTATAAAAAGCAAAGTAGTAAGATTAAACTGATTAAAGATTAGGTAGGTTTCCAAAAGTTCGTTAGTATTCTATCGCCTTGTATTAAAGATGCTACTTATGTAGAAACCCGTCATAAATAGTATTTTTTTGCTATGATCCATGGACATTTAAATAGACAGTGTATTACATATGGGCTCAGTGTTAATTCGAAACGGTTAAAAACTCGATAAAGATAAAAATAGAAAATCAATTTTCAAACAAATTAAATCAATTTAATACGCAAACATCATTTTATTTTATAAACATCTGTTGTCTGTCATTGTTTCATTGTTGTTTTTCTTTCATTGTTTCATTGTTGTCACGGGTTTATTTTATTGCTTCCTTGTTTGTGTTACAAAACTAATGGTGTAAGCGATAAGAACGAAAACAAAAACATAACATGCTTGTGTTTTCGTTTTATTGCGCTAAGATTAAGACTCACTTTGGCGTGATTGTTGGCTACTGTAATAATGTATACTAAGTATCAGAGCGGCAACATCTCCTACATTTTTGTCGCTTTAAGGTGCATGACCTTAGATACCTATGCTTAGACTCTCGGTCAGCTGTTAGGGTAGAAGCAACCCGTTGCAGTCTAGCAAAAATTAAAAATCTATCCTGTGGGTAAACTACTGCTCCTATTGAACTGAAATTTGGTGTAAAGCTTGTATGTGGTACATACTATATGTAGATAGAAATAAAGCCTCACTGTTTAATCAACCTTGTATATACAAGTCCATGAATAGTAGCATCATTTTTTTTTGGATGAAATGTCCATTATGTTCTTTTTAGTACCTCAGTCGAGGTATATGCAAAATTTAATTATGGTCGGTAGAGTAAGTTAAGGCGTGCAAGCGTAACAAAGAAACTTAAATAAGTTTTTATTCTATTAGTAAGTATGTCGATTCAAGTATATTCTATATTTCGCAGTTTAATTTAATACATACATTGACCCACGCGTTTATACCCCTGGAAGGGAGCATTGCTCCCGCATTTCACGAACTACGTTTAAAGTCTCGCGTAATAAAGGGAGTGCTTATTGCCCTCTACTGGGCACATTTTACAGATTCCGTATCGCTACTGAGAATTTCCTAACAGAAAAACTGGGGTAGACCTCGCGATTGGTCGTAAACGTGAGCGTAAATATATACCATGGGACCGGAGAGGCGGTCTCGTAAATTTAATCACATTCTTTATTCTTTAATTTTACGTCAACAACAAAGGAATAGTATAATTTAACGGTTCTTTGCATTACTGTTGTTCTTTCCCATGATACTTGTAAATATGTATATATAATGGGGAAAATAGTTCAATTTAAATTGCATTAGATTCTGTCCAGAAATTATTAAGTTCGGCCGAAGTCAATTACAATTGTAATCTGTTTATCCTTTTAGAGATGCTAACTCGATGGCACAGTGACATTGAATATGTTTATGTGCATGAGGTCTCGGGTTCAATTGTCGGGTTTCTTTACCAGGACGCAGTTTAGAACTCGATACTTATAGTTCAATAATCTCGACCTCTATTACATGAGACCCTATCTAGCTAAATGTGGTTGAACTACTCCTCTGCCTACACTTTCGAAGATGTAGGTGTATGTATGTGTATCGGGATAAGACTATGTAAATATCTATATCTAAAATAATATAATATCGTATATCTTTTTAGATATCTATGTACAATTATGACCTACTTCCTCGGCACGCTGTTCTAGTTTTTATATTTTCTGATTTTCATTTACGACGGTCTTAATAATCGAGTACACGCACTTCTAAACATTCCCAAACATGGTGTTCCGACCAAGTTGATCCCTAGAGAAATAAATACGGGAGAATTATTCATAAAATATGAACACAAGCACAGGCCCATAAATTGGAACCTAACGTAGGGCACTTCAAAGGTGTACTGAAGTAAGTGACTTAAAATTCTACAGTAAATCCAAACCCCTTCCAACATTTAACTTCATTCGCCAAATATTTCACAAAGAGCAAATTGTTTTCACAGCAACGGAAAATTGTTTACTTGAATTTTCTTCGGTACCGTATTCTCAGAATTTTTCATTGATCACAAACGGGACGCGAGTAAACCTTCGAACATGAATAACTCAGAATCAAGAGTCAAATCCAACTTGAACACAAGATTTAGGACCCTTTCAGGACCCTCCAGAGTCGTGTTCTAAACCAGAAAAGTTTTTGTGCCCCAAGAGCTTTGTTTTTGGGCCTTAGTTACGGATTCTGTGGTCCAAATATTTGTTTCGAACATTCCGATATAACAGAAAGTAACGGCCGCGGTCCCGTAATAAAATGAATAAGAAAAATGACTACTCATGTTCTCTTTGAATTTATGCAATTCTAGAAATGAATTTCGTACGTAAACTAGTTGAAGCGAAAGCTTTTCAGGTATGCGACATGTCTCAAAACATTAAACGTGTGTAATTTAAATAGAAGAAACTCTGGCGGCAAAATAACATTTACTCAGTCTAAAAGTTTTTAACAAGTTGAGGAAAATTTAGCAATCTTGGGAAGCTTTCCGTCATGGATGTGGCTTAAGGCGCCGCAACTAATTATGTAGAACTGACTGGCGATGTCGTTGACATGAAACAATTAGTTGCAGAACTGCTTTGACAAATTAAAATTTTTCGGCTTAGAGAGAAGGAAAATGTCTTTGTTAAATCATATCTTGTAAAGTCGCTGAAGTTTGAGTTGCATATCGTACATTTGAACCTTTTGAGTAATGAACAGAAAAGAAACAAAAGGCTTTATGTAAACACTGTTTTCTTTGCCAGGTAATTTTATACAAAACGTTAATTAAAATAATACATTGTTATACATTGTATTTTTTTTTCTGTTCTTATTTAAAGATTAGAATACGGATAGAACTGATTAGTTGGTCTCGTGGAGTTTACGTTTATAATATACGTACCGCTGTGATCTCCGATTCGATTCCTGAGTCGCGCAAAGATTTATTATTTGCGCTTATGTGTCGTCATGAGATCCCGGGTACGATTTTTCGATTGCAATTGTGACTTTTGTGTTATGAGATTTTTAGTGCACTACGAAGTGTAGAAATGTAACCAACAGACGGCACTAGTCTTGCCACCTATATCCGATAACCTCAGCTGGCAATTTTTTTATTGCGAGACTCCTCTGCTTACTCTCCCGTATGGGGATATATTAGCCAGAGTTTACACCATGCTTGTATGTTAAGCATAGAAGAATAAAGAAACCTTTGGGCAACGCGAAAATCAGCCGAGCGTTCTGCGTTCTTACGATAAACAATTAAGTCTACCTCACCTTTGTGGAAACTAATCTAATATTCTTTTTACGTGCACTGTAAATATCTGCAAAGTGGCGTGCAAGCTGCAACGTACAATTTCCTCCACACGTGCTCAACGTATGTGACATTATTGCTATGGAACCGGTACGTTACAAGTTACAAGTTACCGTCAGGTTTTCTCTAATGGATTGCTTATTAGACTGATTAGTTTACGAACTCAAATACTCAATTACTTGTAATCAAGTGGTGAAAGTTGATTGATTACTCAATAATCATTGCTTTTGAGAGCGCCGAAACGATTTCTTATTTTAAAAATAAAATGATTTGAATATTTAAGTAGGGCTCTTTTGTTCGGACGCAACTAGCCTCAACAATGATCAAAATTCAATTCTAATTCACATACATAGATATTGCAGTGTCTTTATATGGAACATGTGAACAAGCGTTTTTACTGCTATAATTTTTTATCGGCTTTTTAGTTTGATTCTCGATTGTGGCACCGAATAATTATTTAAAGTAGGGGAAGGCTTAAGTAGCAGTGCAAAAAGCAGATATAGACTACATTTTATTGAAAACACATGGTTTTAATTACAATATGTTTCTGTTAAACTGTAAATATAATTGTATGTATTAGTAGTATGTTCATACAACACACGTAAATACGTTTAGCAGAGAAAACCACGGAATATATAATTTAGTGTAGGAACTACAAATAGTTGTTAGCTAATGTAGTCCTCAGATTTTACATTAAGATTACAATTCTGTAACATTACCACTTAGATGGCGAGTAAATTATAGGTTTAACAACTTTAGGTACATATTAAATACAATATACTTTATATTGTCTTCTGTTTACGCGAATATTATTCATTGAAATTAAACTACTATATATATAGAGGAGATGGATGGAATGTACCACCAGCTTGGGATCCAGTAATAAAAATAGTCAAACCCAAGAAGAAGCAAACCACAGCTAGACTTCATGATACTTTAAGCTCATTCTGCGTAAATAGAAACACCAATGATAAAATTATGTTCGGGTACTATGAAATAACTACATTGGAACATTGAGACAACTACCATCTTAGTCTCCCCGTGACCATGGCTGCTGAAAAGCAACCGAAACGTCGGGGAAAGTGTAAAATTAAATTAAATCTAAATAGTTTAAATAGTTTTAATAGTTTTAATAATAATTCAATTAGCTTAAAAATTAGTAAAGTTTAATAGTAGTAGTAGTGTAACCGTTTTTCAAAAATATGTAATAAAGTGTCAAATAAACAACGCGATAAAATCCGTATATAGTAGTTTAATTTCAACAATATACTTACATAGATCATACTAGCCAGAGATGTACTTTTGCCTACATTTTACGACATTTGCAGAGACTACAAGTGAACTTCTAGACTCCTCACTGTTATCGAGAAATGCTCTCTTGTAAAAGTCGAAATGTAAATCAGATCGGTTGCAAATACAAGCGCTAACTTCGCCACGGAACTAACGCCCAACAAGTAACATTAGATAAATACTGACATAATATTTTACGAGCCAAAACTTTCTGTTATAATAAGAACTAGGGCGCTAGTAATAATTCTATATTACATACTGAGTACTTTTCGAACATTGAAATAACTTACAGTACGCTTTCAGACTCGTAACGACGAAAATGCTTGTTTGTTATGCTTTCACGCCTTAACTGCTCGACCAATAATCGTGAAGTTTTGTATACACGTTATCAGTGCTACAGAACCGGACATACAGTACCTTTTATTTAGAAAAAGTACTGTTGGAAGCATAGGCATAAGTTAGTATGATATAAATTCTACTTAATCCTGTTAAACATGATTTCTGAATGTCCTATCCTGTCTGAGCTATATATCGGTTTAACGATAAACAAAGCGATTATCAAAGTTAAGATAATGAATATCCTATGTTCTGCTATCATAGGATCTACGATCTTGCTGAAAGTAGTAAAAATAAATATAAATTTACAGTATAGTTTAGTTGTCGAAACTTTGACTATCATGAATGTTACATTATAACCTAAATCAATCAAATTATTTCAGTATCTCTGGTTGCATAAATTGGCTGTCAGTTCACGTTCTTAATACACAATACGTGTTGTCAAATGTTGTCTTTTTGTTTTTCTATAACAGGCGCTAGAAACAATACAAAAATATTAATAGCCACATAAATTGTAATGGCAAAACCTGTATTTGAGCAACCCACAGTATTTTCTCTACATAATTACTCAAATATTTTTTTAATGGCTCCGGTCACGTCTAGCACATAAAAATGAATGGGACTGTGTCTATGTATCGTTACAATGTAAAATACAGCGCCGAGGCATTTATTATTGTTGAAATATTGCGTGGAAATGTTAGGGGAAACTCCTAACGAGAAACACTAAATATATACTTCGTGAAGAAAATAGTTCCTTCTGCGCATATTAATTAAGAACACCTGCCTTATCGATATGAGTTAATTACAATAGCAGACAGAATAATAAAGTAAGGTGTTACGATTCTATTTTTTTTGTATTCTAATAGGCTTGCGTTTGACCGCGATCTCACCTGATCTTGATCATAAGTGAAGATGCAGTCGACGATGGAGCACGCTTGCCTAGAAGATACTTATTCACTCGCAACTTGAAGACACCCAGATTGTACTCATCGGGAAACAAGACTTAGGTAGCGAATTCCACTCCTTAGCGGTACGCATTATAAAAGTGGAAGCAAAACGCTTCGTGCGTAAATGTCGTATATCCACCATGTACCTGTGTCGCTGCTCTATTTGTCTGGTCGTCCGATGGTAGAATGGGGAAGGAGGAATCAAATTATGCAGTTCCTCTGCACACTCTCCGAAATGTATCCGATAGAAAACCGAGAGACTGGCAACCTTACGACGATGCTCTTTAATTGTATATTTATGTTTAGAGGTTTTTTGTGTGTAAGAGTTTGTCGTTGGGAATGATCCGTCTCTCCCGGGAATTACTACTTTCTTTTCCTGTAAGAGGGCAGTACTAGTTTTAGAGAGGTAATACTGAACCTAGATTTCATCCGGTAATTAGGAGTGCTGGGAACTTACATAGTTATATCTCCCATTTATTTTCTTTTCTCCAGGGCAACAACGCGTCATTGTTGAATACATGGATGGCGTAGCGATTTGAGTGGTTGCCTCGCCACTGCCATTGCATCGAGTGTTGTGGGTTCGATTTCCACACGGGACAAAACATTTTTATGATCTACAAATAATTAATTGTTCTGAGTCTGGATGCTATATATGTATATACATTGTTTGAATGCTTGTAATGTCCCACGCTAAACAGTATTTATACCTAGTGAGGGAGTTCTCTTTTTTGAAAAGAGGAGAAAAGAAAGAAAATTATCGCCCTACTATATACATATATGTAAAATACATAATATAGCGATCGTAGCAATCGTTTGTCACATCTATTCTATATGCAAGAAAATGAGGAATACCTAATGTGAAAGATATTTTGTCATATTTACATTAAATAGACAAATTCGCTATAAATACATATTAGCATGCGCAAGTTAAGGCCTTTGCGCGTGTTGTATGAAGATATAGTGTAAATGACTGACGCGAACCACCCGTGCATTTAACCCATAATACGCTTAACTCGTGCATGCAGCTCTCGCGAGCAGTGAAGGCATGTAGCTTGCGCGGGCTCCCTTCTTTTCGTATTATGTTTTTTTGTAAAATACTTTGGCAATAACTATTTTGGGTATTATTCTTTTGGTATGATAATACCTTGCCATAGTTGTTTTTGACATACAGCAAATCTTGTGAGGTCCCCTTACCCGACCTTGCTTGCGAAGCGAGTAATTAGTGGCAACCCGACAAATGGGTCCGTTAGGCAGCTAGTTGTGGGAATATATAATGAAAAACAAAATATGCGTAAGCTGTTATGAGTAAATATAATAAGGATAAACAATAGTATGCCATGTTGTATTATGTCTTAAAATCTTATGCAATTGGATAGGGAACCAGCTCGCGCATGTAGCTCGCACATGTAGGTAGCGCATGTAGCTAGCGCATGTAGCTCGCGCATGTAGGTAGCGCATGTAGCTAGCGCATGTAGCTTGCGCATGTAGGTAGCGCATGTAGATAACGCATGTAGCTAGCGCATGTAACTAGCGCCACCTGCTTGCGTGGTGTATATGCACCAGCTACCACAATCTTGCGTATACTTCAGGCGTAATAAACTAGTTCACCGAATAGACAGTAATACGCATGTTCTCCTAAAAGAATATAAAAATATTAGTGCAAAAGAAAAGTTAGTTTTTGATTAATATAGAAGTTACAAGCTTCAAAGTTTTTGAAGAGGGAAAGTTGTGTCCCTTTTCCGCTTTAAGGACTATGAAACTAATATGACGTCACTAACTTGTTACGTCACAAGTTGTATGCTTGTTTTCTAGTTGGTGTCCTTATCTTCCGTCATATTAAAAGATTGTGACATTGGAATATGTCAAGGATTAAAATATGAGCTTTATTATCCGCCATTAGTTAATATTTATCTTGTCAATTTATAATATGAATTGGAAAGAAATTCAGTATATTTACTAGTTTTTGTGTTTAAATTATTATACTGATTTGGATGTCTAATATGGAGGTAGCTGTCGTCTACGGGAATGACAGAAATTAATTATTTTTTTAATTAACTTATTGAGTCGCAGCGGTACACCGGCGGTCTGATACAATAGGTTTGTAATTATGTCTGGTATTCCGACACTTAACAGGTTAAAGGCAACTCCCGCACTCGAAAAAATGACTGTATCGCCGGGAACTTTACGAACATTCAAACGACGGACACAAAGAACAGCCTGACTCGGAAGAACTATTTGTTAATTATACGAATTTTTGTTCCGAGCGGGGATCGAACCCACAACACGCGGTCTGGGGAAAGTGGCGCGGCGACCACTAAAACCATTACACCACCCGTGCAATCAAAAATTAAAGAAAGAACTAAATTACAAATAGCAACTTGTATTAGGTTTATATAAGTAATAAAAGTTAAAATTCAATTACACCTGAGTAATTTTATATCTATTTACCTAATTGTTTTGTAAATTTCATGAAATTGAATTGAACCGTGTATTGTTTGTTATTTGTTTGTCAGACAGCATTCAAATTAAACTATCGGTTTTATAGTTTTACAAGCTTCATTTCACTTCAGCAAATATTGAGCTAGTTCAGTGGTACAAGTGTCTATCTACTTGCAAAAATGTAGACCAAATGTTCCGAATTCGATTTTTGAATAGGACTAAATATCTTAGGATAATCTTTAGACGATAAATTTTGTACAAAAGCCGGCTTTTTCGAAATTCCTAGTATTGAATAAATTGAATTTCAGCTTTGAAGATGCGTTGTTAATATGTAATGTCGTATATTAATAATAGAGACTTCAATGATGGCACATAAGAAGGTAATTATAACTATTTCCAGAATCGTTTAAAACTCCTTCGGGTTTGGATAAAAAATACTTAACAGCTAAATTCCATGCAGACGTATTCGCGAGCAAAAGCTAGTGTTATACAAGTTCGTAAACATAGTTCAATTTTAATGTTTTGTTAAAGCCTTGGAGCAGTTTAAACTTTCCAAGGTTTCTGAATACCTACTGCTCGTTTGCCAAACAATCAAAGGCCTAACCCGAATCTAATAAATTTACAACCCAATTGTATGGAATAACATAATTCAGAGGCAACGGGTATAATTATTTCCATTGTAAATATGATTATATATGAATATTAGGTTTATCCGCCCCTGGTTTTTCTTTGTAGTAATTTTACGGACCTTTGGAAGGCTTACTTTTTATGGAGAAATACAAGCCAGAAATTGAGGCTGGCGGGACTTATTAACGTTTTTTTTGTACAACAAAGGTGGTTTAAGCGCATACGGTCCGCCACCTAAATTTAAGCGGTTTTCGTAGCGTATAAACGCTTGTAATTCAGTTGATATCGACTATCATCCACGCGTCGCCGAATTTTAGAATTAAAGGCGAGATTTGTCTCCTAAAAAATGTGACCTACCACACTAGGAATAGTAAGTACATGTGTCACGAGAGACTTTAAATCATTCAACCTAGGCATACAAACGTTCAATTGGAACAATGATTTGTGGATCACTCAATATTTTGTGGTAATCAAACACATTAACTCAGCGCAGTTGAACTGGCGAGGCGACCACTTAAATCACTACGCCATCCGTGCAGTCAGTGAATCGAACAGAGATGAAAAGAAAGCAATGACAAGTGTAAGTCCAGAACGCTTACTTACCACATGCAGTAACAGTATTATGAATACTTTTTGTAAGAACGTGGTGCTTCTACGGTGCAGCTTGCTTGGCAGACTCTATGAATTCAACATTTATTTCGTACTAGATTTTGCTCGCGGTTTTGCTCGCATAAATGTAGGTTTTGCTAGCGAGAGAATTTTTTTCTGAATGACAGGTGCCCTATGTCCCTGACAACGTATATGCGAAATTTCATGATGATTGGTCGAGTACTTAAGCCATGAACGCGTAACAAACAAACTCACATTTGCATTTATAGTATTAAGTTAGGAAGTTAGGATTAGGATTGAGGCAAAGCATACGAGCCATCTACTGGCAGGCAATTACTCTATCCTATAGACGCTGTTGAAGGCTTAGGCGCATGGCAAAAGAATCCCTCACTGAAGGATCGTGAGTCTAGGATATTTGGATGCGACTGCCTCTGTACAGCTGCATTATTCGATTTTCTTGTACCGATAAAGATGAGCCTTAGCTTTGATGATTCGCTAGCTTAAAATCAATACTGTATATACTGTACCTACAAGTTTAATGTGAGTTTTTGTCTCCTTATGTATGTTCTACCGCCCGTATAATGGTATTGAGGAATTATTCGAGAGCACTGTCCTACGGCTACAATTTATCATCGCACCGCTCATGGCATTCCCACGGACGCTTAGGTTATAAAACGACCTCCCTGCCACGGTTTTCTCAAGAGACTACATTATGGGGTTCTATAAGAAAGACATAAAAAGGTTTTATAGGGTCGGCGACACGTGAGTGATTGCCTTAGTGTTGCAAGTGTCCACACATGCAACTGTTAGGCAATCACTCACGTAGCCTGGAGTAGTGGCACTTACTATCCGGCGAGTCGCAAACAAGTTCGCGACTAGAGAAATAATTTGACTCATAGAATTAATAAGTAGGTACATAAGTATCTATAAATTTCATACTTCGAAATTCTTATAACTTCTGTCAGAACTGCTTTCAAACATTTATTTCCGGGAAAAGTTCTTTTATGCATAATGCATTTCGTATAACATCATTATCAAAAGCATAACAGCTTAAAGTCAAAAATAATTTATTCATTTAGGTCATAAAATAACACTTGTGAATATCAAATGTGTGAGTTAGTGAAGTAACTGAATTTACATTTAGGTTAGTTGCTAGGTAGAGGTAAAGGGTTGAGCTATTTATATCTACGGATTGCCCGCAGTAGATAGAAAATTATAAAATTTTGGTAATTCTTTCCTTTCGCTATAACTCTAATTAAAATTAACAATATATCGAAAAATTACCGCACCTGTCTTGTAGGGTCAAATTAAATTCCACGTGGCACAATTATTTCTTTGATCTACGAATTATTGTTCGAGTTAAGGTGTAATTTGTGTCTGATAATTGTATGTACATATGTAGAGTCCCCCGCTACGGCTTGGAACCTAGTGCGGTAGTTATCTTTTAATCATATTATTTGCAAATAAATAGATTAAAATCTAAGGTATATGCATCATTTATTTTGAAGCATAATACGCTTTTGCTACTTGACGAATAAGTTATTCTGAATTGGATACACGTATTGTCCAAAGGATAATCTTTTTTGCCTTGAATATTTTCAATAGTTGCAGTATTACGTAGGATTTAGACATCGCTAGAGATATACCGTCTTTTCATTAACTCTGCTTAACCCCTTGTGGATATTCATGCCATGCTTCGCATATTAATTCAGTTAGTAAAATGATTATAGTAAAGGAGTGCGCTGTAAACCGGCTTTCTGTGAAATGTAGATCCTGTACTCAATCAACACAAAGCCTCACCCAGGAGCTAAGACGCTTGGCTGCTTGCATAGAAATGCTAATTCCTTGACGAGAAACAGCTTAATAACTTTAGTATTTCATATTCGATAGCGCTTAATTCGTTTACATACTGTCTTAACCTGCCTTAAAGTATATAGGTTATATAGGTCTGTATGTAGGGATCGGGGGATCGTGTTTTATATTTCTTTCAAAGAGACTACTATTGCGCTGACGGTAAATTCTGTGTCGCAGAGGACTTTAAACACATTCAAATAACAGACACAAAGAAAACATAGACTCGAATTTGTATATCACACAATTTTTTTGTACTGTTTGGTTATCGAACTAAGTTAAGCGAATTTCATTGGTATTATAAAATATGCCATTATCTAAATATTAATATTTTACCTGTGTTTTTGCTAGACATTATAAATCAATTTGTCATAAATACTCAATAATTTCAATACTATATAATTATTAGATATCAAATGCTATTGTAACTTTTTTATTTTTATTTTACGCCTTGATAGGTAAAACTTGTACGACCTGTAAATCTATTCCGTCATGCATGCTTAACGTTGTATGTAAACACATGTTTTTTGACAAATAAATTGTCTTTATCTTTAACACTTGGTGTAGTGGCAGTGGCGTTGTAATCACTTCAAACATTACGTCATCCGTGACGTCAAGCTATGTTTTAATGGCTAACGTTTTAAGGGCGAACCCATTGGCAACTGAGTATATTTTCAAACGTCGTGTTGCTATTGACAGAAAAATCTAACAACCCATTGCTCGACTAAACAATCGTACGCGAGACTTTTACATCACACGCGCAAAGCACAAACTAATGTCATGGGTCTAACGAGGCAATCATATTATGTAATGTGCTTAACATTACAGAGTATGAGGTCTCGGATTAGATTCCCGGATCGAGTAAACTGTAATTGGATTTAATTATCCTTCTCATGTTTAAATGTTAAAGTTTCAATGTTTGTTGTTCCGTCACGTCCGAACTAGCGAACGATTAATTAATTGAATTTGATAGTTAGTATAGCTTATGTAATCCGATCTTAAGATTTGGCTGGCTTGGGTATCGAACCCGGGTGATTTCCGGGTCGGGCAAAGTATTATTAAGTTTTCTGTTAGGAAAGTAACACGTGGTTCAGATGTATATATTACGTGGGACATAAACATAGCTAGATAAGTGTAGGTGGATAGAACTTCTGAATACCCATTCGGTGATACAGACGTAAGAATACGAATAATATAGAGATAGTTTGAACTACTTTAATTAAATGCAAACAATGCTGCATGTATCAGATATGCCTACTACCACCACAACTACCACCGTCCGTTTAGCACTGCAAATGCCAGCTGAATACCTGCGCTGAGTCTATGACGCCTAGCTCATGTTGAGCTGGTAAACTTTTCAGCAATGCATGCTATGTTACCTTGTAATGCTTACTTGGGTTGGGATTTCTTTTTAACGTAGCGGAATGCTTTGCCGCATACCACGGGGCGACGGAGAGGTTACGTCGGACTCATCGGGGAAAGATGGTGAGCGACCTCCCGGTAATACCGACTAAACCTACCACGGTGTTCCTCGACATAGCCGCAATCGGCGGGACCGCGCGAATCGCTTTCACATGCAATCGCGACCCCGCCAAGTCGCCGCGTCGTATAAAACGGCAGGCCACTACACAAATAGACCTGCTCTTTGGGCACCACAAATGTTATCCCTACTGTCCCCCTGAGGGGAGGACGGACACACGATTCAGAGGCGCCCGTGGGAACACGCACGCCGCCTCTCGGACGGTGCTGATCGGGTGGCAGGCAGGCCCACGAAGCCCACCACCCCCGGGGTTGGGATTCGACAACTTGCCTGAAGTTTAGGCCAAGCCTTATTACCCACATAACTTCATCTATATTTGTAACCAAGTGCTGCCATAACTATGCTGAATAAATTATATTTCTTTCTTTATATACCTACAATTTATAAATACGAAGGATACTTTTTAGGTAGTAAAATATTTCAAAGTCAAAGTCAAAAATCATTTATTCACTTAGGTCACAAAGTAACACTTATGAACGTCAAAGGGGTTAGTGTGTTTATTACATTTACTGAATATACATTTATGTTAGTTGCAAGGTTCAGGCAAAAGGTTGAGCCTATGAGAAGATACCTGCAAGAAACTCAAGGCCAATCTTTTAAATCGCCCTCAAATTATAATTTCAATATTTTACAACTCATGTATGTACCAGGTGTTGCAGTCATTATGCTATATGTCACTATCCATATAAAACTAAATTCTAAAAATACATACATACATACATAGATTCACGCCTGTTTCCCAGAGGGGTAGGCAGAGACTACGGATTTCCATTTGCTACGATCCTGACACACTTCTCTGGCTTCATTCACTTTCATCACATTCCTCATATACGCCCGTCGGTTCAAGGTGCTCTTAACCTGGCCTTTGTCCAGAACGCCTCCGATCTGATCAAGAAACGTTCGCCTAGGTCGTCTTCTTGCGACTGTTCCATTCACACTAGCCTTATAAACTTTCTTAGTCAGTCTTTCCTCGTCCATTCTTTCTACATGGAAAAGTTAATAATTTTTTGTAAGAAGCATTTCAGGTTTGAAATAATATTTATCAGTAGTAATTTGTAATAGACAGTAGTGTGGCATGCGGACGCATTCACTTACACTTAGTGACATATGAATAATTCTCGACTGCATCCATAATTCTGTGGTACACATATGTTCATGGGATAAATTCTTAGAACGTTAAAATATATTTTGTTTATAAGTAAATTTTTAGTAGCGCCACCGAGTCCAGAATTGTGTCTGGTAAATGATAATTGGTAGTTTAGATTACGTCCTAAAACATATTAGGCAATATATACTTAGGCATTACCACAAAATATATACCTAACATAATGTTTTGTGGGTATTCACACTGTACATTATCGAATTCTTCGAAAATAGAACTCAGCTACTAACATAGATACATGTAGATTTAGTACCTATCTAATCTTATCTTATGTGGGGGTCAGTCAGTGCAGACCGGCGACACTTCAACCCAGTGGGATCTTTTGTGTCGATACTCTCCCAATAACGACTGCCATAGATTTTCATGGCAGCCGAGACCGACGGTTTAACGTGCTCTCCGAGGCACGGAGCAGGCGATAATTGTCAATCAATACACACATCATTTCGTAAAGTCATATAACTTCCGAAAGTCAGAGGTGCGCGACGTGGGTTCGAACCCGAGACCCTCTGCATTGCAGTCTGTTGGCCTCCCCACTGAGCTATCGCTGCTCTTTAGTACCTATAATAAACTTACTAAGCACTAAACGTAACATTTACAAGTATAACTTTGTGACCTAAATTATAGACTAGTTTTGATTTGTTGTACAAATGCGTGGCGTGGTTACTATAACGTAGCAAGAAAAATAAAACAGCCTTTTTAAAACCGCAACTCACATATTGATGTTAAACATATAGAGCAAATAATAAATTAAAATAGTGCAAACAGAACTAACCGGTTCTTTCCCAGTAGCAGTAAATATCAACTAAGAGAACAGACTTATAGTGGTGCATTAAAGTGCACGCGAGCCTTTCTAGAAGGTAAATACGTTTAAAGTTTCAAGAACACTTACTGTATTCAGTGGCGGTTTCCTTGCGTACCTCCGGACCGCCTGAAACAAATTAATGTACACATTGTTTAATTTTTATTTCTTTGAAAGCTACACTTATAGGTAGAATCGTGCCTTAATAATAGCGATGCGCAAAAATACATTGTGATTGTATTCAGATGTATTAACCAATGGATTACGCTCACATTGCTCTCGTAAATTTAGGTTAGATTAGGTTAGGTTAGTATCAGTGCGGTTGTTGCCCTCCGTGGTTCATTGTATGGTCCAGCGTGAGAGATCGTGAAACACCGTAGCCTCCTTCTGTGAGGAAGTAATTTCCATCAAGGAGGCGGCGGAGCGGGAGAGGGTACGCTTAAACCCTTTCCCAAATCGCAGAACCGGGCGCCGGAGGGCGCGAGATGAACTCCAGCCACCCTGAGGTTTGACCTAGTGGTGGTGGGCTGCGTGGGCCTGCTCGCCACCCGATCAGCACCAGGTTCGAGAGACGTCGTGAGGCGGAGTATTTATGTGTAGTGGCCTGTCGTTTCACACGGCGGGCCGAAACCACGGCAGGATCGCGATTGCATGTGAAAGCGATTCGCGCGGCCTCGCCGTCTATGGTTATGTCGAGGAATACCGTGGTGGGTTTAGTCGGTATTACCGGGGTATCTTGCCCCCGGTGAGCACGACATAACCTCTTCATCGCCCCGCGAAGAGGTATGCGACAAAGCATATCCCCAGGCAAAAGAAAAAAAATTGCTGTGCAGTTTGGGAACTGACGATAGAAGTGAAAACTAAGTAACTTGTGAATTGTATCGTCGAGCTATTAGATTATTAATTTCGAATTTTGAATGCGTTCGGTGCCGATCATGCGAGTACCATGATTTTTGTTCACCCAAAAAGTGCTCAACGCGCCTGAAGAAGTTTACACTTAAAAAATTACAGTAACTGTGCGGGGTCGTGGTTGCACGTGAAAGTGATTCGCGCGGACCCGCCGACTTTGGTTAAGTCAAGGAATACCATGGTAAAAGAAAGTCATCTTGCCCCCGGTGAGTCCGACATAACCTCTCCGTCGCCATTGCCACGCGAAGAGGTATGCGTCAATGCATTCCCCCACTTAAAAAAACGAAACAGTACTTTTCCTGAATAAAATTCCTTTTTCTATTCCCCTGACAACGTGTACGCGAAATTTCATGATGATCGGTCGAGTAATTAAGGCGTGAACGCGTAACTAACAAAAAATGTCACATTCGCATTTATAATATTAGTTAGGACGTAGATTATATTCCAACATAATTAG
Source organism: Catocala fraxini (assembly GCA_930367265.1). NCBI lineage: Eukaryota > Metazoa > Arthropoda > Insecta > Lepidoptera > Erebidae > Catocala > Catocala fraxini. Next base: position 9,381,091 of record OV884040.1, on the reverse strand, counting down.
GTGACTCAGCGGTATTTACTGCGACTGCGATGCAGGTATCGACTTCGATTTCAAGAGCAGGCATAATGTTATTGGGTTTTCTATCAAGATTTTCTTAGGAACATTAGGATCTTCCATTATTAGGTAGGAACTCGAACCGTAGCTGGGCAAAATGTGGGTGATATGTATCTCTGCCTACCTTTTCGGGATATAAGCTTGACATTATGTATGTTAGTATCATTCGATTTCAATTACGTTAACTATTAAACAGTAGTGTCGCTTTCAGACAACACATAGTTACACTAAAGACAACTCCCGCACTAGGAATAATTCCTGCATCGCGAAAGACTTTACAAACATTTAAATAACTGACACTAAGGATATTCAGACTCGGAACAACCATTTGTAGATCACACAAAGTTTTGTCCCGTGTAGGATTTGAACCCACAACACTCGGCGCAACGGTAGTGGCGCGGGCGACGCGACCACTTAAACCACTACGACAGCCGTGCAGTCGTGCAGGCTTGTTTACCCATTTTACTTTATTAAATGTAATGATACTGCTATTTTGTACATATTTCATGCATTCTAAGTAATGATTAGTAGAATAGAATAGTCGGCCTCGATGGGGTAGTGGTTAGTGTAACCGACTGCCACGCCTGAGGTCGCGGGTTCGATTCCCGCACAAGTCAAACATTTGTGTGCATGAACATGGATGTTTGTCTTGGTCTGGGTATTTCTATGTATAATATGTATGTGTTTACAAAAGAAAAAGTATATATGTATGTTCATCAATTGTCTTGTACCATAGTACAAGCTCTGCTTAGTTTGGGCTAGATGGTGTTGTGTGTATGTGGTAGAATATTATTATAATACATTACAATATTTATGTGCAATTTTCAAAGGCTTACTTCTAAGAAATACCTAAATAAAAAGTATCGTTCATGCGATATTTACATACGTTTTTTTTAAGGTTACTGATAAGCATAGGTTAATTTAGTCTTTAATGGAACACTAAGGGTATTCTTGTAGAGTTGCGATGCATTCTGAAAGGAATCTCGAGATCCTGGAAGGTAAAGGGCAAAAGAAGGACTCCAAAAAGGGTAGATATTTTTGCTCGATCTCAAACTTGCTACGTAGAAAACACTACCTGAGCGACCAAAGACTGCTGTACTATTATCTCCTAAGGGTTTTAAAATTAAAAGATATCTCTTACACCTTCTGCATGAATCCTGCGTCGTAATGGACCTTACACATATTTAAACAACGAACACAAAAGACATCCAGATTTGCAATAAATATATGTGCGACACTACATTTTTTAACCCGTCTAGCAATAAAAGCTGTAACCTATAACACTCGTATTACTTTCAGTGGCGACGCATAAACCATTGCGCTATCCATATTATCATTTCAGAATGAGAAGAAGTTAAATACTTTCTAAAACCTCACCAGTTTCTTGCGCATTTAATAATATTGCATTAGAACTAGGCATATTTTTTAATTAAGCTATCAAATTAATTTAGGATTGAATTAATTTGTATTTTTTGTTTCAGGCATTTACTTATTGACTTTATCTTTGTATGTTTTCACTTAAGTTGAATGACTATATTAGGTAATGGTAACTGTTCTTATTAAATAGATACATTTATTTATTTTATTTTAGTTAGAAAACAAACTGAACTGAAAATCTACTTATGTATAGTAAAAAATACTTATAAGATACTAAAACTATCATGTTTTCGCATACAACAATTAACATAAAGAAAACAACATAACATAACATTATAAAAATGTAATATGACCTGTTATTGGAGCAACTCAAACCAATAATTCTGAATATATTTGGCTTAGTAGTAAATTATTCAAATTCAGAACTGTCGGATAGTTTATTGTAACAGTTGAATAAATAAAGTCACGATGGCACGGCCTTAGTCCCCTGCTGAAAGCACAACGTCTAATTGAGAAGCGCTGGCAATCCTATTTACCGCATGAATACAGCACGAAATTATTTGGCTGTGATTTTGTCTGGATAGTAATTCCCTCGTCGCAAGTGCGGCTGCTCCAAATTTGAGAGGCGGTACCGCAGCTGTGCTCTAGCTTAGATCTCTCTCTAAAATGCATCTTTAAGACAGACATTAAAATATATATATTTTGAAAACGATAGGCTATAAAAACCAAATTATTGGCAACCTTAATCTTTCGACATAAAAGTATAATACGAACTAGCTGACCCGGCAAACTTTGTTCTGCCACATCAATTCTTAGCGGTATGAAATATATTTTACGACCTATTCTCATACCTACTAAATATATATTAAAAATTCATAAAAATCGGTTAAGCCGTTTCGGAGGAGTGAGACCACAAATACGAGATTTTTATATATAGATATATGTATACATAGCTTGCGTTTATTCTTTCAGGGGTAGGCATAGGTGTAGGTATTACTCACACTTTTTGTCAGTTATAGTTTTATTTTCGATGTATTAATAGACTACGTATTAGTAGGTATATTGCTATGTATCAGGCACATTTCTGAACTTCGAATTTATTAACAAAATCCTCCAAAAATATTTTTGCTAGGCCGAGAATCGAACTAGAAACGTACAGTATTATCACTAACGCCACACCAACAACGCAGAGATATGTGTTTACATAATATAAACAATATAATTTTCGACCCACTTTTGCAATATCCGATTCCTACGTTGTTACATTCTCGATGCTATTACATAAGACCTACTGCTACCAGCTTTAGTAAATAAAGCAGATATCTTATAAATTATCATTTTAAAATATGTCTTCCGCCCTATTTGATAATCCCTGCGTAGCAAAAGGATTTACAAAACACAAATGACAGAGACAGACTCAACATTTACTTAATCGTTTGTTAGGTTGAAGTTACAATTCGTAACGTCGGTTTCTCACATAAAGTCACTGTTTTACTTGAACAATTTGTGTATCTTACGTTTGCTTGTTCAAGATAGTATTTATTCTTTTCCTATACAATAAAATAATAGGGGTTTAAATATGAAGTTGCCGCTTGGTATGAAGAAAATCGATATCATCGTGGTTTTCACACTAACTATTTCATCGATATTTTTATAGGCTAATTCGTAGTTTATGTTTTTTCTTTCATGTATAATTGCTTGTATTTGGACCATTATGGTTTGTCTTAAATTAAGAAAAACATCAAACTTAATGTGATTATGGTAAGTTGAAACAACGAATACGGGGAGATACTAAGCGATATAACTTTAAATACAAGTTGTATATAAAAGGTTATTGATATTTATCATTAATAAATAATATACATGTCTATTCTCGAAGTATAAATACATTTTATATTTTTATAAAATTTACATATTTGTATAAAAAACACGAAATTAGATGTTAGACATAAACGGCAATTTCAAAGTTAAAGATTGAATAATAGAAAACAGTGTATAATTTACCACCATTTGGTTAGTTTCTAATGTGACATGTTTATCGCAGTGCATAGAAAGGTATCAATCCCAGTATGTCACATAAGTTTAGCCCAGTTGACATTTTATGAATTGGTGTCACACATAGCACCGTATTGATAATAATAACGCAATTATCTATATTACTATATGATCATGTGATTTGATAATACTGATCCAATAGCATAAAATCTATATATATAAAAATCAATTGCTGTTCGTTTGTCTCGCTAAAACTCAAGAACGGCTGGGCCGATTTAGCTGATTTTAGTTTTGAAATGTTTGTCGTAGTCAGGGAAAGTTTAAACGGTGAAAAAATATAGAAAAATTCGTTAGGATAGGTGATACGAAGTACACCGGGTCATCTAGTAAAACAATATTAGTTGCCAACTCCTGACATTTAGTTTCTATTTGTGCTTTTCCGCAGAGCTTCGCACTGTGAATTATATTTATAGGTATCCAAGACATTATGATTTGATGATCGAAAGTTCGCTAAGACACGGACTTAGTGTAGTATTCGAAAAACGGGTACATGAGAGAAACAAAATTTAAATAAGGATTCAACTGCCTCACAAATGCAAGCCTTATAATAGGTACTATTAAAGTCTACTTATAACAACGGTCAGTGCAACTTGACAAAACCATCAAGCTTTTTTAAAAAGGTATATAATATTCTACTACATACACACAACACCATCTAGCCCAAACTAAGCAGAGCTTGTACTAGGGGTACTAGACAATGGATAAACATACATATATACCTTTTTTTTGTAAATACATACATATTGTACATAGAAACACCCAGACCAAGACAAACATCCATGTTCATGCACACAAATGTTTGACTTGTGCGGGAATCGAACCCGCGACCTCAGGCGTGGCAGTCGGTTACACTAACCACTACGCCATCGAGGCCGTCAAATATTTATATAAATACCGAACATAATTGCGTCACGTATTTATTACCTATAAAAGTCTGAAAATTATTAAGTCAAGTCTTCTAGTTAGCCTGTTAAACCTAAATATAGAACTGCGGGTAATATTCGCTTAAAAGAGGTGGACGTTTAGCCGGTACCCGCTTATAAAGATAGATAGAACTTTTTTACTTACTACGACATTCAAGGAAAGATAAATGTTGCATCTACAGTCAGACATAATGCTAGCAAAAGTTTTGAAACATTAATTTAAACAAAAATGTAATACATGACACGGCCTTGGTACAAAGGACGAAAGCTTTATTTTACGTAGCTTACATAAGGCTGATCTGATAAGAGTACTTCCAAATGTCAAGAATGTGTGCGAGAATTTTGATAAATGGCGACTCGACAGACCGTCATTGGAATTTATTGTGAGTAACCTTTTCTCCTTTGGAATAAAATGACGTAAGTGCCATCAGAGTTCATGTTAACATGAGCTTGGGCAGCTTCGTTATACTTCACTTTATAGGTGATTATGTAAGTTCAAAACTTTTGTTAACTGTGCTTCATTTTATTATGTAACCTAATGACCTTTTAGTTTTGTTTACCTTGTGTAAAGGTGTTTCTTTTATATAGAAGTAGGGCTGCATTATACAATTCCGCTTAACTGATGGTTAGCGATTTCCCTAACCTGTATGTGTTTGACACACCAGGAACATGACTTGCGCAATACCAATTCTTTCTTTGGAAGCTCTACTGAATGAACGAACTTAATGTAAAAGTTGATTTTGCAGCGATCTGGCTTAAAAGGGAGGTTATTTTTCAAATGATCTTCTTAATGGAAATTCCTGTTTTAAACGCTACCGCTTTTAAACTTGGATTTTCATAGTACTAAAAAGTGCATTTAGGGCGTGTTAGAGTATTAGCTACCACTTTTTAAATGCGCTTTTTAATACTACTAGTAAAGTAAATGTACGGTCCGCATGATGGTAAGCGATTATTGTTAACTAGAAACGCTTGTAATACTCCAACGTCGCAAAAAAGAGGTCAAAGTGTTGCCAACGCCATTAGCCATTAAAAAGTTATAAGAATTTGAGAGTAACGGTCCTTCAAAGGAATAAAGCAACGATGATGAGATCACACCTACTTCGACCATCCGTCATCGGTTTTTCTATGAAGTGATTTGTTTAATTTGGTTTTGTTGTTGATATTATCGAGAATCAGAATGTATATAATGCTAGTTATTATGCTACGTTCACGCCTGTGGGAATTCACATTTTTTTATAAACGGTCGCATTAATTTTTCAAGCCCTGTATCGCGGTGGCCCTTATTAACGTAAAAATCTGACATGAAATACATCCAGACTCAGAACAATTATTTGAGGATTATATAAATAACTGTTTACATATCCAGAAATAATTTAAAAAGCGGTAGTGGCTACGCTATTATGTCCCGTGTGGGACTCGAACTCAAAACAACATAGCAGCGGTCGCGACGGAACGACCGCCGCGCCCTCCGTGCAGTCTTGTCAATCTGTCTTCATTACCCAACAAATGGCAGTGTTTACTCGGATACGTGAAAACCAAACCAAACGCTTTTGTTTTCTTTTATCGTATAATAAAAACGACAAAGAACTCAATCGTACTTTGCCACACGAAAATCGAAAGCTCATTTGTAATTTTACGCCAATGAATCGACGAGGTCGTCTAGCTAATACACAATCTATATGTCGATTAATCATCTTCACTATTATTATGCGCTGTCATACCGGACTCATCAAATACATATAAGTACCTATCGAAGCTAAAATAAATAGATTAATAGACCGTACTAAGAATTATTCCTTATGACTGCCGAGAACGCCGATAATAATACGCGTTATACTTTGCAATATTATATACCTACATAATTACATTCATAAAATAGGTCAAAGGCTAATTAATCGCAAGGATACTAATGTGATGAGGTAGGTTATAAGTGTATTATATTCATATGACAAGAATTTCTGCTACTGAGCATTTCCTAGCACAGAAAAATCTAATAACGGTTTTCCAATCCGAGAATTAGACTTTACGATAAGCCTCAATATTTCCAACTGTATTGAGTAGAGCTTTCTGGTTTGATTTTGATTTAGCTATAGAATTGCCAAATGACCGTCGCAATTCAAAGCGATGACAAAATTCTAAGAACGTCTAAGCAATGTGTCAGTATAGTTTGAAGTGCTGGTTATATTTGAATCCCAATTAGTTGTCGTCTAGTAGTCGTAAATCGAACACAATGTATTATTGTTAAACAGATATTGGTTTCAATTAATATGGGCTTTATATATTCCTTGTTCTTATAAGCCTAACGATGATAAATCTTACACTCCCATGCGCGCATTATGTTTAGGTAGCGGTACAAAGTTTCTCTTTATAAATAGATTATAGAATCCTTACTTAATATTACAAAAGCGAAATGTGAGTTTTTTGTTTGTTATGCTTTCACACCCAAACCACCCTACTGATCATCATGAGATTTCCCATACACGTTGTCAGAGGTACAGAACACTATATGGTGTACCTTTCATCCAGAAAAGTACTGTTTCTAAAACGGTTACCAATCCATAAATCTACTTTGTATGAAACATTGATTTAGTTTACTAGCAGCAATAGGTATAATTGTTTGCATAAAGCATTTCCATTTATACGCAGCCTTTTTCTGGGATAAACCTGCAAGTATTCATAAAGAATGCAATGAAAGTGAATGAAGTGAAATTGGAATGTCAGGACCGTAGCAAGCATCTGTAATCTTTGCTTGTCTATCAGGCGACTTGACGTGATTTTACGTAACTAGTTTTAGAAGCCTAGTTGTTAAACCGTTGGAGTGCCACGCAGAGGTCTCTAAATGGATCCCAAGGCACGCACCTCTGACTTTTCGAAGTTATGTGCACATTAAATAATTATTTATTGCTCGCTTTAACGGTTAAGGAAAACAACGGCTTTAACGGCTAACCTATATGTCTGTGAGTCAAATGTTCTCGAAAATGTTTGAAGTCTCCCAACGCGCACTGGGTCAGCGTTGTGCACTATGGAGTAAACCTTCTTAGTAACTAAGAAGAGGCCCGTGCCCACCAGTGGGCAAATTATATACAAGGTCGTTAATACGACCTTATATATAATTGATAGGCGAGCTTTATGAATATAAAATAATTTATATATTCATAAAGCTTGCCTGTAGCCTTGGACACGGACATACATAGAAGAGGCAAGAGCCTCTTCTAAGTTTGAGAAGTTCATCATCCTGGCCCAGATATCGGACACTTCGAGGTCATTATGTACCATTGTATCAACGGACAATAAGCCAAATAGGACAGCATCACCGATATGGTGAAAATTCTAACCATAGACACGAAGTGCATTGCTTTTTCTTTAGTGTTTGGGCTGCACGGATGCCGTAGTGGTTTATAAGTGATCGCCTCGGTACTGCCACAGGCACCGAAATAAGAAAAAAAAATGGCTGATCCACAAATTGTTATTTCTAATCTGAGTGTTCTTTGTGTACGTTGTTCGGACGTTTATCCCCGCGACTCAGGTATAGTTTATGACTAACAAAATAATAAAACAATTGATTAAAGGTATTTGATCATATTTGTGAGCATATGATCAAATATCTTAGAAATACTTTTTTTTAAAGTAACTTCTCCCTTTCTAGGAGTACTTCCTCCTTAGAAACAGGCCCTTGCTTGACTTTTTAGAAGTTCAATATCGGCGTCTTCACGTCGTGAGAGAAAAATACCTTTTAGGCAAGAGCTCTCCGTCGTTAAACACATTGTTCCTTACTACTAATTTAAATGACCTAGTGACGATTTATTTTCTCACAATTGTCTTTCTTTGCCATTCTGCCAGTTAGTTTTATTCTGTGTATGTGTTTAGTGGCGCAGCGGTAGAGTACGATTGCTGTGTGTTACGTATCGAGTTCGATCCCTAGGTAGGGCTAAAGTGTAATTGGATTTATTTGCCAACAAATTCTTAATAGTAGCATAGAAGCTAGAGCTCTTGCCGGTAAACAGCATCAGGCTTACCTCCTATTACGGGGGCCAAAAAACTATAGCTAGCAAAATATGAGTGCTTACCACTTGTGGAAATGGGCATGAAACTATGTATGTATAGCAGCCAATATATTATTATGTAAGTCAGAACACATATGGCATTAGAATGCCTAGACTGGGTATTCTCAGTATTCTGTTTCGGTTTTTATTGTCGACACTACAAGTCAGGAACCTATGTAGAAAATAGCCTGTATTATTAGCATATATTGGAACGTGCCGCCATAACGGCAGTCACATATCCCGTATTTTCGGATAACTTAAAACTCTATTCTATCCTCACTGAGATGGTAATGCAGCTGTAAGCTGTTTCGAAGCTGAATATTTATTTACAAAGCATTGTGAACTATATGTTCATAGCTAAAACACACATAATCGCTTGAAGAGTTTAAATATCGTCTCGAGCTACTGGACTTAACGGCGCGGCTGTTCATGACGACCCGCTTCGTCACAAGGGTATGCTTGTTGAATGTAAACCGTATCAATAAGTTATTAAGGCCGCGCAAGTTACGCATTATCTCTTTGCGTCGTCACTTACTGGGCTAGACGCTGTTTACCGCTTATTGGTGTGAATTGAGCTTTATAGATGTATAAGCAGATATAAAAATAGTTTCCAAGTATATTTTTAATAACACATTATCGCTTGTGAAGTTTGAAAATGTCGCGCGGTCTCTGGTACATATAGAATCGGCAGTGCACGGCTTTTCACGTCGCGTTGGCTCACTTTCTTACAAGAGTATTCTTGTTGAATGTAAAGGCGCGCAGGCTACACACCATCAGCTTCTTACCGACTTGGACGCTGGTATTCGCTATATTAGCGTGAATTGAGCTTTAAAGTCGTGAAAAGATAATTACAGTATAAAAATAAAAAAAATCTTTTTGAAAACAATTTTTTTATTCTTTCTCCTTTTGCTTCGGTATAGTGCAGATATATAGGTATACATTTTATCACGCAATAAAGGATTAAAATATCTACCAAAGATGTAAGACTGAATTGTATCTAAATTTGGGGTTGTATTGTAGCTATGTTCCTAGTATTTTTTAAGAAGCAAACCGTATGGTAGCCCCGGAAAAGCATTTAGTGTTCTAGTAACTTACACGCATATTTTCTATCAAATAAATAATAGTAAGTAGATAACCAGATCGATAAAATTTGCCCCGGCAATTTCGAGCAGAATTATAATTAAATTAAAATAGCATATGTTAATTTGTCCTTTTGGCCCCTATTATTTATCAATCACGAGACACGCATAATATATTAATGATAATATAATTCGTCGATGGAAACAGGTTTAATTGCTTCAGCCTTACGTCGGTCGCACCAAGTATTCTACAAGCTCTTACAATGAAACCGCGAGTAAATTACATGTTAACGTTTTGAAGGACTTCAATCCAAGAACTCAGTTAATGACGTGGGAGTCACCTCAAACACATATTCATACAACGGTTGTAATCATGTGTTTACCAACACAATAACATATTTACGTTTTTGTCGTCGAAACTATGAGTACAAACGAAAGCCTTTGTGACACAAATGAATAAATGATTTCTGATTTTGACTTGACTGTAACTTCGTGAATAGGACAATTGGAAGGGGTAGAGCAGAAAGCTTTTACCAGGTTTGAGATGTTCTAGAAAAAGCCAAGTTAAAAGCATCCTAAACTGATAAGTGTGGATTGAGAATTATAAAAGCAAAACCCTCAATAATACCCCTGCGAGATAGGAGTGTGAGCCTTTATATGTTTGTAATATCAATTTGTTGACATAATTATTTAGTTTAAATCAATTATAACTGACTTTGTTAAACAGCTATGAGACCATACCGTTCCTATGGTAATGGCATCATAGCTATATAATAAAATCAAGTTTCTTGGCTAATAAATACTATAAAAATATAAACTACTCTAAACGCGTTTTTAATCAAACTGGTTGTCAGTACAAACATAAAGACAAAATTCCTTTTTTTACGTAATATACGAAACCGTTAGCGCAGAAGATTTAGTCGCTCGACACCGTCAACGTCTTTTTCCTTAATCTAAACATTCCTTTCCTTTTTTGCTAGCTTTTTTTGAGTTAATTTCGTGCGAGCTATTTATTTCGGTGTTTAGTAGGTATGCCGCTGTCATGTCTAAAGAATTCTAGGTATATGACAGGCATACTGAACATGAACTAGTGTAGTCGGAAAACGGCTAATAAAAATATTTACTATTAACTCTAAAAACCTGGGTTTGTACGTTGAAGAGATTTTTAAATAACTTGTTTGGATAGACTGCTTAGAGGTTTTAACACTAAAGAAAATTTCACGGTTTTTTTGTATTTCTTTCTGTTTGTGCCGTCGTTACGCAAAAAATATTAAACGCAGTTTAATGCTATTTTACCGGTTTAGTAGCTTGAATTTCAACTTAGTGTCAGTATCTAAACCAGGTATATGATTCCATTCAGTAGAACTGGTTCTATATTCTTCGAACGTGATACGTGGTTTCACAAAGGTGAAATTCAAGCTACTAAACCGTAAAAAGCATTATATTTCATCCAGGTATATGATGCATAGTATGACGTACCTGAGCTCATGAATAAGATTGTGGGTAAACCGTTGTTCACGCGGACATTACTGCTAGAAAATGCTAGTATACGACATAGACGGATAACTATAAATTAGTTTGACACAATGTAAGGCGAGAAAAATGCTTGTAATTAAACAAAACCAACATCGCCCTTTCAGTTCGCTGACCTAATTGCCCAACTAATTTAGATCTACGGCGATAAGTGGCAGTCACTACAAAAAGTTGCAAGTTTACTCGAGTTCAGCAACTAATCGGCAACTTTATGTATTGAGGTTATATTTTGTTTACATTATTTGAAGCCAAGGTCTAATAAACTCTCAAGTTGGTTACAAATCACAGCAGATGTTACACAACAGTGATCTACCGATATTACCATACCACCGCCGAGAAAAATAATCTAATAATGTTGAGATATGAGTTCGAAAACGAGAAATAAAAGCAGTATCTCGTTCTCAAAGCAATGCTTATCGATAACTGGACACATTAAATTTAGTTAAGACATTTTATTTGAGTTTAGATTGCGTTAAGAGATTTATATGGTACGTAGTGTTATTAATCTATGTACGGGCGAACGTTTTGTATCGAGATCAAAGAATCGAGGCCGAATCAAACCCTTTTTACGATGAGCTTCCAAATTTCTAATTAATTCGTCAGGTCGTAGGTATTATATAAACATTATTGCGTTGTTTCGTCATGTACGGCCGGACCAGTTGAGCGAGAACCTATTACCGACCGAAGACTAATGACTGGTTTTTTTCATCGGTTTGAACAATATGTGCTGTTAGAAATCATTTGAAGCGAGCTTTTGAACGCTGCCAGCAATTCTGGCGTTGAATTATTACATATTGTAAGGTCTCCGAGAGTTTATGTGCCGTTTTACACTGACCGATATCGACGTCGTCGTACCGATGCGATAGATGTTTGTATTTATATTTATATTGCACCGGGACGACGATCGTTGTACTAGAAGTACAACTAGTCGTATAAGATTTTGCCAGTGGCTTTGCTCGCATAAATGTAGATTAGGTTAGGTTAGTAACATTACTTTTTCCTGGATGAAAGGTACCCTATGTCTGTTTTTATACCTATGAAAACGTTTATGTGAAATTTCAAGGTGATTGATCGAGCGTATAAAGACGTGAAAGCGTAACAAACAAACTCACTTTCGCATTTACAATATTTATTATTGGATGTGACTGCTGTGCATAAGGTCTGTGTTCGGTTACTGGTTTGGGCAATGTTTTAGGTTTTTCTAGCAAGTAATTTTCGGTACTAGAACGCAATCTGAAATAATGATATATGGACGGAAATAGTCTCATGCCTATTACGGTAAATTGTAGGTGTGGTGAACATCTCTGTAAGGCCCGGCGCCCATTGGCGGCACGGCATGGCAAGGTATTTTTAGGCGACGAATAAAAATATAACCTTATCGTATGGAAATAATGTTGATATTTCAATGTTAACAGTCGTAAGTACAAAAACAATACCGCGGTATGCTTAGGCATGCCGTGTCGGCAGCCTTCGGTACGCTTCGGCATCTCTCGGAACGCTTTGGCAGTCTGCGGCACACCGCGGCAAGACAGCGCCCGCCCGTACCCCGCGGCCCCGCGCGTAGCTTCATTAGCTTAGCGTCGTCCATGCCGAAACGTGTCCTTGTCGAACACTTCGGTATGCTTAAGGACGTCGCGGCATACCTAAGGATGTCACGGCACAGTTACCGCCAATGTGCGCTTACATGTAGGGTTGCCGAAGGATCCCGTGCTGTGCCGCCAATGTGCGGCGGGCCTTAGGGTATAAGGTGTATAGGCTTGAGACGTATCTATGTAGCATCTATATTCATTGATCGCATGCTAGTTTTGTAAATAAAGGTTTTGAACATTAAAACATAACAGTTTTATTACTCTTAAACACTATTCATTTTATAAAATTCTTTTAAATTTATAATATTTATATATACAAACACAGCCTTGCGCCTTTCCGGGAGTGGTAAGCAAATACTACTGTTATAACGTCCTATTTCTTGTATATCTCTGTCGCATCAGTAATTTATAAAAGTAAATGTATATAAAGTAGCAAATAAGTACACGAATAGCCATTACGAAGCGGTTGCTATAACTCACAGAGCGTTAAAGTTATGTATATCTTATGCTATGTCTACTATCGTTTGCAATACTCACTCGCGCTTTGCTCACCTTAAAAAAGGGATTAAAGACTGAATGAAAGGAATTAAATGTAAGAAATGAAGGCGGTAGATATGTGAGCCTCCTGCAATCTTACTAGCCGAGTAAAACAGATTAAGTATAAACAGAATTAGTACTATAATCTTATACTTCTACTTTTGCCAGCGACTGGCGTACATACAAGAGCTTAGAAAGAAATCTACAAACTCTAAACCCTTAAGAACGTAACATGAATGTATGTATTATCGGCTAATGTAAAAACACTCGTAGCTCATTGCCGCGAAATGTACGTACATAGCAACTATTAATTCATCCACAACTGTACTGGGTGAACTAATATACATATATACCGACACATTCCCTACTACAACTGCGCGTGCTTATATTGGTTGTTACGTAATATGGTTCAGCCTTAATGAATCTGTGAATTGTAATGAATTCTGGCAATATCTAGATTTATGTGGCATCTTAATTATAGTTCTGTTTAATTGCAAATAAGTGATTAACAGATATAGATTCAAGTTTATAGTAAAATAGCTCAGACTGAAGATAATTACCTATAAAATTATTAGGTGTACAATTAAAAAAGACATTACCACATATATTTTACCTAATGTAAGAATTGCTGGAATATAAAAATAATTTAAATATTATTTAATACTACAATACTAGACTAGATTTGCCCGCGGCATCGCTCGCGCAAATGTTATGTTAAGATAAAGTTGTGTTAGTTTTCAATCCCTCAGCAACAGTATTTTTTCCTGGAACCTATGTCTTTTTCCGTACCCCTGACAACGTATATGCGAAATTTCATAATATCATAAAATTTCGCATACAGAAAAGGACAAAGACATCAGTATTTCACTCAGAACAAACTGACTGTTACTAACCTAACCTACATTTACGCGAGCGAATCCGCGGGCAAAATCTAGTAGTCCTATAATGCAGAGATAACAATTTTAGATTATGTTGTCCTTCGTCGCGAAGCAAAAGTTTGAGCTCTTTGCTTGCTACCAATCTTTAAGATTCTGTGCCCGGTAGGCCAAAGTGTTATACATAGTGCACTTTTTTTAAAGAAATCTTAATTTCAATACGGAGCGATATCCTAACTAATCCTTACTTCCTTACTAATATTATAAATTCGAAAGTAACTGTCTGTCTATCTGTCTGTATGTCTGTTACCTTTCCATGGCTAAAACACACAAACGATTTGGATGAAATTTGGTACTAAGACAGTTTAAAAGCTGGGGAAGGACAAAGGCTACTTATTATTGATATAGATACCACGCGGGCGGAGCAACGCGCAAAAGCTAGTATTATATAAGCGAATGTGAGTTTGTTTGTTTGTTACGCTTTCATGCCTACTTGACCGATTATCCTGAAATTTCGCAAACACATATATATATATATATATATATATGGTATAGAAATTTATTAACATAATCTGCATTAACGCGAGTGAAGCCGCGAGCAAAATCTAGTACTGGAATAATTGTGTTCAATGGGCGGTAACAGGGTGCCTTCTCTTACGTAACTTTAAACACAGCTGGCGTACTATAGATGTATAGTTCTCTATTCGGAAATGTACAGATATTCATTCGCAAACGAACAGTTGTTTATGGATGGGTTTTCGGTCTTTGTGAGCAGCAGTAAGTTGAATTGTAGCATTTTTCTTGTAAACACTATACCTTTTACAGACAAAAAATTCCTTAGTTGGCATTTTTGGAATTAGTAAACGTCACTTTGAATAAAATATTTGTTACTAGTGATCCGTCCCGGCGCACGCGCTTCGCACGGGTAGTACAAAACCTTAACAAATTATACACTTAAACCTTTTCTCATGAATCACTCTATCTATTGGTGAAAACCGCATGAAAATCCGTTTAGTAGTTTTTGAGTTTATCGCGAACAGACGCGGCGGGGTACTTATATAATATGTAGGTAGTGATATTGAAAGTTTTCTTACATTTACATTCCAAGATACAATAACATAATCAAACACATACGTTTAATGATTTATGCCTTAAATTTTTAAAAACAGTGTTTCATTATTTGAAACAATATTTAGTAATTATTTATATTTCATAATTATAGGTTTTTGGGTATAAAATTAAACTGAGATATACTATGTTTGACCTTAGCGATCGATTGGTAAGATTGTTCATAAGGTCCTTTGTAGGTAGATATAAAAGTTCAAGGTTAACAGAACACAAACATTGTGTTAACGTATTATTAGCGCATCGAAGTACCAGCTATAGATGTACACCTATATAATTATGTATTTCATTATAAGGTTACGTTTATGTGATGAGGATTTGCAGTTGCACTACTTCTTGCTACTAAAAATTTCTTGACAGAAAATATGGTCATTTTCTGTCAGCAATTAGGTATTATAAAAAATTGGTATTAGTATTTTAAATTTTTACTGCTGTAAATATTAAAGAGATTTTACTGGTATTTTTTTTTAACTCACCTTACCACAACACCTTACCACATCTTATACAATTAAGTTGCTTGAACATAATGTTATCATATATCTAAATACCATTCTCCTAAAAATTGTTACGTTAATATTTGAGGAGACATTTACAACGCTTCGCATAAAAGTTGCCGGTTCACAAAAATAATTGAGCTATAGGGTCAATAACGATGGCGTAGCGGTTAGTGTAACTGACTGCCACGCCTGAGGTCGCGGGTTCGATTCCCGCACAAGTCAAACATTTGTGTGCATGAACATGGATGTTTGTCTTGGTCTGGGTGTTTCTATGTATAATATGTATGTATTTACAAATAAAAAAGTATATATGTATGTTTATCCATTGTCTAGTATCCACAGTACAAGCTCTGCTTAGTTTGGGCTAGATGATGTTGCGTGTATGTGAAAGAATATTATATTATATTATTAATAACCAAAAACCAGAGGCTACATTTATTTATAAAGATGAAGCGTATTTATCACAAGCTTGTGCCTGTGGCTTCGCTCAGAAATTGTATTTTTCTGGGTGTATGGTGCCTTATATCCTTTCCTATACTCCTGACAACGTGTATGCAACATTTTATAATCATCGGTCGAGTAATTAAGGCATGAAAGCTTAACAAACAAATAAACCAACAAACTCACATTCGTATTTATGATATTAGTTAGGATTTCAGATATGCATACGTCATAATACATTATTGAAACTTCAGTTCTCTAAACAAACCGTCTGCCAATAACAAACAAAGTAACACGAGTGACGTCGCATGCAAACGATAGTGTACAATAATGTAGTCCACGACTTCACGCCCGATCTGCGATGGAGCAATTTATAGCTTATTTACGTAGTGGTGTGACAACAAACTGTTGGCTCGTTAGAAATCTAACGATCTCAACAGTGAAAGCGATATTAAATCTGCCTAATATCAGTTTATGTTTATATTTAAACCGAGTTCACGTTATAAAGTTATTAGTTTTTGAAGCTTTTATCAATAAATTAATAAAAATTAAAGGCAAGAGACACGCACATAAATAATGTAGTTATAATTTATCGATTCATACAACTTCCATCTGTTTAAAGAAAATATAAATGATGAAGATATAAAATATTGTGAATGTTCTAAATTATTTACGAGGGTTGTTTCAAAAACGTTTCAACCTGAACGATAAAAGGGCTTGATTTATATATATTTGATTTTATTTATATGCCGTCTCTATGTTTCATTACCTACACTTGTTCTATCGTTGCTTTTCTGACTTGATACCCAAGCAAGTAAGAGAGTAGGTAGATTTCTCGAACATGTAAATTCATGTCATATATATTATTCAGACAGTGCATTATATATTTACTGGTAAACCAAATAAAATAAAATACCAATAATTCCACTGCTTTAGTACGTTTTTCTCTTTCGAATAAATGTTGACCCTGGTAAGTGTTCTAGTTTTTATCTACAAAAACAGATACAACGTGATGAGAAAACCGGTGCTTCAATACTACAAATCAAATTTTATGGAGCTTAGTCGTAGTAATAACAACTGAGGGGGAAGCCATCGCATTATCGTGATGCCATCAGTTGTTCTGGCCTAACCAACTTTGCATCTGCCTAACAATAAAAAAGATTGTTCGCTTGAAACTCCAATACTGACGCCATTACCTTCCCTGTCGACTCACACACACATTTACAATATTTTCATTATCTAGATTACCTGTTCGACTTTGGAATATAATGACGAATTGGGTCTTATCAGTCGTTGAAATTCTCTTCGAAAAGGCTTCGTCAAACCGTACTCTTTTAAACAATGAGAAAATCAACACCCACACGCTTACACATGCCTAATTAAGTATTTAAAATTTGTCCGCCTTAAATTCCTCTAATTTTACGATATTTACGTAATTTTAATCTTCATACATCTCAATTTTACGTATTTTATCACAGATTCCTTGCTAAGTGGGCGTCAGCTAGCTTGTCAGATACCGGAACATTTCATGTTTCCTCTGCTTCTTCAAAACAATGCCACCCACCTTTCGTAAGTGAGTTGCGTAGATTGAAATGCCCAGAATTGTTTGGCCATATTTTATCTTTTCATTATTTAGTACTTCATCTTTTTTTATTAAGATACTTATTTTTAGGGATTTTAGTTTTTTACGATTTCTTACAAGTCTAACGAAAGAATAACTTCATATTTTATACATATTTATTATGGAGGCCATCCCTCATTTGGTGTTTTTTAAGATCGGCTGCATTTTATATTGGTTACTGTTTTTCTATAGACCACAATGTTATATATATATGTATAATAAAAGACATAAAATTTTCTTTTCAACCAGTTTTCTATTATTTTGAATCAATATCTATATATTAATATGTGAAGCGAAAACTTTGTACCCCTTTTTACGAAAATTGTGCGGGCGAATGTGTATGAAAATTAGCACAGTTAAAGTTTATATGGAGAAGGAGTGGCGAATTCCAATATTTTTATAAAATATGCATTAGAAATACATTAAATTAATGAAAAAACATTACACGCACACAACTATATATTTGACACACGCAATCCAATCGGTTTTCATAGTATTTCGGCATTGTTCGTCTGACGTCGTACAATTCTTCGTAACTATGGTTACCTAAATATACCTTATTTATATGTAATAATAAAAAAAAAACAAAGAAGCAAGCTTAGGAATATCGTCAATGAAAGAGTATAGTTAAGTAAATAATCATTTGTTCGAAAAAGATAGGTAAATTAACCTGTATAGCCTTGGTGAAATCTAAATTAAATGTGATTATAAGGGTAAAGTTATAGACAGTAAAACCTTAATAAAGATCTAATTTAAAATTTAAATTAGTTATGGTTGAATTTTGACAACTCGGCGACCACTAGTATGCTATTATTATATTCCAAGTAAAATGGAAATCATAGTCTCTACGTTTTCATATTGAATGTCAAAATTCGACAACCATGGCTTGTAAATATATTTAAAATATTTTAAGTTTGTTACCGTTATAACTTATAAGTAAAAAACCTATTTCCAATAGTTCCGCTTTTTCCTTTTGAGATGTTATTTTATTTACCGGGCTTAACATATTTTTGGACGATGAAGTATTAGTAAATATTTTGCAGGACCACCGGCTGAAATAATTTAAAAACTCTTTTCAACGAGACAACCTATCTACAGATAGCAGAAATGACATGAACATGTTGACGTTTTCGGCATATACCATTTAAATATAGTTTAATCGTCACATTAATTTGGGTTTTTTAAGGTATAGCTGTTTCGAAACATGGCGCCAAATATCGTAGATTTATTTTATGTGAAAATTTCCGGACGAATTCCGCTATAGAAAGAACCGTCAGTATGAATAACACTGCGTTAGGCGTAGCTGGAATAAAATAGGGGATCCATTCTATGTTGGCTATAAGGAGCGCGGCGTGGTTTTTGACTTCAAACCGTTATGATTATGTAACATCAGTAAAGTTATAAATCGATATTACTACTATATAATATATGTACATCATAATATTTAGTTAATCCCGCGACACAGAGGTAGCTGCGAAAGCCGTCTTTTAAAATAAAAATAGATGTAGCATATGACAGCATACTGTTAAGTTACATCCTATTTTGAATTAACATATTTTAGCAGTTTAAGATTTTTTAATTTCGCCACACCTTCTGTTGTCATTCTTTGATAACACCTACACCATATAAATTTAATCTACAAATATTTTTATAATATCCACTTTTGAAATATATTAATATTTTTTTTTTATATTTTTTTTATATCTGTTAATCTGTATTTTAGGTTTTTTTCTGCATATATTAGGTTTTTTAAGACTATGATTTATACTTATTGTCATGAAATATTGAATATCTATATATATGTATATATATGTCCGCTACTTCGCTCGACAGAGCGAGATCCCGGAGGCAGAATTATTTTGGATACGATACGATACCCTATGGCCTTTTCTGTACCCGTGACAATGTGTATGCGAAATTTAATGATGATCGATCGAGTAATTAAGGCGTGAAAGCGTAACAAACAAACTCATATTCGTATTTATAATATTAGTTATAATATTAGTAATATGATTAAACTATGAATAATAATAATACCTAATATTTTATAATAATAATATTTATTAGACAATAACATAGAAACATCTATTTCTTTTGAAAACAATATATATTATAAGGAATAAGGTTTGCAAAGATAAGAAATTCGGATTAATATGCACAATATTTTCTGATGTGTTGGGTATATCAATTCTCTAATTCTTTATGAGCAAATTTGCATTCTTTAGTATTATGGTGGATGTGTTGCTATATAAGGGTATATAAACATCTCAGCGAGGCAGGTTATTATTTACTTCCCTTGATTAAAATTTCATTCGTGTGGCATCGGTATATAATTTATGCATTACTCCGATTTTGTTTGTGCTTTGATATTACCGGTTCTTTTGGAGAGTTCAATATATCTACATAACAAATTTCTTTAACGTTGGTTCTCTGATTTATAGTCTCGAAACTGCACGGATGGTCTAGCGAACAAGCGGTCACCGAACAAATCCCACACATAACTATTTTTTTTGTGTACTACAAATTTCTGTTTTGAGTGTCAATGTTCTTTATGTCTATTAATTATATTTTTTTAAAGTAACCTGTGGCAAAGAACTTGTTCCTTAGTGTGACAGTCATCTTTTATTAATAATTAAGAAAATGTAGCAAACAGATATAAATACTTACGGATGTATAACTAATATGATAGATTACTGAGTTGCTTTCTATATTGACTGCAACTGTATTATTTCATAACACGTTAAGGTCGGTCATTAAATTCAATAATGAGACAATATTTTTAATTAAATTGTTGTATTGACGAGCGTGCTTAATAATGTGATTAGAGTGCCTAGTGCGAGTTTGTTTTACGCTATCGCAATCGCCACGTTTATGACGTTTGGCGCTAATAGCACAACGGTTATGAAAGCAACTGCTGTGCATGAGTTCTTGACTTCGATTCCCAGGTCGGTCGAAGTGTTGTTGAATTTTCCTGTCAGAAATTCTCAGAATTAGCACGGAGTCTAGAACTGTGACTAGTAGATGGCTAAATGGCTTATATACATATAATAGAGAGCCTTTAGTGATCTATAGAACTATAGATAGAACTAAAACCATAGCTGGTATAATGTGGGTATAATACACCTCTAATGGCTAACATATTATGTGCAAGACCAGTTACACATCTATTATATGTATTTAGTATGTACGTACCTATAAACTGCCAAAGTTGGCTATATATTTGAAAATATACATTTTATCACATAACAAAATTTAACTACCGGAAATAAAATGTCATAAATAATTATGATATAGATACATTAATATTCTGTATAAATACACTTAGATTAATTTATTGTGTAATAAAATAATTCTGAGCAGCGGAATTTGGTGATTTTTGGATGAATCTGAGGTAATTTTATTCATTTATAGCATAAATAAGATTGTTGGTTGTTGGGAGACCGTTGGACTGCTACGCAGAGGTTTCAAGCTCGATCCCAAGACACACATTATACATAACTATTCAAAGCTATATTCGTATTATATAGTTTATTAAGCTCGCTTTAATGGCGTAGGAAAGTATCGTGAGGAAACCTGTAAATATGAGAATATATGTGAGGTCTACCAAACTGCTAAGGTCAGCGTGCTGAAATATGGCCTAACCCTGCAAATTCTGTAAAGCCGTGCACAACAGTGTTTTAAACAAGGTATGGTATTATTATTAGTAAATTACGCCGACATCGACATTCAAGCTTAAACTTGGAGCAACTTCGTTAGTTAAATGCACACCCTCACTTTACAAAAGATTGTAACCATATAATATTGTATTATGTTCTTGTTATGTCAGAACTTCTTAACGCAGAAAAAACTATGTTACTGTCGACAAAGAGTTTTCAGCGCAACGACTATTTTGTAAGAGTCGCAATTCTTATTTCATAGTGGTAAAACTGTCTACAGGCTTTGGTAACTATTTACTATCATATTATATAAAACTAAACATTAATGTAACATAACACTTTAGTAGTTCTACATGTATGTTTTAGAGTGGTGAATGCGATTGTTACGCATGAAGTCTCGGGTGGAATTTTCGAATCTAGCGAAATACTATTGAAATTTTCTTTCAAGAAAATTTCAGCAGCAACTCGGATTCAGGAACTATTCCTCGAAGACGGCAATAGGCTCGCTCTTATTACATAAGATCTAAAGTCATAGTCGTGCGTGGGTACGCAGAGGTATGTACCGAAAAGGTTTTCGGAAATAAAGGCGTAAGATTATTTATGTAAGTTGTTTATCCTGCGTCTTAGAATTTAGTATCTTTCTTACACAATGCTTAGTAATTGCAGATTAAAATTGGATTTTGTTTATATAAACATAAATTTATAATGGATTTTACATTGAGGGATAGTCAGCAACAGACAGAGACACGCGCATTTATATATAAACTGTAATGGAAAATCCAATCTTAATGAAAAGTATGTACAGCAGTTTAACCTTTTCATTAAAATTGGAGGTAATTTACAGCTGAATTTTTTTGTTCCGCACACATACATAGATCTGTTTTAGAGATATGATCTTTGTTGTTTAAAAGATTCCGTTCCCAAAGGTTTCTAATAAAACCTACGCTTGTCTGTTCAACCTTAAATGCTTTATTATTTGAACCGTAGTGGGTAGGAGGTTGGAATGTTCTCAAAATATGTATTGTTAAGGCAGATATTTTCACATAAAGGAAAGAAAGTAAATATATAAGGGGTGGACACCCCTCTTCTCTCTTCTTGTTGGACAACAAAAAACTATTGGATCGTATCTGGGATTTTGACAACAACGAGACTAGTCAGGTAGTCAGTTTTATTATACACTAGTTTTTTCGCTCGCTCGCTTAAAAGTAGTTTAGGTTATGTTAATAATTATACTTAAATAAATAAAAATAGCCTATGTTACTCGGTGATAATATAGCTTTCTAATTATTTATTGATGTTATTAATTGTATTCTGCTTTTCTTTGTGTTATTATTTTTTATTTAATAGTCAAAACAAAAACGAAATTTATAATGAAAATGTGTAATAACAATAATTTTCTAATATGACAGCTGCGTCTGCCAACAAACTGCTGTGCAGTTTGGCAGAAGTATTAAATTATTGTATAAAGTTTAAAAAAAAAGGTGACTAAATTTTGAAATTGGTTGAGTAGTTTTTGAGTTAAAGCGAAACAAACAAACGAACAGTCAAATCTTTCTTCTTTATAATTTAAGTATAGAAGTATAGATTTAGACAAGTGTATTGAGCTTATATTCATACAAGACTGGCTGAAAGTCTTACGATGGCTCAATGAAAACTCACCCACCCACGTTGAAATATCAGACGTATGTATATGTTACATGAAAAATGTCATTCGGTACGCGGATTGAACGTCAAATATTAAACAATAGTTTCTATTATTATAGTCGTTGACTATACCGCCGAATAATTGTAGTATCCAGACGGCTGTCTGTTTTTCTGCTTTCAAAATACATTGAAATTAAAATACTTTACACGGATTTCATCGCAGTTTGTTTTAAAAACACTAAGCTATAAAAACAATTTAAATTATAGTATACTCTTTTCCCGATGTTTCTGTTGCTTTAGGTCTAACGTGTATGGGTCAGGTTTGAGACTCCGTGCAGGTTCTAAGAATTTCCTGACAAAATACCCAATAAAACTTTACTCGACTCGGGATTAAATAATAATAATAAACATTTATTTCAGATTTCATCGATATTTTGTTAGTTACAATTACTTAAAAAATATAACTATGTTGTATGTATATATTAAAGCTCAAGCCCGAAGTAGTCGCGTTAATGGGTTGTCAAATCATGTTGAAGTTTATTCAAAGTCATCAATATATATTTTTAGATTTCCCGTAGTATAGAGATTAAGATACTTTTTAAGTGAACGTGCAAGAGAAGTTTTCCGGCTATCGAGGCGCCTTAACCTCGAAATAGAATGTCTGGGAAATGGTCTCTTAAACAAGTTTTGTTTCGACCGATTTTAAATATTCATTGGAACAGGAAGGAGGCATCCAAAATAAGTGCTAACGAGTAGCAGAGTGCTCTAAAAATAGGTGCGACACGATTCTGTTGCCGGTTCAAGCCTAGCCAGTTAAATTGGTACTGTTACTGTATACACTTGGGCGTACTTATTTTCATTTGATGGTCGGTATGTGAATACCTGAAAAGCTGGGCTTATACTAAAATGTAACGGTTCCATGTCTGTCAGGAATTTTTATTACTTTGTTTAAGTTTAAATATCGAGCTTCTTTGTTGGTCTTTGAATCTGTGGTATAAGTTTGGCATCGTCACGAGTTCCATGGCCGAGCGAAGATTCTGTTTTTTTTGTGTTAGCATTTTCTGAGCAACATGCATAAAGTCTAGAAATATGCGCGATAGTCCGCCATAGGTTGGCCCAGTATCATGTAGGACCCTAAATACATAAAACACGAAATATAGGTATAATATACTTAGTGATATACATGCGTGAGACTACGAATGTACTTCATTGGTATGTTAATGGCGTTCTGGAAGTTTCAAGTGCAATTCTTGGCTCGCTAAACCTATTATCCGGTTTTGCCATACGAAGTTCTTGATAGCATGAAGTTTTAAAGACGGCAATAACTTCGTTTTATATTAAGTGCTTAGAAACCGGAACAGAGTCGACTGCTTGCGTCCGACTATAAACTCCTAATTCGGTCACGTCAAACACGTAGAATCCAAACGGTGCACATCCTTGCACTTCACGAGTTGAATTCGCTTTTGGGACACTGATAACTAGCTGCACTCACAGTACGAATGCCTGAGTGGTACTTGTCTGAGCAGAGTATCGCTGCGTTTCAGAGAGCACATAAGAGCACATAAAAGCTATCAAATAATTACTGTCGTTAAAGCAAGTCCGGTAATTCGTCGGGGTCACAGAGAGACAGGTTTAACGTGGCAAATAGACTGTTTTATCTTTTATTACTTGGCGTCATGCCTTCTATACATATATACACGAGGGATTAAGCAGATAAATGTATATCACAGTTTTTGCCAGGTATGTTTTAAATCCCAAGTAATAAGGGTGAGATTATCGCTTAGGGTTTTGCGAGATTGCCATGCATTTTAAGCGTCTAGAAAACTTTAGATTTGTCTTATCTAAATTGTAGAGCATGCATGTTACAGTCACTGCTCTACCAGCAGAGTAGCTGTAACCCGCTAGAACAGTTGCTGATAACACAAACCCTCCTAAGGAATCTTTCCAAAGTCGATATTTTTTATTAATTGTTGGAATACAACAAGTACCCGTCGTTTTTGCGAACGGAGGCTCTTTCTAATTCGCGCTATTCCAGGTTTGGAGACTGGCAGGTTACAAATTTTGTTGCAGTCTTTGTCCATCTTTTTTCTAATTAACATTGGCATTGCTAAAATATTTTATATCAACTTATGCGGTTAATAAAAAAATAAGAAGTTACTTACCTCGAAGTTCAAACTTAACGAAAAAAATATAATAAACATTTTTTATTTATTTTTATATTTAATAAAAAAATATATTATAATAAAATTCTTTAGAAAACGATTAGGTTCTTTCGCTTACGTATTACATACGAGTACATGTATATTTAAAAAAAAGACGGACGTTACTAATATAACCCGACCGGGTATGATGCGGGTGAAAACGAAATAACTGTTCTTATCACAGCAGATGTAACAAAAGCTTTGAATAATTTCTGCCTGTATATCCGTCACAATCTTATAAACGTCTGATACTTTATTCATTACTCATGACAACGTGAGCCGTCAGGTTTTGTGGCCGTTTTATTTTAGCCCGATATGATACCTAATTCAACACTGTCGTGCCAAATTGTTGTGCGAAATGTTAGTATCGTCGTTGTCTGGCGTCAATTATTTCGAATAATCTAACGATATTATTATAGAGAACGCGTGTTTCATTTCTATCAAAACTCAAATTAATGTTACAATTTTATTACCGGTACAAACAAATTTATTGCCGGTTATCTTTTTTTAAGATTCTTACAACTGAAGAATAAGTAATTTAAAGTTAAGCCTAATACAGGCCACAAAATACCGGGTAAAATCTAGAAAATAACATTAACCTAAACCCCAACTCCTGGAAGCGATTATTAAATAACGAAGTTTTCTTCAATATTCAGTCGGAAAATGTACAAATGTATTTTCTGTTACTAAAAAGGACTGCTAATTAAATTTCGTGAATTCGAAGCTCATGAAATACTCGCAGGATCAAAAGTATTATTACGGTTAGAAACATTAGTAGATATAATAATACTGTCTTGAATTTAGGAGAATACTATACGTTGAAATGATAGCTCAGTGGGAAGACCAACAGACTGCAATGCAGAGGGTCTCGGGTTCGAACCCACGTCGCGCACCTCTGACTTTCGGAAGTTATATGACATTTCTAAATTATTTGCGTATTGATTGACAATTATCGCTTGCTCCGTGCTTCGGAGAGCACGTTAAGCCGTCGGTCCCGGCTGCCACGAACATCTTTGGCAGTCGTTATTGGGAAAGTCAGTACCCTCTAATATCCTGACACTGGTCTAGCCTTAGGGTATCGTTTTAACGATAACGATACCCTAAGGTCGTTGCGGAGGTCAGGTGGCAGCCGCTCCGTGTAAAAACTGATATCCAGTCAAATCCAGTTAGACCAGAAAAGCCGAACCCAAGTGACTTGGGAATAATAAAGCCTAGGGAGAAGAGAGACTATACGTTGAAATGAAACTACTTTATACAGAGTATACTTTAAGACGTTGAGATGACTACCAGTTTAGTCTTTCGATTAAGATGGTTTCTTAAAAGCAACCACAAAACGTCGGGGAAATTGTACATTTAAATAGTTAATATCATGAATATGGTTTGAAAATGTAAATGTATAATAAAATCCGTATAAAGTAATTTCAAGATATTATAAACTTGATATGTTTGCAAAATGTTGTCTCTGGCTCCGTTTGTCTAAAATTTGATATTGCTCCACTTCTATGTGATTTAGGTAATTCTAAATGCTATCACACTGCTAGAGTATAGTCCACTATGATGCACCAAAGTGAGTTGGAGCTTTTCACAAAACTTCTTTAGGAACATTAGACTATTTAACTGGTGTTAATCAGTATAATTTTCTTGAAGAAGTTGTATGGGTACGTAACTTTGTAAATTCAAAACTGCTTGCCGCGGGACCACCCTTGAGACCATTGTGTGGCAGTCCAACGATATCTACACTAGTCACAAAGCTACAAAGTAAATTTATGTTATAATTATTAGAAGCTAGTAAAGGAAATGTAGCCTCATTCTCATTTTAAGTTAATATTATAAATTTGAGTTTGTTTGTTACGCTTTTATGCCTTGACTAATCGACCGCTCATCACGAAATTCCGCATACACTTTATTAAGGGAACAGAAAAAGACAAAAGGTACCCATCATCCAGTAAAAAAAGTACTATTTCCGCGCGAGTGAAGTCGCGGCCAAAAGCTTGTTAATATTCCTATGAAGCATAAACGCTTCAAGTCAACGCCAATACGATAATAGCCATAATCTACTACTCATAGAATCGTGCCACGCAGTCATTATCGATTGATTGATTTACCACCTGAATAATACGTACCTCTTATCTGCAGGTTAGTTTCCATCGCTTTGCTAATTAAGCTGCACCGAATCACTACTCACATTGCACCATACTGTTTCGTTAATAACATCACCTTTTTATTTGTAATACGAGTTAATACTTGGCATCAAAAACAGCAGTACTTTTTATGACCAGACTAATAACAAATCCAACCGTTTGCGTATGATTCAGCTCTAACATATATGTAACTCCAGTTCATACATCGAAACTTTCTCATTTATAATTTCACACTTGGCACTTCATGTTTATTATGATACACGTATCCAATTTATTATGTACGCGTGTATTTCCTCGCTCATCATCCTAACTGTTTGAAGCTGTTCGTTTTGTGTACACAAATGATAAATAACTGTCATTCCTTTATCCCATAAGGGGATTTCTGGCCCAAACATTTGAAGCTCGGCTATTTTATTGAAAACTAGTTTCTCCCCGCGACTTCATCCGAATCCCACAGGAACGCATTCCGAAATAAGGAGTATCCAACCCAGGAACTACTTGCCAAGTTTCATTCAAATCAGTTTAACCGTTTGTGCGTAATTAAATAACAAACATATCCACAAACTTTATTATATGTATTTATAATATTAGTAAGGATAAGTTTCAGGTAGTTTACAGTTTAAAAACATCTTGTATAAAACTGTAATGGTATCCGTTATTGGATTTCTTTGAGAAAATTTTCTTTATTCGGAGATAGAAACTAGAAAACTATTTGTAATTGCATTACAGTAGTTTGAAACGTGCTGGTAATATAAAGGCGATACGAAATAATATGTGCAAGTCGCCGAGAGAAGTTCTCTTAAATTATTTTAAGTATTGCAGAAACATTTAGGTATTATTTTTATTGTGTAATCGAGTGTTTATATGTCTCGTACATATTTGGGTCCAATTAATACTTGATTAGGAGTATAATAGGCTAGTAAAATACAACTGACTACTAAAAAAGATATCGAAGTTTATTATTTTATTAACATTTAAAATTAGCGAGATTTGTTGTGTATGTTCTTACACAACGTAATTTAAGTTAACAATCTCCGCACATACAAACCGTCTTCAAAAACTAAGAAACCAAACTGCGTGGTAAACCAGTAATTTGATGCAAAGATGTTTGTTGGAAGTGTGTTTGATAGCTTGTTTTTAAAAGTAGCCTATAATATCATAATTATGCATTCTCAGCGTCCTTTTTCTATGATATTTCCATACCAAATTTTACAAAAGACTATGAGGCGCTTTCGCCCCGAAAAAACAACAAAATGTCAAAGTTATTTTGAGCTAATAATATTAGTACGGAATATAGATTAGTATGGTATTATACTTCTTTTTTAAACGGCATCTTCCGCATTAGAAATAATGCCTTTACGAGAGGACGTTACAAAAATTTAAAAAACGGACACAAAGCACACTTATACCCGGATCAACTATTTGTTGTTTACATAATTTTTTGTACCGCATTGGCATCGAATACACAACTTACAACTTTTTCTTTTTTTTTGTTAATCCATACATATTATATAGAAACACCAAGACAAACATCCATGTTCATGCACACGAATGTTTGACTTGTGCGGGAATCAAACCCGCAGCCTTAGACGTGGATGTCGGTTACACTGGCCACTACGCCATCGAGACCAACTAATAATTTATTAGTACTTCTGCTGCAATACTAAGAAAATCAAATAAACTCTTCAACAACAGAGGAGAAAAGCCCTTAGTTAGTTTCTTTAGTACTATCTCCTATTGCGTCACTTTTTTAAACCCTCGCCTGCCCTGGCTTGAAGGACGAAGACCCAGAACGGGTATCGGCAGTTTCCCTCAATTATTTGATTAATATTTCAAAGACGTCGACTTTTTAGTAATAATATCAGGTACTTTTTAGTGCTCACTGAAAATTGTGCAGTCGGTCGCAAGAGAATAGGACAAAATTAAATAGAACAGAGCTCTGAGTAAGTTCACCATCCTTTTCTAAAGCGTATTCCTTTCATTTTATTACTTTGGACAAAGTATCTCTTGAACATTTTCAGGTATATTGTAGCAGGTGCGAAGTTTTTGAGTTTAATGAAATTATGCTTCTTTCGTACTTTAATTTAAATGAATTAATATACGTTATATATATTATATAAAGTATACTGCACAAAATAAATGGCCGCATTGTCACTACATCAGTACACCAAGTGTTTGTCTCTTTCCTATTATGTAAATATATACATTTTTTGGATCGATATATTTGCCCTTCAGTCTTGTTTGATAGTAAGCAGTCAGTAAAGTCCAATAGTTAGCAAAATATGTGATTTACCTTTACCTAGCTCGGTGAAAATATAAAAGTAAACGTAAAAAAAGCTTAGCCAGATATGTGTGTGTGTGCGTTTTAATGAAATACACGTGAGGCATATAATCCTTAGTGTATATTTGGAGATATTTGGTACCAGATTTTGTGTCTGCGGTCGAATGCTGGCCCGGGACTGCGTTGTACAACTAAAGCGGTTGGGAACGATGTTTGAGTATGTCTCCCTTTAAAGCGTTCGGCTAAAACAGTGCGACGGCGTTCGTCTCGAAACTATTCACAGTTTCGAGGGAAGCACAGGTATTCCATTGTGATGAACTTGTTTACATCGACGTATATGTATCCTGAAGGGTGCTTACACATTGACTAATGTGCCGCGTTGCGATACACACGTTCAGTTATTGCAGCTTATATTGCTAGTGATCTTATTCAGAAAACTTACAAGAAGTTTATAACGTCGTTAAAAGAAACTGAAATAAGTGCATAAAAATGCTAACTTGGCTCATAATGATACTGTGGATAATAATGTTTTATGGAAAGTTTATGAGTAATGATTTTTACTGAATGTTTATTAGACTTAGTCAATACTTTAAGAAGGACTTTAAATCTTAATAGGATGTTTTTTATGATTAAGATTGCTGAAATTCTGTTTGTGTAATAGCGAAATTAAAGAAGGCCTTGCAAATTTCACTATCCGTGCACCTCCTTACGTTTCTTCTTTTCGTGTGGTTAGTGACCAACCTGTTGTCAAGAGTTGTTCAAGCCGCTC
Source organism: Catocala fraxini (assembly GCA_930367265.1). Taxonomy (NCBI): domain Eukaryota; kingdom Metazoa; phylum Arthropoda; class Insecta; order Lepidoptera; family Erebidae; genus Catocala; species Catocala fraxini. The sequence goes on along the minus strand of OV884040.1, from coordinate 9,350,650 downwards.
GTCGGCCTCTGACATGGCTTAACTACTGCTGTCAATTTGACAACAACCGGGACCGACTTTTTACGTGCCCACCGAAGCACGGTATTTGCGGTAAATGGGATAAATAAACACGTGCGCTAGTTGTAAACAGTATGTAAGCACTATACTTATCCTTACTTATCTTACTCATACGCCCATCACCGGATCTCCTATGTAGCCAGGTTCAGCAATGGTGACTATGGCAAGCACATAGTTTTGACATACGGGAAGTACCGGGGTAAATAAACTGTCTTCTGACCTGTAGCGAATTTAATCAGCTGTATATGGCGTAGTACTTTATGTAGTCGCCTTGCCATTTCCACTCGGCGAGGGTTATGATATCTCACACGGGACAATAATTTGTGTTATTCGCCATTATGATTGTTTTGTGTGTTCGTTGTTTGTCGAGTCCCTAATAACACAGCAATTATTTCTAGTGCAGGGCTAGTCGTTTATAACTTTTTTATAAATAATTTGACTCTTGCAACGTAGTTATGTGAAAACATAGCATGTTGTAACATTCACGACGCATTTGCCAATGCATACGAACCCTGACGTTATACATATTTAAAGTGTACCTTTGGGATGATGGTTTCTAAGTAGGACAAGATCAATGCCGTCTCTTCGGTCAATACGAGCATTGTATTTAAATTTTGTCATTACTTCACGATCGTATGTATCGCAAGGGTGCAGAGGTGTCACATAGTGCGTTGTGGTTAGTGTAACCAATTGCCACGCCTGAGGTCGTGGGTTCGATTCCCGTACAAGTCAAACATCTGTGTGCATGGACATGGGTGTTTGTCTTAGTTTAGGCTAGATGGTGTGGTGTGTATGTGAAAGAATATGATATTATTATTAACTAAGTTTTCGTCGTACTATAAAATTTATTGTGAACAGTTTGACGTCTACTGATGTTGCTACAGATATTTTCTCGTCAGAAAATTCTACGAATATTATGCTCTCCTGAATAAGTCAGGGCTTTCACAATCAACAGGTATTAACGCTTACGTCACGATTCCAACAAAGCAAATAATCCTAAGTCCTTTCTTTCTCCCTTAGCCTTTATTGTTCCCAAGTCACTTGGGTTCGGCTTTTCTAGTCTAACCGGATTTGACTGGATATCAGTTTTTACACGGAGCGGCTGCCACCTGACCTCCGCAACCCGAAGGCTAACGATACCCTAAGGCTAGACCAGTGTCAGGATATTAGAGGGTACTGACTTTCCCAATAAAGACTGCCAAAGATGTTCGTGGCAGCTGGGACCGACGGCTTAACGTGCTCTCCGAGGCACGGAGTAGGCGATAATTGTCAATCAATACGCACATAATTTTGAAAAGTCATATAACTTCCGAAAGTCAGAGGTGCGCGACGTGGGTTCGAACCCGAGACCCTCTGCATTGCAGTCTGTTGGTCTCCCCACTGAGCTATCGCTGCTATAATCTATAATCTAATCCTATATAAATGCGCTATAATATTATAAATGCGAATGTGTTTGTTTGATATGCTTTCACGCCTTAACTGCTCGACCGATCGTCATGAAATTTCGTATACACGTTGACAGGGGTACAGAAAAGGATATAGGGTTCCTTTCATTCAGGAAAACATACTGTTCCCGAAACATAGAAATTTATTGACATTATCTAGATTAAGGCAAACAAAGCTGCGGACAAAATCTAGTAATTTATATACATATATTATGTGAATGTCACGGGACAACAGACATGTTTGTTGCGTTTCATAACTAAACCAATAAGCTGATATTAGTATACAGACAGCTTGAGTACTAGGAAGGGCACCGGCAGCTTTAAAAATAGCAACCTGCTTCACCGAAACTTTAACCAAATTGATGAATAATTTATGTTAACAATTCACCCACACATTTTAATGTGACCGTTCGATGAAAGTATACTTTAGAATATAATTCGAGTCCGTTATTAGTTTTGGACGGCATCCTCGTATTAAATCAATATTCATTTATTCGGATTTGTAAGTCTTTTGTCAACAATAATCCGAAACGGTTTAATATTTTGGTTTCCGCATTGGTCCTGAGGCATATGTTTGTACTTATGCTGCTGGGTTTCATACTGGATGGATGAAAGTGTTATTTGAGTTTTACTGTTATAAAATATTAATAGCGCCACAAATTTTGTATACATCTATACTGATAGATATAATCAAAATTTCGATGATTGCCGCCTATTGCGTAATTTGTTTTAATTGACTTACGCTTCGTAGATATATACATTTGTGTAATAATTTAAAACAAAGTCCCCCGCCGCGTCTGTACACGATAAACTCAAAAAATACTCAACGGATTTTCATGCGGTTTTTACCAATAGACAGAGTGATTCATTAGGAAAGTTTAGGTGTATAATTTGTTAAGGTTTTGTACTAACCGTACGAAGTCAGGGCGGGTCGCTAGTGCTATAATGTATTGTTATTGTTCTATATGAATAAATTGTTATTCAAATAAAAATATTTACCATGATTGAAATTAAACTACTATATACGGATTTTATCCCGTTGTTTATTTTACACTTTATTACATAATTTAGAAACTGTTACACAGTAGTGTACTCTCTTTACTAATTTTTAAGCTAATTAAATTATTAAAACTATTAATAAAGTGTAAAATAAACAACGCGATACAATCCGTATATAGTAGTTTAATTTCAATGAATAACATTCGCGTAAACAGAAGACAATATTATATTTACCATGACTTCTGTAAAGACTAGTAATTGTTATTATTGTATATGATAAAGCAATTTAAAATCTTATAATTATATCGATTTATATGGCTGACAGTACAAGGAATTCTCTTAATATTGATGTACACAGGCCTATGTATATTGCGAGGAAAGCAGGGTAGCTCGCTGTTACCATATGTATGAGCCAGCTCGTCTAGAGAAGCACCACTTACAGGCAACCAGCATAAGAGTAGAGACATTGTTATTGCATTTCGCCTGGTGACTAAGTGCTGCGTGGACACACATATTATGTATATATCGATCTTAGATATATCCTAGATATATAGATAGAGGAAAATAATGTCTCTCTTCTCGACTTTAATTCCTTATCCCTAAGGTTGACATCGCAGGAGTAATGCTCTTAATATTGCCAGCGGTCATGGGTTTTGTAATTGCCTACTATCAGGCACGACCATTGTTGTATATAAAAGCAGCACATACTAGTTTGTTATAAATATGAATCTCGAGTGCAGATGAGAGTATAGAATATTTATAGCGCTCGTTCCACATTTTAGGCGCTCTCAAAACTGTCAAAACTTCATACAATATGTAAACTGAAAGCTGCCGAATAACGGAAGTTTTTTCGTGTGGAACAGTATGTATTGTTATAAATATTGTTTTGGAGTTTTTTCTGTCAACTGACTTTATGATATGAATTTTGGACGCGAATAGTCGGCACATAGCTCGGGAGATATTTTCGTTATCATGCAGTGAACGTGTCGAAAACTATCGGTGTAGTGTACGGTTTTTTTTTTGTACAAGCAAATTGGCAAACAGGCACATTGTCTGCCTGATGGCAGTAAAAGTAGCGGATGTGCGCTTTTAAAAAAATATTGTAGTGTTCTTGCGTTTGGCCGCGATCTCATCTGATGTTAAGTGTCGATGCAGTCGACGATGGAGTACGCTTGCCTAGAAGATATCTATTCACTCGCGACTTGAAGACACCCAGATCGTACTCGACAGGAAACACAGACCTAGGTAATGAGTACCACCACTCCTTTGTAATACGCATTATAAAAGTGGAAGCAAATCGCTTTGTGCGTAAATGTGATATATCCACCATAAACCTGTGGTGCTGGTATGTTTGCCTGACCGTCCGATGGAAGAATGGGGAAGGAAGAATCAAACTCTCTGAAATATATCGGATAGAAAACTGAAAGACTAGCAACCTTACGACGATGCTCTAAACTTTGGAGTTGTGCGTTGACCAGTTGGTCATCGCCGATAAGTCTCCTGGCCTTCCGCTCAATTGACTCCAAAGCCTCGAGCTGATATTTTGCAATTATAATACCAGGCATACCTTGTGTAACGCCAAGCTTTAAAAAGGCAGTTGTTATACAGCCAGGACCTACTCTAGGAACCCTGCTTGCTGCAGGTAAACAGAATAAAGTTGGTTTAGCGATCGCACTAAACCAACTTAATTTTGTTTACCGTTGTTGTTTACTCTTTACTGTAGGATCGAGTTACTTTTCCAGTCGAGCTCGACTCAGTTATGTAGCACGACTTTGCAGGGCAGCTGCCCTGCAAAGTCGAGCTACATAACTGAGTTAAGTGGAGACACTGCTTTTTTACGTGGGGGAATGCTTTGACGCATACCTCTCCGCGGGGCGACGGGGAGGTTATGTCGGGATTACCGGGGAAAAGATACCCCGGTAATACCGACTAAACCTACCACGGTGTTCCTCGACATAACCATAGACGGCGAGGCCACGCGAATCGCTTTCACATGCAATCGCGACCCCGCCGTGGTTTCGGCCCGCTGTGTGAAACGACAGGCCACTGCACAAAGAATATTAAGTGGACATACTGCTGTACCTACTAACCTAACCTAACGCTTATAAATTGTTTAAGTGGCATTTGCCACAGTTAATGTCCGTGTGGTATATACCGGTGTGGTCCACATACATCGAGAATGCTTTGTGACAATTGTGAAGTCTTTCTCGATACTAAGAATAGATAGAGTTAATCTCTATCCAGTCCCGAGGCACGTTTTGTTATTTTAATAACATCGCCTATTATAGCAGGTATAACATACTGATCCTCGATACAACGAGCACTACCTTTATCGAGTGCTAGTAGTATATCACTTCGGGACAGTAGCGTTTTGTTCCGCTTCGCTGAGAATAGAATAGATTCTTCAGGTTGCAATTCAATAGATAAAGCTTATAGGTACGAAACGTGAAGTACCTCTACGTTGCGATTTCGTTAAACAAAGTGCCGTTTCTGGTAAACGACGTAATATGCTGCCTTCAATTTAATTTACGTGATACATAAAATAATCAATTTTTGAAGATTTACTTACTTTCAATTACTTCTGATTGTGACGAAGCCAGCTTTGATTCGCATATCGGACATAGATGCTACAGAATCTAAAAGGCAATATAAAGATCCCTAACAAGATATGTGTCAAGTCTGGTCGGTCCGATCGTCAGGTATTATGTCTCATGCGGAAATCAACTTTTATTACAAAACGAAATGGATTTACTTTTATACTTCATTAAATTTGCTTATCCTTATCAAGATCAGCCTCCGTTTTATAGTCTCACAAAATGTGGTTAGAAATTTCAAGCCCTAAAATGGCTCTATAGTTGGACTAAGCATCTTCGTATTTGAGGATAACACATATCGACGTATTTTGTTAATGAGAACCGGGCCCAAGTAGGACGTATTCTAAAAGGCTTGGCAAGGTACGGATTATGCTTATAAAAGCATGATGGTTCTATTTTATTTCTCTCACGGATCGATTAACAACTCAGTCGCCACTGTCACAAATACCTCCACCTTTATAATTAAATCATTCAACATAATCTGTCAGTACACCATGATAATTATAGCCATCGTCCCTGACCATCCGATTGTCCGGCAGTTTCGGTTGATTGAACAACTTCATTGTTCAACCTTTAACGCTAATTAACGCTAAGTATCGATCGAAATCGAATTGCTGTGTCGCTGGAAACACGCTTATTAGTGCACGTTTTATTTTACTTAGAACTCGATGAGAAATCTACTCGGTTGATACTTTCAAGACCAGTTCTTGGAGGTGTGGCGATGCCTTCTTGTTTTATGTTCTGATACTTAAACTAAGATGACAATTTCTCACTACTTCAGTATTTTTTTATATATTATTACTACAAATAATATATTAATATTTTTATTTATTCCTTACGATAGACGACGGCGTCCAATTATATCACTCGCAAACAGAACGACAAAATATTTTTCTTCATGTCCGTTTGTTTGTTCTAACTAAGCATTAAGATCCATTCAGAACCATTGAATGAATTTCGAAGCGGTGTTATAATTTCGCATCGATGAAATTAAATATATTATTATGCTAAGTTTTATCTTATTCCGGTTCGGAAAACCTAAATTATGGTCAATAGTGTGACTCACGATAATGAGTCACACTATATATGTACATACATATATACTAAGCGCGTATAATCGCGCGTGTAATCTATGCGGACTAGGTTTCGGGAAAACTTATTTATAAGGATTTTATTTTTACCAAACCTATCTTCATGAGTACTACGTTTGCTGAAGAAACTCTTCGCAGCAATATTGAGCACGGCAATTAGTCGAGAAAACAGATATTTGCATACAAATATAAGCAAACAGTTGTCTATTACAAACCTAGTACATTTTTCTGAATATCTTTTTAGGTACTGCGTAAATGAGAGGCGAGCCTAAACTATTCCGCTGATAAGAATTTTATAGCAGAAAAACCAAATAATACTTTGTCTAATGGACTGGCAGTTGAAGTTGGCAGACATATGATTAAGTTACAAACGCAAACTTATATGCCATAGGATCAGCCAGGCAGTGGTATTATACACGTAACTATATAATAAAAACCGGCACAACAAAAAGTAAATCTCTATCTACATTCATGAAACATTCGTCATATAACTCACAGTTAACAAAAATCTCAATCAGAAAGAGCACACACCTGAATTAAACACAACACAACCAGAAATTTTCACCACTAAACGTTTCAATAACAACACAGCACATACATGTATATGTAAATACAAGACGTACAATTATATCTTCTCCAAGAAACCGAATCCGCAACCTTCAGTAGGTGCGGTTGGAGCACTAAGCAAGTAATACTAAGTATATAATAACTTAATAAGTAAGTAATGCGACAATCGAGACAGTGGTAAGACGATCCGACCGCAGCCCGCCCTCCAAGCCGACATGCCTTGTAACTACCTATTAATTCTGCATCCCCTCTAATGGATTGAGACCTCACTAGATATACGTATTTACGTCTATATAATGTCGCGCTATAAACTAGAGATTCAGTACTTCAGATTGGAAGAACGAACACAAATACATATTATACATTATTAGCTTGTATAAATACTAACACAAATTGTATGTAGTCCATAAGGTATTTTATCTATGCATCAATGCCACGCGAAATAAATGATTATTATATTTCTCTTTATTTATTGATTCAACAATAATATTTATATTTCAGATATATAATTTATCAAAAAACACATTTAAAATATAAAAATTATGAAGACCTACTGGAACTGGGTCCAATCTAACGGTGGTATTATAATTATAATTAAAGTATAAAAAAAATTGTACACAATCATGTACCAACTATGTAACAAGCATGCTATGGAAAAGTGGAGTTACCTAATACATAGCTGCAGTGATAGCTCAGTGGGGAGACCACCAGACTGCAATGCAGAGGGTCTCGGGTTCGAACCCACGTCGCGCACCTCTGACTTTCGGAAGTTATATGACTTTTCGAAATTATGTGCGTATTGAGATTGACAATTATCGCCTGCTCCGTGCCTCGGAGAGCACGTTAAACGGTCGGTCCCGGCTGCCATGAACATCTATGGCAGTCGTTATTGGGAGAGTGTCGACACAAAAGATCCCACTGGGTCGAAGTGTCGCCGGTCTGCACTGACTGGCCACCACATACGATACAAGGTACAAGATACCTAATACATGCATGATCTGCTTTTAAAAAAAGCTCTAACCACGAATATTCTTACTTATACACATTTTTGGTAACGAAATTAAACATTTGGTGTTTGTATTTGTACATGTAATGTTGTGAATGTATTTTATTTTGTACGGGTGGTTTAGTAGTGTAAGTGATCGCGTCGCCATTGTCACTGCGCCGAGTGTTGTGCGTTCGAATCCTACACGAGACAAATTTTGTGTGATCCGCAAATGGTTTCTCCGAGTCTGGGTGTTGTTTGTGTTCGTTTTTTGAATGTTTGTAAAGCCGCTCGCGACACAGGACTTATTCCTAGAGCGTCTGTGTATTTGTATATGTAATTATATATGCACGGTTTTAATATTAAAAATTCGAAAAGGCGCTGGTTTCGACACACTTAAACATAATAGGTATTATTTACATTTTAACGGCCTCTATGGCGTAGTGGTTAGTGTAACCAACTGCCACGCCTGAGGTCGCGGGTTCGATTCCCGCACAAGTCAAACATTTGTGTGCATGAACATGGATGTTTGTCTTGGTCTGGGTGTTTCTATGTATAATATGTATGTATTTACAAAAAAAAGTATGTAAGTATGTTTATCCATTGTCTAGTACCCATAGTACAAGCTCTGCTTAGTTTGGGCTAGATGGTGTTGTGTGTATGTGATAGAATATAGAATATTATTATTAAAATTATACTTTATAAAAAGTTCCTCGAAGTAATTCCTCTTGTTATTTCCTCTAAATGCCTGAGAAATTTCATTCTTAGAAATACCTGTTATTATTAAACGAGAATTTCGTAATAAAGAGATTTTATTACCTATTTTCTAAAAGTATCTGGGTAATAATATTCTACTAAAGACTTTAATCATTTTAATCTGATAAATCTTCGCAGAACTCGTTACTTTGCTTTATAGATATTATATTATAATTTAGTTTCTAGAATGATTTAAAAATAGTACAATCCACAAATTGTTGTTAGATTTATAGAAAGATGTTCTTAATTTCTGTTACATTATTGTTTTGCTCCTAAGCTTAACTAATATTATAAATGCGAATGTGAGTTTATTTGTTTGTCAATAAATTTGTAATCTTCGGGAACAGTACAAATAACAGTCGTTCTTAATATTATTTTGATATTTTTTATTATTGTCATATTTATTATATACTCAGGGTCGAGTATGGAGAAACCTAACGTAATTTGTAACATATTAACCACTGCACTCATATTCGCAAATAAACGATAATTTGATGTGATTCAATTTTTCTGGATGAAAGTAACCCCTTTGTCCTTTTCTGTACCCCTGTCAACGTGTATGTAAAATTTCATGATGACCGGTCTAGCAGTTGAGGCGTTAAAGCGTAACAAACAACCATACTCACATTCGTATTTATAATACTAGTTAGGACGTAGTTTTTTACATTTTACTTACCAATTGTAATATTTACGGATAGACACTGACTCCTAAGATACAGGCATATACGCCTAGTTTAGAAGTCAGGGTTAAAGATTTTGCCAATTCTGCATGTTCGCTGAGGAGCGGCTTAACTTCGCTGGGCCGCTCTTCATCGAGAATGCAGAAATAAATGCCTTGTGTAAAAATGGAAGATTTTTTTAAAAACGCTTTGTTGAAGTATATATTATTATTATTATTATTATTAATTACTATTGTAAGTAGCTATTCTTTGTTTTGCATAATGCCATTCATGCTTAATCAATTTAAATTACAATTACCTAGCAAAATGTGGATATTTACAGTGTGGACTACATACTAACGTAGTCTTTGTCTTTAAAACTGTTTAATTAGAAAAATATGTACGAGTATGTTACTATATGTTTTCCCAAATGTTATAAATAAGAATAAAATTCGCTCCATGGCTTAGCGCTTTTAGAGCTTTTGCTACCGAGCTTAAATGCCGGGTCGGGTAGGTCATTTTAAAATGTTATTGATTGTTTTTTTCAGCATATTGAAGACAGTTGGTCGACCTGCGCCGCTAGACATTTCTAAAAAAATGCGCTCTATAAATTGGATTGCGAAATACCTACCGGTGTTAACACCTCTGCCTACCCATATTGAAATATAGAACCTTTCGCCATACACAGGCTTGATTCTAAAATATGAAAAAAGTATTGGTAATATACCATACTATCAACCTAGGTACCAACCTAGTAGATGACAAAACCGGCGGCCGCTATAACGTATGACCTAATCTTGACTGGTATAATACAGTGAAACACCTCTACGTAATTCCACATAAAAGCTGACATGGTTAATACGTTATTTTATAAAGCAAAGTCTAGACTAACTTAAAATTAAAGCAACAAAACAGTTTTATCGCTAGGCTTGTTATTTTAGCTCAGTCATAAACCGCTTATTACCGCTTCATGCAAAGTTTTGACAAGCTCCGCATTTGTTATTACACATTTGGCACAGAACTACTTTTGGGCAAATGGCACGAAATTGCACTTTACAGTGTCAGATGCCAACGACCCTTCTGTACCACAATTACTCTACAAAACAAATGGTATTCGAATATTATCCTGAACGATATGATGAATTACGTCCAAGTTCTCGAGATCAGTACAGCAATATTTCAAATTCTATCCATGCGAGTATGTGAATGTGAAAATAGCCTTTTCGTTCTTGTACCGAACTTGGAAAGCTTGAACTAAAAATATTTTGAATTATTGCTTCGCTGGATGCCTCTTTTCATACGGCCATAAAACCTTTGCAATATACGAAAGGCAAGTGAAATCATAAATAAAAGTAATGCAGACTTACAATACTGTTAGGGTAATACAGTTTCTTAGTAATACTTTGTGTAGTTTTGTACTAAATTAATACAAATAAGGTGTTATGCCCACCAAAGTGTAATGGTGTGTGACATATTTATGCTGTCGTAACTTTTCGTATCAACATTCGGAGCTATTATTGCGAGCAGGTGGCACAATGCCGCACGTTCGACCGTATTGTGGCACATAAAAAATATAGATCGGTCGAATCTTACAAATGTAGACACGAACTTTTGACTTCAAATGTTAGGTATTGGTAGTTCATTTGGAGATCAATATTTGCCGGTAGTATTGGATTATATTTTTTATGTTACTAATACATGCCAACATCAGCCCATACAGTTGGTTATTGTTTTTAAAACCAGTGAAGGAAGGGGGAGTTAATATGCTGTCAGCGCAAGGAGTCACACATTCCTCTTTTGTTGATAGCATAACACCTGCATAAGAAACACACGATTACCGCAGATAATTATTCTGCTGCAATATTCCTATCCTTTAAGAAACTACTTTTTAAGGCGAGCTATGCCAGTGTGAGCGAAATTCGAATGAAAGTTTAAAAGGCGATCTTATTGTGGTCTATCTTTTTATTATCATCCTTCGAAAACCTCGGTACCTTATCGACAATGATGTCTTAAGTTATGAACAAACTACGTGATAGTACCGATAGCTAGTATAATTTACTAGTAAACCAAACTAGTTTACGTAAACACTACTTATGATAATAAGGTATTTATATCTCAGTGTTTTCATATCGCACGAACTGCTACGTCCTACTAGGAAAAACTTACGCCGCTTAATAGGCGTAGTAATAGGCCACTGCTCACCCAATAAAGACCTCGTCAACATTGGTATTACCAACAGATAAGGGAGCTGTATAGACACCGAGGAAACACATTGAAATACAGCTCATGTGTTCATATACCTCCTAAGCGTGAACAACTAGCGGGTGAGACTTCTTAAAAATCCAAAAATGCTTAAGAAATAATTGTGCTTTATTGGTCGTTTGCTGTCTTTCTGGACAGGGTTGTGGTGGTATGAGCAGCCGAACTCTTTTTACGTCAGTAATTTACGCACATTTGCTCAATTGTGAGGCCAAGTGAGAAAACACACGTCCAACTAATTAAATATGTAACTCAGTATTTTCCATGAATTATTGACAATTCAAGATACTCGTCAAAGGTATAAAACACATAATAATACATTAAACAGGCTAGCGTTCATAAATTGATGATTTGTAACATATAATTTTTGATGTGTGATTTTTGAATATAACAAGCAAGCTAACAATGCTTAACTGGTCACGTCACAGAAGCTTTATACACTGCCGTAACTTTTTATACGTGGATGGGAATCCTTAAAAAATAGCACTTCTCATGTCACTCTCCGGACACGGAACAAAAAGAACTACTTCGTTGACATCACGACTCTGTCACTCGTGTAGATGGGCCTGAGTCCTTATAAACATTTAAGTAGAGGTCACCGTACATTAGCTAGTTTGTCAGTTGACTAACGAATTCAAAGGGCGGACACACATAAATGTTTTATAGACATAGTTTCGGTAAATTGTGTACCAGCTTTTGTCCTTAATTAGTTAATTAGGTGCACAGGGCGATCTGTTGTGAATAATAGATGCGAGCGCGAGCGGAAAGATAGGTTCTAATCAAAGAATTGATTTTATATGTAAATATATATGTACGTAACCTTTCATAGGGTAATTATTAGTCTACTTCGACAGACCATTAAATAAAAGTTTTTTAATATCAGCTTGTTAATTATCTAGGTCATTTGACAGTCGTAAAACTAGGGTAGAAGCTATCAGAAATTCAAGCAATAACATCCATAGTTAATAATTAACGTTCACTTTGAAGATTAGGTAATAATGGCCGTGTTTTGTATTGGATAAGCCTAGGCTTCCAACGCTTAGCCTTGTCTGTCGCCTATTGTCTAAAGATACGACGAGACAGGAGACTTAACGTGTTCTCCGAATAATTGAAACATTAGGTCCAGAAAGCCATGAGCCCAAAGCCCTTCCATCTGAATAGCTCTTTACAAATTAAAATATTGTAGTTTTTGGCGGACTTGAATAAATAGTTTTTATATTTCGCAGACTGATTTCTGTTTTTATTAGATATATATCACACTTAGATCATTCTGCTGATTTCTCTTTATATATTTTCAATATGTTTATTATCTCTTCTATACCTACGTATTCTGTCTATGTCTTCTCCCTAGCCTTTATTATTCCCAAGTCACTTTGGGGTCGGCTTTTCTGGTCTAACGGGATTTGACTGGATATCAGTTTTTGCACAGAGCGGCTGCCACCCGACCACCGCAAACCGAAGGCTAACGATACCCTAAGGCTAGACCAGTGTCAGGATAATATAGGGTACTGACTTCCCAATAACGACTGCCATAGATGTTCACTGCAGGTGGGACCGACGGCTTAACGTGCTCTCCGAGGCACGGAGCAGGCGATAATTGTCAGTCGTATTCTGTCTATGTATATCAATATTATAAAAACAAATTGCTAAGGCTTTCGCACCTTATAAATTGTGGAAATAATTTAATTGTTTTAAAAACAAACCAAAACACTAAAGATTTTAAATCGTCTTTTGTATTTATATCAACATTCCTAATGCAAAGATAGTGCTATTTTCTTAAAAGCAAACATATAGAGACACGTAAAACAAATGATGTAAAGATTTCAGCTCTGCATGTTGATTTTAGGATGAACAGAACGTGCGGAATATATAAGCCGGTTACCTATGCTCGCAAAATCCCACGAACTGGAAGAAAATTGAAAACAGCAACTGTGTAGACTAAGGTTTAGCAGCTATACTGTTTATATAACGAATAGGTACAAAGATTCAAATCATATACCTATCTACACAAAATAGTGCCTATTAAATATTATCTTACCGGTAATTAATTAGACTGTTAGTTTCTTGTCATGCGGGCCTGTCATTTGTATGATTACTGTTATAATGTTATAATACGCACTTTATATTTAAGTAGCATTTGTAATTGTATAGTTGGTGTGCTTAATAAAATAAAATAAAAGATAAAATAGATGCACCCTGCTACGTTCAAACATGGTCACCTTTGTGGACGTTAAGTTGTCTTCGGACAGGATGAGTTATTAATTATAAATATAGTATTATCACGCTCACTAATAATGAAAATTGTATATCTCTATCTATCGTTCTTTATGTAATATGTGAACTCACATCTCTTAGTGTAGACATTTTTTCGGGCGATATAATTGAGGAAACATGTATGATTTAAATCTTTGTATAGGTAGTATTCAAACGTGCACGTTTCTCGACACTGCTATATACTTATTAATATTATCGGCTAGAGTTTGTGCATCATTTTATCTTATCTAGGACATACATACGCACTTACAGTTAAGTAGGAGAGTTGTTTTATGTACTATTAAATGAATTTGCATAATAAAAAAGCAACGCATAACTTTATTGTGCATAAAGTTAAGTTGTGTTCAAAACTTAAAGTTTAATCTGCGTTTTGCTACACACAGATTGTTGGTATTCTTCGTGCACATACTCGTACAACTAACATTTAATATGCATAAACTTACTAATATTTTAAATGTAAAAGTTTGCGAAGATGTTTGTTTGTTTGTTAGACACTTTTTTATCGCGAGAGATTTTTTATCGTGTAGAGACATGTTGGACACTTTTTTATCGCGGTGTGCGTTCCCGTGGGATTCTCGCAAGTGAGGCTGCAGGCATTTAGTAATTTACAAATAAGTTGCTTCATGGTTATCATTAGTTGGTACAAGCAGAGGTAGTTATACCAAATAAAGAATACGTTCGGAGCTGTTTTTTTAAGTAACGGAACAAAATACATAGAGCACAGTGGATTCGTCACTTAATCTGTAGATTTTTAGAATAAAGTAAGGCAGCTGGATTGGAATTGTAACATCTCAAATAGTGTTTTCAGGTTTCTTAAGGAGGCGTTCTGCTGTTAGTAGGACCAATGTGATTATTCGACGGATAGACTCCTGTTTGAACGTGATTTAAAAACGTTGCCCGGCGTCAATGTTTTTAATGCACGTTAATCACTTATTTAATCATATTTATATATATATAACTATGTGCTATGAAGTCACCTTAATAGTATAATAATATTAAGTTTAAACCGTTTATCTGCTAGGCATGGACATCATCTCAGTATGAGGAGTCCACCACGCTGGCCCATTGCGGGTTGGCAGACTTCACACATTTTACATTATGTAAAGCTCTTAGACCTTCAGGTTTCCTCACGACGTTTTCCATCATCGTTAAGGCGAGCGAGAATTAACTATTTAATATACACATAACTTCGAAAGGTTGAAGTGCGTGCCTTAGAATCGAACTAGAGAGCTCTGTGTGACTGCTCAACAGTTTCCCAGCGGGATATCGCTGCTATTTCTATATTTTATAGTATTAATAAACAGCAGCGATAGCTCAGTGGGGAAACCAACAGACTGCAATGCAGAGGGTCTTGGGTTCGAACCCACGTCGCGTACCTCTGACTTTCAGATGATATATGACTTTTCGAAATTATATGCGTATTGACTGACAATTATCGCCTGCTTCGTGCCTTGGAGAGCACGTTAAGCCGTCAGTCCCGGCTGCCATGAACATCTATGGCAGTCGTTATTGGAAAAGTCAGTACCCTCTAATATCCTGACCCTTTTTTTTTTTTTTTTTTTTTTTTGAGGGGGGAAATGCGCCTTATGCATACCGCCCCACTTGGGGTTGTGGGACGGTTATGTCGGGCTCACCGGCCTACAACACGGCCGGCATACCGACTAAAACCCCCCTGTGCACCGTCAATTCGCCATGACGGGTGGGCCGTTGGAACCTGATACAACATCAGCGGCCCACCCAGCGACTGCCCGCGCCTCGCGGGCACCAACACTGGCGGCGGCGTCTGGGTGCACCAGAGACGCCGCCTCTACGCGGAAGAGTGCGGGTGGGAGAATAAAAACCCCAATCTCCCACCCTCCGCTAATATCCTGACCCTGGTCTAGCCTTAAGGTATCGTTAGCTTTCGAGTTGCGGAGGTCAGGTGACAGCCGCTCCGTGTAAAAACTGATATCCAGTCAAATCCAGTTAGCCTAGAAAAGCCGATCCCAAGTGACTTGTGAATAATAAAGGCTAGAGAGAAGAAAAAGAAGAAGTATTAATTAACAATATCGTTTTCAACAAAACGTAAGGCTGTGACCAGACTTAAGGTGACGTATTCATACATATACAGAAGAAAACAAACTCATCTCACCGAAGGATAGTATGCATTTGATTCGTTTCAATGCGAAAGTGCGACCACTGCCTAATATGAAAATGTAAAACTTAAAGAAATACAATATTACTCTTTTTACTCGTCTTATAAAATTTATAATATGAAAAGTAAATTACTTTACAAGCTTCACAAAATTATATAAAGCAAAATTAAAAGCGTCTAGAAACCTGAGTCTTCAAGGTCTTCGGTTTTTGGTTAATGTAAGCAGCCCTAAAATGTGTTCTTTTATAATGCTTAATAGGGGTTGGTTAGAGGTGTATTACATGCACATCAATTTTGCCAGCTGTTTTTTTCTATATTATGAGCGAGCCTATTATCTACTGGAATCATTTCCATACTCCATGCTTCTATTGAAAATTCCTAACAGCCAAGACACAATAAAACTTATCCTGAACCGGAATGTTGCAGGCATAAGCGATGAGGCATATTATAAGTATAAACTATAATACAGTTTTCTTAGCGTCCTTCTATTTGATCTACGAATCAAGCATAGCTGTTAGAGCATTAGAAAAATACTAGATGAAAATAGTACAATATACATAGAGTAATTCAAGAAAACTTTTGGAGACGACTGTTTAAATTAACCTCCATATATTTGATATACTTTGAAGGCTAAGCTCTCAAACCAAGTTTGATGGAGAGATAGCCTTTTTAGATTTTTATAAACTAACTTGCTAAACACGGCCACGCTTCATTGGGGCTCAGCCTGATATTAGTCTTCTTTTGCCTTTTTTTTGGTATTATATAAAACTATGGTAAGAGGGTTGCCTGTTTCTATGGGGTCCTTAGGAAAAAAACACTTTTACATAAAAATGCAACGTCGTGTAAAAATTTCAAGCCAATGCGTCGATTATTTTCCGAGTTCGGACACAAACATTTGGAAGCTTAATATATTTACATAAAGATAGACATAAAAATAAACTTTTCCATTTGTGTTATAATAATGTAAGTACGACACCTGTGTGGGAGTGAGATGGCATTCAACGAAAGAGGCACTGGTCCATAACAGCTCTTATATCACTTTCTGTGACCTTTTTCGATCTATTGTGTCAAAAGTATTTGTATAGTCCACATAACACCGTCTGTCTTTTATTCGGTTCTATAAATTACACACACAACATGTGTAAATTTATATGTAGTTTCACAAGGTGTTATGTAAAATGTATGTTATTTATAATGCTTTGGTGGCACAGCGGTAGTGAATGTGACTGCAGTGCATGGGAGGTTTTGATTTTCGTGTCAGGCAAAATGTTGTTATGTTTTCTAATCAAGAGATTTTAGTAACTGCACGGAGTTTGAACTTGCGCCCAGTAGCCTGCAATCGGCTCGCATATTATTAAGTGGTACCTTAAAATATAGTTGGCAAAATGTTTGTATAATACACATCTGTTCGCCTTTTCGGATATACAGGGTATCTAAGAACTCAACGTCAAGCCGGAATCAGGTAACAGGCTAAGTTACGATAGCTATTTTTTTTTATTTGTTATGTTATCTCGAATAATTCTTCTTTAAGCTCTCGATTTTTTCGATTATTCGAGATTACATAACAAAAAAATAATTCAAGTAGTAAATATCTGTAGTAATAGGAGTGAAAAGATCGTCAGAAGGTGTAGACGTTTTTGTTTTTTTAAATGCCTACAATTTTAAAATACGTAGCTTAGATTTTTATTTTATTTTTCTGATAGCTATTATAAATTAGCCTGTTACCTGATTCCGGCTTGACGTCGACTTCTGGGACAACCTGTATATACGTGAGACTATGTATGTGTAATTATTATCTATTACATTTATTGCTCGGAGAGCAAATATTATAAATTACCACATGTTGATAACATTGACGCTTTATTCTTTATCTAGCCTTTTCCGAGAAGATCTCAAGTGTCGTCAAAACATGTTCCAAGATATTGTATGTGTAAGCTTTACATACTTCATGTCACGCTTACGTCGAGAGGCTAGGCAGTGGTGTATTACTTCCAAATTTTTTCTCTTATGGTTTTTGATTCTACGAAATGGGAATCAAATAGCCGTCTATAAGACACGGTTTTAGTTTAAGTATTATTTAAACTGTCTATACTGAATTTTCTTGACAGAAATACTCAATAACACGTTGCACCCGGGCATCAAACAGGTTATTTACTACTACTGTTCCGCTTTGATGGATCATAAATATCTTACCTATACATTTACGATGTCTTAAAGCATTATACGACAATATCGATTCGCTCTTTAGGCATAATATATTATTAGTTTTTCCTCACAAAATTATCAGTTGCAAAGCGTTCGTCTAAGATAGTAGTACCTCTATCAGGAATGTTGCGAGTATTCGCATCTGCATCCGTAATTGCGAAGCTGCCACATTGATTTGGACATCTGCATCCGCATTCGCATCCGCAATGATCAATGCGGATGTTAATGCGGGTCCAGATATAGCACAGTTTGCAACAAGAAAGAAAATGGGTGGGTCGATGAATAGCGCGATGATTCTTCAAGTGAAGATGAGAATCAAGAAACACTAGAAAATGGTATAGGTAGCTACATTTATGAACCTTTGCAAAACAGGCTTGAACCTGCAGAGGTGATATTAGATACTTTTTATTAAATAAGATGCACAACTTTGATCAACATCTGCATCCGCAATTGCGGATATGAGCCTTTAAATATCCATATCTGCATCCGCAGATGTCAAAAAATCTGCATCCGCAACATCCCTGGTACTTGTCTATGTTTGATTTCGTACATTATTTTGTAATAAAATCTTTTTTTGAAAGCAGCATTGTTTGCAAAACAACAAAACAAGTAATATTATAAAGGATATGAGAAAACGAAATAAACATAATTCGCTGTCTCACTCGTACTCCTTACTAAATAGCAGTTACGCCACAGCATGTCTCATGATGTATTATTTTATTGTCATTTGACAATTACCACTATTACTAAATTTAAACTGTGTCTCATTTGGTAACTTACTATCTTTTATAAGGTTTTTAAAAGGTTCAGTATATCTGGGAGGACTTTTTCCTGATTAAAATTATAAACAAAGTTGTATTGTGTTCTATGGGCGGCAACATGCTCGTCTCGTAATGTGGAAGATATATATCGACATGGCGAATTTAGGTGCCTAAAATTTTAAGGATATACTAACAACCTTTATCCTGTGTCTTCTTTACATCTCACTTAGTAATGGTTTTGATTTAAATACATCTCCCTGCAGTAATGATTTCAGTATCGCGGGCGGCTTTTGAATTTACTTTCTTTTGCAACTGCGTGTATTTTCAAGCTTTAGTCGTGCGACTAGAGCATCCATCTTCAATATATGTATGTATAGTTGTATCCAAAATATAATACTGAATTACGAAAAGTCGTAGTTAAAGTTATTAAGTAAGCAATAAATAAGCCACGGTTAAGAGGCTATACTTATTTTTCAATCAACCCTGTACATCGTTTCATTGATTGACTGAAATTACTTATTTGAGATCAATTATATCGACCATTACCCGCTTATAAATAGGTAATAACATTATTATACGAAGTAACGAAATACCGAACATTTTTATTCTGTCTGTTTCCTCGTATTCTCTTGGGAATAAGCCGGCTTATTTTTCCATTAATTAGCCGACGTTCAAGAAGCGATAAGTACTAAACAGCAGATGTCATAATTAGGCACAAAAGGATGCCAGGAATGGTGACAAATTAATACCAGTATTACTGAGATGTTATTTTATGATAATAAATATGTTGGCGTTATTTAGTATAGCGACTTTGACTGTATATGTGGATGCGGGTGATTCAAGACCGAAATGTGTGGAAAACCTTGGGGCAGGCCTTTGTCCAGCCGTGGACGTCTTTCGGCTGGGATGATGATGATGATGACATATGCATATAGGTAAAACCCATATACATATATAATATTTACTTCTGCCAAAATTGGCTGAAGGAAATATTATCTGGGCAGTAGCCTGACTGAAACTTTCAGATAACAGTTCGTATAAAGAATACGATTGCTGTGAATGAGATCTCGGGTACGATTCCCAGCTCGGACTATGTATTATTAGTAAGAAACTCTCAGTACCATTACGGAATCTCGAACTGTGCTCGGATGTTGAGGTAGTGAGGAAATGTTATGAGACCTTATCGCCTCTTTGCCGCTGAAGCCTCGCTTTGCTATCAAGAGATCGCACGCGAGCTACCGTATGATCAGCAGGAGTCTTTGTTCACAATTAATTAATCTATATATCTCGATGGCGGAGTGGTTAGTGTAACCGACTGCCACACCTGAGGTCACGGGTTCGATTCCCGCATAAGTCAAACATTTGTGTGCATGAACATGGATGTTTGTCTTGGTCTAGGTGTTTCTATGTATATACATATATATATATTTACAAAAAAAGAGTATAAATGTATGTTTATCCATTGTCTAGTACCCATAGTACAAGCTCTGCTTAGTTTGGGCTAAATGGTGTTGTGTGTATATGATAGAATATAATTATATATATATATAATGTCGGGTCGGGTATCCCTATCGAGTGAATTTATATGGCAGAACAACGTTTGCCGGGTCAGCTAGTATTTCGATCTCCTTCTTCTTCTTCTTCTCGTGTGGTTAGTGGCCAACCTGTTGTCAAGAGTTGTTCAAGCCGCCCGTAGGCCTCTGACGTGGTTTAACGACGACTGTCAATTTGACAACAACCGGGACCGACTTTTTACGTGCCCTCCGAAGCACGGAGACGCTCAGATGAATTGCTAATCGTTTACTGATCAGTGAGTGCAACTGGCTATGAGCGCCTATTTCGATCAAAATAAGGTGCCTTTTTAAGCTGATATTCTGCATTGTATATCGTGGTCTAATTCAACTCTTTCAATATAACAGTTAATTAGCTCGGTATTATGTATATATGCAGCGTATTGACATCTTTTACGGACATACCACACTCTCGAGCACACAAAGATATGCAACTACACATGAGTGATATTGCAGTCAGTCAGGACGACGCCATTGGTCAGGTGAAGTAAGTAAGTAACCCAAATTCTGCGAGGTTTACGATACGGAAGGAAACAGCTGGCACGTCCTGCTTTGAATTAAATAAGTAATGCGTGCCGTCTTTGTATCAGAATATTCAGGCGTTTGAGTAATGTAACGACGAGGCTTCTAGTTAAAATTAAAATTTAATGTCTTATAGAAGTTGTATTTGCGACAGACAACCGAAGAACAAGCCATGACGTAACAGTAAGTAACTCATACTATTGTTAAATATAAAACACAATTTGTATAACGCTTATACCATTTATAGGCTAGGCTGAAGTGTATTACTCTCACATTTCACCAGCTTTGGGTTAAAGTCCCACAGAAGTCGAGGCCATCCAAGTCCACTAGGCACAGTTTCAGAACTTGTGTTGCTAATTAAAATCTCTATACAAAAAATTCAAAAACATGCTATGCTCGTCCTAGAAATTTGCATTTACTATATACTGCATCGTTACCGAATGAGTTATGTAAGTTAGAAAGAACCACAAAGGACGTAAAAACTTGAGGAGTGACTAGGTTTGCCTATAAAGTGATATCTTTTTAGTACTAGGTACATACAAACAATTTTTATACACCTTGAAATTAAACTATTTACGTACTTTATATGGCTTTTATCCGAATAAAATAGTTGCATTTCAATGTATGGATACAATCCTTATAATTAGATTATTTTTACCAGAAAATTACTTTCAAAATGCAAGTGTAAACCAAAAAAGGCCGATACAGCAAAGTCCTAATATGATAGAAGAGCTTTTTTTAATAAATTGTTGGTAATGACTCTCTAGGGCGTTGATGACATACGAATTAATAGGTGGTTATGACCCTAGAGGGTGTTGATAACAATGGTTTTGTCCGGAAACGACTGAGTAAAAAAGTAAAGCCTAATTACTGATATTCACATATAAACATAATTACTGCATAGATTGCCTGGTTTAACCGTTTGACTTGTGTCTTGGGTTCGAACCCCATACGGGACAAAAAATAGTGTAATCCTCAAACAGTTGCGCCAACTTTGGGTGTTCTCTACGTTCGTTGTTTTAATGTTTGTAATGTTCTAGCAACACAGAAATAGTGTAAAATGCACGAGTTGTTTATAAAAATAAGAAATTGTGTTAACTGCGTTTAGAACTGTATATATATGTTCATAACGACAAGAAAAATATTATTTAACGACAAAGGAAACAATGTGGAAATCTTTATGAGACAGTGTTGATTAATTTTTCTCGAAGATATATGAATTCTGGGCGCGGTAGTCTAAAAAACTTAAACCTTTCGACAATGGTAAGAGGCCTGTGCCTAGTGCTTCATTCGCAGCTGTTGCATTCACTACTACTGCGCCTAGTAATGAGACAGCTTATGAACTGCCAGTAGCAGCACATGATCTGGAACAGTGTTAACTAGTCAATAATAGGGCACGCCTCTTTGCCGCTAGCGTACGGTCTTTTAGGCCCGGTACCTATATTCAGGCAACGAGTCGTTTAGGTAAGGACAAGTAAAATTTTGACAAATTTTACATAGAATATGTGTCAAAAATTAACTGTCGGTAGGTAAAACATCTTGTTTCTTGATATACGACTTGAACTTAACTGCAAACAAGCTATGATCGTTGAGGGTCGTCGCCCTCGCATTATCTTGAATGATTGCGTACTGGAAAACTAAATAATTAATTGGAAAATTTTACCAGAATATTAAGGTACTTTAACAACAATGACAGTAGCCTAATTCAATAATTATTATTACTAATTCCCTTTCAATAATGCAGGCGATTAATTCGGTACCCTGTATACAGTGTGCCCAGTAATGTAACACTTCATAAACAGGACTTGCATTAATTTTCTTTTAATCACTGTCTTAAATTTAGATTACTACCAGCACAACTGCTTGCAATCTAGCTTATCTTACTAAAACCGAAGCACTAATACCCGTATAAAGAGAATAGCTGTGGTCGCCATTAGTCCGTGTGTTGGTATGTATCCACGGATAGATAACGGAGAGCGGTGAGCTTGCAATTTGCCTACATTAAAGCAATATTCGGAGCCATTAACTAATCTCCAGCGGTGGACAGGCCACAAGCTACTCAGTGCGTTTCAATCGGGGATAATGCAATGGCTAGAACTGGTGCTTATGTTAATACGGTATTGGGTCCATTATCTAGAATTAAGAATGTTGCAGCATTAGTGTAAACGCTGAGCATAGCGCTGTTATAAGAAGAAGAAGTCGCCGTTCTGAATTCAAATTAAAAAATATCGGGCATTTCGTTTTAAGAGTTCGAAAAAACTCTCATACAACAGCTTTGTCTGTCCGTCTGTTATACAACTTTCAACTCAAGAACCGTAAGAGCTAGAGACTCGCGGTTAACGCCATTCGACTCAGCATAGTCGATATACCCCGAAAATGACTATGACCTTTGACCTCTCACCTCAAGGTCACGTGATACCATCTTTCAACTCAAGAACTGTAAGAGCTAGAGACTCGCGGTTAACGCCATTCGACTCAACATAGTCGATATACCCCGAAAATTACTATGACCTTTGACCTCTCACCTCAAGGTCACGTGATACCATCTTTCAACTCAAGAACTGTAAGAGCTAGAGACTCGCGGTTAACGCCATTCGACTCAACATAGTCGATATACCCCGAAAATTACTATGACCTTTGACCTCTCACCTCAAGGTCACGTGATACCATCTTTCAACTCAAGAACTGTAAGAGCTAGAGACTCGCGGTTAACGCCATTCGAGTCAGCATAGTTGCTATATCCTGAAATTAATATGACCTTTGAGCACTGACCTCAAGGTCACGTGGTATCACGTGACCTTTGCATATTACTTGAGCCATTTTTTCGAACTCTTAGATTCACGGCAATTCAGTGCCGATTCTCACTTGTAATACATTTTATTTCATCAATGTTTTTAATGACAAACCCGAATGGGATGATATTTCACAGTTGTACAGTTACAAACGTAATACGAATTACGCACTTGCGAGATAGTTATTTGCTCTGTTGTTTAAAATTATGACAAATATTTAGTTTTATAATAGTAAAAATTAAAAGATGATTGAATCACAGCTCACGATTATTAAGTCTCTATATTTTTTACACTCTGAAAGATAGAATAAGGAATAGTGTGATTAGAGAGAGATGCGGCATGAAAGTTGATATAGTGACAAGAATAGAAAAGGGTATGTTAAGCTGGTTTGGGCATGTAGAAAGAATGGACGAGGAAAGACTGACTAAGAAAGTTTATAAGGCTAGTGTGAATGGAACAGTCGCAAGAGGAAGACCTAGGCGAACATTTCTTGATCAGATCGGAGGCGTTCTGGATAAAGGCCAGGTTAAGAGCACCTTGAACCGACGGGCGTGTATGAGGAATGTGATGAAAGTGAATGAAGCCAGAGAAGTGTGTCAGGATCGTAGCAAATGGAAATCCGTAGTCTCTGCCTATCCCTCTGGGAAACAGGCGTGAATCTATGTATGTATGTATGTATATTTTATTAAAAATTTGTTCAGTGGAGCTTATGTAGCTGACTCTATCTTAAGTTGCTTGACTAATCCAAGTTATGATTTAACTCATATTATCAAAAACAGCAACCTTCACGTTATTTTGACAAATTGAAGCAACGAAGCCGAGAAGACACAACAAAATTTGAACACAAATTGTTCAGAAAATATGCCGTGTTTTCTTGGTACCACAGAAGCAATACCAAGGAAACACATCCAAGCCATTACCTACCGTAAACTACACAATTGGCAAACATGCGTACGGCCTTTTTAATAGAAAACGTTTACCGTAACCTATGTAAAGGTGGCAAGGTGAAGAAGCAACACGTCTGCCAAACTCTTCGGGGATATAGGTGACTATTTTTGACTGCACGGATGGCGTAGTGATTTACGTAGTCGCCTCCCCACTGCCACTGCGCTGAGTGGGTTCAATCCCTACGCTAGACAAAAAATAATGTGTTCCACTAATAGTTGTTTCGTGTCTGAGTGTACTTTGAGTCTGTTGTATGAATGTTTGTAAAGTCTCCCGCGACTCAGGAATTATACCTGGTGTAGTCTTTTATATAGTTTAATTCTAATCTTAACTAATATTATAAACGCGAATGAGAATGAGTTTGTTTACGCTTTCACGCCTTTACTACTCGACCGATCATCATGAAATTTAGCATACACGTCGTCAGGGATACAAAATAGGACATAGGGTACATTTTACCCAGAAAAAGTACTGTCACTAACCTAACCAAAAATTATAACGATGTATGTATTTATATATGCTTTAAGGCGAGTACTTCGCCCGTTCAAATTTATGTGCTGTTCGGATCCATATTGTGTGGCAAAACAATTAACTTTATAATTGTAAAACGGAATAATGTATATCCGTATAAGCATAACTACGCGAATTAAGTTTAAAATTAAATGAAACTCGTGTAAATGTTTGTGCTCCCATATTGTACATAAACGTGGAACTACGAATATTACCATTCCGTTTATAACACAATAAAATTTTGAATGGCTGATAAATTAATGAGTATATTACTGCCCTGTAGGTCCCTTGGTACATGGCGCATGTATATCCTGTATACTACTGAATAGCAGTAGAGTATGCGACCGCTATGCGGTCTCGTGGTCGAATACCGGGTCGTAACAACAAAAATTATTGTTTTTCTCAGTAGCAGCCCGGAGTTAGGAAGTTACATACCTACATTGCGCTTGCTTGGCGCTATTGTGTGTCTAAAAAACGACTGCCAGTAATGGCAGTGTGTTTGGATGACACGATAATGTCTATATTATCGTCTCATATTCTGATGCATATCACACATTTTAATGTGTATTATGCATTTAATCATCTCTAGAGATGTAAAAACACATCCTATTATGTTAAAATTTAAATTTAGCTAACATAAAGTGGATGCAGTATACCTCCGAAACCACTTCGAAAACTTTTTATTGTGTATATATTTTAATAACATATAAGTTTCCATGATTTTCAATTAATCGTGAGATACAATCCTTAAAAGTGACCTTAATATAATTTAACAATAGTTTTTGTCTGCGGCCTGCATTTAAAGCACACTGAGATAAAAGTAACCTTCAAGTTATTCCAGGACATGATCTATCTGTATGCCAAATATCATCTAAATACGTTCGACGATTTTATTCGACGACGCGTGATTAATAAACAAACACGCAAATATCTCTACAAACCTTTACATTTAAAATATTAGTTTGATTACGCATATTAAAAATGAATACTACGCATGCGTAGAATCCAATCTACAAACAATACTACAGCAAGTTGTCCAACAAAACGCAGATTAAACTAAATGTTTTGAACACAACTTAACGTTATGCACAATAAAGTTATGCCTCGCCTTTTTATTATGCGAATTAATTTAATAGTACATGAAACGGCTCTCCCATGAATAAAATTGGTATATGAAAGTTTTAAGTTATCATAACTAAGTTTACGATGTACTAGATGAGATATGATACGTAAATACGCCTCGGTGGCACAGCGGTAATGATTGCGACTGCTGTGCTCATGGTCTCGGATTCGATTCCCGGGTTAAGCTAAGTGCTATTGAGGATCCTTGTCAAGAAATTCTCAACAGCATGGACTATGGAGTTGGGTCTAAATGGCGATAAGCTCACTGTATTACATGAGATCTAAATCTAAAGTTGGAGTAACATGGGTGACATTTTCGCTGTTAGTCTCCTGGGCACGCCATCAGACGACCAAGTAGCATTATATAAAATTGTTGCTTGCCTTGTATTGGTTAGTTGCCCAGTGGTTGGCAACCTTGTCGACCAAAAGAGCCAAATATAGATAATACACAATTGAAATCTATTCAAGGAGCCATTTTTTTAACGTAAGCTTTGCTTTCGCATAAGTCATAATTATGGCAATAATTAGGATTAAAAGAGCACGAGCTTACCTTCGTCAAATAAATCTTAGATTAACTAACAGTAAATAAAATAAAATTTGGTATCATACTTATAAAGCAAGATAATAAATAATATTCCGTGCCTGCACTCAACAATTCTTGAAAGAGCCGCAGCCCAGGAGTAAAATAGCCGCAGGTTGCCAACCTCTGGGTCTAGCCTATCTAAATTGTTATTCTACACGATACAAATAAAGAGCACATAATAACAAGATATTATCCGAAGTAGTTTCTAAGTTTCATTAAAATTGGTTTAGTCCTTTAGTCGTGAACACGTGATACGCAATTAAAAAAAAAATAACAATAACAATATTAGGCAATTAACAATAAAGAAATATATTATTAATAATTGGTCGGGCTTCTAAAATAATATAACTATTATCATAGAAGCATAAACAATATATAATATATTTGTTCAAGTATTTAAAAAACTACTAAGATAGTTTAGGTACCTATGTGGCAAAAGTAATTCGCGCGGCCCCGCCGACTCTGGTTATGTCGAGGTACACCGTGGTAGGTTTAGTCGGTTTTACCGGGATATCTTTTCCCCGGCGAGTCCGACATAACCTCTCCGTCGCCCGGCGGAGAGGTACGCGTGAGAGCCAAGGTATGTGGCATTGGCCAATAAGACATTCACCGAAAAAATATGTATGACAAATGTGACTGAGACAGTTGAAAGAGTAAGGCCTAGCTAAAAGCCTTCTGACCAGACCAGCGGTGTTCTAGAGAAAAGACAGGTCAAGGGTTTCCTAAACTGTTAAGAATGCATAAACACGATAAAATTAATGTAATAAAAAGATGTGTTGGTGTCATAACAAAAGGGAATCCATAGTATGTTCCTAATTAACAAAGAAATACGTGTCATGTGTGTGTTTACCAAAATTTTGGTTGTGTTAATTATGTATAAAATGATAAAAGATTTCATAAAATATTGTTTCATAATGTCGAATGTCGCGTTTAAGCTCGTCTAAGATATGTTGTCTCGGAGGCTCTTGATAAGCATAAAAAGATAGACTCAAGCTGAACTTTCATTTGAACCAACACCATTTTTATTCGGTCTAATTAATGATCACTCCCAGAAATTTCCGCGTGCTAGTATTGCGCTGTAATCGCGCTTTGTATGTTGATAAATCTTATTTAAGCAAACTTTAATACTTCTCAATATAATGCCAGTGACACTCGCAATTTCTTATAAGAATTAAAGTCTTTAACCAAACACAAAATGTTTTGAGACTTCACAAAAAGTACGCATTCACGAGAGCAAATTACGCAAATATTTTATTCTTGTTACTATTCTGTTCGTGAAGTTTCCCGAATAAAAAGTTTTTATATGTTAATTCACGTCGTAAGCCATACGAAGTTCAATTTTCATGAAACTCTCGACAGTTTTTGGGGCGTGAGTTGCAAAAGAGTAACAAACATATATCATTATAATATTGACTGGGAAGTCATTTATGACCTAAATGGCCAGATTTGCGCCAGTTTCGTGGCTTAACGGTCTCTAGATTGCTCTTTCAAACTTTTTGCTGTAGTAAATATCAACTCGCTGCGAAAACACTCAAAATGGGCTTTCATTGGATAAAAAAAAAAGATTATTAAAAAAATTTTCACTTTCATGAATACATTTTATAGAAATGAATGAACTTCGTAAAAAATATGTTTTAAAACAGTATAATTAACTGTGGTAGAAAATATGAAAAATATTTAAAGCAAGTGGCCTCGCTAAGTTTGATAAAAATAATAAAAGTGGAAAATTCAAAGTTGTCGCGCGGGCGCGGGCGGTCATCGGCGGCTGAATGGCGGCCCGCCCTGGTCGTGATAACGTTCACACAATAAAAGATAAAACTTTATCTGTGAATGGTGAAAATCTGTGCCATTTGTTGGATACCTACATACATTTATAACATGACGACCTCGATGGCGTAGTGGTGAGTGTAACCGACTGCCACGCCTGAGGTCGCGGGTTCGATTCCCGCACAAGTCAAACATTTGTGTGCATGAACATGGATGTTTGTCTTGGTCTGGGTGTTTCTATGTATAATATGTATGTATTTACAAAAAAGAAAGTATATAAGTATGTTTATCCATTGCCTAGTACCCATAGTACAAGCTCTGCTTAGTTTGAGCTAGATGGTGTTGTGTGTATGTGGTAGAATGTTATTATTATTATTATTTATAACAGCACGCTGACAGAAAGAAATAAGCTTAATTCACCAAATTAGAATATTGCTTAAATTTTCTATAAAGAATTGTTAAAAGCCGACATAGTCTGTGGGAAAATGTAAAAGCAAGATGTTAAATCTTAGAGACAACAAGGATTTAACGAATAATTCTCAACGATAATTATCTTAATTGCCAAGTTAAATATGCAGATATAAAGCACGTTAAATATTAAAGTTTAATTCTGTTATAAGATAACTCTATTATACATAAATGTACAAAGAACGATATATGTATGTATTTTAGGGTAAAGGAGCAGAGCCTCGGTTTTTCATTTGCTACGATCTTTGTTCTGTTTCTTCCACACTCAACACATTCTTTAAACGCGTTCGAAGTTTCATAGTACATTTATGCCAGGGTTTTCTTCCAACTGATTCACACACACTTATTTTATGACCTTTCTTGATCAATCTTCTTTTTCAATATCCTATCCACATGCTAAGACATAATAAGGCCATCATAGGTACCTTAGAGTATGTAGTCGGTCATGAGTACTTGATTCGGATTGGATACGATTTGTGTTAGGCAGCTTTTACAGGACAGGTCTAGAAACGAGCTCAATGAACAACATAGTCTATCTCCTGTTCCGGCTAACTTAAATTAATAATAGCGATATGTGGGTGTAACCCTAGGGATGCTTTCGCATCAGAACACTTCAGAAATAGACCTCATATTTAAAACAATTATATTATCATTGATAATACGAAAAATAATACTTAAGTTAATATTACAGACTCATTCCAGTTAAGTTATTCTTAGGTTGGCTCGTGTAAACGGGAGGTATGAGTCGAATTTAAATTTCCCTTTTTTGTGGCAGGCCTCTAACCTCTAACATAGCTATCCAACAATAGAGTAACTCAGTTTATGCCAACCTTTTTCTCTTGCTACTGTTAGGGTTAGCTAGTTGGAAGGACGTTGTATTTGTAGAGTCATTGATTGGATTATAATGGATAGTCACTTTATTTATTTAATAATAACAGGATATTTCACGAAGAATAGATTTTAGTTGTGACTGTTGAATTCATTTGAGTGTACGTTATCTAGCCATATTATAGTATACAAATGTATACTAGAACTAACAGCGAAATGACAGTGACAGGTAATTGTCACTGGTAACTAGCATTGTTACAATAGCGTTAGTTTCACTATCGATAGCAGACCTTGATAAACAGTCGATAGCACCAATAGTCCTATCGAATATATTGAAATGCTCCAATACTATCGACACTATCGATAGTGATAATTAGGTGATACTATTGTTCTTTAGCGATACTATCGGTTTTATCGATACTATCAAGATACGATACTATCGATAGTATCAATACTACCGACATTATCGCGTCAAAGTAGTTAATACTATCGACATTATCTATGATCTATCGACGCGTATCTATAGTATCGATAGTTTTGTTTTAGTTTTTTAATATTTTCGTCCGGGAATATAACGAGAAATAATATGAGCAAGCAATACTATCGTAAATTGTTCGACTATCGATAGGGCGAAACTATCTATACTATCGATAGTACCGATAGTATCGATACTATCAAAATACAATATATCAATAGTATCGATATTATCGATACTATCGATAGTGTTTTTACTGATTCTATCGATAGTATCGATACTACTGTTCTTTAGCAATAGTACTACTTATTTTTATCAATCGATACTATCGAAAGTATCGTCAAGGTTCGATAGTTTCGATAGGACTATCGACAGTATGACTGATCTTCAAGGCCACGATAGTATCACGATACTATCAATAGACTATCGCTATCGCAACAACACTGCTGGTAACAGTCTGGGAATAAGCAGTAACCATTTTAGTGTATATTGTCGAAACAATAACAGTGAGTAGTCCACGTATTACACAAGGTTTCAACTACGTCTACATTCATCCACCCAAAACTTAAGTGCTTTGCACTTGTCAGTGTAGCAATCTCCATCTTTCTCTTTCCAATGCCATCTCTTTCAGTTCCTTATAAGTTTCAACTTTCACAACTTCTTTCCGTTGATCGGTGTACCCTCTTCTTGGTCTTTCTCTCTTCCTTCTTGCTTCTATCTTCCCTTCCATTATATTTGTGATAAAATTATCATGTCGAATTAATTCGACGTCTACATTAAATTACTAAAAATCGGTTCAGCTTAAGCCAAACGTAAAAATCCAGCAACCTGTAGAGTCACGCATTTATAACAGCCTATAAATGCAGATACCAATTACTTTTTCTTGAGTTTTAAACCTATATATCTCTTCAACATTTAAACTTAAAGTATAGTGTAAAAATTGGTTAGCCTCATATATTTTCTGTTCGGATTCTGGAGAAAGGCTCGATTAAAAGTACACCGTAGTAAACCGTCGAGCGTGCATGAATAATGCGACTGAATGCAGCAAGTAAGACGTGCTTGGATTTGAAGTGGAAAACCGTAGTCTCTGTCAATCTCTCCGGGAAATAGGCGTGAATTATATATGTAAGATTTAGCGGATTAGCAGTTAATCTGTTAAACGAACACATAGCTAGTTTTGCATTTGTTATATACTCAGATTAGGCAAAGCTAGCTACAGAATAAACTCAATCTGTTATCGCTCTAAAACTATCATGCGTGGTAAGACGAGGATAAATACCGGCTATTGGTTTGATTAGCTATTATTATATTATATTCTGATTAGCGGCTATTACTGACATCTGTCAACGTCCTTGGTAATTGCACGGCTTAGAAAGCTGAACTGATATATTTTTTATATGTCTCATAGCTAGGCAAAAGACCCACCATTGGACTACCAAATAACTCTGTTGGTGGATGTCCCCTACCAGATATTACTGATATTAGTATGCATTATATAATATTGTAAATTATGCTTTTATTTCCAATAGTATAGAGGGAATATAAAAGCAAATAGAAGTATATAGATACATTGAAATCAATAGTGAAAGTGATAAGTTGTGAAGGTGTTTCACGATAGATCGAGGAATATTTAAGTTACTATACCGACAAGTATCAACCAATTTAAGTTTTGATGGATGGATTAATATAATACTGTAACAAGCCTGCTTTCTTTGGGCCTGTGGCATAAAATTGTACTTATGATTACGTGTGAGGTTTTGGATTTGATTCATGGTCGAACAAAGTTTTATTGAGTTTTCTAAAAGAAATCTGGAAATGTGCCAAGTGTAGAGTAATGCGCTGGCCTCTTATTACTCGGGGTTTAACATTTTAATGGCGAAATGAGAGTATAATAGGAGACCATATTCTTTTTAAAACTTACGTGTCGATTAAATTTGTGTGATCCATAAATGGTTGTGCCGAGTCTGGATGTTTTTTATGTCCGTTGTTTTAATGTTTGTAAAGCCCGTTGCGACAGAGGATTCATTAATAGCGCAGGAGAAGTATTAAAAAAAAAATTACAATATTATTATTAAAGGAAGTATTTTAAATAATAATAGGAGCCTTCTAAATCTGGTGGGTTTATTGTATTATGACAGTAAAAGAACGCATGATACTACGTCATGATGTAACCATTATTTAAGTGCGTGTGTGAGTGCGTGAGTGGCGTGTCAGCGAAATACATAGATTAATCACTCTTACACACATCCAAACTTAAAAAGCTCAATAAATTTTTCATTATGCAACAAATTCTATCGCTGTGTTTACAAAAAGGTATTTAATTTTTGTTCTTTAAAACAAGCTATCCCGGGCTTTTGCAAACATGTTTATGATTACTACTCCACTCTCGTGGGTCGTAGCGTGATGTTATTTAGCCTATATTACTTCTGCATAAACTAGTTTTGTAATGGTGGAAGAATTTTTAAATCAGTTCAATAGTTTTTGAGATTCTTTTATAAACAATAATACAAACATACATAATACAAATATTTCCTCTTTAATATAATAGTAACTAGCGAATCGCCCGGCTTCGCATGGGTAGCACGAAACCTTAACAAATTATACACCTAAACCTTCCGCATGCATCTGCAATCTGTCTATTGGTGAAACCCGCATGAAAATCCGTTTAGTAGATTTTGAATTTATCGCGAACAGACAGACAGACGCGGCGAAGGACTTTGTTTTATAATATGAAGTGATAGTGAAGAAGACTAAAAAAAAACACTACTTCTTGTCGCTACTACTACTTGTGCTGATAAAAAAAACGGAAATATCAAATGTTACCTTTACATAAACTTCAATGATATAGAAACGAAAATCTATGTATATCACATATATGTCATATAAAAGCAACTTACATATCTTACTTTATCATACATTTTAACACACTTACTTTATGTTATTGTATTATAAGCGTCTAGCGATGTCACTGAAATAAGTTTGTGTCAAGGTTATTTTATGTTTTATGACGATAGATAAGGCGACAGACAGACAATAAAAGCATTGACAGTCGTATTACAACAATTTTGTCAAATTTCGAGTAAAGATACTGAAATATCTTAAGCGAAAGACAAAGGATATGTTTTAACAGGAACGTAGTTACGGTAGATAGTTTATATAAACGCTTTTGAGCGCCGTAACTGCGGTTTTCATGTAAATCAGCTATTTTGAATGTTTAGGAAAACCAACGATTTCAATTATTGAGTATTTCATAAGAAGAGCCATGAATATTCGTTAAATACTCGGCAAATAATTAAAACGAAGCATAATTTTCCTTAATTTTTTATTTAATAATTTATTTTCTGAAATTTTTTTATTGGTGATTTTAAAGAGTAACCTTGTGTCGGCCTCGATGGCGTAGTGGTTAGTGTAACCGACTGCCACGCCTGAGGTCGCGGGTTCGATTCCCGCACAAGTCAAACATTTGTGTGCATGAACATGGATCTTGAACATGGTCTTGGTCTAAGTGTTTCTATATAATATGTATGTATTTACAAAAAAAAAGTATATATGTATGTTTAGCCATTGTCTAGTACCCCTAGTACAAGCTCTGCTTAGTTTGGGCTAGATGGTGTTGTGTGTATGTGGTAGAATATTATTAGTATTATTAAATCTTTTGTAGATATGTTTGCATAAGACCAACCCTTTACCTGAACCTAGCAACTAACATAAATGTAAATTCAGTGACGTCAATAAACTCACTCGGTAATAAACTTTATCGTACCTACATAAGTGTTACTAAATGAATAATGATTTTTGACTTTGGGCTAAGCTTTGCTAAAGCCCGGCCCACATTGGCGGCACGGCACGGCAGGCATCTCTACATGTAAGCGCACACTGGCGGTGACTATGCCGTGACATCCTTAGGTATGCCGCGCCGGCCTTAAGCATACCGAAGCGTCTAAGGTACTTCGGGTACGGGCGGGCGCTGTCTTGCCGCGGTATCCCGAAGACTGCCAAAGCAATCCGAGGTATGCCGAAGCGTTCTGAACGCTGCCGACATGGTATGCCTAAGCATTATTCTATTCATATCGCGGTATTGTTTTTGTACTTACGACTGTTAACATTTAAATTTCAACTTTATTTCCATAGATTAGGTTATATTTTTATTCGTTGGCTAAAAATACCTTGCCATGCCGTGCCGCCAATGGGCGCCGGGCCTAAGACAACTTGGCCTCTCGTAGCTTGAAGCTTCAAACTTCAGAATTACGGAAACCGGCGCTTCAAAAAATTGAATTTTATGTTCAAGTTCGTGCTTATTTCATTCTAGATTTACGCCGCGGCTTAGGTCGAGAGCAGTTTTTTTTGGCTTGCGTTCTACTTTAAGTGACAATGCAGTCGACGATGGAGCACGCTTGCCTAGAAGATACCTATTCACTCGCGACTTGAAGACACCCAGATTGTACTCCTCGGGCAACACAGACTTAGGTAGCGAATTCCACTCCTTAGCGGTACGCATTATAAAAGTGGAAGCAAAGCGCTTCGTGCGTAAATGTGGTATATCCACCATGTAACAGTGGTGCTGGTATAATTGTCTGGACGTCCGATGGTAGAATGGGAAAGGAGGATATTCTTTTTCCCGATAAAATTCTATTGGTACCCCTACCAACATGTATGCGAAATTTCACGATGGTTGGTCGAGTAGTAAACAAGTGAGAAATGGCAATGAATTGCCGTAAATCTTAGAGTTCGAAAAACAATATATGCAAAGGTCACTTGATACCACGGGACCTTGAGGTCTAAGGTCAAAGGTCACAGTCATTTCAGGGGTTATCGACTATGCTGGGTCGAATGGCGTTGACCATAAGTCTCTAGCTCTTACGGTTCTTAATTTGAAAGTTGTATAACAGACAGACGGACGGACGGACAAAGCTGTTGTATAAGAGTTTTTTCGAACTCTAAAATGTAACAAAGAAACAAATAAAGAAACTCACATTTATAAAATGAAGTTAGTGTGGAGGCATATGATGTAGCCTCAATTCATATTACTTAGTCACATAGTAACCCTGAGAATTATAAATAGGCATAATGTACAACTCACTGGTCAGTGGTCACGCAAATTGGCATTCATATCAAGAGATGATTGTGAGGTGCTGGCTTTGATTGTCAAGTTGAGTAAAGTGTGATTTATAATAATAATAATAGTTTATTGACTCGAGAAGGTACATACAAAAGAATAACACATGAGTTATAACTAATTTAACATGTACAATAATTTTGTTACCCAAAGTAAGATTTAACTTGTGGTATGGGTACCAGGGCTCTCGTAATTAAATACATATATATATTCATATTAATATTATAATTATAATATATATCGTATATATACATATTTAATGATCCTCAGTAGAAGCACGATGTCTGAAAGTGTATTGAATAACAGCTGTAAACCGAAGGTACCTTCATATAAACCAACAAGCTAGGCTTGTTTTACTAAAATACTCAATCCTAACATTAATTAATATAACTGCGAAGGTAACTCTTTCTGTTTGTCTGTTACCTCTTTACGGCTAAACCATTTAACCGATTTGGAGGAAATTTTGTACAAAAATAGTTTAAATCTTGGGAAAGGACATAAGCTACTTTTTTATTAATGTACGAAAAGCTAGTCCTTAATATATAAGAGGTTATTATGTGTAATTTTACTGCACTGCGAAGAGGTTTAACGACTGCCGCCGCGCCGAGTGTTGCGGGTTCGATCCCCAGACGTGACAAAAATGTGTGTGATCCACAAATGGTTGTTTCGAGTCTGGGAGTTCTTTGTGTCCGTTATTTGATTGTTTGTAAAGTCCCCGCGACACATGAATTATTTCTAGGGCGGGAGATGTCCTTAAAAATATATTTAGTGTTAAAATGTGTATCGCGCCTGCTCTAATCTAAAAGGCTCACTACAATAGATATATCATATATCTTTTTAGTAGGATATATACTTACAGCTCTGCCTAACCCTAAAAGAATATATAAAAGTGGATCTATATAATAAAACGTTCATGTTAAGAGGAATTATTGTGTCGGTAATTTTAGACATCCGATATTACAGATCAAAAGTGGTAATTCAAAAGCTTGCTATTGTATTCATATCAAAGTGCTTCATTTCAAAGCCCAATGTTACGATTTTCTGTAAGTATTACAGATTATGGCTATTCATTTCAATTTCTGCGAAACACTTATCTACAGCTTGTAATAGAAAAGTATCGGCTTTAATATAATTATATGCGATATTTAGTTTTTTTTTAATGTGTGTGAATTGATGGCATACGAGCAGATGAGTCGCCTGATGGAAAGTGATTACCACCGCCCATAGACACCCGCAACACCAGAGGAGTCGCAAGTGCGTTGCCAGCCTTGTTGTATATTTAAATGAATAAAAGTTATACCTAATTATAGATTTTGCTACTTTAAGCAGCTAAGCTCCCAAGGCTCGTAGCTTAATATATCCTAAGCCGAACTAATCGTAGTTACTGCGCCACCCCCGTGGGTCGTGTGATGCGTGCGTGATCTTATATAGCCTATAGCCTTCCTCGATAAATAGGCTATCCAATACTAAAATATTTTTTCATTTCGAACTAGGAGTTCCTGAGATTAGCGCGTTCAACCAAACAAACAAACAAACTCTTCAGCTTTATAATATTAGTATAGATGTGAAAGTTTGTGGGGATGGATGGTTGTTTGTTACTTTTTCACGCAAAAACTACTGAACGGATTTTAATAAAACTTTACAGTATTATTGTTTATACATCAGAATAACATAACTATAGGCTTCTAATAAAAAATCTATTTCAAGATAAAACTACTTTAACGTGATCGAAGGCGCGGGCATAATCTATACTAATACTTATTATAAAACTGAAGAGTTTGTTTGTTTGTTTGGTTGAACGTACCAATCTCAGGAAGTACTGCTCCGAATTGAAAAAGTTTATTAGTGTTGGATAGTCTATCTATCGAGGAAGGTTATAGGCTAAAGCTATATAACTTCACGCTACTATCAATAAGAGCGGAGCTTCAATGAAAAATGTTGCAGATACGGGGAACATTCTCTTATGTGAAGCAGACGAAGTTGCGCGGGTCAGCTAACTTAGTATAAATGCATATGTGAGTTTGTTTGTTTATTACGCATTCGCGCCTTAACTACTCGACCGGTCATCATGAAATTTCGCACACACGTTGAAAAGGTTATAGGAATATTTTTCATCCAGACAAAAATAATGTTTTAATTTATTGACAGAATCTAGATTAACGCAATCAAAGCCGCAAGCAAAATCTAGTTACTGTATAAATTACTAGCTTTGCTCGGCGGTTTCACCCGCTTTGCTCCTAAGCCTCGTAGCGTGCTGTTCGATAGCCTATACCCTTCCACAATAAATAGGGTATTAAATGCAAACATTCCTATTTAATCTGAATAGTAGATCAGGTAGATCGAAAGACAATCTTTTCGGGTTTATAATTATACATATATACATACATAGATTCTCGCCTGTTTCCCAGAGGGGTAGGCAGAGACTACGGATTTCCGTTTGCTACGATCCTGCCACACTACTCTCGCTTCCTTCACTTTTATCTCGCCGGTTTAAGGTTTATAATTATACCGATTTAATATTGCATTAAGATCTTGATAGCTTTCATATTAAATAGTATTTTTGGTAATAGGTATCGGCAAAACATCGATAAGGTTTTCAATTAGTTTAAATATAGACTACACCTTTAAATCGATTGAAAACATGGTCTTGCCATTTTGCAAATATACCTATAATGAAAAAGATATTTCATTAAATTTATGTAATGGTTTCTATAAAAAACAATAATCAAACCGTGAACTTATTGACTGCTTACCGACAGGCGCAGTGTGGTCATTTTGACAAGCAAGGTTTAAAAAAGGAAATATTGCGTTTATCTGCTTACAAATTCCCTGTAGCGTGCTAGGAATTTGTAAGAGTCGGGCAATGTATCTTCGTGTTGTTAATATAGCCTATTGCCGTCTATTAAGAGGGCAGTAGAGCCTTATTATTTATTATAACTTATAATCATATTTGGCAACATGTTAGTGTAATAGGCCTCTGCCTAGCACTACTAGTATATAAAGCCAGGATACTAAGTATGTTTTTTAAAGATAGCTCAGTAGGGAGACCAACAGACTGCAATGCAGAGGGTCTCGAGTTCGAACCCACTTCGCGCACCTCTGACTTTCGGCAGTTATATGACTTTTCGAAATTATGTGCGTATTGATTGACAATTATCGCCTGCTCCGTGCCTCGGAGAGCACGTTAAGGCGTCGGTCCCGGCTGCCATGAACATCTATGGCAGTCGTTATTGCGAAAGTCAGTACCCTCTAATATCCTGACACTGGTCTAGCCTTAGGGTATCGTTAGCCTTCGGGTTGCCGA
Organism: Catocala fraxini; assembly: GCA_930367265.1. Classification (NCBI taxonomy): domain Eukaryota; kingdom Metazoa; phylum Arthropoda; class Insecta; order Lepidoptera; family Erebidae; genus Catocala; species Catocala fraxini. The sequence goes on along the minus strand of OV884040.1, from coordinate 9,311,861 downwards.
GGTCAGGTGAAAAACTGATACCCAGTCAAATCCGGTTAGACTCGAAAAGCCGACCCCAAGTGGCTTGGGAATAATAAAGGCTAAGGGAGAAGACTATCTTATCTTATCTTGTTACGGGGGCCAGTCAGTGTAGACCAGCGACACTTCGACCCAGTGGGATCTTTTGTGTCGGCCCCGAGATCTATACCTTAGAGACCCCGAGACCCGAGATCTCCCTATGAATGTACTGCATCAATCGCAGCGTACACTTCAGAGGGAGAAGCCTGAAGTCTTCAGAGCTCGGATACGCCAACCCCATTAGACCCATCCTTAGTCCAGCCAACGCGTCACATTCACACAGTAGGTGTAATATGGACTCGTCCCGCTCACCACAGGCTCTGCTGATCAAATTGTAAGTATGTTTTTAAAGCTTAGCCCAAGCGTGTTAAGCAGTGTTAAGTATTTAATTGATTAAATACTACCCTAATAGTTCACCACACTATTTGTTATAGAGCAGCCATGTTGTTATAATTCGCCTTGAAGATTATCCATAAAATAGAATAAATGTATTTATAACTAGCTCTGGCACGCGGCTTCGCTCGCGTAAAAGAAGTTTAAGTTCGGCTAGGTTATGTTATTCAAAGTACCTACTATTTTTAGATAAATTATAGCCGATGTTACTTGGTGATATAAATATAGCTATCTATTAGTGAAAGAATTTTAAAATCGGTTTAGTAGTTTTTAGTTCAATACTTACAAATAAACAAACAAAAAATCATCTTTCCTCTTTATGATATTATATTATATAGTATAGATAGTGTAACTAGGCAACGTACGTTATTATAAGTATATTTATTCTACTTTATGAAAATAGAATAGAATAGAACACGTTTCGTTTAGTAGCCTATTCAAACAACTATTTAAAAATATATAGCTCCATTTCTTTCAGTTTAGAAACGATAAAGTAATAAAAATGAGAGCTGTATATTTTTGTCAGATGTTTGAAAACCTAGATATTATTTCTAAAAGTAAATTTTTACATACCTACATGTTCGCTTTTATGCCTTATTATTCCTTACTAATATATATAATAATATATAATTATAATATACTTATATATATAAATGTGAATGTAAGTTTGTATGTTTGTTACGCTTTCACGCCTTAACTACTCGACTGATCATCATGAAAATTCGCATACACGTTGTCAGAACAGAAAATAACATAGAATGCCTTCGTAAAATTACTAGATTTTGCTCCCGGCATCGCTTGCATAAATGTAGGTTATGTTTGATACAGTATTTTTATTCATCCAGAATAAAAATACTGTATCAAACTTAACCTACATTTACGCAAGCGAGGCCGGGAGCAAAATCTCATATTTTTATATTAACTTACTACTAACTCTTTTATGTATTAATTCACATTAATATCATAAAGTTTAAGTGTTTGTATGTTTTACGCGCTAGTTTCAGGAATTACTACATCTATTACAATCAATATTTTTGCGTTAGATAGCTCGTCCGTTGAGACGGATTATAACGTATCTCTAAAATCAAAAGGAGAGCAGCATTTAACGTGGGTGAAACTGCGAGGCACATCTATTGAGATGAAAAGCAATAAAAATAAGTTTTAACAATAACGTCTTTATATAATATGTATAAATATTCACATATTTTACGCAAACTAACGGCTTTCAAAATAATACGTTAATGAAATATGAAACCGGTAAAATACGAATGCTTCAACACTCGTTCCGCATAATTAATTTTGATGTTTTTTCAATATGTTAGCACTGGTATGAATAAAAAACAAAAAGGCCCTAAATATGCATAAATAAACACGTGGACTTCATTTAAATATTAGCATGGAACGCGAGTGACCTTTTTAAAAACCGTAAATTGTCGTTTTATCCAAAAAGGTCGGTAATAGCAACCCTAGACGAACTTTATTGGTTCTTATATTTTATTTATCGACGCTTCTGTTATGTGTCAAGATGTTCAAGAAAACCGGTGAGTGATGAGGCTAAAAGACGATACACATATTATTTATAGCCGGTAAATTATTTTATCGGTTGCGAAACCAAATAGACTTATAAATACAGGTGTCAAACTGTTCTAGAATGTAATTTGTTGTTTTTTTTGCATGTTGTTTTTGTCGTAATGTTATGGTAAAATATTAGATCTATTATACAAACTAACTTTATAAAATATACTAGCTGACCCGCGCAACTTCGTTTGCGTCACATAAGACTACACTTAAATAGAGAGAGGGTTACTCCTAAGATAATCATTTAAATCAAATGATGTAAGAGAAATGTTGGTCCAAATTAAATACTTGTGATGAGTAACGTATTTATTTGGATAAGGCCTAATCTTCTCCCTAGTCTTTATTATACCCAAGTCACTTGGGGTCGGCTTTTCTAGTCTAATCAGATTTGACTGGATATCAGTTTTTACATGGAGCGGCTGCCACCTGACCTCCGCAACCCGAAGGCTAACGATACCCTAAGGCTAGACCAGTGTCAGGATATTATAGGGTAATGACTTCCCAATAACGACTGCCATAGATGTTCATAGCAGCCGGGCCCGACGGCTTAACGTGCTCTGCGAGGCACGGAGCAGGCGATAATTGTTAATAAATACACACATAATTTCGAAAAGTCATATAACTTCCGAAAGTCAGAGGTGCGCGACGTGGGTTCGAACCCGAGACCCTCTGCATTGCAGTCTGTTGGTGTCCCCACTGAGCGATAAGGACTAATAACATATTTATAATACGGAAACAATGCATTATTTTAAAACAAATTTGATTACTTACTAAAAAAAGGTTATAGTGTGTCAACTTTAAAAGATAGACATATGCCATTGCGGACTTTTCTTAGAACTTTTTAAGAAGAACAATGCCGACGTACACGATTTTTGTGTATCTTTAACCGTTTACGCAGTGCACGCTACGGAAGCTCTCATAAGTGATACATTTTGCCCGTTTTGCAACGTTTTTCATGAATGCTCCGCTCCTATTGGCCGTAGCGTGATGTTATAAAGCCTATAGCGTTCGTCGATAAATGGGCTGTCCAACACTGAGGAATTTTCAATTCGAACCAGTAGTTCCTGAGATCAGCGCGGTCAAACTCTTCAGCTTTATAATATTAGTAGGTATAGATTACTGTTATAAATTGATTACGTATCTATAATATTGTACTTATAGATTTATAATATTGTAGGCCATCGAATTTAAGATACCTACAATATGTAATATTATTAATAGATGTGACATTGAAATATATTTATAGTCATGTGTAAGATTATTATTATTATATTATACATGGTTTATGAAGTCATAAACCATGATAATTTTGACTGTACGGTAGGCCCTGTGAATATTCATGGTGGTAATTTTGCCACAAATATGCTAAGTATTATAGGTTTTAACTTTTAACCACGGGACAAAAAATTGTGTTTCACACAGTATTTGACAGTCCAGTCCGGGAGATCGCGATTTATAAAACGCGTGTAGGGCAAGCAAGGCTAACATATAAAAAAAAATGTGTGTCAAACTATTCCCTTATAATTATAACCTTCTACGATAAAATATGAATATAATATTTTACCAGACCTACCTAGGTTTCACAATATAGGTATTATTTCGTCAGTATAAATGCCCTAAATTACCTACTCATTTATTTATTTGCCCTGTACTGCGGGTACAGGCTACTTAAATCCTAAAATAAATATCCACTACGTCTACAGATATTTTATTACTTACTTAAATATAATATTTCTAAAATAATTCGCGCAATCCTATAAAATATTCCGAAACATAGAAGAAAGTTCACGAAAAGCTACACAGATAAATAAGTATGTACACAATAGTACCGTTTTTAATTATAAAACTTAAGTCAATAAGGTACTTACAGATATATTTATAGTAGCACAATTGACACGAGCCAAGGCAAACCACACAAATAATCCACACAACTTAAATTAAAATACTCTGCACCTGAATTCGAACGATAACAAAAATGTTTAATCTCAATTTTATTCAATCACATCCACACTGCGAACTAAATTGTCCAGATTCACGCCGAAATAGCACAACGAAAATATTTTGTATCTGTTTTGAATTTAAATGAAATTCGAACACCGCGTTCGAATTTCGTAAATCGCGAGTTCGGAAACACGCTACGGTGCACGCGTGCGGCTCGGCGCACAGACGGTTTTGGACTGTCCGGCTTTCAATTGCGGCCTGTTCAACTGAGTCATTACAGGATGAGGAGCTGTGAGGATTGAATGAGACAGCTATTATTTTAATAGATTTGTGGTCCAGCTGAGTATGTAACAGGCTTTATTTTGACTTTGTAGAAACCTGTCTTATACGCGTTTGGTATTCAACTTATTTGCATAGCTTGTACGTTATTAATTTGCCATGCGTATTCCAAGAATTTATCGAATGAATTCTGTTCTAAAGTTACTATGAAGTTGTTTTATTTTTATTTGAAAGAATGTGTGTTTCATTGAGTAGTCTTAAAGGTGTTAGGTGAAGGGCGTGTCAAAAGGACGGAACGTCTAAACTACACGGCTAATGGCCCTTCGAGGTCCGATCGTAAAATTAAAAAGCTATAAGAATGCGAGTATTGCAAGATGGCCGTAAATGGTCAACTGTCAGATTTAATTAAAGTACTTCGTTTTTTAAAGTAGTGGAACGTGATCAAGTGCTCAGTAATGTTGGCGGGATTTTAAACGAATTGAAAAAAAAATCACTTCGTTATCTATCCATTATCAAATAAAATTGGAGCGGCGTTTGAAGGATATTTTAAGTAATGAAATGGAATAACAAAGGTCGTAACGAACATTATAGATAGAAAGATTCCGTGAGAAACCTTTTGAGGGCCCTTAGCGTTTCAATTGTAACTAAGTAATCACTTAATCAGCCTGCAGGTCCTGTTTAAACGGAAAGCAATTTAATTAGTACGTATCTAACGAAGTATTAATTATTAAATAATTATTTGTTTAGCTAGACATTGTATATTTATTGTATACGCTTATATAATAATATCAGCCCTGTGTATGAACTACGTCGCTGTTGGGCATTGTCTCACTTTTCACAGTGATAGAAGGGTTAGTCTACCACGCTGTCCCAGTGCGGGTTGGCAGACTTCACATATCTTTGAGAACATTATGGTGAACTCTCAGATATGCAGGTTCCTCACGATATAATCCTTCACTATTAAAGCAAGCGATAATAAACTAATGAATACGCATACATATAGCTTCAAAAAGTCAGAGATGCATGCCTTGGGATCGAACTCGAGGCCTTTGCGTGGCAGTCCAACGCTCTCCCTTGGCTATCGCTGCTATACTTAAGTATTATAAAGAAACTATTTTACGGATCTTATTGCGGGTCATGCATGAATGCATTAAAGCCATGTATATAATGGCTCCATAAGCTCAATTGCCTTAGTTGACCATAAGTTTGAATGTGCATTCATGCATGACCCGCTACAAAGCCCGCAAGAAATAGTTTCTTTAATTTTATTTCGTGCAGCTCTATTTGATTTGATGTGTGCAGATAAATATAAAACAGTTGCTAACTAAAACTGTGCTTCTAAAAATGTAGTTCAATTTAAAGTTATTGTTTATTTAAATGTGTTATCTGTCAAAAATTAATTTACTTTGGTAGTTTTATGAAGCATGATGTAATTTTAGCGTTACTGACATTTTTATTGCCTTTTACGCTTGAACTAGTGTAGTTATGTCACCAACTGATGGTATGCTGCCGCTTATGAACTAGGTTGTATTATTTGTGAACCTTGGTGGCGCAGCGGTAATCAATTGACTGATGTTCATGAGGTTTCAGATTCGATTTTCAGGTCAGGCAAAATATGTGCAGGTTTTTCTGTCTAGAATATCTTAGTAGTAGAACTGAGTCTAGAATTGTGTCCCATATAAGACGATAGGCTCGGGCCTCTTACCTGGGACCTATAACCATAGTTAGCAGAATGTGGATCTTATACACCTCAGTCTACACTTTCAGGGATACAGACTTGAGACTTTGTTGTATTTATGTACTGAAGCAATAGCATTTGAACATACAGCCATGTTCCTGCCTACCATAAGGAAAGGTGAACACGATCGGCTATGCTGATATCCTTGAGAAGAGATGTAAAGCAACTTGGAGAATTAAATAGACAGGATGGTGGTACACTCAAGTTCGTTAACATGTAGACATAAAAATCATTAAATTATTTCTTTCTCTAATATATATTATGTCGGAGAATAAAACGGCAACTCGCTTTTGACATGATGAAGCAACAAAATATAGGCGTGGTATTATACTTCGTACGTATACTAATGATAGGCAAATACAAGAGAAATAAAACAATAAAGGTTGTCTATGATTATCTCTGATTTGATCCGTAACGCAGCGAGTTCGTCACCCGAATCAACCTGAATCACAGAACACTTATACGCAGAGAGAAGAATGACAACTTCATACAAAATTCGTGAGAAAATTTTTCCTTAGCGTCTTGCGCCATCTGTTTGCAGCCCGCACAAAACTATAGTAAATGTCATGTTGCGCGGTAAATTCAAAATTGGTGGCGTGTAGGTATATATATGGGTATGTAGATATATCTACTTGCTTGTCATTATTAAGGATTCAAAATTGGAAGCACTGTATTTTTCTTTTTCGAAGAGTTCCTTGAAGTTAATGTGTATGCCGATTTAGATTTATGTTATTCTATAGAAACCTGGTTATTAATAAAATCAGCGTTCACATATTCAAAGAAAAGCTTAATCGAAAAACACCGTTTAGAGAGTTCAATAAAATATGAATATAATTATTATTATTATAAAAAGTTTATTTCTAAATAGAGCAATACATAAAATCTTACTATGAATATAGGTACATGTGCATAAATACTATATCCGACTGTTCACATCCTGCTAGCACTTGTCTATTTAAGTTACAACAGGTTTTAAAGTACCTATGTATGTTTTAAGAGATTTCATTTTTTTGTCCGATAAAACAACAATAGCGATGTAAAAATCACTTTCTCACAATTTGAGTCTATATATTATATATCTCAGAAAATAACACTTGATTTCACCAAAACACTACAACGGAGAAACAGGGTGCTTGACTCAACGTTTTTAATGCAGTAGAAATCAAAACTAGTTTATTTATCGAAAATAAACCGAAATTACAAAATAAACGGTGCACAAGCGGTGGCTGACATTTTCTTGTAGTGTTGCCAATAAATGACACGAAATTAATTGTAAATATTTATATATTAAATTATTTTTTTTACACTGCGATTAAGATACTTTCTTTTATTGTTTATTTATCATAAATATAATTCATATTTAATTCCAACATTATATTTGTAAACATTAAAATAAAAACATTTTTAAACTTAAGTGTAATTTTCAGTGGTATCATTACAGCAGGAATGATATCGCTATTCTTGTTTTCCACTATTGTTATCTCTGTCATGTCTAACAGCCCTCCTATTAACATTTCGTAGAACAGAGCTGACCGACCCTGGCCCGAATGTGTCCGCCAAAGAGTAGGTATACGTTAGTATACCTACTCTTACTCGTGCGCGGACACCCAACTAGTTATAGTTGGGTGTCCGCGCACGAGTCTCCGACGCTTATAAAACGTCAATATGACACTGATAGTTATAACTGTCACTCCAACTGACATATTGGCTCTATGGCGACCTCACTCAAGTTTACGCTTGACGTTCCGAAACAAACCAATAGATGGCGCTTTATTCAACTCCAATTACAAAAATAAATTGCAATCCAATTATTATTTTCTTGACGATCCGACATATATATTTTCGAGGCCTGTGTATATCATGTTGACAATCGCGACTGTATTATTCCGTTCAGGGCTACAAAGATTTCTTAGGCAGTCAGTTGTCGAGTTGGAAACCGATTGTGTCTGGCCGTACGGCCGTTACCCCTTAATAGGTAGAAGTTTCCATTAATACTCGTGGTAAAACCAGAAATAAAAGAGAGAGAGAGGGGAGTTTGAGTGAGATAATAATATTTCTAATAGGATAAGCGGTGTGGCATCAAAAGCTTGAAAATGGATGACCTGGGTCGTAATAAAATATTTGCGAAGAGAGGAACCTGCTACGCACTGATTTCCCACTCCAACTATTGAAAGAAATAAAGAAAGAAAATTGATTATTTGACACATACTACAAATACGTAAAAAAAATAGGTATATAAAAATAAAAATAAACTTAAGCGGAATGAAACCAAAATGAAAAATAAACTTATTAAGTGAGTGTCTAATAGTAGTGTCAAATAGAGTTCGGTATTGTCAACCTTTTTCTATTGCAATAAAAAAAGGTTAACAATACTGGACAGGGACAGCCGTCATGGGATCAAGGCGTACTTCAACTTGCAGTTTTCCGCTCCAAATACAAGATATGCGTCGACACGTGTTTTGCCTCAGCGCGGGGCATCTTCAAGACCGTTTGGTGAAGAATGAGCCTTCTAACCTGGATCGCACACCTGAATCACCTGTATTGCACCTGGACAGGTCATTTAAGATAAACCTCTGACCTTAAAATTTATTATCACTGTATATTATAAAACTAAAGCCTCGTCTGTATGCAATAAACTCAAAAACTATTAAACGGATTTTCATGCGGTTTTTGCCAATAGACAGAGTGATTAATGAGGAAGGTTTAGGTGTAATTTGTTAAAGTTTTGTACTACCCGTGCGACGCCGGGGCGGGTCGCTCGTATTACATATAGAATATGTGACTTTACCACAACATGTTAATCAAACAAATTGCTAAATGACAAAACTAATTAATTACCTATTAGTATCATGTGTAGTGGTCGTGTAGGAATTTTTATAGAATACCTCGTTGTATCAGTAGTTTACGCTTGCGTAAACAATTACTGCTGGTTTTCATAGTGCCGCGTTTGATATTCGGGTCGGTTCTCGATAGCAATACGGAGACTGAAACCAGGAATTGTACCCAGAATCTCTTACATAGTATTTGCATTTACTACTGCTGCGTGACCGAGGCAATCGTTCAGCCTATATTGTGCCGTGTGTGTGTGTTAATACTATATCCCAGCCCACGCTGAGAAGATACTCTTAACGTATGCCCTAAATGATATAAAAAAATGTGAATGTGAGTTTCTATGTTTGTTACTATTTCACGTCATTGTCAGTCCCTAACTAGTATAAAATAAAGAAACTCACATTCGAATTTTTTAATATTATTTTCTAGCCCGATCATCATAATACTTCGCTATGTTGTCAAGGGTATCCAGACCCGAGAAAAACCGCGAGTAAAAGCTAATATGATATATACAAGTTATATATAGATATACGCTTATTAAGTAGTTAGACACATTATGTACATCATTTAACAAATTAGATAACAATTGTATGTAAATACAATAAAGGTATTTTTTATATCTATATAAGATAACTGGGTAAATATATTTTTTATAAGTCAAGTTATATAAGGCATTAGGATTAATTCCTGTGACGTAGGGTACTCTACAAACATTGAGACAATTGATATTTAAAACTAAAATAAAAATTTAAAACTCCCAGAGTCGCAACAACTATTTATGAAACACTAATTTTTGCCGACGCGGCGGCTGTGGCGAGGCTTCAACTTAACCATTACACCATCCATGCAGTCTAAAATGTTTATAATCAGTCGAATATTAGAGGATAAATGTTGCCTTGTCGCGTCACCGTCGCGCGTCGTCATGTCATGCTGCGTGAGTTCCGAACAAGGCGCGCCAACGTATTTATGCCGCCAGTTATTTATCGTTCGGAAACGAGAATTGTCTTTTGTCGCTACGGCTCATTGTCGCCCTAATCAAATGTTGTTGATACTTGCCTAACTAGATGTGTTATAACCACAATAATCTTAATTATACGGATGCGGTAGGATTTAGTAAATTGTTCTAGGTTCTGATTACAAGAATCTGTGGTATCTAAATATGGTTGAAACGTCGGGCATTCAATAGGAATTTATTACCTTTTAAATACTTTATCGCGAGTAAGACCTCGTTACTTAGCATTATTAGAGATGGGTGTTCCGAGATTCGGTAGTCTTAATCCGATACTTAATGTTTTTAAGTACCTCGAGATACCTACATGGATTATTACTTTTTAAGGACATGTAATAAACAATAGGATATTAAGAAGAATTACCTACCGCTAATGTTATATACAAATAAGTGTATTGAGTCGGGATGTTTTTATTTCTGACTAGCTGACCCGCGCAACTTCGTTTCCTTCACATATGAGAATTTTCTCCGTTTTTGCAACGTTATAATTGATGCTTCGCAAGGCTAATAAAGGCTACAGCCTTCCTTAGCCTTCCTCCTTAAATGGGCTATCCAACACCAAAATATTTTTCAATTCGAACCAGTAGTTTCTGATATTAGCGCGTTCAACCAAACAAACTCTTCAGCTTTATTATATTAGAATATGATTTTTTATGTGTGTATTGAATCCACAAGGTTCATAGTGCGGCAGACATTTAATACTAAAATACACATCCTATAGCTTTTAAGACTTATTTTTCTCTCAGAAAATTCTTAGTAGTAGTAACGGTTATCCGTATGAATACCCATGCGCTATTTTACACTTTCATCAACATTGACGTGAAAATACTTCTTCATATTGAATATTATAGAAGTTCTAACAATATCTCTTGGCGATATAAGATACTAGCTTTTGCGCGCGGCTCCACTCGTGTGGTACCTACATCAACAAAGAGTAGCCTATGTCCTTTCTCAATTTTTAAACTACCTCTGTATCAAATTTCATCCATGCCGGTTGAGTGGTTTAGCCGTGAATAGGTTGTTACCTATTCACGGCTAAACCACTCTACCGGCTTTAGTTTAAAAACTGAGAAAGATTTTACACGGAGTAATTGTAAACACATTCATTGTTATGGTAAATGTATATTTTATATTTGTATTAAACAAAAAGTGTTGATTTTATTCACTTAACTGTGACCGCCTGTTTTGGCACATTTTGGTCCCGCGTAATAGCGAGCGAGCAATTGCCAACTATCGGAGACAGTGTTGTACATACTCTGCGTATTCCTTGATAGGAGAACCAATAGCAGATTATATGACCCGGTAATCGGAATACATAGCAGTCTCATTCATTAGTGTTGCGCCACCGAGACATATGAGTATGACTTTTTGTAGCTCTGACCATTGGTAAGTGTATTCCGTTGTTACTACACCTTAAAATTCAAATTCAAATTCTTTATATCACCAAAAATGAACCTTAGAATACAAATATAAAGAATATGCATGTACATTAAAACCCTTAAAACTAAGATGATTTCTTTAGAATTGCGTTTGTATATTTATTTAGATCAGGTTTTTTTTAACAATAAAGTTCGGTACTTTCTGAACTAGTTCAAACTGTATCTCAGAAAATGTCATGGTCAGGGTCAGGTGCTTACATCATTTCCGCACATAGTCACCCTAATCAGACGTTGTTTCTCGTACAAGTACATGCGGTATACTCGAAATTACAATATTGTGTATCGATGAGATTACTCAAGTCCCTCACGGTGTTGTGTGAAATTATTCAGGTGTTTCATTAAGTATACAGCAGCGTGATTAGAATGTACACTTGTGTGGGTGCGAACTGTTGTATTAGCTTGTTAATAATGTCGGAATATGTTATCCTTGCTAATATTATATATGGGTAAGTGTGTTTGTTAGTTTGGATGGTAGTTTCATGGAGCGAAGAGACTTGCTTTTTGTATACAGATAGCTTATATTATTTCATCCCGAAATATGTAAGCTAATACCGCAGGTATAAGCTGGTTAGTTATATATATTGTTATATGGTTGATTTCATTTTGATGCTTTCAGGGTAAGTATTGATGTAGGATCTTTCTGTGAGTTCTTCTTTCGGTCACATTTTTTTTGCTGGTAATGATAATTTCCTGAAAGAAAACCCAATTGTATCTATATTTTTGGACTGTGGACGATAAACCTGGCACTTTACGATCAGTAAGTGTGCATGGCTTTACCATAGCTTATCTATTACGGTACTGAGCCGCTAGTACAACTTGCCTTTTTTAAAATGCTTTTCAGCATTTTGGAGCAGGAGTTTATCCCGCTCCATTATCAAGTGTCTATTAACATCCACCTACTTTGGATATATTTAATACTATCTGAGATATATAGTTATGCATGTGTGACTAACTGCATCGGTATCACAGAGGTAGTAAATGTGATTGCCGTGTCGGTTTGCCGTCCCATCTGACGATGATAAACTATGAGAGCAAATAGAGTTACTTGTTTGCGTAGACACTTATGCACTATAATATCACCTGCCGTCAAAGTAGAGACCTTAACATCGCCTCGGCTGCTACGAGGACGGTGTGGAGGCCACTGTTCTTAGACCACACGACTGCTTACCATCAGGCGGAGTGTGGGCATTGTGAAGAACAAAATAAAATATTTAAAAAAAAACCTGCGCAGGGACTCCTGAAACATTGGCCGCCATGACCAAAATTTGTTCAATAGGACCTTGTAATACATTGATATACACCTTCATACGTGTGAAAGCGTCTGCGAATCCGTTAAAATACGATGTTTATAATCCATCGATCGCAACGAAAATACCTATAATTATTATGCACCAGCTAAGTGGTAGCCATGTTTCCATAATGTAAATGGCGGGCTTTTTTCCAATGCGCGGTTTTCTTAGTTATTTTTTTATTATCGAACATTGTGTGGTGAATGGAGGTTTAATTAGCCTAATGTTTTTTTTTCTAGGTAATCCTTGAAAGCATTTAGGCGGTTCAGGTTTATTGGGGTCGCTTTATGCGTCGATTTTGCTGTTATACCTAGGGTATGACGATGACATTTGCCTGTTATTCAAGAAAATAGGTACATTTTAATAAAATTAATTATCTTTATTTTAAGTTTAGGTAGGAAATAACACATGTTTAATTATGCAAATATTCTTGCTAAAGAAACTTGCCCTCTTATCCATGCTATTATTCTAATTCTTGTAAGAATTGAGATTTTTACGACAAAACGACTAAAACTGATTATTATGAAATTTTTGACTGTTATTTCTTATATTATAAATATGAAAGGTTAGAAAGACGTTTGGATGTTTGTTTGTCAATCACGAGTAAACAGTTAATACAATTTTCATAAAGCTTGGTAGACAGATAGAGTATATACCCAGAATAACAAATAAGCTGAATAACTATTTTCCAAGTATCGCGGGTAAAAATATAGCTTAGAGCTTAGAAATAAGGCGACGCCGAAATATTCAAGTTATTGATAGCTAGTGAATTTGAACATTTCGTTTTTGCATTTTACAAAGAGAACAAATACAACGTCTCTCCTTTTACTTCCGATTGTGAGATTACGGAACAGTGATAGCTGTATGATCCAAACCAAAGCTTCTGAAACGTCAAAACTCTTTTCCATTCCCATTTATCCAACGAAATACACAAAAGAAAAAGACATAAATGGTTGCTCTACCTACCGTAGTACCTGCAGTATTTCTCAAAAATAAAAGGTAAAAGCGTAGACTCCACGATCACAGTCCAGTAACACCGTCGACCGTGGCCAATTAAAAATCGGTCAATTTTCACGAACCAGTTTTGTTGGACTGTTCCTTTTCATCGGCCGGTGGTCGAGCACAACGGACAACACAAATAAAAAGTCTAGAACATCCTGTAAAAGGCTAAGTATTTAGGACGAGTCCCCACGGTTCTTTTTGAGGGAGACACGGCTCATTTGGTATTCAGGTGAACAGTCTAGGTCTTTAGAGTATTGCTTTAGTCATGGTCTATTTGCTGAAGCTTTTGGTAGCGTTGATTAAAATGGGTTTTGACTATTGTTGCAAATTAGGACGCGGGTTTGTTTGTATTTTCTCCGGATTGGAAAGTCAACAGAGTATTTAGAATGTAGATAGTTTCGAAAGTAAAGTCTACGATTAATAATGTTAATAGGCAGGTAAGGCTGCGGTAGACGATAAGTATATGAGATGGATTGTATGGGTAGAAGCGCTATGCGTTATCCCGATTATTGCGGTTTCGATTGGCAAACAGGAATAGTGGTATGATACATGAATATTTGTACACATTATATAGGCGTAATGCGCCCATTATAAAAATAATAAAAAAACAAACAATTTGTCCTAAGTATACGTTGAAGTTTATTTGTAAAAAGTTATTTACTAGAAGAATTTTTAAATCTATGCTACTAATATATTGGCGATAGTTCATCCCAATCAGGGATATTTTAAAAGCTGACAAATACTTTAAAGGTGGGAACGACAAGGGATTCAATTTTAGCGTAAAGGTCACATATATAAGTAATACCTACTAAATGATTAAGATAGACTTCATATGAGGTGAAAACTGCTTGACTTTTGAACATCAATCTATATACAACACATTAAAACCCAAAGACATTCGTGAGGTCTCATTACTTAACAGAACATAAATATATTATAAATAATTATTATATCATTAACAGATGTAAGCGTGGCTTTTAAGGTCACTGAGTGTCGGATTAAAATGTGAAAGAAAACCTGTAATTGCTTCATCAACTTACAAATAGTGAACAGCATAAAATATTAATTTGTAGACGAATTATGTTGTATTAGTAATGTCGCTGTAGTTGCGAACTAATACCACATACATATATAGGGCTGTCAAGAATAAAATATTATCTTTTGACCGGGGCTTCACTCGCTTGAACACTACTTTTTTTGGATGTAAGAGTAACAAACAAACAAACTCACATTCGCTTTTATAATATTAATAATAAAGTTAGGATGTAGTCCCGTAAGGCAGTAGCGTTTGCATCTATATCGATTTTTATTACATTTTTATTTAAAAAGACTTGCAACTCCTGCATTATGAATAATTACATAATATAGCCTGGCTCGGAACAGCTATTTGTGAATCACGCAAATTTTTATCACGTGTGAGGATCTAACCCACAACTCTCGGCCTAGTGACAGTGGTGGAGCGACCACTTAAACTGCTACAATTTTCGAGGATTCAATATCAAGCAGTAGATTTATATGGTCACTTCTTCGATAAGCTGAACATAATATCTGTTTTCCCAGAACACGAAACATGTGAAAAAGATATAAACCTCGCATTGCCTTACGAGAAAGTTACACATTGAAATAAAACTACTATATACAGTTTTTGATGTGGTTTACTCGGCTTAGAACTTTTTATATTTACAATACCCTCACCGTTTTGGATACGTTTCAACAGTCACGGTCGCGTGGAGCCGTCATGGCAAATGTAAATATAAAAAGTTGTAACCGTGCACTGCTATAAGAACTGTAAAACACGGTTTAATATCAATGATTCAGAAATCGTTTTGAATGTTTGTTACGTATCTTGCAATAAAGGGCCACTTTATAATAGAAATATGACACTTACAGATATATGCCTTTTGGCTTATGGTATCTACATAAAAAATGCATTCCTTTAGTACTTTACAGATAGGTGGGCAGCCGAGATATATTAGTCGAAGTTTCGCTTGTCTGTTTTGTAGTTTGTTTTTTAAAAAGACATCTCCTGCCTTAGGAATAATTCCTGTGTCACTTTGCAAATATTCAAACAACGGACACAAAGAATACCCAGACTCGGAACAACCATTTGAGGATCTCACAAAGCTTTATTCCCGTGTGCGATTCGAACCCAAAACACTAGGCGCAATGGCAGTGGCAAGGCAATAATTTAAACCATTATGCTATCCGTGTCATTAACTTGAGACCGGCGGTGCACTATTTAAATCCAGCTCCATAGTTGTCAAAATATTTGGTGTCATACAATTCAATAAATATGTTTTTAGGAAGAAACTTTTACTACAACAGACAATAGAACAAACAAAAACAAGAAATAGTAAACAACTTTAGGACTTATCAAGAAACCTAAAATTAAAGAAATGGGCTTAAAATGCGAAGATAGCTTAGCCACTTAACGTATTTAAAATACACCTTAAAATTGTATAAAGTAAATAAAAAATATGCTAGAAAACTAGTATTCGAGACATAATGTTATCACAATTATTATCAATTTAGTTTAGTAACTGAGGATCGACTTGTCTAAAATTTCGGATCACTGACAACCCTACACAAAAAATATATTATTTATGGTAATATTGCTCGGTTAAGTAGATACGTTGATATTACCGAGCAATATTGGAAATAATGTATTAATTTGGACGAAAATATAAAAGGGTTTTGCTATGAATAGAACTCGCCCAGGTGTGTAGGAGATTAAGGGTCAATAATTCTACGATTGTCCTGTTTGACTTACCGAAAGGGACACCGGGCGGTCAAAAATCTATGAGTGCTTATTTGGTGGCCTTGAGGATGTTTAAGTTACAGGTATAACACATGTTAATGTGTAAGGATAAGTAAGTTTCTTATACTTAAATATCATATGTGTGTTATTGTATAATTACCTCGGTAACAAGTAACCCATTTAACAAGTTGATTTTGGCTATCATATTCATCTGTGATAATATCGAGATACAGCCACCCAAAAAAACCTGACGATGAATCTAAATATTCATCGTGAGCATTTCTTAGGCATGAGGATGTGAGATTACGGTTTCTCTCTAAAAAATCTGGTATTTATCTGGTTAGACTATAATCCGACATTTAAACAGTGACGAGTAGATTGTACAATCCTTTTATAATACAAGAATTTATTTGAACACTTATCTCTTTAAGACTTGAATATTTATTTCTGTACATGCATTACAATATTTAAAAATGTTTAATACTAAGATTTTTTTTTTGGGATATACTCACTACATTATTTATATGTATTTTAGCATTTTGCAATGTAATCTCTTTGCTATTTCTGTTCGGATTATTTTTGATTACATTTTCGGGACAGATAAAACTCAAGAAAGCAACGGCGCCCGCGTGTCTAGAATGAAGTGTGCACTAGAGAACATCAGTGTGTATTAAATTCATATTTATAGTCACTGAGACAGTAGCGTCTAATGGCACTATGATAACAGTGACCACACTATCAATGCGTCGAATATTCCAGACTTTTCAGATCACATTTGCTGTATTATTTATGTGATTAATGTTTCAATGTATAAAAGATTACGGGTGGATTGGTGTAATAAAGAAAGGTTCAAGAATAAAGCAAGAGCGTTTAGAATAAAGTGTAAACTTAGGTTGTATCTATATCTACCTACTATACCTAAAGTACTTTAGGGATTAATGATGTTAATCCTTTGCTAAACTATCTGCATTTGCCTTATCTTATCTATTCTCTAACTTAACAGTGAAATCGTTAACGCTTTAGTTATGTTAAAAGATTACTCTGCGCCATTGAATCGCCTGTACACTCAGATAAATATTGAAACAAAATGATATAAACTGAATACTTACACTATCAAAATCGAATTCATAACACTTTATGCAATAGACATTACGCGCACGGTGGTTAAGCGCCAATATACCCAAAAATATTGTTATTATATCAATCGAAGACTACAAGAGGTTGACAATGACAATTTTCTTTCCATTTAAGCTATTAACATAAATGTCTCTTCTTTATTCCCTAGCTCGTTGTCTCCCCCAATAAGACAAAAGAGGGTGGCGGGTAATGAATGAAGTGTTTCTGTAATGTTCGCTTCGGGAATTTCTATTGGGAATATGGGACAGCTGGCTAAGATAAACTGATGAAATGAGACCGGGACAGCTTTACGAAGCTATTTTACCAATTTATGCTTTTATAAAGGTAACTTAATGTTGGAGACAGCAGGTTTTATTGGATTCCCGGATCTGAATAAATAATTCGCGTCACCTGGCCCGCGGGCCGCACTGAGTGAAATAGTTATTGTCAGGCATTATGGACGAAAGTCTTCGTTTTAATGTAACAACTTGTGTAATAGAAAAAAGTTTTATCATAAAACCAAGGTTCTAGTGCTGCGGCGGAATTTTATTGAACTGACTATTGGTCGATAATATCGTGTTGGACCAGACGGAGGGTGCTCGGAACAGAATGGTTGCGTATTATTAAACAGTTAATTTATAATATTAACACAAACAATTTGACTGTACAGAGGGTTTTGAATTCTCCCGGTCGAGACAGACAAATCTTGTCAAAGTTCATTGCTGTTTCAAGTCAGAGTATTATTTTTATCCTTTATGTGCTCGAGCAACGTAAGTATGTAGCTAGCTATATTATTTTATTTAAAATAAACGATAGTTACAGATTTGCAAAAGGCGATCGTGTTGATGGAATCTTTTTTATACTTAAATATTTCTATATTTTCACACCCTATCGCACCGTAAACGACCTAATTGAGATGTACTCTAATACATAGTTCATATTAACTCAAACATTTCTAATATTACTAGCAATTCAGATTACGGATTCCTAGTATCCTAGTTAAAACATTCACCTATAAAAGTTCAGTTAATAAACTTCTATAACAGTTTAAATCGAATCGATGTAAGGGCGGCTTATGACTCGGTCTTTGTCGATCGATGACATCGACACCGCGTTGCACAGATACGATTTAGATCGAACCAGCGTCAAAAAACAGTAGCTAACGATGCCCGCAAGAGATAAAGATCGATGATGTTAAATCATCTTTATATTATTATCGGTACATCAATAGTCGATCGTCCGGTGGCCTCGAAAGTGATTTAGAATTTGATTATGTAATCTTAATCGGTTCATGTCGAATAGCGTCAATTCAAAGTCAAATAATCTATTTCAAAAATCGACTTGTTGTAGTACAAATTTAAATGAAACTAAAACTAGGCATGGTATGTAATTTTTCAATAGAAACTTACTCTGTTGTCCGAAAGCTTTTTCAATTTCACGTCGTCGCCATTTTGTTGCAAGCTGTCAAATGTGACAAGTCTGTACCCCGTTATTGGTATCGCAACTAGACTCCGGAAACTATGTATGTATACAGCCAGTTTACCAAACTCGTTGACCTGCATGCCGGGAGTGTACGTTCGAGAATAGAGAGAAATTTCGTTAAATGATTCTGATAGTTGGCATTCTTATAACTTATTTAAATCCCTTTATATTATAATATATGGATATTGCGAACATAATTGCGTTGTAAATAAGAATTTGTGTTAGAAAAGAACCAAATAAAAAAATATAGGCTTTTAAACATTTTTAGTGGTGAAGAATTTTAATTTTGTTCATCGGTAAAGAAATGTATTCAAACTTATTAACCATCTCTTCGAAAGTCTTTATTACCGTAGAAGCTATTTATATAATGTTTATATTTTCTATTCTAATAAAATACATTTACTTTAACACAATTTGTAAAGTAAATGTATTCGGCTAGCTGGTTTCAAAATAAATATATGTATGTAGTATTTTCTGACATTTATGTATATTGGTTTTCCCGCGTTCATGAATGCTAAAATGTGTTCGAAACGCCTATCCGGAAATGTAATGTAAAATCAACCGCTATATGTAAATCAGGAAAATACTTTTGCTAATGTTTTGTTCCTTTTATTTTGTTCAAGGAAAGACGATGAATGGCGCAAAGCAGAAAATGCAATGTTTTAAGTGCAAAGTTGGGAGTTTGTTACCAAAAATTTTATCCACAAGGCCCGTGGCTTTTTGTGTAGGTATACATCAATGCGAATTTAGTCTGTTAATATGAAACCTTTCACTATAATTATGGTTTAAATGTCATCACTGAAAACCGTCACATATAATTTGCTACATGGCCAGACTGTTTTAGGCACATCGCCGCTTCCAATTTAAATGCAATGAATTGATAAAGAGTACCTATAATTATCGACATGGCCAGGAAACTACCATATTAATAAAAATGCGATTCAATTAATTTTTTTTTATAACGCTTCATGTCTTTCCTGTTTCTATTATTGGAAACGGACAGAGGTATTTTAGAATGATCTAGCTAGTCTAGTTGTTTGTCGATAAGGTAAAAGGTACTAAGTAAGTTTTTGGGAACTTACTTACATACATAGTTTGCCGCCTCTATTCTTGAAGAGGTCTAGAGAGGTATAAAACATATATTTCGCCAGCTATGGTTATAGACCTGCCGGTAGCAGCAATAGGTTCACCGCTTATTCTAGTCTGGAACTGTGCTAAGTCCTAGACTCCTAGAATGAATTTTTTGACAGAACATCCATGTAACATATTCCTCGACCCGTAAATCGGTATACTACGAGGGTGCGTTTTTAAGTTCGCGGAATGGAATAGAAGGGGATGAAATAATATTACAAAATTATTTTTCCTTTTCAATATATTCACCTGAAACCCTAATACATTTCTCAGATCTATGAATTAACTTATGAATACCTTCATAAAAAAATGTTTTGTCTTTCTCTGAAAAATACGCCGAAACTGCATCCTTCACTTCTTCATCGGTTGAAAATTTCTTTCCTCGAAGCTCTTTTTTCAGATTTGGAAAGAGATAATAGTCGCTGGGAGCCAAGTCTGGGCTATAAGGTGGGTGATCAATGATATCGAAGCCCACCTTGTGCAAAGCAGCCAACGCAACTCGACTCTTGTGAACAGGAGCATTGTCGTGCAAGAGCAGGACACCTTTGGTCAATTTTCCTCTTCTTTTTTCTCTGATTGCCTCTTTTAACTGCTCTAAAATTGAAGCGTAGTGTTCTCCGGTTATGGAAACACCTTTTTCTTTGTAATCAACCAACAAAATTCCTTATGTGTCCCAAAAAACTGTCGCCATGAGCTTTCCCGCCGATTGCGACACCTTGAATTTCTTAGGAGGTGGTGTACCCTTTTTATGCCACTGCATGGAATCTTGTTTAGACTCAGGTTCATAGTGATGAACCCAAGTTTCATCCCCAGTAACAATTCGCTCCAAAAAACCATCCTTGTCTTCATTACACTGGCTCAAAAACGCACGCGAACACTCGACGCGCTTCTGTTTTTGAGGCGGTGTGAGCATTCTAGGCACCCATCTTGCACTGACTTTTGTCATGCCGAGATGATCATGGAGAACCTTGAAAATGGTCGTTTCAGATACACCAACCATCTCTGCGATTTGTTTTTTCTTCAAACGTGCATCCTCCAATATTAATTTTTCGATTTTTTCGATAAGATCTGGAGTGGTGACCTCAACAGACCGCCCAGGCCGGGAATCGTCTTCAATTGATTCCCTGCCTTGCTTAAAGAGGTTGTGCCACTTGTATACCATGGTTTTTCCTGGACAAGAGTCCCCGTATACAGATGACATCTCTTCCAAAATGGTTTGAACATTTTTTCCTTGCTTGGTAAGGAACTTTATAACGGCGCGGAACTCGATTTTCTCCATACTTCACAATTTCTTCCAGATTGAGTTGCTTGAGGGACGATAGTTCAAAGACTAATGACCTCATTATGATAATACTCGGTATATATACTAATTATTAGTTGCTAAACACGTTAGTGACTAAACAAGCACCCCCACCACCTTCCATACCCTCCATTCCGCGAACTTAAAAACGCACCCTCGTATATACTATCGGTTTTAATAAGACACTGAAAGAGTTTTTGGCGTCGTGAGCGTTAGGATAGAAGACTTCTGGACGCCATATATCAGATCGGTGTTACCAAAAGTAGATATCAGGGCTATGGCTAACAGAGTTTATAAATAAATGCTAGTAGAAGAGTTACTCCGAAGAAAAAATCGTGACATAGTGTGACAGGATAATCCACTACTTCAATTCTGTAGGTAGTAAGTAGATTCTGTATTTCCTAGTTAGCGAACTAAGGATGACCACTTAGTAAAAAACTGCCACAACCTAATCTTCACTACCATAAGAAGGTTATCTTAAGATTTCCCTATGTATTCATACAAAGGCTTCGAATATTGCAAGCTTCTGGAATCGAAATTTGCTTTTATATACATAGGCTACTATTAGCATAATATAGAAATTATATCTTAGCAACAGCTATCTCTTACTTTGAACCATGAGAGTACTCAATAAATTTGCTAAACCTAAATTGTATTTATTCATCTCTGCCCTGTCTTGGGCTAAAAACCTCCCTACCTCGTCCCATGGGCGTCGTACAAGACGATTTAGGGATTATCCAAGGTGAGGGGAGATCACGACGGGTACTTTTTCAGCTTATTACGATTACTAATCCTCCTGACGAGCGTAATGATAATGGTGTATTCGAAGTTGGAGGGTGCCATGATTAGGCATTAATGTAATCTTTACTACCCGATCCTGCCATACCTGTTTAATTATGTAAAGGTATACGAGCTGATACCAATGTGGAAAAAGCGTTCCCATGGTTTTAGATTGTCATCATATCAATATATAGATTTAGGCCTGTATATTGCTTGAAGAGGTAGAGGTACTAGTATTATATTAACCAGCTATATGTTTAGCCAGATATATATTTAGGAACTCGTTATAAGGTAGCCACAATTATGTACATTTTCAGACTCACGGAGTCCTAAAATGTAGAAATTTCTTAACACAAATTTGTTTTCTTGTCAATCCGGGTATGATAAATTATTGGGCATGTCACCTTACGATCACGCATTATCGCAATATGGGCATGGCATTTATGTAAGGCAGTCGATAAAAGGTAGTACGTATTTGCTGTTTATAAACAATCATTATTATAACTTGCGTAACAGTAGCACATTACATTCATAGATATTTTACTATTACTTATTATTTTAGTATGTGCTACTACTAGGTACGGGCATACTTTCAGAATGGCAAGTGTAAGGCTATCGTACACTTACAAGCACTCTTAATAATAAAGAGATTAGCTTAAAACTCGGGCGTAAGGTAATTTCAACTCTAATACTACATTAATATTATAATTATAAGTCAAAATTTACTTACTTACGCCTCACTGTACATAATGTACAGTTACAGCTGTAGACCCTAATTTGTGATATCATATCATATTTATGTT
Organism: Catocala fraxini; assembly: GCA_930367265.1. Lineage (NCBI taxonomy): Eukaryota > Metazoa > Arthropoda > Insecta > Lepidoptera > Erebidae > Catocala > Catocala fraxini. The sequence goes on along the minus strand of OV884040.1, from coordinate 9,288,934 downwards.
CAGTATTTGTAAAATTTCTAGTTTTATCTCTGTTATACTAAGTATGACATGTGACAATAGTAAGCAGGCAACTACCCAGCTTCAAGGAACTAATATGTAGGTTGGTGTAGTTTTAAATGAAGCGCAAACCGATTTGTTCACGATGTTACGAGGCGTATAGCGGTGGAGATAATTCAATGTCCCATTAGCGACTGATTGCCTGTGTATATGGAGACCCGCATATAAAACAATTAAACGCATCTGATAGCAAGCGCAGACAAACAAAGTTCATTAGTGTTGTGCGATTAATTATCGGTTATATTCGAATCTTTCGAATGTCTATGTCATTCGAATAAAAATATTGCATTAATCGTTCGTTGATTAGGTATGTATAAGTAGTCCAAAAAAGACAATCTCCACGATTGATCACAATAATTCGAAAAATACATATATCGTGACATTATCAATATGTTAGGCGCTTTTGATATTCGATTGTGTTTTCACCGATACACTATTTTGAACTAACGAATAGATAATATTCTGAGAATGAATACATCAATATACAAAAACAGGCACGCACAAATTCCGAAATATCGCTTTACGTAACAATTTCGCACTTATACTGTACATACTCCAAAAAAACATGTATTTTAGGCGACTTCAACTTGGAAAATAACAAGTGGTCTGCAAAATCAAGATGTTCTCTTAATTATGACTGTGGAAAAGCTAAATTATTAAATAACTTATTCGAAGTGACAACACTTTCTCAACTTAATTACATTGGTAACAGCAATGGCAGAATACTCGATGTGGTCATTTCTGATTTGCCAGAATTAATACAAATTATGTCTGCTTCACCTATAAGGCGTCAGGATACATACCACCCACCATTTGAAGTCATTCTGCGAACTACCGCTCCCAGTTTCAAACAAAGCGTCACTACCAAAAAATTATGCTATCGATAAACAAATTACGACGGTCGTATCAAAGATATTGATATAGTAGATTGGTCGCAGCAAGCTTTAAGCTTAGGATGTAATGACTTTTGTCCAATTTTTCTATAATACTATTCATGAGATTATAGAAAAACATACTCCGAAGACCAAAGCCTCTAAATGTAATTACCCAATATGGTTCAGTAAAAATCAAATCACATTGCTTTAATTTTTATTGAGTAGTAGAGCTAACTTCAGCATGAATGGGTCGGCTCGACCGGGGAAGGACTACTCTCTCACAGCATATCGACGTGAAATAGCAGTATCCCTATTGTTGTGTTTCGTTCGGTGAGAAAAAGTGCCGGAGGCCCTATCATCCCCTTCCCCCCTTCCCGCTCCTTCTCTTTCCCACTCCCTTTCCTATAGGTTTGGCAACGCGCAAGTGATGCCTCTGGTGTTGCTGGCGTCTATAGGCTACGGTGACCATTTACCATCAGGAGAGCCGTGTGCTTGTTCTCCAGGTAAGTTATATGTATAAAAAAAATATAACATATAACTAAAGCTCACTCTAGATTTAAACGTTTCGGAAATCACAGGGATTATGACGAATTTTCTACACTGAGAGCAAAATCCAAGAATATCGTGCGCTTATGTTTTAAAACTAATATTGAACAAGTTGAGGATGAACTTAAGCACAATATTAAGGCTTTTTGGCGCTATACAAAGATCAAGCAACCCAACAATTACCCTAGGGCTATGTTCTACGAAGATAAAAGAGGTGAAACGGGCGGTGATATAGTCAATCATTTTGCAGACTACTTCTCATCCGTTTACTGTTCTAGCTCTATAAACAAAAGCTATACTGCTACTTTCCCAATATTCAACCATACTATCGGTGAACTCTATATCCAAAAAGATGACTTACTAAAGAAACTGCAAAGTATAGATCTGACGAATTCCACCAATTTTTATTCGTCTTTGTGCAACTGCAGTAGTAACATCTGTTCACATTATTTATGAGAAATCTTTAAACGAGGGCATATTTCCTGAACATTGGAAAATCGCAAAAATTACACCAATTTACAAATCTGGCAATAGAAGTGACGTCTCTAACTACCGTCCTATCTGCATTCTCAAACGGTTCGCCAAAATATTTGAGAGTTACGTGTATAATTATATTTATCATCACTTAAAGCAACAACTAAGTCCTCTACAACATAGGTTTATGACTGGCAGATCAACTGTCACAAACCTCTTATGCTACACAAGTTATTTATGCGACCCATTTAACTACAGAACGCAAGTAGACTCCACCTACACAGATTTGTCAAAGGCGTTCGATCGCGTCAATCATCTTGTGTTATTAGTAAATACTGCTCCTCTGTATGGATGCCTATCTATGGAACCCATATAGATCGAATTGAGGCAATATAAAGGCGGTTTGTTAGAGCGCTGTGTTCGAAGTTAGGCTTAAGAGGTAATATAAAAGAGTACAATGGTTGACTTCAGGAGTTCAAAATGATTACTGTCGAGCATAGGAGATGGATGAGTGACTTTTGAACACTGTTCAAAATTGTAAATGGCGTGTCGGACACACAACTCGTCGAGAGATTGAAATTCAAAACGCCACTACGATCTGTGCGCACACCACAACTTTTTGTAAAACCATCTAGCAACAATAATGTTTCGCATAATAACCCAATATCTAAAATGTCTAGTCTATATATAGCGTATATGCTCTCAAATAGATATTTTCAATGATATTTTGAATGTATTTAAAAGGTCTCTCAATTAGTAATACTATTTTGTAACCGTGTTTTACTATATATCTATGTATTCAATTATACATTGCCTATATCTGATTATTTATCTGAATAAATAAATATCATCATTTAACTGAAGCTCTGTTACCATATTCGTAAACGATGTGTATAGTTTTAAGTGGACTGCAGATTTGAAGCTGTACTGTGTTTAATTTATTACTATGTGATTACTGATCTGTTGTCTGTAATCATACTTATTAAGTAAAAAAAAACAAAATACTTAATGCAACGTGACCGTTTGAAAGCTCTACTTTAATTAGCTAGGCAGTATACGAAAGCTAATAAAGACCTTATTGCATTTTTATTCCGACAAAGGTGGCAAATACGGCCCGTTTGAAAATGAGCAGTTACTATGGAAACTAAGCGACGCTTGCCAAGGCCCTTGCGCATTATTCAGATGCAACGCAGCGTCATTTTTTTGCAGAGCTAAAGGCGCCACTGCGCAGCTAGCGTAAGTTACAAAGACGAGTAATTGCACTTTGACAATACAGCACCTCCTTAAGAGGCTTGGAAACTCATTCGCTCATTCACTGTACGCAAGTTTATTTTGATGACGATTTTTTGTAGTATGACTTCTAGAGTTCGGTGGCTTTGGCAGTACACAGTAGAAAAGCAGTTGGTACATTTGTCATCTTTCTTTGACTGCACGGATGTCGTAGTGGTTAAAGTGGTCGCCTCGTTGTTGCCACTACGCCGAGTGTTATGGGTTCGATTCCAACCCGGGACAAAAAAATATGATCTACAAATAGTCTGGGTTCTTAGTGTCCGTTGTTTGAGTATTTGTAAAGAACCCCGTGACACAGGATGTATCATAAGTGCAGGGGAATTCGCTTTAAAAAAAGTAGAAAAAAGAATCTCGAGCGCCGTAGACGAGGCAAACGATTACAAACAAAAGTATCTGCCACAATGTCTTACGCATGCATAAACGGAGCAAATGCTTTTTGCTACTACCCCCGCTTTTCGTTACTTTTAAGAATGACGAAGCCTAAATATAGGCCTGTTCAATTTCTACCTCACACGCAACTAAGTGGCAAATTAGCGTCATAATATCAATGGTGATACTAATAATCATACACTATTAAAGCATATTATATTACCCCCGGCCTTCATTGTTCAATACATTGAAGCTATTTCGATAATACGACTAATTGACAATAATGGCTTTATTTCATTTTCTGTGGCAATTTGTGGTCTGACTCGTTCGCGTAAGGAATTTGATGTGAGGCAAAATAACGCGTTCTAATTATATTATCGCGCGTTAATTTTGTTATTAAATTACGCGATGCGGTTTGTGGGAATTAGATTAAATATCTAATGTGTAGATAGATGAATTCTAAATATTAATATTATGAATTCGAGAGTAATTTTGAATTTTTTTTTAATTTTAACGTTTAACCTTTTGAACTTCAGCCTAGGATGTGATTTGTAGTTTTATAAACAGACAACTCTCGCAATAAAATTCTTACAGACACAAAGAACACACAGGTTTCGAACGACTATTAGTGGCTGACAAATTTATATTAGTCCCGTATGAGATCGAATACCCGACACTCAATCTAAGACGTGGTCACCACCTAAACAACTGCGCCGTCTATACAGTAACAAATATTTTACAAATAGAACGTATATTATGTTATATCCTAAAACCTTGTAATCAAATATAGAGACTACGTATTTCTTATCAGATTTTGATACTACATACCTGGTGAAATAGCATAGCAGTGGAACTGTCACATTAATATGGGTCTCTTTGTGACTTCATATTTAAAATTCAAATGGTTTATTTCCATTAAATACATGAATTAACCAAGCGTGACCAAATCTAAAACTGCAACACGTTATAGAAGGCAAATTTATTGCTATTCCTCGGACACATTGCCGAACTCTGAGCTAATTTAAAGAACCAATTATTTCGCAAATCCAATTACTAATCACTCAAACATAAGAGTTAACTAATACCACACAACCAAAGAGGTAGATCGCTAAATAATCAAATAAAAACACCATTCGGATATAGTACCAAACTACATCTTAGTACCAGATAAGCATCACTTTATCATTATCAAGCAGATCGTCAGCCACTTATCCTTTTGTTAAATACAAACGGTTCACTGCTTAATCCTTGCTCATAAAAGTTAACTGAGGGTCACCATTGTACTGTCAGACGGGCTGACGACTCGCCGTACCATTGGATGTAGACGGAACAGTATTATGTAACTTCAAAACGATGACCGACTTTCAAAGACAAAGAGAAAATCCTGATTAAAACTTGTATTTCCTAAAGCTCTATAATTTACAAAAAAACGTAGACGTTTTTCTTTGTATTCGTTCGCCTGTCTGTCACAGACGGTTTTTGGAAACGAACAGTGCGGCAAATGTTGGAATTTGATATTTGGTGTTTTGTTACGTGTTATAGAAGCACGCTTGCATGCGCACAATATTCGGGTGGCCACACATTTTGCCACTTTTGATAAAAGCTCCACCAAGGTCTTTCACATGTCTCATGACTTCTTTATATATTTTTGGAACCTAAATTGTGGACCACATCGTCATTCTGTGGTGAACATAACAAATATTTAAGCAAGATCAGTAAAAAAGAACATAATTATGTGTATCTTTAATCAATATGTATTATGCTGTGATCGAGTCGATACCAAACCAAATAGATATTACAAGTTCTAACTTGTAAAACCTGTTCGGTTTGGAATCGACTATTAAAAGGAGTATACCATTTTGTATGTTTTCAACGGGATAGATATATATTACACGCACATTTTGCCAACTGCTTAAAATACTACGTAATAATGAGCAAGCCTAAATTATTTTCCATCGGAGACATCTACAACAACGAATTGTCTAACCGAAATCCATAGAATCTTCAGCTACGATACCATGTCTATATTAATTTGTACCTTTACTATCTATATTAATTAAATGCCTACAATTTGTTTATATCTTTTTTTGATATTTGAATGAGTATTTATGTATCTTTTTTTTTGTTGTTCGTTTTGTTATTAATTATTTATGTTACTTATTTAATGTTAATTTTTTTAATTTTCTTTACATGTTTTAAGTGAATTATTATTAGCATCCGTGCAGTCATCAAAGGGATCTAGTTGAAAACCAGCGCAAGGCTTCCTTAGCCTTGCATATGCTGAACTAGGTCCCATTTGGCACCGAGCCCTATTTTGTCCCTCCCAGGGCTGACTGGGTAGGGGACCTAGATGGCTCGGTGGCGTTAATTTCGCCGGCCGCCGCCGGCACCCCGTCCTTCGAGAACATCATCCGAGGACGGGGCTGCGTCGCAGCACTCGTAGGAGAAGCGGTTGTGGTGGGCGGTTACTTCTCACCCAACCGACCTCTCGCCGACTTCGAGGAGTATCTCCTCGAACTGAACGTCGTCGTCGCTCGAAGCCACCCTCGACCCGTGCTCGTCATCGGGGACCTCAATGCCAAATCCTCGGCTTGGGGTTCCGCGACCACGGACGCGAGGGGTGAATTGCTCGAGGAGTGGGCCGTAGAAAACGGCCTGCTAGTCCTCAATCGTGGGTCAGTGCACACGTGCGTGCGTCAGCGGGGCGGCTCTGTCATCGATGTGTCCTTTGCTAGCCCCGCACTAGCACGCCGTGTCCAAGGCTGGCGTGTCGTCGAGGAGGTAGAGACATTGTCGGACCACCGCTATATCCGGTTCGACGTCTCCGCCCAGACCTCCGACCCCCCAGCCCCAAGGGTCCCGATTGGGGGCGGTCCGCGTTGGGCTTTGAAAAAGCTGAATCGGGAGGTCCTCCTGGAAGCCTCCATCGTTCAGGCCTGGGTGCCAGCACCGGCCAGGCTTGACAATGTCGAGATGGAGGCCGAGTGGTTCCGGGAGGCCATAACACAAGTGTGTGATGCGGCGATGCCTAGAGTGCCTGGAAATTTTCCAAGTAGGCGTCGGGTGTACTGGTGGTCGGACCACATTGGTCATCTACGCCATTCATGCGTGGTGGCCCGGCGCCAGTACATCCGGCTTCGCAGGAGGCGTCGCCACCCTCCCGATTTCAACGTCAGGGAGGCGGAACTGTACGAGGTCTACAGAGCGGCCAAGAAGGCCCTTAAGATAGCCATAAAGCGGGCCAAAGATCAGGCCCGCCAAGAGCTGCTGGGGACTCTGGACCGTAATCCCTGGGGGCGTCCATACCTTATGGTAAGGGGCAAGCTTCGCCCCTGGGCGCCCCCCTTGTCCCAGAGTCTCCGGCCACAATTGGTACAGGAGGTGGTGGCCGCTCTGTTTCCCTCACGGGAGGAGCACACTCCTCCGCCAATGGTTCTGCCTTCCATGGCGTCCAGCGCGGACTTTGACGACGACGTGGTTCCCGAAGTGACCCGAGTAGAGTTGCGAGCGGCGGTGTTGAGACTTCGCTCGAAAAACACCGCCCCAGGGCCCGACGGCATTCCAGGTCTTGCATTGGCCCTGGTCCTCGAGGAGCTCGCGCCCCGACTTAAGGGGCTCCTCAATGAGTGTTTGCAGCAGGGCCAGTTTCCACGCCAGTGGAAGGTGGGGAAACTGGTCCTGATTAGGAAGGAAGGGCGCCCGGCGGACAGTCCGTCCGCCTACCGGCCCATCGTGTTGCTGGACGAGGTGGCTAAATTATTTGAATTTATTATCGCGGAGCGCCTCGTCCAGCGTCTTTCTTCTGTGGGTCCGGATCTGGCGGACAACCAGTATGGTTTCCGTCGCGGGCGCTCTACAATCGATGCAGTTCTGCAAGTGAGGAGCCTGGCGGAGGATGCAGTGTCCCGGGGCGAGGTCGTCTTCGCGGTGTCTCTCGACATCGCGAATGCCTTCAACACCTTGCCCTGGAGTTGTATCAGGGAGGCACTCGTTTTTCATCGAGTGCCGACCTACCTCCGCCGCATTGTCGGGGCATATCTATCGGAGAGGGTAGTAGTCTACCCGGGTCACGACGGTTGGAGTCGGCGAGAGATGTCGTGCGGTGTTCCACAGGGATCGGTTCTGGGTCCGCTCCTGTGGAACATCGGTTACGACTGGGTGCTGCGAGGTGCGCTCCTCCATGGCGTCGGCGTCATTTGTTACGCCGACGACACGCTTGTCACGGCGAGGGGTAAGTCGCACCGGGCGGCGGCCATACTGGCGACCGCTGGGGTCGCACAAGTCGTTGGTCGTATCCGGCGGTTGGGCCTCGAGGTGGCCCTGTCGAAGTCCGAGGCCGTTTGTTTTCACGGCCCTCGGAACCGGCCACCTCCAGGGGCCCATATAATGGTAGGAGGGGTCCGCATCGGCGTCGAGTCAATCCTAAAGTATTTAGGTCTCTTGCTCGACAGCCGATGGGACTTTACAGCCCATTTTCGTCGTTTGGTCCCCATTCTTCGGGGCGCTGCAGGCGCGCTCTCGCGCCTGCTGCCCAACCTTGGGGGGCCAAACACCTCCTGCCGGAGGCTCTACGAGGGGGTCGTGCGGTCCATGGCCCTGTACGGGGCCCCAGTTTGGGCAGACAACCTGACGGCCCGAAACATTTCGGCGCTTCGTGCACCACAGCGCGCCATGGCCGTCAGGTTGATAAGAGGTTACCGCACGATCTCGTTCGAGGCTGCGAGCCTCCTCGCCGGATCGATGCCATGGGACCTGGAAGCGGCGCTCCTGGCGTCGCTCTATCGTTGGCGCCGGGAGGCGCTAGCTCGGGGCGAAGGACCGGCTCTTCCCGCTCTCGAGGCGGCGAGGTCCGAGCTCCGCCAGGTCCTAGTGGCGAATTGGAAGGAACGACTTGTGCACCCCAGTGCCGGGCACGCTACGATCGTGGCGGTAAGTCCCGTGTTTGAGGAGTGGCTGGAGAGGCGCCATGGCGCCCTCACCTTCCGGCTGACACAGGTAATGACTGGCCACGGTTGTTTTGGCCAGTTCCTGTGTCGTATACGCCGGCAAGAGACGCCCGGTTGTCACCACTGCGGCGACTGCCGCGACGTAGTTGAGGACACGGCGCTGCACACTTTGGCGGTTTGCCCCGCCTGGGCATCGCAGCGCCGTGAATTGATCGCGGCAGTCGGATTGGTTGCCCTCTCGCTCCCGGCCGTAGTTCAGTCTATGGTCCGGAGTGAGAGGTCGTGGAACGCCGTCGCCTCCTTTTGTGAGGAAGTCATTTCCATCAAGGAGGCGGCGGAGCGGGAGAGGGAGCGTTTGAACCCTCTCCCCAACCGCAGAGCCGGGCGCCGGAGGGCGCGGGACGACCTCCAGCCACCCTGAGGTTTGACCTGGGGGTGGCGGGCTTTGTGGGCCTGCCCGCCATCCGTTCAGCACCAGGTCCGAGAGGCGGCGTGTTCCCACGCGTGCCTCTGTGTTGAGTCCGTCTCCCCTCTAGGGGGGACAGTAGGGAGTGGTAGAAGTGCCTTTAGGGTAGGTCTTTCGTGTAGTGGCCTGCCGTTTCATACGGCGGGCCGAAACCTCGGCGGGGTCGCGACCGCATGCGAAAGTGATTCGCGCGGCCCCGTCGATAGTGGTTTTATCGAGGAACACCGTGGTAGGTTTAGTCGGTATTCCGGGAGGTACTTTATCATCTTAACATCTTATTTTACCCCGGCGAGTCCGACATAACCCCTCCGCCCGCCCCCGCGGAGGGGTATGCGTCATGCATTCCCCCACGTAAAAAAAAAAAAAAAAAAAAAGATCCCATTTGGCAAAATTTAATTATTTTATATTTACCTTGTTAATATTATTTTGGTTTTTCGTCAAATTAATTTTCTTTCTTTCTTTCATATCTTAGTATACAAATACGATTCTTTATTTAAATAAAGCCTACAGTTAACTAGCCAACTATCTATATTAATTATTCTGTGTTTGTAAAGTATGCCTAGTTATAACAATCAGCCGATTTAGATAAACCTTTCAAAATTTCATCTGCTCGTCCACAAAGCTAAAATACGCTATGAATAAAAACTAAATACTATGCTTCACACAGCTTTCTAAGCGTTGGCTTTATAATAATTAATTAATAAAGTTGATTATTCTAAATAGTGCTACCGTCTACAACACGAAAACAAACCCTATTGTGTCGATTCAGAAATGTTTCAGAAACAACCGAGCCGGCCTACTAGACACGTTAATACAAGCTTGATTAAAGATTTTCGATTAGTACTTCGGGAGGTATAACAGGAGAACTAATGAAATCGTGGCTGGGTGCAAAAAGTGCCTTGTTCTGCCAAAGTAATAATGGACAACGAACGTGCTTGGACGCTTTAGGTAAGTATGTCAATTTACTTGATTTCTACTGGTAATAAGTATTATTGACTAGCTGATAGATGTATTTTGATTCGCAACAATATTGGCTTATACGCCATACGTATAATTATAAACTGAGGTGAAATGCGTTACTTTATTGATATATTCATATACACAACGGATTCATGAAGGGATAGAGAGAGAGACATAAAACAGACAGATGTCGCAAGCTTTTTTGTAGATCCCACGTAACTCAAAGCGAGCATATTGTCATCTATCGGCCACATTGCCAGAATCAGTGCTGATACAAAAAATACCTAACACATAAATCCAATAAAAATTCAAAGAATTAATGACGCATCGGACAAGCGGTGTTCTGCTCTCTAACACCGCGCTGCGTGATGTAGGTTCGAATCCCATATGGGACAACTATTTTTGTGATCCACAAAGAATGGCTTTGAGTCTACTTTGTGGCCATTATTTGCATATTTGTATATCCGCGCGACACAGGAATAATATATAAAAGTGCCCTGTATATAACCAGCCTCACTTCTGTGCACAGGCCTCTTTTCAGTTTGAGAAGATTAGGCTATAGTTAACCACGCTGACCCAGTGCAGGTTGCCAAACAACCCACACATTTGAGAACCTTATGTAAGACTGTCATATATTCAAGTTTCCTCACGATATTTTCCAACACTGTTAAAGTGAGCGATAATTATCTATTTAATACGCTTAACTTTGAAAACTCAGAAAAAGAAAAGAGAAACGGTCAGTCAGTGCATTTTTTGTCATCGATATCGAGACTTCTGCATGGCAGTTCAACGGACTACCATTAAGCCAACGCTGCTTGCTTAATCTGCCAAGCCTTGGAATACCAGACATAATTAAAATCTATTGTATCTGCCCACCGGTGTGCCACGACTCAATAGTTAAAGTAAAGTACTTTTACTATAATTCTAAATGCGAAGTTATACGAATTTACTGTCGGAACAACTTATAAACAAATACTACATCGTTTGTGTGCAATAACGTGGAACATACGTTGCACTGATCGCATTTTAATGGCGCATTACACAAACAAGCTAAACTCAAGGTACCTACTATAAAGTTTACACCATTCCAGTTTGCTATTCGAAACGTTCAACAGAACTGCTCTAAGGTGTTAGGATGCTTCGTAACTTGGCTGTACTGATGGCGTAGCAGTTTAAGTGGTAACCTCGTTGTTGCCACTACGCTGAGAGTTGCAGGTTCGATAGCCATACAGAAAAAAATGTTTGTAGTCTGGGTGTTCTTGTGTCCGTTGTTTGAATGTTTGTAAAATCCTCCGCAACACATTCATTATAGTGGTGTGTTTTAAAAAGGATAGAATCCTAACTAGTATTATAAAATGGAGGAGGATGTAATGTCCTTCTCCAGACCGAATTTCGGCCACGGCGGCTAATCTTAACAGAGATTGGCTATCTGCGCAGGAGATATTATAGTGCACAAGGATGTACGCAAACACAAGTGCTGTTCCCTAACCCTCATGATCTGATGGGAGTGATCCGACACGACCGGAGAGAGATCAGGTGCAGGACCAACGGCTTTACCTGTTTTGCGAGGCACGGGGTGTCTGACACCACCAACTTCCTAACTCCGGGCTCGTATTGAGATTTCTAAACAGAAAAACCCAATATCTTTTTGTTGGCCCGACCCGAGATTCGAACCCGAGACCTCATGCACAGCAGTCATATTTACTACACTGCGCCACGGAGGCAGTTGGAGAAGTTGGAGGAGGACGTATGGAGGCGTTATCAAGAATACGAATCTTCAAAAAAAAAGAATATGAATGCGGGTTTGTTTGTTACACTTTCTTGTCTTAACTACTTAACCGATAATCATGAAATTTTACATACATGTTGTCAAATAAGGGATACGGGTACAGAAAACGATATAGGCATACACACTGATCCCGAGTGATAAAATTTATTGACAAAAACGACATTAACACTAGCCAAGGCGCGGTCAAACTACTAAAGAATAAACCTCTTTCAGGCTTAAGAGATTAGAGCTCCGTTTTAGTGCATCGGCCTACTCAAGGAATGAAGTCTTTCGTAAGCTCAAATATCCAGGGACTCCAGTTTCAATAAAATAATATAGGCCTTATGTCTGTAAATGTATGACTCGATATGTGCTGCAATCACAATTCACCAACTAAATAACTTATAGGTCTTATGTAATAAAGGGTGTGTCTATTGCTGTCAACCGAGAAAATGCCAGATTCCGTGCTGCTATGAGAATGTACTTACTGAAAAACCAAATTTGACTTTGTCCGACATAGGATTTAAACCCGGAAACTCAGGATTGTAAACATCAGAGTAAATTTATGACTTCCAGCCACGCTGAGATTTGACCTGGGGGTGGTGGGCTGCGTGGTCAGCACCAGGTCCGAGAGTTTGCGTGCATGTTTACACATGCGCCTCTGTGTCGTGTCTTTGTTCCCCCGCCAGGAGGACGGTGGAGGAAGTATGTTTTGTGTAGTGGCCTGCCGTGTGTGAAACGGCAGGCCACTACACAAAACATACTTCCGAAACCTCAGCGGGGTCGCGATTGCATTTGAAAGCGATTCGCGCACCCCCGCCGTCTATGGTTATGTCGAGGAAGACCGCGGTAGGTTTAGTCGGTATAACCGGTATATCTTTCCCCCGGTGAGTCCGACATAACCTCTCCGTCGCCTCGCAGAGAGATATGCATCAACGCATTACCCCAGGTAAAAAAAAGATGTTTGACATAGCTTAGTAATTTTTCTGTCTGTAGATTGATAAAATATAGATAACTAGTTTATTGGGAACCGCCCCACAAGTCATGGGCAAGCGATCCATATTTTTTTGTTATGCAGAACCGAGCTATCTAAAAACTAATCCATTTTTTCTTTATACAACTAAAGTGGCAATCAAGCATACGGCCCACTTGATGGTACGTGGTCACCGTAGCCTATGCACGCCTGCAACATCAGAGCCATCACTTGCGCGTTGTCGACCCCTTAGGAAAAGAAGTAGGAAGAAGAAGGAGCGGGAAGGAGGCAAGAGGGTGACTGGGCCTCCAGCACACTCGCTCACCGAACGAAACACAACAGTAGGAATACTGCTATTTCACGTCCATATTCTGTGAGAGGGTAGTCCTTCCTCGGTCGAGCCGGTCCATTCATGCTGAAATCAGCAAGGCTCTGCTACTCAAATCCATTTATAAAAATGTATCATGTATGTAATGATAATTCATTATTTTATCATAGTGCCTAATTGCCTGCTTGTAATTAATATAATGGACATAAATCACAAAATCTTGTTCTTATTATAATAATAAGAAAATAATTTACTATACCTACTAACATTTTAACTATTTTTGACATGAAATACTTTAAATTAGAAAAGTCAAAATATAATCTAATATTTCTTTAAATTAAGAACGATTTCACTTTTTTTGGAATGGGCGTGTAAAATAATACTTTCCATATATAAAATACTCGTATTATATTTCTAAAGAACATAAAACACAGACAGTTAAAAAATATTTTTACAAATATTAAAAATATAAAGCATAGTAAATATATGCACATTTATGAAATTCTCTCGTTACATAGTTTGTAACTATGTTTTTTCGTATCTACAAAATAATAAAATTTTAATACTAGCATTATCGTTCTTTGTAACTATTTTCTCTGTATTTATTTAGTTGAAGACTTTCTTTGCTAGACAATCATTAATATTTTTAGAATTTGTAGAACTTAAACTATGCTATGCAATTATGTAAATGATATCTTGATACGTGAGGCATGTTTATGAACGGATAAAGATGGTTAAGACTGCGCCGAGCATAAGACAGATAATGTTAGAGCTCGTGTGGCGCATATACAAATCGGCGCGCGGCCACCAAAGTAAATTTGTATGGAGGATTTGAAGTGCTTTTTTGATAAATATGTATCTTTATTGTCAACCAATAACTTAAATATTTGGGACGGACAAATTGTAATATAACTATTTATGTTTCGTTTAAGCTGTAAAATGGGATAGTTTTCTACAGTTATAATCTAAAAATCACGTAACACGAGCTTACGTTTTTGCATTTTTCGGGCAAATATACGTAACTTTGTAGACGAAAATATTAGTTATTTTAAGTTTTTACACAGAGTAATTGTAAACACATTCATTGTTACGGTAAATGTATATTTTATATTTGTATTAAACAAAAAGTGTTGATTTTATTCACTTGACTGTGACCGCCTGTTTTGGCACATTTCGTTCGGCGCAGTCTTAATAAAGCGATACAGCTTGCCAGTATAAGTTATTTTTTGATGACTGGTCTTTGCCCAACATCTTTCTAGGATAAAAAGTGTTATGGCTCTCTATATAAAAATCAAGTCAATACGTTGCTTGGTTATTGCGTAACAGAATGATAAACCAACAAATAAACTTTCGCATTTATAAAATAACTATATTTTGCCCGCGGCTGCGCTAGCGTAAATGTTATCTTAAGCTAAGATTTTGTAATTTTTTTATCCCTTGGTAACAGACCTTTTTTCTGGATAAAAGTTACTCTATGTCCTTTTCTGTTACCCTGACAACGTGTATGCGAAATGTCATGATGATCGGTCAAGTAGTTAAGATGTGAAAGCGTAACAAACAAACAGACTCACATTCGCACTTATAATATTAATTAGGATTTCTTTCATGTAACATTTACATCGACCTATCAAGTAAAAGAGAGACGCAACATAACATATTTAGATTTAAAATTGCGTGGTTGAGATAATGTACGGTAAAAGACCTTATATTTGATGAACACAAATTTTTTAGAAATAAATCTTACCTATAAACTGCTGTCTCATTGCTATTACCGACCTTGGCTAAGATTAAAAAGGTCTAGGCTACATTCTACCATGTACCTAGTAAGATTTAGAACATTACGCTTTTGGACAAGATTTTGTAGAGCTTTCAGACAGGCAAATTTTCTCGCAATATTTTCAACAACGAAACAAGCGATAACATTTTGTTTAAAAATACTAGTGTTTGAACGTTTTTTACGTTTTAACGTTCTTAAAAAAATTCAAGGTCTGTAGAGTCGGTTAGAACTTTGGACCTCCGACTTTTAGTTTAACAGTTTCCATTTAAGGCCTATTTTGGCAAAATTCAGGAAACATCTAATTAGGACCCCTAATACGGTAAAAAGAAACAGCTTAAGTAACGAGGGCATGCCAATAGAAGTCCACAAAGTATGATAAGGGTCTCAAATCTGAGATAAAATATACCGAATTATTATTGACAAATACGACGGCTACCTCAAACCACTAATGGGGTCTGGATCACAAACAAAAGTACTTTTCCTCGATGTTCTGAAAGGTACTATTGCCCTTTTATATTTAAATAGCGATTTTTTCTTTTGTGTAAGTAGCTCAAATAATGTTATTTTGTTTTCCTGTATTTTCTTTGGTTAAACTACCTTGTTGGTCCGTAGTCTTACATACATATATACAGCGTGTAACAAAAAGGTGTGGTCATATTTGAGTATCACATTATATCCCCTGTACAATGAAAAAACCGCGACAAACAAATTCTTATACTTTATTTTCACAAAGATACAGTATTTTCTTTTTATTGATTTATCATCATCACATATTCTAGTCGATACTTAAACAACACATACAGGCTGACTCGGCTGATCACTGTGAATCCGAAAATGACCAGAATCTATTTGGACAGTGATAGAATGCATTTGTTTCGAAGATTTAATAAAAAATAAATAAATAATTTTAATTTTTTTTAAATCTGGTAATAGGGCACATAAGTTATTTATCAGATATACATCACGGCCATAGAATATGACCACATCTTTCTCTTACACGCTGTATATATACCTCTGGAGGGGTAGGCAGCGGTATATTAATAAACACCTACATTTCACTAACTATTGTTTTAAGACCCATGTTAATAGTGGGTGAGTCTGTAGTCTACTGGGCACAATTTTTTAACAGAAAATCTAATAACACTGCCCGACCCGATTATAGAACCCGAGACCTAAAGCACAGCAGTCGTATACACTAACGCTATATCACCACCAAGCCTGTCTATTGGCGAAAATACGCAAGTTTACTTTAACGTTAATTAGGATGATTTCTAGACATCATAAATACTAAATAATGTGCATTCAAAGTCTAAGTCAAAATTATTTATTCATTTAGACCACAATGTAACTCTTATGAACGTCAAAATATATAGGTTAGTGAGTTTACTAAGTTACTGAAGTTTGCTAAGTTCTGGCAAAGGGTACCGTAGGTTGTCTAAACTTGAGATGCATGCAGTCTATAAATCGTACTTAAAAATAACATAGCTGACGTTATATGGCTGTTGTTGTTAATTGCTGATAGTAAAAAGACAACTACCGCACTACTAGTGCATCTTTACAAACATTCAAACAACACATGCAAAGAATACCTAGACTCGGAACAACCATTTGTGCATCACACAATTTTTTGTCCCGTGTGAGATTCGAACCCACAACAATCGATAGTGGCGAGGCGACCATTAAATCACTACGCCATCCGTGCTGTCAAATATGTGTTATACACATCGTCCTACAGCGTAGGTCCAGTTATGAATTCACATAATATATTATTATAATTTTGATAAACAATCATGTGACATCCAACTATGTTCGTAAAGTAAAAAACTATTAGACGATCATGTAAAAAAGTTCGATCCCAGGGCAGACAAATTATTTTCGAAACTTGATTTGGGACATACCTACATCTAGTTTAATATTTAAACGCCCGTTGTGGCAGAATATTCTGTATTACCATTTTCATCCAAATTATTTGATTTGATATAACAGTAACTAATTAACGATGAAGGAAAACATCGCAAAAACTCTTTAATATCTGAAACATCTTTATAATGTTTTCGAAGAAGTGTTAATCTCCCAATCTCCAGTGGGGTTATAATTAGAGCTAATTTTATTAAATATAAGTATATAAGTTAGTCTCAGCTTACCCTCCAAGAAATATTACTAGCGAGGTACTTTTTCTTTACTTTGTAATTCGGGTAAGATCCGATTATTAAGCACATTTCAAGTTAACAAAGTACGAACGCCTACTTCAATAAGTCATAGGGCTGCCATAATTATATATTTAATTTGATATAATAACGCTTGAAAATATAATTCGGTTACAGACTTTAAAGTTGAAAGTTGTGGTTTTTGTAATATAATTTAAGCCATTTTTGATTACGTAAGTAAGTAATTAGGAGATAATTTAAGCTCATGTACTATACATATTTATAGTTTTTAATTTATTTCAGCCTGTATTGTCCCACTGCAGGGCAAAGGCCTCCCTCTCGCTTTTCCACATATCACTGTTATGCGCTAGTTTGCACCAATCTCTCCTGTAGCTACCTAATTCGTCCCGTCATCGAAGCCTTGGCCTACCTCGTTGGCGCTTCGCACCTCTAGGACCTTGTCTGTGCTAATTTTAGTCCAAAACTCTTGCCGCATGCGGCAAACGTGTCCAGCCCAATCCCATTTAAGTTTTGCGGCTTTCTGGGTGACTTCTGTGATTTGTGTTTTAGAGCGTATTATGGTGTTTTTAATTCGCTCTGTTAGCCGTACACCTAGGATACTACGCTCCATGACTCGCTGACAAACCTCTAGCGCGGATCTCTGTTGATCAGTCAAAGATCATGTTTGTGCACTATACGTGAGAATGGAAAGAATGCATATGTCCATGAGCTTACGTCTATGACATAAGGGAAGGTCTCCTTTCATGAGATCCTTCTTCGACCAGTAGCTCTATTTGTAGTAATGTAACAATAATATAAGTCATGTATATGAACTGGTCCACTACTGGCCACAGGTTTCTTCTCATTGTGAGAAGGTTTCGACCATAGCCCACCACACGAGAATTTTATATATTAGAACTGCATGCAGACATGCAGGTTATCTCATGATATTTTTCTTCGCCGTTAAAGCGACCTATAATTTACTGTTTAATACGCAGATGGCTTCGATAAGTCAGCGGTGCGTAGGTACTATAGAATGAAACTCTAGACCTCTGCGTAGCAGTCCCTCAGTCTCCCACAAGGCTATACAGCGGTAGTGAACGCGACTGTGTGCATGAGGTCTCGGGTTCGAATCCCGGGTCGGGCCAACATAAACGTATTGAATTTTCTGTTAAGAAATATCAATACAAGTCCCGGAATTAGGAATTTGGCGATGTTAGATACCGCCGTGCCGCGAAAAGCACGTAAAGCCGTTGGTCCTGCGCCTGATCTCTCTCTGGTCGTGTCGGATTATCCGTCCCATCGGCTCATGAGGGTAAGGGAACAGAGAGTGCACTTGTGTTTGCGCACATACTTGTACACTATAAATATCTCCTGCGCAAATGGCCAGTCTCCGTTAAGATTGGCCGCCGTGACCGAAATTCGGTCTGGAGGACATTAATATAAAAACTTTTGTAATAATATAGACTGCCTCAGTGTTCGACTCCTGAGTTAGACAAAGTAATAATGAGTTTATGTCATAGGAATTTTTCAATAGTAGCATGCACTTTGGAATTGTTAACGATAGACATTAATAGGGCTATTACTTAAAACCTAAAACCATATCCGTTAAACGTAGATTTCTATTTATCCCTAAGGTTATAAGCATATGACTATGTACCTACTTATGTATGATATTAATTAAATTTAAACAAATATAATTCGTAAAAATTATAAAACATAAGTAAATGATAAGCAAGAAATATATATGTAAACGAAAATGAAATTAATAGGCGGATAATTGGAATTCCTTTACATTTTTTATATCTGGCATACCCAATTAACTGTCCTTCCAGTAGAAGTACTTCAAAGGACCATCCCTACTACTAGCAATTACATCCAGATCCCATAACAAGACAATATTTTCTCTGATTATCGCGTGGAAGCACGATACTGCTTCGACCTCACCACAAATTGTTCACGTCAATTCAACATAAAATCAAATTAATCTGTCAATTCTTGAAATACTAGACATAATTAAAACTTACTTTAATAATTATCTAAAATAATTTTTCAATAGTGCTAGAACAACTGGTGTATGAAAGTGATAAAGTAGGACTCTCAATGAATACTGCGAAAACCAAAATAATGTCAAACTCGGCAAGCATCCCTATAACTGTTAACGGGCAAACCATAGAATATGTAAAGGAATACACCTACCTCGGTCAGATCATATCTCCAATAGACCTAACAACGAAAGAAATTAACAACAGAGTCACTTTGGCATGGAAAAGATACTGGTCTCTTAAGGAGATAATGGAAAACCCACTCGTACCAATGAAAGCGAAGAGCAAAACATTTAATTCGTGAATTCTGCCTGTCATGTCATATGGATGCCAAACCTGGAGCTTAACCAATCATAACATACATAAATTAAAAACTTGCCAACACAGTATGGAACGAAGCATACTTAACATCAAAATAAAAGATAAAATAAAACTTGATACTATAAGGAAGAACACTAGAATCACAGATGTTGCTTACTGTATAAAAAAAATAAAATGGAGGTGGGCAGGACATATGATTAGGAGCGATAACGACAAATGGTCTAAGGACGTAACAGAGTGGAACCCGAGACAATACAAAAGAAGGAAAAGGATATCGCTTCGTAGATATGAAGACGATATTTAAAAAATTGTGGGACATACTTGGAAAATACAAGAGCAGAATCGCATTCGATGGCGAACTCTAGGGGAGGCCTATGCTGGACAGCAAGACAATCTTCACGTACCAGTGTCAAACAATTAAATAAGATTATTGTAACTATATTGTAAGAAAGATTGTTAAATAAAGGCTATTATTATTATTATTATTAATAATAATTATCTAAAATAATTTTTCAATAAGTTAAATAAATAATTAGTTCACTCGTTACTCCAAAAGAAGCATTTACGAAGGAAATTTGTGTGAAGTTTAATTTGCGGTTGGCTGGCATGAGCGAAGCAAGGGCGCAGAATACATCGGAGGCTGACTTACAACAAACACATACTCTCTTTATATCATCCAAGTCAAAACAATAGCGTATTTTTAAATTATATGTAGTCGGTATATTATAATTATAAGGAATATTTATTCAACTAAGGCTTACAAAGATCATCAATATTGGACAATGTTTTAAGCTACCGCTTCATTGGTCCATTTTTGATTCTAGAATGATGCGAAGTTTACGAAGATTTCCTGTAACTTCATTTTATGTACACAAGAATACGTAGTATGAAGTACTGCCAGTGAATCAACATCAGCTAACAATCTGTTACAAGCTAGCCTCTAACTGATTGTTACCTATGTTTAAGATACAAGACAAGTAACCGGTCGTTACTTGTGTTCGGCGTAGCATCCCGGCCATTAATTTAAAGCTTAGACGCTAAGACGAATACGCACCATAAGTTGTAGCATTAAGTTTAGCATCCAATAGCAAGGTGCAGCAGAAACCTTCCTAGCTGCAAGCACCAAATAGATTATATTTAAAAAAAGTACAACGTTTATTAAATTTGAAAATAAATGTGTTGTGAGATGAAAGATAATGCTAAGTTCTGCCGCAAAAAAGTTTACACAAAAGGGGAAAAAATATACAAAAAGCCTTTTCCCCTCGATAACCATCAAATAATTGAAGTTTTAAAATCCTTTGCTGGCAACCTTATTTCGACGCTGCGCTGGTAACCCTTACCCAGTCTTTCGGTAATAAGGTAAATTCCTCGGAGTTTTAACTTAATTAAAGTTTGTTGAGAACAAACTTTAGTACAGAATTCACACGTTATATTATTGGAAACATTTTTATGACTGAGTTCATTTACCGATGGGAATCGAACACCAATTATTTCGATTAAAACATTCTTTTAAACCTTCAAAAAGCAGATGTTAATGAGGACATGTAATAACGCTGTTAACGTTAAAAAGTCAAATAAAAGCTCAGAAAAGCGGATACGTTAATGTTAATTAAGAAAATAAACAAATCGTCCAGTTAATGGCCCTTGACGAGAGCGTGTTCTGTGTATTTTTTTGAGAAATATGGTTTTAAGCATATGTTGTGTGTTATTAATGATATTTAAATAATTGCTTACATGTATTGCTTTTAGTTTAGTGTATTTAGTAAGTTCTACTTATTAATAAGACCATTGTATATAGCAACACAATAAGGATACAAAAAAAAGTATAGTGTACATTTTTTGTATAATAAAATAATTAAAGAAATAAATGTAACTCGTAATAAGTGTAAAAGATATATGTATGTATTTTTGTCTTATATTTAGGTTACAGGCTACTTCAGTAAAAGTAAAGTTAACCCTGTAGTCCAATTAATAAAATGTCCACTTTACAAGGTTAACTTATAGTTGTGGTTCAAAGCCCAATACAATATCCATTTGAGTCGATTACACTCGATATACACGATTCGATTATACACGATAGACACTCTATTAATTAACAAGTTAATTAAATTTCATCGTAATCTAAAAGTATGAAAAGTGTTTTCTATTATCTAAGGTCAATATAGATTTTTATAAAAATACCGCATAAAGATTCAAACAATAGATAAACAAGTGAGAAATGGCAATGAATTGCCGTAAATCTCAAAGTTCGAAAAAATGGTATCACGTGACCTTGAGGTAAAAGGTCATAGTCATTTCGGGGTATATCGACTATGCTGAGTCGAATGGTGTTGACCGCGAGTCTCTAGCTCTTACGGTTCTTGAGTTGAAAGATGGTATCACGTGACCTTGAGGTCAGAGGTCAAAGGTCATAGTCATTTCGGGGGTATATCGACTATGTTGATTCAAATGGCGTTGACAGCGAGTCTCTAGCTCTTATGATTCTTGAGTTGAAAGTTGTATAACAGACGGACGGATGGACAGACGGACGGACGGACGGACGGACAAAGCTGTTGTATAAGAGGTTTTTCGAACTTTAAAAGTACCCCGAGAGTTACAGTCGCAAAAACTATTTGTAGAGCATTTTTTTTTTGTACTTGCAGATATAATAAGAATATATCCTTCTTTATATTAAAGTGTTATGTAAGTAAATACAAACTAAATCAACGTCCAGAGATGGAGTAAAAATATTAAGTTGGAATAACTAAGTCAAATAGGATATTACAAAAAAGAATACCCAGACCCGGAACAACTAGTTATGGTGTACACAAATGTTTGTCCCGTGTGGGGATCGAACCCACAATACTCTGCGCGGAGCCCGTGGCGACTACAACATTCGTGCGGTCATATGTAAGTAAATATTATACAACAAACCGTTACTAATTTATTATTGTCGGCCTCGGTGGCGTAGTGGTTAGTGTAACCGACTGCCACGCCCTGAGGCGACCTCAGGAGGTTCGATTCCCGCACAAGTCAAACATTTGTGTGCATGAACATGGATGTTTGTCTTGGTCTGGGTGTTTCTATGTATAATAAGCATGTATTTACAAAAAAAAAAAAAGTATATATGTATGTTTATCCATTGTCTAGTACCCATAGTACAAGCTCTGCTTAGTTTGGGCTAGATGGTGTTGTGTGTATGTGATGTGATAGAATATTATTAAATTATTTTATAAGAAAATAGAAAAGAAGCATAGACGATGTCTCTAACACACTTATTTTAGAAATCAGTAAATATCGATTGCAAGTAAACTTAGTAATGCGGTTCCATTCAAGGGGTACTCAACGATTTGTAGACATGTAGATTACCACTTTTCTGAGCTGGATAAAGTAAATACAATATAAAGCTTTGGACAGATATAGACAAAATTTGGCATACAGTATTCTGGATTGACAGATAGAATATTTTAACCACGGTATGCGTATCGTATCGTATGAAGACAGGGCACTATGGCGCTTATTAAGGGAAGGCTATGTCCAGCAGTGGACTATTATAGCCTGATGATGATGATGATGATGATGATGATGCGTATCGTGAGATTCACACGCGCAAAGCCGCGGAAAGAGACTAATGTTAAATATATCACTTTAAAGTACGGCATCTTAACATGAAACTTTCAAGAAACTAGGGATTCCAGCCTTGCTACGAGTCTAGTAAATCTTTATTGTTTAATTTACTCTTATTATCACGTCATATGCATGTCAGATTAGGGTACTTTTAAACTAACGCACGATACGACTGCAGAGCCAAGTGCGGTAAACACACTTTACTCAGTTTGCCAGAATATTCTCAGTCCGGTCAGAGAAAGATCCCCTACGTTTTACCTTTTCAGTTATTACATAATTTCCTATCAATCTTTTGTCGTCCTTTATACCGATATACCTAAACCGCTTTAGTACATCTTTCTCAAGTCTTTTTAATCTTTTTACATCAATTTCAACTAAGTACATTTTACATCGTCTGTCAGTTCGAAAGGAAAGTAAACTAATAATTTAATTTATACGGGGGCTTTCAACCTGACAAACTATCGAAAATGTTTCAAATCGATCTTCAGTCCGAGTAGATAGTACTTTACGTGTCCACCTATGATTTACACCTGGCGAAGCGCGACGGCGCGGTTCGAAGCGAACGGATACGCAAGCATGCCGTGGTAGCCAACCGCATCCGACCACATCCACGCAATGAAATCAGTAGCAAGTTTAGCTTTACCGCGTCACAATTACTGACCATTCGTAATGTTTTGACGTATAGTGTTTTTCTGTGACACTATACCAGCTGTGTAAGGCCCGGTTGCTTTATTAAGAAACAAGTCGTTTTGGCAGTAATTTTTGTTACATATTCTATAAAAATATGTCAAAATTTGACTGACCGTAGCTGAAAGAAGATACCGAAATCGGTCTGGAGTAAAATCTTATAGGAAGCCATGTATTGCCAGTGCACATACTAATTATATAGGTATGGCCAGTTCTTAGTGTTTCTAAGTCAGTGGTCCGGTTTGATTGTGTCGAGCCGACTGCCAAAGCCAGACGGTAGAGCAGGATTAACAAAAAAAAACTGACTACACTTGAGTGCACTCGACAAGTCCGCACACATTCGCGGTGGGAACCTTCCAGACGCGTCAGTAGATGGATATAGTCATCCGCATTCCGCGTAATGCATAAGCATTTGCAAGGATTCCTAGATGTATATAATACCAAGTTAAAATGAACTTTTTATGGAACAAACACATAAATTGTCTTTGTTGCAATGTAAAATGCGTTACGCTGTACTTTGACGCACTCTGCCAGCACGCCAGTGAGTTCATATCGCGGGGAACTTCACGAATATTCCAATAACGGACACAAAGAATACCTAGACTCGAAACAACCATTTGTAGGTCACACAATTTTTGCTTGATTAATTGGCAATGGAGAGACGTTAAGCCACGCTATCTGTGCAGTCAATTTTAGGTATAGGTTTATAGCTTATTGAAAAGAGAGTACCTTGCACTTCTTCTAAAATGCGGCTAGAAGCCTGTATCATAATGTAAAACCGGCCCTTCAGGTTGTCATGAACCTCAAAGTATCTTTACGATATTTAGGCTTCTAGTTAGCTTGCAGGTGATTTGAAAATGTCTAACATTCGGTTACAGCAGCTAGTAGCCAATTCGTCTAGTGTCACACATTTTTAAGCCAAACCACATGTACAGTACAACCTTTATTTACATACGTAATCTCACGCATATATTTACGAAGGGATATGCACTACTAGTTATTTTTCGCAAAATACCTTGTGACGTTTTCACCTAAACCGGGTATTAAAACCCAAGACTTCACGCACAACGATTGCATTCCCTAGCGTTGCGCTATCGAGATATAAATTCTGTATAAATATTCTTTTTTGTTCTGTTTAATGATCGCTTATCGCGTTGAATTACTGTAAACCAGTTAAAAAGCCTAGTGGCCACACCGGTTGATATTTCTTTGGCCTTGCTATGCTCGTATTTGCAGCGATTATATGGGCATTAACTACTTGTCCGGAATAATCGTTAAGCGGAGCGTCGCCACTGGTGTTGAAAGTATAATCTGACTGCAGGCGTTGAGTATGGTAATTGATACCTACCAATCAAAATATGCATTATGGTAGTACCTTTATAATCCTTCACGGTGGCACAGCGGTAGTGTTTGCGACTTCTGTGCATGAGGCTTCAATTTCAAGGACGGGATAAGTGTTAGTAGTTAAGTTATGCTGTCAAGATATTCTTAGTATCAGCTCGTAGTCTACAACTGTGCCCGGTAAACGACAACCGGCTCGCCTCGAATAATGAGGATCCTAAATCCATAGCTGGTGATATGTGGGTATAATATACTTTTACCTACCTATCTACCTACCTAACTCTGCAACATACGCGTGAGTCTATATATCAAGCTACATTAAAAAACAAATAAAATAACGGCAGAACGATGTAAAATTAACAATAAAATTAAGTAATGGTTGTTTCGCCGCGTGTTATGGTAAGGACACAAGGAAAATCCAGAAAGTACTAAACCAGCAGTCAATGCTAGTACAAGAAACATCCGGCCAATACTAAACCAGCGGCCAGTACCAACACAAGAAAGATTAAATAATCCTACTAATTACAAATTTAATTAGTTATTGTAAATAATACGTTAAATATCAGATATTGCATTAATAGTTCGTCACATTTAGATATTTTAATGTATATTAAGTAATTAAGTACGCCGCAATCGCTGAACGACTTCTGATAGTATGTTGAAAGGGTATTTTTCCATTTCTGCGCCAATGAATTCGCGGGAGCAGCTTATTTATACTAGCCTATATGATTTTACTCAAAAACAACTCAATCGATTTTAAAAATTATTTGACCATTGAAAAGCTATATTATCACCAAGTAACACAGGCAATATTTTATTTTTAAAAAAGGATTGCTACTAACATAACCTAACCTACTTTTACGCGAGCGAAGCCGCAGGCATAAAGCTAGTGATAAATATAATTTAGAAAGTTTATGGTAGTGTGCTCTGTCCCTTTTTAGCTAAACGAAAGTGTTTATGTAATTAGTGTCAACTAGTACTGCGTACGCGCATGTTACGTTATTAGTGAGTATTTCTGTCTTTGTTTAGTTATGAAAATTAATCCAAGCTGTTTTTATTTATAGTAAAATAAAATTTCGTTTATTACTTAGTCTATTCCATATTTTACAAGTATCATACGGGTAAGTTACCAAACTGTTTTAATCAAATTTGTTAGAAATATTGCTTAAGTGCTAAGAGAAAGCATACAGTAGGTACAGTAGGCCAATAAAGTGGTCTACCAGTTTCAACAAAAGTTTCCGTAAGATCTAATTATATCGTTAAGGATAACTTTTCTAACTTGACAACAAATAGCATGACGTAAATATAATACATGATAAAGAAAGCAATGGTCACTGTCATTATATTATTGCAAGGGGAAATCGACCTTGTTGTTTCATGACGTTCAAATGAACTTTAACCGTAGGGTAGTAGACCACATTTTTTCCGACTGTACCGACTTGGTATAGAGATATGAATAGTGTCACAGGTAACATTTAAATGGATACAAATAAGCACCTGTCTCCATCGCACATACGTACCCGTACCTGCATTGAATCCCCAATGGATAATTAGGGAAAATCATCAACTTTATTGCCTATCAACAATAAGTGCAATTAGAATAACTCCAGGTTTGCATCGTGAAAAATAAAAGGTTGTAAAAGTAGTTACAGCGAGCAGGTTGTATTTTTAGTAAAAACCTTTTATCATTAAAAACATATTTCAAAAGAATAAGTTATGCTATATATGTATTATGTTTGAATTATGCAAAATAAGAGTGATTATCAAATCATAAATCTTTATGCTGTATTTATATTATTAGCTAAAGTGCTTTTTATGATTGATGGTTCCATATATTTAACCTTACATCACCTACGTAATATTTTTGTTGATAAATGAATCGTTAATAATAAATTAGCGATACGCAATTGTTTTCAAAAAACAAATCGAATTATTTGGGAGTCATAACGATCATGCATTTTCGATGATTTAAATGAATTAATATTTTCCTTTTCCGTTCTTTAACATTTACGAGCCAGTCGAAAATCTGGAGATATTTTTTTGCCGTTACACAGGATCCGATGTTGATATTCAAGGATACATTTTTACGCATCATTAATATATTATTAAACTGTCATGTCTTAGAATACCAGATATAATTAAAAATATTTTGTGTCTCGCCACCGGTATGTCCTTGCGAGTCGATAGGTTAATCAAGAACTAATGCAAAATAATGACAAAAGGCGTTATATACAATACCAGATGTGCCCGCGGGTTCAATCGCGTTTATGGTTACTGCGCCGCCCCCGTGGGTTGTAGCGTGATTCCTCGATAAATAGGTTATCCAACACTAAAATCATTTTTCATCAATTCGAACCAGTAGTTCCTGAGATTAGTGCGTTCAACCAAACAAACAAATAAACAAACAAACAAACTCTCCAGCTTTATAATATTAGTATAAACTATCAAATACGTTCACATAATCCGAACAATCGAATAATTCGAATATATAATCGAATAATCGCTATGACGAATAATCCAATCTAATAATTCGAATAAACATTGTAAAATAAATATCATATAACTGTTTGTTCAAAAGACCGCTATTTGTTCTTCGATATATAAAAATCCTTATTACGGCGATTTACCACATAAAAAGATAATATAATATCCATCTCTAAAACATGTAAAAGCTCATAAGTGAATTACACTTTATCGCTATACGCGTCTTAGCTTTATGAAAATAATGAGTCTGCCACTAACTTAAGTAACTTATAGCTAAGACCCTAACTAATATTATAAATGCGAATGTGAGTTTGTTTGTTTGTTACGCTTTCATGTCTTAACTACTCGACTGATCATCATGAAATTTCGCATACTCATTGTCAGGAGTACAGAAAAGGACATAGGGCATTGGCTATCATAATTGCTATTGCATAGAAAAATGTATGACATCTTTCGTTGAAACTTTATAATAGTCCTTAACCTAACTAAAATTATAAATGTGATTGTGAGTTTGTTTGTTACAATTTCACGCCTTAACTACTCGACCGATTATCATGAAGTTTCGCATACACTTTGTCAGGGGCACAAAGATCGACATAGGGTATCTTTCATCCAGAAAAAAGGACTGTTCCCGAGGGATAAACTTATATTGACATTATCTACATAGATTAATGCGAGTGAAGCCGTGGGCATAAACTAGTAGTATAATAAAGTAATAACTAAACTATGAGTAATGCTGGCTCTATATTTATTAATGTTTCTCTTGAATTAATGTATTGAGACTGAGTTACGTTAATATCTTATGATATACTAGGATTGGGATTTAGGTTGGCGTTGCGTCTATTCTGAAGGCCAATTTTCGAAATAAATATATTTAAAATAGAGGTCTGGTCTGGTATAATAAAGGTCAAATACAATTTAAGTCCACATTTAACGTTTATTTTGGTTTAGGAGAATAACATTTGTGATATTTTCGGCCCTATTACAAAATTCCAGAGCCGCCGGAATTACGCCATTTTAGTACGACTGAATATCTGAAACATGTATATAATCAACGTATGCATATTAGTTATCTAGAAAGCGTGGCCATTTTTACCTTGTGTTTTTTGTAACGAATTGACTCGTCGGATCAAGCAATATAATACATAATATTCATGCTCATGATATTTTATCTAATATTTAGGTAAAAATTCATGAGCATCAATATATCATGTTAATTTTCAGGTTATACTTAAATAACTTAGCCTCCATAATCGTTGTAAGACTGAATTTTATATACAATGTTTGAAGAACTCGAACCATTAATATTTCTCAGAACAAAACAAAAACGGCTTGGAGTATTATAAATAATTCAAAGAAAATATACCACGTGAAACAATCACTAGTATTAAAACACCTGGTGAAACTATTACTGATCCAGTAGATATATGTAATGCTTTTAATAGCTATTTTATTGATAAAATAATACCTAAGACTGATCCGAATATGATTCAGTACTCATCATATTTATCTTATAGACAAAAATAAATGTTTATGAAGCCATGCAGGCCATTTGCAGATTATCAAGAACCTTAAGAATACCAATAGCGTTGGGTATGACGGCATTTCTACAAAGGTTATAAAATTTGTAGCAAACAATATCTGTCAACACATTAGTTATATTGTATATTTGTGTATTGAGACGAAAATCTTTCCTGATAGATTAAAAACAGTGATTGTATAACCTCTGTACAAAAGAGAATTTAAAGAAAATATGTCAATCTATAGACCCATAGCTCTGGTACCTATATTCTCAAAAATATTCGAGAAATACATACACAAGGAAATAAAAAAATGAAGAACCAAAAATTATAAAAAATAATAATATAAGATAATGTTACTTTTATATTTCCTACTTAGTTTTCTTGTACTTTTCCATCTGACTAAAAGAAAAAAAATGATAAATGAAATTTTGTCACATATCTTCTAGTAATAATCATATGAAAATAATAGAAATTTCTAGCCTATAACACTTAGTGATAATGTACTACTATCCCTGAGGTCTATAGGCTACATTTTATTAGTGAAAGAATCTTCATAATCTTATGTCTAGTACCTGAGATCACCTCTTACATTCAAACTCACAAACTTAACCTCTTTATAATATTAATATAGATATAAAATTTAACCTCATAACTATGACTTAGATAAAATATTCAGATTTAAATTAAAATAATAGAAATTACTAGAAGCACGTTAATCAGTTAAAGTAAATCTTTAGTTGCATGTCTTATATTCAAGTTTTTAATACCAACATAGATTTAGAACCAACCGGTCGTTAAATTGTTTGAATGGTTTTATAATTGCTTCGTTAGGGCTGCAAAATTTATATCAGCGTTATATTATTAACGTTAATAAACCCGTTTATTCCACGAACCAAGGACATGAATCATTTAATTATTGCATGTATTTCGCGTAAAACATTATAATTTGTGTTCCTATTGCATTATTACTTATTTACTTTCGTTTTAAACTTACATCACATAGTCGTAGTTAGATTTTAATTGTATTTCTCTCTTTTCTTAATGTGCCTAAACTATGAAATTTTTTATAACATTCTCAGGGTGGAAGGCGCTAGTGACTGTAGCACAGTTAATTCTAGTACGGTCGTCTGCTAATTCTCTTTTCATATTTAAAACGCTTTATGAAATTCATGTATTAGATTAAGAGAACAATTGTTAAAACCAAATGATGAAAATTAATTATTCTTATTTTTATTAGTCTCATAGTCTCCATCCATAGGTTGCTGATTCAGATCTGGCTCAAAGGACCGAAAATGATGTACGGGTTCTTGTTAACCTATAACTCCTTTATTGTGTGACAGATTGGTTGATTCGATGATAGAAATTAAACCATGAAATGGAATTGATACTGTATTGAGTTCTCACTTAAAACTATTGATGAATATAAGATAAATATATTTGTATGTGGCGGCGCTATGATGCGTGCTAAATGTGCAATGACTATATTGATGAGAGCGCAATTATGCAATGTACGGTTGCACTGTACAATTACATTTCGCCAGTTTTAGGTCCCACATAATATTGACAAGCCTTTTGCTATCTATTGGGTACAGTTTCAGATTCCGTGTTTTTACTGAGAGTATCTTAGTAGAAAAAATCTATAAAACGCTGCCTGATACAGGAATCAAAAGCTTCTGATATTACAATATGGCATTAGATTTGTCTGATGAAATATATTTATAGAAATAATACCTCAGTGGCGCAGCTGTAGACAATGTGACTGATGTGCGTGCATGCGGTCACTGGTTCTATGTTTTAGTCAGGCAATATAAAAATGGCACGTATTGCCAGAGCTAAAAATGTACAGGTCAGGTCCTAATTGCGACTCTTGTGCATGAGGTCTCGGGTTAGATGCCCGAGTAGAGCAAAGTACACGTATTGGTAGAGCTACAAAAGTGTATACCCTCCTGAGACACGAGAGTTAAACTTAGTTCAGAATTGGTTAAACATATTGACGTTTTGTATGTTCTTTTGTTATTCAGCTTAAAAGGTGGTGTTAACACCACTTTTCTAAGAACAAGAGCTCTTGCTATCGTCTCGTCGACACAGCGCCTGTAGGTGACGTGTGACAAAAACTTAAGGGCGCCTGGCGTCTTTAAGAGACGTTGAGAGCTAGTAGAGTTCTTTAATTTGTTTGAAGGTAGTCAGTAGCTGTTCTAATCTTACCAATTTTATAAATGTGAAAGTTTGGGAAGATGTTAGAATTTTTGTTACTCATACGTGACCGTTGAATGGATTGGTGGCCTCGATGGCGTAGTGGTTAGTGTAACCGACTGCCACGTCTGGGGTCGCGGGTTCGATTCCCGTACAAATCAATCATTTGTGTGCATGGACATGAATGTTTGTCTAGGTCTGGGTGTTTCTATGTATAATATGTACGTATTTACAAAAAGTATATATGTATGTTTATCCATTGTCCAGTACTCATAGTACAAGCTCTGCTTAGTTTGTATGTGTGTGTGGTGTGTGGTGGTAGTTAGTGTTGTGTGTATGTGATAGAATACGTATTATATTATATTACTAGCTATAGCCGCGGTTTCACCCGCATTTATGATTATTCAATTCCTCGATACGGCTATCCAACACGAATAGAATTTTTCAATTCGAACCAGTAGTTCCTGAGATTAGCGCGTTCAACCAAACAAACAAACTCTTCAGCTTTATAATATTAGTATAGATGTATAGATATTATATTTGGATGGAATTTGTAACACCGTTCGATCATGTACTGGATTAACAATTAGATTACGTTTTAACTGAGTATACGTTCCTTTAAATACATCGCGGGCAGAAACTAGTTACCCTATAGAGTCGCAGACCAGTGGCTAGGTACAATAGATTTTCAATTATGTCTCGTATTATAACACTTGACAGACTACTGTACATTATCTTGGCCGTGGTTCGCTGAGGAACAGTTTCATTTGTTCTGGATGAAAGGTACCCTATGATGTTTTCTGTACCCCTGACAACTTGTATGCGAAATTTCATAATAATCGGTCGAGAAGTTAAGACGTGAAGGCGTAACAAACAAACTGACATTCGAATTTATAATATTAGTTTATGATTATTATGAAGTTTCAACGCAATATGTATACATGTTTTCTATGCAATAGCGATTAAGATAGCCATTACGTTACAAAAAGGAAAATGAATGCCGTTGATCCTTTGTTTAGAAAGCCTTCGTGATAGTGGGATTATTAACCTCAGTCTTCTTCGAAGAGGTTAATGAAAACACTATGTGGGTCTGTGTGTCTGCCTGTTAGTGACCGGCATTACTCCGGAACCACTCGACAGATTTACTTGTAACTTGGTGTACAGACACCTGGGGGTCATACCTCGGTCTAGTTTGAATATGGGCCCTGTGGGTCAAAAGACTCCTGATATATAGGAGTCATTTCTTTTCATTACTTTTACATTTAAGACGAAGAGGTTGAATCCTGGGTTTTTACACCCATCTCGTTCTGTTTGCCAATCACTACCTACGTACACTTAGGGCGTACATTTGGTTGACAATTGAAGTGTTTACAGACGATTATGTAAATGTGCGTGCCTGAATAGCCACCGTTAGAGATAGCTCGACATGTGTATTACACCAGCTGACATTTATGATGGTTAAAGTGGTCGCTACGACACTGCTTTGCGATGGGTTCGATTCGGATACGGGGCAAAAATTTATGTGAGGCATTAAAATCCAATTTGTTTCACATTTAAGTATTTGTTTTTATTTATTATCTTTAATATAAAATTTTTGGTATACCTAAGTTATATCTAGGGAATAGTTTAAAAATACTCTATTATACTAATAACTTCCACAAATAATTATCCCGAGCCTGGTTGTTCTCTAAGCCCATAGTTGCAAAAATGTTCACAATGTCCTGAGACACAGGAATTATTCCTAATGTGGGCGTTGTCTTCTTAAATAATGAAATAAAGTAAATTGTTGGCTCGGTCGTTAAGCGCAAGCAACTCGTGCGAGTTAAATGCACTATGTAATCTATAATCATAAGTGTTACTTGCGCGGGAGGCTTGTATCAGGTTGTGAACATGATGCATACAACCTGCCCAGCGCCTCTACTTGCATATTAACTTACATATCACTCATCATTGTGTAATATCAAGTTAGTTGACTGCATGGATGGCGAAGTGCTTTAAGTGGTCGCCTCTCCATTGCCACTGCGTCGAATGTTGTGGGTTCGATACAAATACGGGACATTTTTTTTATGATCCCCATGTAGTTTTTTAGAATTCGAAAAACCTCTTATACAACAACTTTTTCCGTTCGTACGACTTTCAACTTAAGAACCGTAAGAACTAGAGACTCGCAGTCAACGCCATTTGACTCAGCATAGTCGATATACGCCCGAAATGACTATGACCTATGACCTCTGACCTCAAGGTCACGTGGTATCACGTGACCTTAGCATATTACATGAACCATTTTTTCGAACTCTAAGATTTACGGCAATTCATTGCCGATTCTCATTTGTTTGAGTCCGGGTAATTTCTTTTCCCTTGTTTGAATTTTTGTAGATCCTCGAATCACAAGATTTATTCCTATTGCGGGAGTTGATCGACCCTTTTTTAAATCATTATTTTACAAATTTCGTTATAACGTTCTTTGAGTTTAAATATTTTCGAAGGATATGTCAATATACTAACGAATTCGTCTGTACAAGAGCTTTTATCATAAAACTTCTTTTTATGAGAAATTTTTGTTTTATATTTTTGTGTGGTGCTATCAGTTATAACTATTCATTTAACAGGATTGCACTACGTTATATAAAATTTTCTTTGTTTTCATGTTGCCTGTAGTTATGACGACTCGATGGCGTAGTGGTTAGTGTAACCGACTGCCACGCCTGAGGTCGTGGGTTCGATTCCCGCACAAGTCAAACATTTGTGTGCATGAACATGGATGTTTGTCTTGGTCTGGGTGTTTCTATGTATAATATGTATATATTTACAAAAAAAAAAGTATATATGTATGTTTATCCATTGTCTAGTACCCATAGTACAAGCTCTGCTTAGTTTGGGCTAGATGGTGTTGTGTGTATGTGATAGAATATTATTATTATTATTATTATTATAGTTCGCCAATCAACATTCGTCAGTGTGTTGTAACTTTGCCATATTGAGACGAGGCCCATGCCAATCAGTGGGTCAGTTTTTAAACAGGGCTGATATGATTGTATTGATATTTTATATTTATTGCGTAGTGATTGAGTTGAGTCAAAGATCTGTAGGTCCAGATTAAGTTGCAATTGGATACATAGAATAGTTGTCAAGATATTTTCAACCAGATTCTGAACTCAAGAATATCTGTGATATTTTAACAAGTGAAGAATCTCTCAGTACTAAAATTTATTTATCTCTGTGTTTCTGTAAGACACATACAACTCAAGGGATTTGTACAAACAAAAGCTGGTATATTCAAGTCTGACTTGTGACTAAAATAATAGCTTTTATATATTCTAGTTTGCTTCCTGGATATGGCCAAACAATACTAGGTTATTCGGTTAAAAAATTGCTGAGAATTTCAGTGGCAGTCTGCAAACGTTCGGTAGGTGGCAAAGGATGTCTGAGTCTATGACGTAGATATTGAAACATAGCTTCTAGTCCTCTGTTTACCTTCTTGAATATACAGGCGTCAGTCTACGCATGTAAGTTGCAAAATCCTGTAGACAGAGTTACCAACATCCATAAAGTAGCTCAATTAAATCGAATTGCCAGCGTTCAAAACATTGTTTCCCTAATTTCGGCAACAAAAAGTCATAACGAACTTCGAAATATTTCCTCCGAGTTTGCAAACACAACATGTAAAGAAAACATAGCTGGGAAATAAATGAATTAAAACGATATAGTCGGAGCAAAAAGTGGAAAGTAAAGTTCATTCTCCATTAGTTTTGGGGAGTCGACGGCGCGGGCGGAAGGCACGGTAAAGAACATGGTTCATTAATTTTTTACATGATGACCACCTATAGAGCGGTCGTGGACCTACTTATTTACTGTCAGGGTTGACACCTGTTTTGCTGGCTTTACTGTTTATTCTTTTTTGTCTTTGTTACGTTTTTTATTTGATATAGTATTTAGTTGGGTGGTCACTTGAGAAGTTATATTGTGTGTGAATTAAATATTCATTATAGTCTGAATACGTTTTTTAGGTAAGGATGATAATTAAGCTGCAACGACAATTAGGAAATTAACTGATAATTAAATTTGGACAAGTCAGCGTCTGTCAAATCACATAATCTATATTTTCTATACTATTATTATAAGGTGGAAAGATTTGAAATATAAATCTTTTCTCCTTATTATTTATGTCTGTATTTTTGTTTGTAATGAATAAACTCAAAAATTACTAAACCAATTTTAAATATCTTTTACTATTAGAACGCTACGTTATCCAGATGTTAAATAGGCTATATGACGTCACGCAACGAGCCACGGAAGTAGAGCAGGAACCATGAGCGTGGGTTAAACCTTAGGAGACAACGGGTTATACAAAATTTACAAAAAGCCCTAAATGCTCTGTTAATAATTAGGATAATATTAACTTGTAAATACTGATATTTAGATTAAATTTTAATAAGTGATGACTTTGGTTGATGTAATATATAAGTCCATTTTTAGTTGTATACTATCGTATTCAAAACATGATATAAATAATAGATATTGAAGATATACGTCTATTATAATAATTTTCGTTAAATACCCAACTCCATAACTTGAATTTATTACTTACTTATTCATATTAAAGCTCTCCAAAGGGTCTCTGGTTATTGGACTTACAAATATGTCTCCACGTAAGCCTTATGGTGTAGAGACTCGTAGAGATTCGTAACAGAGGTTTTAAGAAAGGAAAATTACGTATATACTTCTCATTCCAAAATAGCATTATAAATGCATATTTTAAAGAATAAAATTAAGCTGTATCGCACATCATATCTATATAATATATTTAATGGGTATGTAGGTATTATTTCCCCGTAAAGTTAGGTCTACTTCTATGTCCAAGTCCCTGGCTGTGACCTCGGACCATGTCAATACACAAGGCAAAGGTACGTGTTCAAAGCAATCCACTAAAATTTCCTATAAATGCAACAACCTTCCTATCTAGTTTATGTGTTTGTTTGAATTTTGAATTTTGTTGAATTTGTAGTTACAACTCGATATCACAGTCCAATTACCGATTCGCCTGAAGTGGGCTTCGACGAAGAGAATTTCAGGCAACAGATTTTATGTCCTATGACAACATAATACGACTTTCAAGTCTCGGGGTGCCCTAACCGCCACGTATGGCGCCACGCAAGTCTTATCATTGCAAGAAGACATTTTGAAATGACACACCAAAAGATACAACATATAACCGACCGCAATACACATACCGAAACAAAATCGCGCAAATTAGTGTGTTGTGTTGTCTCTATCTGAACCAGCCATAAGAGAACTAACGTATTCCCGTCTACAATCCTATTAAAACACTAAATATAAATACACTCACTACATAATTAGGTACTGGTACACACCATATTTTTTATTTTTATAATTTATGGTAATATGGATTGCCGTCTACTAAGGAGAGTTTTATAGGCAGGATGAAATCTTCACGCTGTTTATAAAAAAATCCTAACAAAAACCCAAAATTTACTTCGCTTCAGACCTTATGATCAATAGCACACCATTTTCTTATTATTTAACAAAATTATTTCGATTTTAATTTTTAGCGGTATAACATGTCAAATCGATACTTAAACCAACTAAATACTGGGATCCAACGAAAATAAATCACAAAATTTTATTATTCACTTATTTCAGTCCGCAGCTTCACCACCGGGTAAAACGTAAACCATGTGTAATCCAAGACATTGTCTATCTGTGTAACAAATTCCAGCCAAATCCGTCCAACAGTTTACACGTGATTGAGTAAACATCAAATCATATTTACAAAATTTTACATTTTATAACATTATTTATACATTTTAAAACATTACATGCATTTTAACTTTACAATTTATTAATAAGCTTACGTCGACCCTTATCAATCGCAACGTTTTTTTACACATTTCATAACACAATTGCCCAAAATAAAGTTCTATAATAAAATATAGTTACTACGTTACTATTTTGTTATAGTTTTGGTGACAACCCTACTTACTGTTTTATTTTTATTGTGCGCTCCCATCGTTTTGTTTTCCTTTTTCTCTCATGTGGAGCACTTGTGGTTTTTGTTTAAAAGGACATCTCTAAGGTTAATACTGCCTGACAGTTATAAGGAAGACTATGAAATTCGTTAGTTTTTCTGCATTGTTGTTGGAATGTTTCGATGGCTAAAGCGTTAGCAAAATTTCGGCTGTCCCGGTCGTTACGAAGTACGAGTCCTGCGTCTAACAAAAGTACATTTTTTGTGTTTTGGTTTAAGGAATTCTTAGTTCTTTGAGCAGCCTTATAGGAAAAAGCAAACTTACCCGTTACTAGATTTTGCTTGTTCGGGAACAGTATTTTTCTGGATAAGCGGTACCCTATTTCCTTTTCTATTAGGTACCCCTAACGTGTAAGCAATTTATAATTTAAATTTTATGATGATCGGTCGAATAGGCTTGAAAGCCTACTAAATTAACAAACAAGCATTTGCATAATTTTTTTAAAAATCTCTCTCTCTACTTGTGATTCCTTTAAAGCCGGGGACTATACAAACTTTCAATCCCCTGACACAAAGAACATCCAAACTCGGTACAACCATTTGTAGACGACACTTTTTTATCCTGTGTGGGATTCGTACCCACAACACTCGACGCGATGGAAATGGCGACGCGACGACACATAAAATCCACGCAGTCTTTATAATATTAGTTAGGATGCATCGTAAAACGCTCAGTCCCAGTTTTAATCAATACACAAGTCCACTATTGAAATCCTGCCTTTATATAACTTAAACTCTCACAGACCTACCGGTAGCTACAAAATTCAAACACTTTGAATTATTAACCACGGGATAAGGCGAACACTATTGTCCCATTATATTTCTAATAAACACAGCCTCATTGGTCCTATGGTATAAGTATGCAAATGATCGTGAAGACCCAGTTTCGATGCCGGGTACAAGCAACGTATTTTTAGGTTTACTCGTTACGAGCTTTTGCTTCCCGGCTTCGCTCGCGTAAAAGTGGGTTCGGTTATGTTAGTAACAATACTTTAAAAAAGTAATAAATTGCCTATGTTACTCGGTGATAATACTTCTTTCTAATTGTGAAAGAATTTTAATATCGGTTGAGTAGTTTTTGAGTTAAATCCTTAGGCTTGTTTCACACTTACCACAACCACACTACAAACACATCACGTGGGACTTTTTGTATTGAAAATGAATAGTAGAATTAACACGGACCACATTTTACCGTCATTATCGACCACGTTGGTGATACCGACCACATCGCAACCACAACGCAACCACCAGCGACACTGCGAACTAGCGTCCGACCACATCGCAGATTTAACGCTTCGTCGACGCACCGACACTGCGCGCGCGCCTGCGCCCTCCCCCTTCTTCTTAATAAAATCCATAACAAGGACAGCACCAACAATGTTTCCTCTTCGAACTCCATGAGTTTGTTAAGTCAAAGCGTGTTTCCTCAAAAAAACCGGTGTCGAACTGTCTGTCTGCACTCGTGAGCGTCATTCAACCACATCGCAACTACTAACGACAACTCAACCACATCCACATTTTGTAGGAACCACAACGCAACTGAAAAAAAAGCTGCATCGACACTATTCACCCGTAACCACTCCTTGACCATCTTTTGTCGCGTCGATTTGGTGTGATTGTGGTACGGGTGAATGAAGCCAAACAAACAAGAAAAATCTTACCTTTTTATGTGTATTATATTAGTATAGATATAGATAAAATTGTCAGTAGTACACTAGTATAGATTAATATAGGATTTATTTGATTCGATTGAAATAAAATCAAGTCACTCAAAACAGATCATTACAATTGACCGCGTAGATCTACTGACATATTGAGACGTGACTAGTCGGTGCTATTAATCGTGGTAACACGCTCGAATGCTGGACCATAGATCGTAGAGACATGCCTTTAGTAAGCAGACGGCTGCGGCACATTATCCTCTCGATTAGGCATGATCGATTTAAAGATACTGCAGCGACAATTCTCGTATTATGCAATGGTCTGTGTACTAATGGTGTGTTTGGAAGTTATTTTAGTACTATTGTCCAATCAATTTATGGTTGTGTTACACTTTTTATAAGAAAAATGGTGCAAATAAGATACATTAATAGTATTTGATTAGTATGGGTGCACAGATGGTGTAGTGGCTTAAATGGTCGTCTCACTACTGGTACTGTGCCGAATGTTGTTGGTTCGATCCCCACACGAGACAAACAAAATTTTGGTCCACAAATAGTTGTTCCGAGTCTGGGTGTGGTCTGTGTTCGTTGTTTGATTTTTCGTAAAGTCTCTCGAGATACAGTAATTATTTTTAACACTGCGTCGAGCGTAAGACAGATAACGACAGAGTTCGTTCGGCGCATATTAAAATCGGCGCGCGGCCGCCATAGTAAAATTGTATGGAGGATTTGAAGTGCTATTTTGATAAATATGTATCTATATTGTCAACGAATAACTTAAATATTTGGGACGGACAAATTGTAATATAACTATTTATGTGTCCTTTAAGCTGTAAAATAGGATAGATGTCTACTGTTATAATCTAAAAATCACGTAACATGAGATGCAAATTTACGTAATTTTGTTGGCGAAAATATAAGTTATTTTAAGTTTTTTACACCGAGTAATTGTAAACACATTCATTGTTATGGTAAATGTAAATTTTATATTTGTATTTAATAAAAACTGTTGATTTTATTCACTTAACTGACCGTCTGTTTTGGGACATTTTGCTCGGCGCAGTCTTAAGGCGGTAATTGTATCTTTAAATCAAAAATTAAATAATATAACAGTATTATACGCAATAGTGACATCGGTTTTTATCATAATATTAAAGTTAAGACCGCACTGAGCACAACTGCACTGCAAAAGAGCTAAGTGATGCGTGTGCTAAGTTGCATCCAAATCCGTTCAACGGGTTACACATGATTGAGTACCAGAGTAGATAACAGCCAAACATCTTCATGGACTTTCACATTATATAAACAATATAAACCAGGCTATAGGAGCGATAGCCTAGTGGAAAACCATTGGACTGCCACGCAGACGTTTGAGTTCGATCCCAAGGCGCGCATGTCTTACTTTTCGAAGTTATGTGCATATTAATTATC
This sequence comes from Catocala fraxini, assembly GCA_930367265.1. Lineage (NCBI taxonomy): Eukaryota > Metazoa > Arthropoda > Insecta > Lepidoptera > Erebidae > Catocala > Catocala fraxini. Next base: position 9,248,620 of record OV884040.1, on the reverse strand, counting down.
ACTCGTTATAACGGTAAAGGAAAACATTGTGTGGAAACCTGCATGTCTGAGAGTTCTCCATAATGTTCTCGAAGATATGTATGTGAAATCTGTGAACCCGCACTGGGCCAGCGTGATGGACTACGGCCTAATCCTTCTCACACTGAGAAGAGGCCCGTGCCCAGTAGTGGGACAGCTCAAACAGGACTGATATTATTTTATTATATATTAAGAATATATAGTGCATACACACCTGCTTAATCTAATTATATATTATTAGTTAAATTTACTATTTAAATCAGTCGTCCCAATTGGTTCCTACATTAAAACAAACTAGGTATGTATATATGTATGCTGATGATGCAACAATATTTATTTCCAATGATGATCAAAATAATATTAACTTTCAAGACGAAATAAATAAAACACTAACAACAGTAACTGATTGGTTAGATTCAATAAACTTGAAAGTAAATCTCTCTAAAACAAAAATTATACAATTTAGAAATTATAAAGGTAAACACACTCCATTAAATATATCTGTCTCCAATACTAAAATTGAACAAGTAAGTGATTTAAAATTTTTAGGCGTTGTAATCGATCAACATCTAAATTGGAAAGCACACATTGAAAACGTAAATAAAAAAATATCCAGCGCTTGTTATGCACTATCAGTTCTGTCAGAAACAACAAATATAAATGTCACCAGAAATGCTTATTTTGGAAATGTCTATCCTCTATTATTGTATGGTATAATATACTGGGGCAACTCTACAAATGTTCAGTCTACTTTTATTCTCCAGAAAAAATGTTTGAGGACATTGTATAATATGCATAGCACTGAATCACTGAGAAATATTTTTAAAACTAAGGGATTTCTTACACTTACTTGTATTTACATTCTTGAACTATGCTTATTTGTGAAAAATAATAAAGAATATTTTAATTTTAAATCTGCTTCAAAACGAAACATACGTAATAAATATAAGTATAATATTAACTTACCTATAATTAATAATACGATTTACTACAAAAGCACTTACATTTCTGCAATTCGTGTTTTTAACAATTTACCTACCGCCTTAAAAGAATTAGATGGCCATAAATTTAAAATAAATTTGAAAAAGTGGCTAATTGAGCACGCTTTTTATACTCTAAACGAGTTTTTTGGTAAATCGTATTAATGCATGTATTTAAGGTATTAAAGCATGTTTTTCTTTTTTCGTTTTTAAATGTTTAAGTTGTAATTTCATTTTAAAAATTATGTTGCATGTCCGATATGGGCAAACTGTTGTGTCCAAAACTTTACAACTAAGACCTATGTATTGTACACAGTTACGCAATAAATAAATCTTTATCTTTATCTTTATCTTTAGGTGCTAATTAATTTCATATTTCCAGTAGTGAAACCGCGAAATTGAATTTCGGTTTAACGAAAATTATTTAGCTAGTTAGACATGTTATTCTATAAATATGGCGATTAATCAGTAACTAATGAGATTTCTAAAAAAAAAGATGTCTTTAGTTTTTATTGTGAAATTATGTATAATAATAATAATAATATCCCCATAGCACATATATATTAGAATCCATACGTAGCAATAGTCTTACGCCTGCCGCGGTTAGTGCCATCTCATATTTTATTAAAACTCTCGAAGGGCCCTCTTCACGTTGAACCTATGTCTCCGTGTAAGTCTCCCAAAGGGCCAGGTGTTTTCATAATATAATATGTTAGAAAATACCTGTGATTAGAGAAACATAATTATAATAATATTCTATCACATACACACAACACCATCTAGCCCAAATCTAAGCAGAGCTTGTACTATGGGTACTAGACAATGGATAAACATACATATATATCCACTTTTATTTTTTTGTGCATACATATAATAATATGTTATACATAGAAACACCCAGACCAAGACAAACATCCATGTTCATGCACACAAATGTATGCTGATCCTCAGAATCCTCAGATAATAAACCCTGAGACATCCAAAGTTTGTGTTAGTAATACGGTATTTTAGAACCCAACTTGACACCACACAATGAATGGAGCTCTTTAACTAGGTTTACACTACTGATCCAACGTGATACAGAATAATTACTTCTTAAAAAAAGACTATTTCCTCAACACTCAGTCCAAAAATAATCCATGGCGCTTACACCGAAATTTTTTATTACTGAACTCGAATGGTGGAAAACCCAACTGAAGTAATGTGAAATGACTTGGAAATGGCGACAGTTAGCGCCATCTGTTACCGCGGACGTGAATTACAGGCTCAACGTGGTTATTGAGAGGGCCTATAAAATAGGCTATGAATAAAATAAAAGGTGACATTGAGTAATAAAGTGGTGTGGAGGTACCGAAAGGCGTTTATGGCAATGAGGTGTAATATATAATAGCGCTGGTCACTTTACGGGTTTGACGTTAACTTATCATCTGGAAAATCCTTTCTTTTAATATTTGAGATATGGATTATTAACTGTTTTGAGTCGCAATCAGGCCGTCGTTTGAGTAGCGAGCTGTCGAGCAAAGCACTGAACCTTACGGGACAGAAATAGGTTTAATTAGTAATAAGAATAGCATATTGGTCCCGCCATGTATGTTTCCACTTGTTGAGGTGGCGTGTTCGATTTTCGGGTTGGGCCGAGTGGTGTTTACCAGTAGTCTGTTCCAGTGCCCGGATTTTTTGGTAGGTGACTGTCGGTGACAGCAAAAAGGTCCGGTAATATGATCAGAAGAGTACTCGCCTATACTCCTTGAGACCTAAATAGCTGTGACCTAAAAAGCTTGTTAAATTTGGGTGTCATACACCTCTGCCTACTCCTTCGCAGATATACAGGCGTGATTTTACATTATATGTATTAAAGACAGATATTTGTTCTACGTATCTTAAAATTCTATATGTAAAATAGTCTACGGATTGTTAGGTAATATTCACTGTGCAATAATGGCATTGTTTTAAAGAAGAAAATGTCTTTTAAACGAAAATAAACGTTAGAAGTAAACGCGAAACTAATTTGAAACCAATCGGTAATGACTCCATTGATTAAAATCGATGAGAACTCGCGAATGTTTGATCTTTGGCGAACATCAAGTGTCTACTAAAGCTATTTACAGTACTGAGTTAATTTGTGCTGCGTTCTATAAGAGACAACTCAACTATGTAGATTGTTTCTAACACACGTTAGGGTAAGATCCTACTAAGCTTTGTTCGAGCGTACGTCTTCCTCTAACGTTTCTGTATGCCCAGTGCGAGTTGTTTTTACGTTAACGCAATCGAAACATCCACCGCGTTTGGCTCTCTGATTGGTTAAGAAAGCGCCGAACGTCATAAACATGTCGATCGCGTTAACATAAAACAAACTCGCACTAGGCACTCTGGTCAAATGTTAGTGGAACGTGAAGCTCTAACGTCGGCGCTCGCAACACGTGCCGCTTTTTGTCAATACTCCCTCGACTTGACTTGACATTGCATAGATGCGACGCTCAAGGCCCTCCCTAGTGCTGGCAGACAGGCTCTCTCTAGGTAATCTTTTCCGGGGAATTTGAACTCACCAATCACAGGATGGACTCATTGGACAGGACCGCGGATTGGATTGAACCGTACGGGCCGAACCTCGCTAGCCGCGCCACCCACCGGATCTGACGATCGGGATTGACCAACAGGCCACACGGGTTATCGACCCAGCTACCCGCCTGTATTAGCAGTCGGTGATAATGGCCACCAAGACAATTCCACCGCCTGGCATGGTTATACCGAGACCCCGTAAACGTCTACAAGAAGAACCCCTGACGACGCGAGCCCCGCGTGCGTACAACATCGACGCTGGTCGAATGTTAGACGAACGCGCACACCCGACGGACACCAGTAGGATCGAACCCTTATAATGCATGCTGTCTAATTTAGTCTGATCTAAGCGCTTACTGCAACGATTAGTTAGAGGTAAACATTTTAAAATATAATTTTTTTTTTTTTTTTAGCGTGGGGGAATGCATGACGCATACCCCTCCGCAGGGGCGGGCGGAGGGGTTATGTCGGACTCGCCGGGGTAAAATAAGATGTTGAAAAGATAAAGGACCTCTCGGAATACCAACTAAACCTACCACGGTATTCCTCGACAAAACCACTATCGACGGGGCCGCGCGAATCACTTTAGCATGCGGTCGCGACCCCGCCGAGGTTTCGGCCCACCATATGAAACGGCAGGCCACTACACGAATAGACCTACCCAAAGGCACTTCTCACAAATTTTCCCTGCTGTCCCCCCTAGAGGGGAGACGGACTCGACACAGAGGCGCGCGTGGGAACACGCACGTCGCCTCTCGGACCTGGTGCTGAACGGATGGCGGGCAGGCCCACAAAGCTCGCCACCCCCAGGTCAAACCTCAGGGTGGCTGGAGGTCGTCTCACGCCTTCCGGCGCTCGGCTCTGCGGTTGGGGAGAGGGTTTAAACGCTCCCTCTCCCGCTCCGCCGCCTCCTTGATGGAAATGACTTCCTCACAAAAGGAGGCGACGGCGTTCCACGACCTCTCACTCCGGACCATAGACTGAACTACGGCCGGGAGCGAGAGGGCAACCAATCCTACTGCCGCGATCAGCTCACGGCGCTGCGATGCCCAGGCGGGGCAAACCGCCAAAGTGTGCAGCGCCGTGTCCTCAACAATATCGTGGAATATTTAAAATATGCCTTAATATGTATGAAGGCATATTTTAATTATTTAACTATACTGCTTAATACACAATTAGAAGGATGTTTAATTAATTGTGCCTTTAAATAATTAACAATGCAATTGAGATTCCTTGTTTAATATCATATTAATTATTTATTTATTTAAACACATTTACAATATCTTTACAGGATATCTAGCAGATATAGCTAAATATACATAATATAATATAAATAAGACAATAAGATAAAAAATTTACACACTAAATACTATGCATTTATCAGCAACTTCTTTGAATTTCGGCAGCTACAGTGATAAATATCAACGTCATTAGCAACTATAATAATAAGTCGTATAGCGCGTGGCAACGGGGCAAACTTGAGTAAGTTTGTCTTCGCTGCTGGGACGCTGAGCGTGGCGGGGCGGCGGCGGAGCGCGCTCACGTACCCGTCCAGCGCGCACAGCTTCAGCGCCGCCAGCATGGCCGGGTGGCTGGCCGCGCAGCACGCGCCACACGTAGCTCACGAGTACTAAGTCGTACCGCACGTACTCGGCCATGCCGAGTGCGAATAGACTTGGGTACATTAGTAGGTAAAAGGGATATACACTGTATTATTTAAAATATAAAATATAGTCTATTTTTTTAGAATTTTTTCCACCATAAAGATTTATTTAGCCTTATGAAGATTCCAAATAATGGCTGTTGTTTCAAGATCACTACGCACAAGTGCATTGTATAGCATTTTTATACCTAAAATATTATTAAAATCTTTAGAGTTTCTCAAAATGAATCCTAAATTTCTAAATGATTTACCGCATATGCTGATAATGTGCTTACGATACGTTAACTCAGGTACCATTTCAACACGCAAGTCCCGAGTATAATTAAAGCGCGGAATCATTACATCGTTCATCTCATATTTGTAATGCAGTGGAGCCCTGGCCCGGCTGTAGCTGATTATGCCGTATTTCGCTATTTAAAATTTATTTTATTTTATTAAAATACAGCTTGTTGGTATTGCTCCACTGCACTGTTCGGTCGATGTCTCCCTGCAATCGCTCTGCGTCCATATCGCCTAATATCGTCAAGTAAACCTTAAGGTCATCTAGGAAGAGTAAACACTCGGCATGCCGGACGACGGCAGCGAGATCATTAATCATTAGGATAAATTCCAAAGGCCCAATTATGTATAGATACAAATCGCAACATTGTAAAGGTACCTTAATTAGTCGATCTAAGTTAGTATCTATTTTTTATTTAGTAATTGTTTCGCGGATGGATTAATGGCTTAAGTGGTTATATCGCCACTGATACTGCGCCGAGTATCCACAACACTCAATACTTACACGGGACAAAAATGTAGATGTGTACTTCACAAATAGTTAGTCCAAGTTTGGATGTTCTTTGTGTCCATTGCTAAAGATCCCTATGACACAGGATTTAGTCCTACCGCGGGAGTTGTCTTTTAAAGATAAAGTTAGATAAAATTCATCCAAGCCCAACGGTAAAATAACCAAACACAACAATTAAACTAAAATAAAAAAAAACAAACAAACAAGCATAACAATATAAAGCTTTTACAAATATATCTATATTTATACCTTCAGAAATTATTATCTTTAGTAAATAGTCACAGCTTCCTGAACGTTTTATAATAGCACAGATTATCAGAGCGATCATATTCTAAAGTCACTATATTTTCTAGACCCTTTGTTTACTGTTTATCTAAGAGATCTTGTGGTATTATACTCGTATTCTTTTCAGAGCTGACATTAAACAAACCCTTCCTTACTCTGCTCAATCATCATTTAGCAGGAGTTGCTCGTAAAAATGTGGGAATTATCCACTTTTGAACCTCCGCCAGGAAAACGAGGCGTACTCTTTAGACTCTCTTTGTTTATATTCAACATGCAAACTTGTGTATGCAACATCTTTGTCTATTAGCACAGAAGCTCATTAACCAATTTCTAATTAGGGTAGTGAGCCATTAACCAGTATTTTGGACTTAGAAGCTGCGTTTCTCAATCGAGCTAAATCTTATAGCGTGTACATCTTTTTAAAGTCATGTATGTGTTAATATTGTCTTCTGTTTACGCGAATATCATGTATGTCTTTTCCAAATCTTCTAACTATTAACCTAACCTAACTCTTCTTGTTTAAGAAAAGGCCCGTGACCAGCAATAGAACAGTTTATAAGCAATGCTGGTTTTATTTAGATGTTTCTAATGCTTGCAGCTGACCGTGCTAATGCGTATCTGATTACCAAGTAAGTGTTATTAGATTTTTGTACATTCTACCTACTAGTTCAGCCGTTTGCTTAAATCTGCCGGGTTACGACATATATTGCACCACCAACGCTTTTAAAAGTATATAAAATTAACCGTTCATCGCTATATTCAAACAGAAGCTACCCACGACACTAATGACCAGGAAGGACGTTACATCACTCAGTACAAAGCTCACACATCACAATGTTCACGGAGGCGTTGTTTGTGAACTAAAACTCAATACTTAGCAGCCATCCGCGATCGATCCACAAAGTTTAAATGTTCTATTAACAATTCAGCAAGTTTCGGAGGTCATACCCGAAGCGCATTATTACGTCCTACGAATAGGTTCCCTGCAAACAAAACTTTGTTCGAGAAGTTTTCGTTGTTTAAGTCGTAAGATCGCGTTCATAGGATCCACAGTTTCAACATTATTTTGTTATTTTGACTCATTTCACTCTTTAATGAATAACTTTATTAGCTCAGTTGGTGAAACTCTGGATTTATAGCCAGACGTTTTCGCTTGGGTTTTGTGTGGCGAGGAACTGGTATTTACATCGAACAATTCGTTCTGGAAACTTTAAGCGATGCAAGTAAGTATATTGTACATATTTAAAAGGCTCTGATTAGTTTTAGTAGTTTTCCAAACTGGTTCTAGTAGACTGCAATATTTCTCTAGAGATATTATAATAACTTTAATGTGCTTTAGCATTTTCTTTTGTGGTGTGGTACTTAGTAGTGTCCAGGGTCGCCTCCAAGCTCCTATTTTGGAGACAAAGTCTTGTAGTCTTTGGGATTTACAACCGCATATTAAGCAGAGGACCGAATGTTACCGTTAAATGGAAAAGGCGTATGTCCAGCAGTGCACTGCAACGGATTGATTTTAGTAGATTAGTAGCTTTTCTATTTACATTCACATATGTGTAAATATGTATATGTACCTACGTCAGCCTTCTACATGTATAAATACGTGTATGTATTCGTTTGTGTGTGTATGTGTGCATAACGAATTAAAATCACATTACGTGGTTGCGTACCGTGTAATAGCTTTAAATAGCGCCGAGTTAGATAGCGAGTCCGGTGTCAAACACCTACGTTCATTTGTCTCTGGCGAGAACTAATTTACGCCCTTCGGATGGCATTTCGCACTGATTCCATAACTAAATTGAAATTATGCTGAATCTCGTATTGTGCCTTTGTTTACCCAAAATATTACATCATAATATTTTTACTAGATTTTGGCCGCGGCCTTGCTCGCGTAAATATAGGTTAGTTCAGGTTCTGCAGGATAAATGCGCGAGCGATCCCTGCGCCCCGTACATAAATTGTGAGAAAGAACACCGTGGTAGGTTTATCCGGTAGAACCGTGATGTCGTAACCTTTCCCCAGGTGAGTCCGACATAATTCAAAAATGGAAAACAAAAGGAAATGTATTTATTACCAAAGAAAACAACATCTTTTGTTCGTATCCAGCGGCCCCACACTAGGAAAACCTGTTCTGTGGGTGCCTACTACGTTTACCAAAACGCTTACAAAGTATGCTCGGTCGACATCATGAATCTTAAACTAAAGTAAATAAATAGCTGAAACTTAAGACAGGTATTTATTTGTGTGATATTTTTATTATACATGTATACATACATATTTATATATAAATAATATATTTATAAACTTATAATATATATAATACTCTCAATAAAATTTTAAATTAATAATTAAGCTAGGAATTATCATATCATACCTCTGCCGCATTACTATTAATTTTTAAACTTCTTTAATCTCTCTCTCAAGCGATGTAACACTAATATCAATGTAAATAAATAAATGTTGTGTCAGCTCTTGACAAAGTAGCAAAAGATAAAATATTTTAAAAACCATTACACACTTATAGAACACTTCTCGACTACGACAAAGAAAAATGTTTTACTTCGTTGCACTCGAAGTAAACTTTAATATATACTTAAAAGTTGAAAACTAAATGCATAAAGGCTACTGCAGAGAACCAATAGTTTCGTAAAACAATTAATTTACAGTAATTATTCTGCAGCATACCCGTTGTTTTGGAAGTACAGTCCGCAGCTAACGAATGCAGTATTTGTTCCATTTAATACTTTTAGGCTAGCATACGCAGTCAATATTTTTTCCTAGAGTAAACCCAGTGCGGTTCTAAAAACCGGAAAAATCCCAGGCCCGAATCACACGCGAATAAAACCGTTCCTATAAAGTTTACACGCCGTATTGATTTTCCGTAAAATCAACAGATTTCTGTATCGGGAATATAGATTGATCGTGGCTTAAATAAATATAGAAACACATTTATTTACAACACATTCATATTTCATATTTATCTACAGTTGATGTTTGGATGGGTATTTGTTGCTTCATACGGTTGCCTGGATTTGTGGCTGATAAGCTTTATTTGACCTAATTATCATTTAAATGTTTTCTATGGCATTGTTTATGTGATAACACCTGGGTATGCAGACAGGCGTGTGAATTCATAACGTGGAATGTAAATTTATAATATGGCAGATAGCGCGCAGAATCGACGGCCGTTGGGGTAGAAAGGTTCTGGTGTGGCCACGCACTGGAAAACGCTGCAGGGTGGACCGACGACTTAGTAAGTGTCGCGGGAAGCGGTTGGATACGGGTGGCCCAAGATCGGTCTGTGTGAAAAATCTTGGGTTAGGCCTATGTCCAGCAGTGGAAGTCCTTCGGTTGAGATGATAAATAAGTATGCTATTGTCGACCTAAGGCATGACAGGCAGAGTCAACTATAACAGCACTCGATCAATCAAGAGGACACAAATATTATCGACTATTACATACATAGTCTTGCCTATATCCCAAAGGAGTTGGCCAAGCTGTATTATATATACGAATCGCCTGCTATGGTTTTAAATCCAACGTAACAAATGGTGAGCATTGAAGTCTACTGGGTACAGTTTCAGACTCCTTGCTGCTACTTAGAATTAATGTATTTTGCTTGACTTGCGAGTGAAACTACTATTGTGTTACATGGAAATGAAGCCCAATTTCCAGCTTCTACTCCCGCTTGGAATTTCAAAACTCATGCACAGCAATCTAATTCGTCACCACTTTACTACTTTAACCACTTTATACAAATCCTACGTAAAACATTATAAAAATAAAAATAGAGACATTAATATGCAACATATACATAACTATTACATATGTATTTACCTAGATTACATTTAGATAGGTATTTGTTGTTCCCTAAGGCTGACTGGATTTGCAGCTAATTAATTATTTCGTGACCTGGATTAGCCGGTTCCCGTTGGCTATGATCATAAGGCATAATAATAATAATAATAATAATATTCTACCACATACACACAACACCATCTAGCCCAAACTAAGCAGAGCTTGTACTATGGGTACTAGACAATGGATAAACATACATATATACTTTTTTTTTTGTAAATACATACATATTATATTCATATATATATATATATTATAATCCATTCGTATAGACATATTAATATGTAATATATATTAATTACTTTCAAGACTTAAGATTTCAGACTCGAATATCTGTCCATGTGAAAATTTAGGATATACATGGGTTAGGTCTTCATAGCTCTTGATAACGATGTTGGTTATTCCATATTATGCTTTGACTTATTCAGTGACTCACAATTAATGATACACGGTCGCGGCCATTTTTCGACTTAGGTTCAATCTTTAAGGGTGATGTGCCATTTTGCGAATAAGCATGTATACCAATCTGAAATCCCAATAAATATTTACAAGTACAATTGACTGAAAATAAAATATGATAATCAAAATCCATCTACCTGTAGATATAAAAAAATTGGAAGGAAAATTGTTTAAAAGTGTCTTAAAAAAATGGTTAATCAAATCTGTATTCTACGATATGCAAGCGTATTTTGCTTTCAAGTGATCCAATGGAAAACGCCACACTTTTGTAAAATTTTATATTTTTATTATTATGTCCATACTGCTAAAATTTACTTTTAATTTATACTATTGCAATGCTCGACAGGGTAGACTGTTGAAACGAAATCTTATTTTAAGAACACATTTCATGTACCTACACAGTTTAAGCAATAAATGTCTTTGTCTTTGTCTTTGAAAAGTCAACAACTCCAACGGCCCAACGAAATGACATAAGTATTGCGGTAATAAAAGCATAACAAGTAATTTATTTTAATATTTATCCTTTTATGCTATGAGTCGAACACGAGTATCAATTCCAGAAAGACCTTTAACTCTTTCTTCAATTGATAACCAGGCAATTAAATAGTAACAGTGGAACATCACATAATGTTGCTAATTTACTGATAACGAGGCGCTTTAGTGCATGGCAACAAATTTCCATATCGACGTTATAATCGAAATATTACGGACAAGTATTGAATTTCTAATTTCAATCCATTTGAAACACATAGATGCGTTTATTTGTGGTCAATCAAATGAACTCAGCTGTTGTACTAGTAATATGTTAGAGTTAAACCTAACTGAGTATTTAATAACGAATATTGACCGATTGCAAACACTTGCGCACTCGTCCGAGCGATCAAGCGGCTAAATCAATACACCACATCATAATTAAGTAATTGATCGAGACTGTGTTGTACCCTAATACCAAATAGACTAAGCGTTTAGTGAAGTGATCCAACTATATTGGACTTTAATGCGTTTATTCTCGAGTCTCGTGTCTAGTTTTTCGAGTTAAGAGACGAGAATCTTGAGTTTGGAGTCAACTATCTCGAGTTGAGTCGAGAAACTCGAGTTTTGATTTGAGAAGCTCGAGTCTTGATTCGAGAATACCGAGTCTTGACTGATCACAAACTTATCGCATCCTTAATAAAACAGAGACTTATCTCAGTATTTTTTATTAAACAAATTTGAACTCTATTGAAAAGATTAACACAAATATAATATTAGAATTTAACATATACAATTAGAGTTCAAATTGGCTTACTTTTAAATTTCGAGTTAAGTCGCTGTTTTATTAAGAATGCGTTATGTACAGGTGCACAATATAGTATTGTGATTTTAAAAGAGCAACCACGTACCATGAAAAACGGTATTAACTGTTTTTCATAGCATATTTGTTTTACGCTTTCGCCATTACGAAGAAGTACTAATAACTATTTTTGTTACTTTAATATTACACATTCTTTTTCTATTTTTTACATATCTTACAACCATAAAACCAAGAATTACCACTGCATATTAGACAGCTGTTCAGTCTAGTCTGTTCGCTTAACAAAATGCTATTGGTACAAAAAAATGTTCTTAAACCAAGTCGAAGACAGTGTTGTATTATATCACAGACTTGCATGCCTGAAGGGTGAGATGAAGCAAAAGCCACACCCACAATTCCCCAGCTACTCTTTTTAAGACTCGTGTAATAGGGATCCTTTTATCGTCTATCAGGCACTTTACCAAATTCCGTGCCACTACTTAGAATTTTCTGTCAAAAATCTCTAATCAGTTCCCTTAACCCTGGCAACCAACACTCGCGGTATCACAGGCAAATTAACATCACGGGACCAATGATCTGTTACATCTTTTATTTCAAACCTAAAAACCCACATATAAATAATTTACATCCTATTTTGCTGCCGTTTCTTATTCGTGTGCGAAATTTCAGTATTCCACGTCAAATAGTCCCGGAAGGAATGGCCCGTGACAGACAGACACCGAAGTGATTTCCATAAGTGTTCCGTTTTGCCAATTGTGTTCCGGAACATTGTGAACTTTGTGCCGTCTGCAGTCGTGGCCTAAGGCCAATTTTCATATTGCCTCGTGTATTCACTTAGTCTTTGTATCGAAACCGTTCAACTTGTTAAGATTTATCAATATTTAATCATTATTGACATTATGGATAGTTAATTCGTTTATGATTGTACACACAATGGTCCATTTGTCATTGCTATCGCAATTATTTACCAATGATAAATTGGATTATCATTCATACTACAGTTTTATATTTAGTATGTACTTGTATTGTCTTTTGATTGTTTTAAGTTATTCCAAGGTGTATAGTAACTTAACCGAAGCTATGAAATGTAAAACAAATATAACAATATATTTTATAGCTTTTTACTATATGACTATGTATATAGTATATAGTACCAAAAAGGCGAAAATTATAACCATGTAAGAAAAGGGCAATCACAAATAAAGCTATACGGCTGAATATGAGTTTCACCGAAAAAAGACATTGCACGTTAATCAAACCAAACTGACACGAATATACGCTACCAGAACTGATTATATATGGTAATTGCTTGTATGGATAAAAGATTTGCCAAGGTTTTGGCCGAATGCAAAGCCAGCTGAATATACCGTACACATGAAACTAATATGCCGCCATAGCATTCATGTGAATGAAACAAAGCTACGCACTCAGTAACGCGATGTTTCAATCTTCGCGTTAAATTTCGCGATAACAATGCTTTAAGAGATAATGATATGGCTCCAGGGTACAAAACCACAAACTTACAGTGAGAAATAATTCTTATATATAGGTATACCTATAGATTTCAATGCACTTAAACAGTATAAGTATACATTCTTATGTATTAAGCACGCGCTGTCGACTTCTTAAAAACATTTTGAAATCCAATTTAAACACTATTATTGCGACAAATCATTGTAAATAGAGTAGTTATGAAGTCGTCATCATCAATATCGTCAATGGCTAACGCTAAAACATTACAATGTAACAAATAGACTGAGTTGAACATAAAATAGAGTCATAAATATCTCTTACACACCCCATTCAAATTACGTAGCGTGTATGAGCTGTAATAAACTACTATATAAGGTCTGGCATCCGACTTCAGCGAAGCTTTTATTTCTCCTTTAATATTATACAAATATATGTTTAAATTGTATTGATACTGTTTGACACATTATTACATAATTTTGAAATACATAATTAATCTTTATTTACTTAATTGATTAGGTATGTAAAAAGAATGAAATAATCTAATAACCTGTATTTACAAACGTATTAAAAAAGATAACATAATTAAAATACAAAAACACAAATAATTATAATACTAAATATTTACAAAAATGGTTTAGGCATCGTAGAATTCTTCAGCATCGCTGTCAACTGGTAACGTGCCCAGAAGACTGGCAGCATTGCCACGTTGAATGGCAATGCTGATTCTTTGGGCTAAGAAAAGACCAGCCTTCTGATCACATGATTGATACTATAATGAGATGAACAAGTTATTGAACTTGACTTATATCTTTTGCTAACTAAAACTATAGCAAAAGACATACTATTCAAGACTAGTCAAACTTACTTGGTAATACTTCGGTGAGTCCGCTCATATAATTCGCTATTTGAAATGTGAATAAGATAAATTACCTATACAAAGTATTAATTAGTATTAGTATATACATATGTTTTGTAGAATGTCAAATTCGCTGCAGAAATAATTATAAACTAAAAATGTCTAAGCATTTATCGTCCAGCCAATAGCAAAAATGTTTAAGCTTTTATACGTGTAAATACATTATTATATGTATATGTATGTGTGATTGGAATGATAAAACAGCTTAAATGATGGAAGTTGTGCTTTCTTTTTACTTACTCTTCTCCCTAAAACAATGTAATTTGACAGATGTCTTCTCCAATCAATTTATAACTCAGAACGCCAAAAACAAGCAACAACCAAATCGATCCAAGGATGTGAATTGATCGCTTTTGATACGCATCCCTCGCATAGCTTTCGATATAGCGTTATCTCGATCCTCCAAACTGATAGGTTAATGCTAGGAGGCTGACCTGCAATATATTATCGAGTCGCTGCGACGTACTGCCGATAATCGATACCGAGATGTTGTGCCACAAAACGTGGTAATTTCGTACTGTTCGACTTGTCACTAATATTGTTGGTACGCCTGTATTATTATGTTGGCAGCACTTAGTAATTTTCTCGCTTTACAGGTGCATAAAATATGGCGAAGTAATTGGTCGATCGTCGAGTCGATAATATGACTATAAGCGTGCAGGCGTTTGACTAGGTGTCTTACTAATACGTTGTACTTAACCGGTTGTCTCTCTAAATAGTATAAAACAAAGACGCTATCCGCCTCTATTTGTATGCGCAGTTCTTCTAAACTATGCAACGGTTTTTACTACCATATTCTTTTTCAGTAAAAGTATATAAGTAGAACAAAAAGTCGAGGTATTGTAAATGAGTCGCCAAAAAACTTGACTTACGCTACGCTAACATAAGATCAAGTACATGATCTTTTAAATAATCATAGGTATAACAAAGGTTTACTGAACAGTCCGTGATGGCACATGTCTATAATTAGACAGTAACCAGTTTTATCCTAATACTTCTTAATAAAAAATAATGGGTTATTTGAGAAGCTACTTTAACCGATAGCATATTACTTAATCCTTATTAACTATGTTAGTCACCTTGCATATTTAACTTATGACATTTATATAAATACTTTACGAGATTTACTAAATATATAAAGTACACGCTGCACAAAATTACTTAATTATACCTATGATATAATTCACGAAGCTGTGCGAAGCCGAGCAGGGTCCTAGCGACCCGGCTCAGCTCTTTAGGACCCGGAACCCAAGGAGTAAAGTAGACACTTTTGTATAAGTATATAATTTACAAATGTTTATTTAATCCGATTTGAGTGCTTGATTGCTGTGTTAAAAGAATTCAAACCTATGTCTATATTTTTATAGCTGGAAGGTTATTTTGATTGTAATCTGTTCTCTCCTGATCACACCTTGACTATCCGCTTTATTGCCGCCCTATTCCTTCTCTCCCACCACAGGTGAGTAAAGCGCACCAAACACTTTATTAATTCTACTAATTATGTATAACATGCAGAAACTGAGGTTTTTCAAAGGATATTCATCCGCAACTAAAATAAAATTTGTTTCTAAATTACAATATTGTATTTATTGATACGATAATTTAGACTATTAAAAAGTGTTCGTATAAATAAGACCCTATTAGACTTAGGGACAGCCTGCAAGAAAAGTTGTGCGGGAAGTGTCACGTAAAGTGTCCGAACTAATTTGAAAGTGTGGACGCCGGACGATGCAACTATTGCGAATAGTTATGGTGACATAAACTTTTCTGCTGTGTATTTCTATTTTATCTGTCTGTTGCAATTTCTACTGATCCTACAATATTTGTAAGATAACTTATTTCACTAATATTTTAAATGCGAATGTGAACTTGTCTGTTTGTTTGTTACGCTTTCACGTCTTAACTACTTGACCAATCATCATGAAATTTCGTATACAACGTGTATGTCAGGGGTACAAAAAGGACATAAAACAAATAATATTAAGATAAAATACTATTCCCGAGGGAAAGCTAGTTATTAATATAATATGTGTATGAAGTTAATGTCAATCACACATAAATCGTTAAACGAATATAGACGAAACCTGGTATACATATAGATATATACCAAGTCTCATAATTCAGGAAGTAGTCTATACTAAATCTTGAAATAACATAAATGGTACGTTTTATCCCGGTATTCCACCTAGTAGATCCCTGTGTAAGCAAAGCCGCTGACTTAACAAGTTACTTATAAACCTCGGTCTCGGGTTCAAACCTACGTCACGTACCTCTGACTTTCGGAAATTATATGACTTTTCGAAATTATGTGCGTATTGATTGACAATTATTGCCTGCTCTGTGCCTCGGTGAGCACGTTAAGCCTTCGGTCCCGGCTGCCATGAACATCTATGGCAGTTGTTATTGGGAGAGTGTCGCCACAAAAGATCCCACTGGGTCGAAGTATCGCCGGTCTACACTGACTGGCCCCCACATAAGATACATACGTACATACTTATAAACCTAGTAAGAAGTATCGTATGTATTAATAGGATACTTTTAAAACCAGTATGCGATCCAATTATCTATCAATACACGCGCGCAAAGCCACGAGTAAAATCTAGTACCATATAAAAGAACTTTATTTATCTATTATGTACATTAAAAAATAAATGGACAAGCAACGTAAGTCTTTCATTCATTTTTATTTCGAGTACTCAATGGAAGTCTGATTTTCAATGTAGCTTTTAAACAATAATAAGGCGCCGTTGTAAAAGGTGCGGGCAATTTTAACACGTTCGAACACCTACGAACAAGCAATTATTCATTTTAAATACTTGTTTTCCTTCACTAATTATTTATTTGCCATCAGCAGTTGACAGTAGCTTATTTGTTTTAATTAATTATCAATTAACACCTTATATAACTCTTTCCAGAAAGTTGTAGTGCAAGTAAATAATGATTATAGATGGGTAGACAGAGGCATATAACAACCATGTATCGCCGTGACCGTTATTGAAATGTTTGTAAAGTCCCCCGTGACACAGGAGTAATTCTTTGTGCGGGAGTAGTCTTAAGTTAAGAAAATCAAGAAAATTATAATTTTTTTTAGTAACTGTCTACACCTGCTAATACTGTATTCTTGGTAAAGATTATTGGACGTTTCAATCTTGTTTACCCAATCACGCATTAATATGATTAGATGAAAATTGGTACACCCATATATCTTAAACTGGATTAGTACATAGGATACTTTTTATCCCTGTGTGCGCTCCCGCAGCTCGTTGCTAATAAGCCAACTTTTACTTGCGATCCAGCATGCGTCGTTTTAAGCAGCCTCATATGACATTTTATCAAAATCGGCTAAGCGTCTTAGTTGTGAAAATAAAACAAATACTTTTACAGCAGATGCATCATAATGAAATACATTAGCAAAATTAAGTCAAAGTCAAAATCATACATCATTTATTCAATTAGATTACGAAGTAACTCTTATGATCGTCAAATGGGTTAGTGAGTTTACTAAATTGACTGAATTTACATTTATGTTAGTTACTAGGTTCAGGCAAAAGTTTCTTGGTTAGGGATTAACAACCAGCAAATGTACATTTCAATTTTGAATGAATAGCTTTTCATTGCAATCAATCCTATATATTATAGATAATTTGGAATAAAATATATTTCCCCTCCAGGCATTGAACCCGAGATCACAAGACCAATAGTTATGCTAGCAACAGCTGTATCAACAAGACGGCCTTTCACTGAGGTAATTTAGTAATTTGGATTATTTTGAGAGACATTTCGACATGGAATTTAATTTCTGGTAAGTGAACTGGTAAATGAAAACAGTTGTGTTTCAATATGCAAATTAATAATCTGTAGCTCGCTGGCTCCAACCTCCCAACATTTCGTTATGGAAAATTTTGTCAACATTATCATGGAAAATATTTGACGTCAGAATAATACCTACCAAGAGCCACCTGCGCACTTGGTGTTTATAAAAAAATGTTTTGTTTTGTATTATATAAGAAAAAGTCACAAAATCATTAAAAGCAAACTAAAATAGGGGTAGTTACGAGTACATAGAAGAAAACAGAATAAGGTAGTTGTCTATGTTTGGTTTGTATATTATTTTATACACAAAATCAAATAGCAATCAAAATAATTCTATTTGTGCAAACAGTATCACATTTAGTTGCAAAATAATTATATTATTAGTAATTAATATTTAATAATATTGTCTTATGTTTAGGCGAATGTTATACATTGAAATTAAACACTTTATACGGATTTTGTCGCGTTGTTTATTTTACTTTAAAACACTTTTAATTACATAATTTTGAAACTCTAACACTACTATTATTGAACATAATATATTATTGTTATATTATTATTATTTAAGCTATTTAATTTAATAAAAACTATTTATATTTAAGTTTACACTTTGCCCCGACGTTTCTGTTGCTTTACAGCAGCCATGTACACGGGAAGCCGAAGATGATAGTTGTCTCAATGTTTTGAAATGTACCTAGTTATTTAAAACTACCCAAACGTAATTTAATCTTTGGTGTTTCTATTTACGCTTAAATATAAATTGTTTAGTTAACTAAACTTGCAACATTCAAAACAAAACTAATGGCGAGTAAACCAAATAACCATACCACAAAAACATCATCCTTGCCCTCAACGTACGTAGATCATTAACAACTAAACCTATAAATAAATTATGCAGACTTAATTGATAACAATCTATTTGGAGGTCGACAAAACCTCGGCTTGCTGAGTGACACGAGATGTTTACCGCGCTGCTTCCATCATTAAAATTGTGTTCACGCTGCGACCACGCAGGGCACTAATTTGTTGACAGAACTCCGACGCGACACGGTAAATATTTTTAAAGACGGCCTACTTGACAGACGAGCTTCCCCTTAAACTAGGGTTACCACGCATCCGAATATTGTGAGCTCAATTGGTATGGGCTGTGTGTGAGAGTATTACAAAGGGCATTCACATTCTATATTTCGGCATATTACGAAGTAAGTATACAAGCTGTTCTGCATTAACAGGACTGATTTTACTAATAATCTTTTGGTACAGACTATCTGTATTAGAAGTTTATAATTATATATAATAATAATATCAATGCTGTACATGAACTGTCCCACTGGTCAGTACAGACATTTCAGTTTGAAAAGGGTAAGACCATAGTCTACCACGCTGGCTCTGTGTAAGTTGATAGACATTTAACATCTTCGAGAACCTTGTAGAGAAATCTTAGTCAAGCAGGTTTCCTTGTGATATTTACCTACACCGTTAAAGCGAGCGATAGTTAACTATTTACTACGCCCATAACTTCGAAAAGTCAGAGGTCTTGAGACCTTTGCGCGGCAGTTCAACGATCTCCCACTGAGCTATCGCTGCTTCCTTATTTTTATAGGATTATATATGACAGCTAAATTTAAACGATGACCTCGCTATGTCCTCGTTAACTTGGTTTTAAATAAAGACAAAGGTAACGTATTTTTGTAAGGGCAATGGCATCTATATTTTTTTTTAAATTAGATTTTGTCCGATCTTTTCAAGTTTCTATTGGTAATCCTACTTCTGACGATCTTTTATTTGAAAGTTAAAATGCCATTTGAAAGCGCCAATATTGGTATAATGTTCATACGAATACCCTAAAATTACCATTTATTGGCGAACATGCTAACCAGCTTAGAGGGGGAGAGGTGATATAGGATTTCGGTCATGGTTAGGTTTAAGTATGACTGCACGGATTGCAAAGTATTTTAAGTGGCTACCTCGCCAGTAAACCGAGTATTGGGTTTGATCCTCATGTGGGATAAAGATTTGTGGTATCCGCAAATAGTTATTATGAATCTAGGTGTCGACAATGATCGTTGTTGTTATTAAATCTACGTGCATGATCCATGTACGAGGGGTTAATTTTATGTAAAGTTCAGCTTAATACAGGTATTGTACCTACGGGCACGCCACGATTGTGGCGGTAAGTCCCGTGTTTGAGGAGTGGCTGGAGAGGCGGCATGGCGCCCTTACCTTCTGGCCTTGGTTGTTTCGGCCAGTTCCTGTATCGCATAGGCCGGCAAGAGACCACAGTGGTTATTACCACTGTGGCGACTGGCGCGATGTTGTTGAGGACACGGCGCTGTACACTTTGGCGGATTGCCCCGCCTGGGCATCGCAGCGCCGTGAGTTGATCGCTGCAGGCGGATTGGTTGCCAATATTATAAAGCGTATCTACGTAATTATCAGCTACGCTAGATGCTTGTGTTCGGGTTAGTGTCAAGTTTGTTGTACAATGGCTGAGTTTCAAACCCGCAACATATAGCCTCAAGTCCAGTGCCTTATCCATCGTGCTACTGTCAAATATATTGTAGACGAACGACTGTCAGTTAAATCTATGTATACCTATTTAAGAAGTGATACGATGGTATCTTTCGACTGATTTTGGTCACGGCGACTGCTTTATCTCCGTGGAGAGAGTCGACCTTGATATTTATTGTTGAGTGTTGTTGATTGAACAAAAATCAAACAAGAAGCTTACCTATATAAAAAATTTGTTAATATGTACAGCAATGTTACATTCCAAAATCGTTCATGTTCACAAATTATGTTCTAGAAAGCTCGAAATTTATGTATCTTTTATTTTGTATTTGATTGCCCGAGGGAATCTGCGGGAGGTCCAACAATTAATGTTTTACCGGTATTGTAAATATTTTTGTATTGACTCATGCATGTTTAATCCGCTGATTGGTGAAATTTGATCGCATAAATAATTTTAACAGTGGCTATTAAAACACCTAAGCGTGGGTCAACATCGATGTGACAAGCTACGGGCCGTGACCTCGGGCGTGAAAAGCACGGTGGCCACATGTGCGTGTTCGAAGCGATCCGTTCAACATATTCTTAAAACAAAACAAATATTTTGACTCGATACTATATAAAGAAATGAATCGTTTACCTACGGCAGTTAAGTTTTGACACATATTCTATGAAAAATATGTCAATATTTAACTGTCATTAGTCAAAACGACTCGTTTCTTGATATATAAAGCGGACCTTTGTAGGGTTATAAATGTATCGTTAAAATTTTTGCCTCGCCTTGAAGTTACAGATTGCCGAATCCTCTCACCCTCGAGACAGGTAACACACATTTGAGGTGTAAGAAGGAAGAACAAGAAGAGAAGGAGAAGGAATAAAACAAAGAAAAGGAAGAATAAGAAGAGAAGGAGAAGGCAGGAGGGTCACGAAGCGACCCAGCTGAGGCAACCAGCGTCCCGTACTTACACACTTTTAATGAATAAAAATATTTATTGCACATCAAATAAACAAATAATTAACATAATATATACAAATTATTTACAAGAAACATTAACTAAAGAGAAATATAAAACAACAAAATTAAAAAGCGTTATAATATTCCTCCGCATAGTACGTACCCAGAAGACTGGCAGCATTGCCACGTTGAATGGCAATACTTATTCTTTGTGCAAAGAAATACCACCCTTACGGTCACGTATGAGTCGATCAGCCGCTTAGCTAGGTCTCAATAAACAGACTTAGCATTTGGACCCCGTGAACCTAGCGTTTCGACACCAAACGGCTCAAATATGTATGTACTCACCAATAAGGTTTTGATATTTGCGCCGTTTGAGCTTCTCCGCTGATGCAGCAGCAGCACCAGCACCGCTGTGCTAGAAAGATTTGATGGCGCAAGGGTATCGACACAAGTTGCGTTCCACACCAAAGGCCAACCCAATTTCCATGGCAGTAATTACATACCATCTGATCTCTTGCCATCTTCGCATACCAAGCTGTGAGGTTCAAGCTGAGCCGGAACGCCAGTGGTGACAAGGGCCCGACTCCCACTCCCCCACAGCCAGCAAGCGGGCACGTTCAGCAGCATAGGACGATGTATTTATGAGATTTTCTCGAACTATACTGCATAACGGCCCATCCTACTGTCTCTGAGAGAGACGGTTTTCAGCCTGTAACAAATATCGCGCTAAAGTCCAAAATTATCAACCCATTTCTCAATAGACGGACGGTAGATCGGACAGGCTATACATGTTAATATAAAATCTTCAGACCTGAGAGACATCTACCGCTTGCCAGGGAAACCTGGCGTTACAAGACCCATTGTGGCTGAATTCACCTCCGTGTCCACCAGGAACGACTTCCTGTCGTCGGTCCGTCAATTTAACAAGGAAAAGCCAGTAGACCAAAAACTAAACACGCAGACTATTGGTATTCCTGGGGCTAAGAAATCCATATATGCGGACGAACACCTTACCCCTGCCCTAAGGAAACTTCTCTTTGATGCTCGTCTATTTGCTCGGACTCATAATTACTCATGCTGGCACTCTCATGGGAGGATTTACATACGAGCAGAAAAAGAATCCAAACCCATCCGTATTCAGTCACAGGAATGTTTAAATTTTTTAAAATATCTTGTAATTTGTAACTTTTATGCATGCTTTATTCGAAGTATAATATTAATTTTAAACTCATTTATACTTTTTTGTATTAGATATAAGTTACAGGCTTTATGTCAACGTTATAGTCATATAATAGCATACATGTGTCCCGCATACAAATATAAACATACTCATATATTTCACTTTAACCCTAAAGCAATTGCACAGCAAACGTCTAATAACACACCTATCACACTACACACATTATACTCATTCTACTTACTATATACAATACACTTACTCCTACATAAATCATCGTGTTATCCGATACTTTGCCCCGTAATCATCGTGTTATTCGATACCTTGTTGCAAAAATGACAACTCTAGATAATAACTTATACACAACCATAACTAATTTGGATGACATGACCCTGTTTAATTCCCTAACTTGTACACCTGAAGACTGCATTAATCATATTCAAGAGACTGATGGTTCAATAAAAATTCTTACCCAAAATATTCGGAGTATCGGTCATAATATATCTGAATTTATATGTTTACTCAAAAGAATAGACATCCCTCCTGATATAATTGTGCTGACGGAATGTTGGCTCTCATGTAATTATTTTATACCGACACTCGACAACTACTCACACATTACAACCAAAACGACGGAATTGTCGTTTACACTAAGAATGGCATATCATGCAACACGTATGAGCCTAATTTTCCAGAGGCAAATTGCCTGGTATCCACCATATTAAATAAAATTACCCTTATATCCATTTACAGGCCCCCCGCTTTCAAAAACACTAATACATTTATACACTCTTTAAATAACCTCCTAGAGACAGTTAATAAAAACAAACATATACTGCTTGTTGGAGACATTAACATAGATATTAAAACAGACAATTCTGATTCTAATTCGCATAGTTACCTAAACGTCACGTCATCTCATGGACTCCTACCAGCTCATTACTTACCGACTAGGCTTAACAACTGTCTAGATCACGTCTTAGCCAAAACATCATTGTATTGTACTACCTTAGTTGTAAATAATGCACTTACTGATCATGACAGCATACTCTTATCGCTCGAAACTATGCAGCGCAATTATATCCGAAGGTGTCCTGATTCGTTTACTAAGATAGATTACGATGGAGTATCTGTCGCCTTGAACAACACAGACTTCCAACCAGTATTTAATGCAAATGACGCTAACTATGCTGCTGATATATTTGTTACTAACCTAACCAGCATTATTCAAAATCATTCTCGTTTAATTAAACTTTCACGTTCTAAGACCCCTCTAAAGCCTTGGGTAACCCCTGGTATCCTTCGCTGCCTTAGAAACCGGGACCGATTGCATATCAAACTCAAAACAACACCAAATAATGAAATTCTTGGCATCACGTATCGCCGGTACCGAAATTTTTGTGTATCCCTTCTTAGAAAGCTTAAGTTACAATATGAACGTAATGAACTTAAAAAAGCGGGCTTGACAAATATTAAAAAAACTTGGGATGTAATAAACTCAATAACAAACTTAAAAACTAAACCAAGAACAAATGAAGAACTCATCCAGTTAACACGCGCATCTAATTCCGCGATCGATTCCGTAAACGAATACTTTGTTAACATCGGTCAAAAAATTGTAGACAACATAAAGCAAACCCAAAACCCCTATATTAAACAGCCGATACCTGATACAATGCATAGTCCTGTGTCATCTTTAGTACTACTTGATACTGACCTAACAGAAGTAATCAGTATTATTGATTCTTTAAAAGGTACTGGTTCAGTTGGAATTGATAAAATACCAGCTATTATAATTAAACAAAACAAAACTATCTTGGCAGGCCCTATTGTACACATCTGTAATCTCGCAATGTCCACTGGTACGTTTCCCGATATTCTAAAAAAATCCATCATTATACCCATACATAAGAGCGGTGATAAAAAATATATATGTAACTATAGACCAATTTCTATTCTGCCAACAATCTCAAAAATTTTGGAACGTATTCTCAACAAGCAGCTGACCCGGTACCTTGAAAGAAACAACCTCATCTCAGCAAATCAGTACGGGTTCCGTAAAGCAAAGTCCACCGCTGACGCAGTATTCCGGGTTACTGATACAATTATAAAAAAAATGGATGACAATCAAAAGTGCTTGGCTATATTCTTAGATATAGCCAAGGCGTTTGATACTGTGTCAATCCCGCTCTTAATAACTAAGCTGGAACGTTTGGGTATACGGGATAAACAGCTAAAACTTTTCGAGGACTATCTTTCTGGGAGAACTCAATGTGTAAGGGTCGGTGATCAGGTCAGTAGCTCTCTTTATGTGAATTGTGGCGTTCCCCAGGGAAGCATACTTGGCCCGACTCTTTTCCTAGTTTATATAGACCAGTTATGTGGACTGTCTATCGAAAACACTCAGATAATTACCTTCGCTGATGACACGGTCTGTATATTCTGGGACAAGTGTTGGGACGACGTCTTCGTCAGGGCTCAGAAGGGATTTAACGAAATATCCCACTGGTTACATAAAAACCTTCTTAGTCTAAATGCCAGTAAGACAAAATTCTTAACCTTTTCGATACAAGACCGCACCCAACCACCAAAAGATAAATTCCATATTCAAGCTCACACCTGTCTGCTTCCACAAAGTCATGTCACATGTAGCTGCCCGTCCATTGAAAAAGTTAACGTTATCAAATACCTTGGGGTCCAAATAGATCACAATCTGTCCTTCGAGACGCATACAAAGACTCTGACAACGCGAATACGCAAATTAATAGCCATTTTTAAAAACCTGCGTCATGTATGCGAACCTAAACTAATTAAGCAAATATACCAAGCTCTCTGTGAATCTTTAATAACCTACTGCATTGACTCTTGGGGTGGCGCGTCAAAAACACACATTCTTGCAGTAGAAAGAGCCCAAAGAGCTATTTTGAAGGTAAGTCACTGTCGTCCTTATATGTACGCCACTGTAACTCTTTATCAGGAATGCAACGTGCTTACCGTAAGACAATTATTTATTTTCAGACTCCTCCTGCGATATCATGGTATGGTTGATGTAACTACAGTTGGTAAAGCTAAAACTAAGCGTCGTGATTACAAAGTCTTCAGTTCACACAAATTTGAAACCTTTTATACAAATAGATTCGCGTGTTTTCTGGGAGAATATCTGTACAACAAAGTAAACAAAATATTGGGAATACACAGGCTGAACTATCATAATCTTAGGAAATCACTTTATAAGTGGCTACACGCTTTAGATTACACTGCAACTGAAAACTTACTTGTTGTATTTAGTTAGTAAACACACACCCATAAATTAACACAAACACACACACCCGCATATACCCATATAAATATCCACGTACGCATACTCACACTCACTCACTACCACGTGCACAACCACAGACACACATTACATTCTCTCAAACACAGACATGCGGACACATGCAACATTGAATATCCATTACAGATGTTATTCTTAAAGGTAGGCCTTAGTAAAATCTATTTAATTTATACACTCGTTGATGTCGGACCAATGTTATTAGATATTTTGTCATTTGTTGCTTAGCTTTGTAGCAGGAAGAGACTCTGATGCTTATATTACAGGCTTTTAGCCTAGTTTAAGCATTGTTGTGTCAACCTGATTGTACCACTTTATACTCATGGATGTTAAGTACTCGTATGATATAAAAATTGTTAATTAAAACATAACTGTTATTGAACATCGTGATGTACCTTATAGAAAACATTGTTAAATGGGTTGCCAATAAATTATTATTATTATTATAATAATTTGATCTCCTACCAATTGAAATTTGACAGAAGCTCTATAGCAAACATGTCAAATACAAAAATTATATCGCGTAGGCGAAACAATCACGAGCCGAGCCGCTTTTAGAAAGAAAGAAATATAATTTATTTGGTCAAAAACAACATTAACAGGGAAAATATAATATAAAATAAATAAATACATTTTACCAACTGGGATCTAATTCGGCATATTGCAGACTAAGGAAGCCCAGCGCTGATTTTCAACTTGATCTCTTTGGTGACTGCACGGGTGCTAACATAGGTCACCTCTCTGATACTCCACTACTCCATACACTACACTGCGTGAATAATCTAATGGCCTCGTTCGTATTGGCGAAGGGCATAATCGAATAATCAATCAATTTCAAAATGTAATGCATTCGTCAATGTTTCGATTATTTCGATTCGAGTGATGACGAAATATTTGTTTTTATCGATAATTGCTTATCGCTAATCTCTAACAGGTATCCTTTGTTATTTCTTAAGTATCAAAACAGCAGAACATATAATAAAAAAACAAACTTCGTCAATATACTTAAAACTAAAAATGACAGCGATATTTGAACAATATATACTTATTACAAGATATGAATAATTAACGATGTCAATATAAAGGACAGGAAAATTGCGTCGACGATTCGACAGAGGTCGATAATTGGCTACGAAGTGGTGGCCATCCACAAATGAGTCTGATTAATGGATTCAGGTGAATAGATAAATGAATACCCACTAACTGAACTGTATTCGGCAGATTTGATTTGTTACTATGGACTTACATGGTTGGATTGGAGGTATGTTAGTATTGTTTGTATTCTTATATCCTTTATGCACTAATATTAACAATGACTGCCGGGTTCTTTCCTCAATGGGTAAGTAGCAGCCATCTTCCTTTCGCCAGCGCTCTTATTGCTACAAAGATAAACAATCTTATGCCACAAGTCCGACGAGACTGTCGGGATTTTGCTTTTTAATTTCATTTTAAATTTTTAACCTATTCCAGACCCATAATAACCTAAACAAAATTTTAACAGTGTAGAATTTAAATAAGTATATCTTTTTGGATCAGCTAGCAATCAAAGAAAGAGAAGGGCGAACGAAATATGAAAAAATATAATATCAGCCCTGTATTAAACTGTTCCACTGCCGGGCACGGGCCTCTTCTCATCGTGAGAAGGATTAGGCCATAGTCCATAGGCCATAGACTATGGCCTAATCCTTTTGTATCCGGGTTGGCAGACTTTACATAACTTCGAGAAAATTATGGAGAACTCTCTGACACGTAGGTACATACATATCTAGGTTTCCGCGTGATGTTTTCCTTTATCGTTCAAGTGAGTGATAATTAATTAACCAAGGAAAGAAACGTAATTTAATTAATTTCTTTTACAAAACATATGTCACCCAGAACTATTCCTTAGATTCTACAACGGGCTTTTCCAAAAAGGTCAGCATTTACTGTAATTTCGTTTGATCGTCAATATTTACAGGGACGACAGACGCCTGACCTCCATGATTTGATTAGTAGGGACACAGGTAACCTAATATTAGCCTAATCAAATTAAGATGTCCCTCGGTAGGCATTCACTGCCAAACATTAGCTCATATAGACGTTTCTAGGTTAATGTCCTTAGAGAGCACGGAATACTGTTACGCTTGTACTAGATACGAAAGTAATAATCATATGACGGTCACGAATGGCGTCGAATGCAGCCAGCACTCAGTTCCACTACGTTGATAGTCAAACGCTGGTGTGTATGACAAGGTAGACAAGGAAGGTATCACACCATATTTTCGCTAGTCTAGGGCTTTAAATCCTATACAATGGGAGCCTATTCTCGTCTACCGGAATTCTCAGTACCAGCATGAAGTAAAGAAAGGCGGATCCGTGCTGCTACTACGAATTCTTGGCCTAATACTTAATATGCCTTTTCCCGACCCGGGAATTGAACTCAGGACAGCACAGCAGTTGCTTCACTACTGCTGTGTTACCGAGGCTATCATATTACGACTATATCAGTTTCATATATGTATCGCATGTATTATCACTGACATACTTGTACTGTTTCAAAGATATTGGAAGTATATCGTGGTATACGTGGCATCTAGGCATCCTTTGTAGTAAAGTAGCGTGTTACGTGTTCTGTAGCCCTTAGGATGAGACTTTATTGCACTTCACTAGCGAGGTTAATATAGTCATTTTGACTATTCAACAGGCTGCCTGTACAATAGATAAGCGTTGCTAGTCAAAGCTGCCATCGTCTGCCTCACAGATAGATTAGCATTTACAAAATGTCTTACTAGTTCTCAAAGCGTTTATTGTAAATATCGACTAGAATACCTACTGGTGAAACAATCTAAAAAAGTTATCAACACTGATTAAACCAGACACATCAGTGTTTTATCAATTAATAAAATCTATTATGAAAAACTTAGAAACTGGCATTTGAATACGAGAGCTTTGTGTTTTGCACTGCAGTGTGTCTCCATTTCCTATATAAACACATCAAGCAAAATCACAGTCTGGTCATAGGATTCCTTTGTGACATCGATATAAACTTTACATATTATTATTTTAAGAGAAAACTTTATACTCCTTTTTAAGCGTATTGCGCGCACCGAGGAGTGAGTGAGATTTAGTATAGTTAATAACTTTATATGATAAATTTATAATAAAAAGTCTAAGTATGAATATATTTAATGAATCACGGTGAGCATTAGTTCTTATAAATTCGCTTATGAAGTTATTAGACACTACATCATAAGGTGAAGGAGCATTATTGGTATACGTATCTTTAATAAATGACCCATTAATGTAATGAATTTACCATTACTTCAATTTAAAAGTGCCGTAAAAACACAGCTAAGTCGGTCGGTTATTATTAAGTTAACGACTACTTAGATGGCAAAATCTTATGGAACTAGTTGCTTATTCTATACAGGATTGAAGTTTTGTATTACTTATTAGTCAATTTAGTAATGTAGAGGTACCTCGTGATTATTTATGATGTTATCAAGTATAGTGCTTCCCATTTCGATTATTATTGAAAATAAAATTAAACATGATTATGAATGTACAACCGCATTTAGTCACAGACTGCCTTTGCATTGTCACAAAGTGTAAGTGTATGCGCCCTCATGCCATCCTACTGTCTATTACAGTTTAATATTAAATAATTCTACTAAATCCTTATTACATAGTCTGGTCATAAGTTCTGCCACACAATAAAACTTTTGAATTTAAAGTGCTGGCCACAAACAGTTTATTGAATTCGAATTTCGAATTTTTCATGAATATACACAAGCGTACTTTTTAGAATTTTACTCATTTTTAAATATGGATTGGACACTTAAAGAAGATCGTGTTGCGGTTATTGCGTTGCATCATTGCGGTTACGCGCCAATTGAGATTTTTGACATATTGAAATTTTTTAATATAACCGAACGATTCGTTTATCGTATCATCAAACGATACAATGAAGACTCTAGTGTAGATGACAGATCAAGAAGTGGTCGCCCTCACTCTGTTAGGGCTCCAGCAGTGATAAAAGCTGTGAAGGCGCGAATTCAAAGAATTCCCATACGTAAGCAAAACCTTTTGGCCCTTCAGATGGGTTTAAGCAGAACCACGGTGAAAACGGTGTTACATGAAGACTTAGGACTTCGGGAATATCGAAGAAAAACAGAACATCGTTTGGACGCTCGTTTAATGGACCTGTTGAAGAGATGTCGTGCTTTGTTGAAGCGGTACGCGGGAAACAAGCATCGGGAATTTTTAATGTGGAAGAGAGCTACAACAAACAAAATGATAAGGTGTACGCACACAGCCGTGAAGTAGCGAGCAACCGTGTTCCGCGTGTCCAACAAGGCCATTTTCCATCCTCACTTATGGTTTGGTTGGGAGTCTCTTATTGGGGCTTAACTAAGGTACATTTTTGTGAGAAAGGCGTAAAAACGAATGCAGTTGTGTATCAAAATACAGTCCTCACGAACCTTGTGGAATCTGTTTCTTATATCATGTTCAATAACAGGCGTTGGGTATTCCAACAAGATTCTGCGCCAGCTCATAGAGCGAAAAGCACTTAAGACTGGCTGGCGGCGCGTGAAATTGACTTCATCCGGCACGAAGACTGGCCCTCTTCCAGTCCAGATTTGAGTCCGTTAGATTACAAGATATGGCAACATTTGGAGGAAAAGGCCTGCTCAACGCGTCATCCTGATTTGGAGTCACTCAAGGCATCCTTGATTAAGGCAGCCGCCGAAATTGACATGGACCTCGTTCGTGCTGCGATAGACGACTGGCCGCGCAGGTTGAAGGCCTGTATTCAAAATCGCGGAGTTCATTTTGAATAAACTTTATTAGCATAAGAATCTGTGTTTTATTAAATTCATTTTGGTATATAAATGTTTAAATCAATAATAAACATGTCTCAATTATTTCATATTAAACATGTGACAGAACTTATGACCTGACTATGTATTTTATCTCCTTTATATTATTTAGTAATTATTTTTATAAGTTTCAGATTTGTATAGTCAGTAATATATGGTATAATGGCTGTAACACCTTCTTGATATGAGTTGTAAAATACTGAAATTTTAATTGGCGATTTAAAAGAGTGACCATGAGTTTCTTGCAGGTTTCTTCTCATGGGCTCAACCCTTTGCCTGAACCTAGCAACTAACCTAAATGAAGCTTTAGTAACTTTATTAAACTCACTAACCTATATATTTTGACGTTCATAAGTGTTACTTTGTGACCTAAATGAATAAATGATTTTGACTTTGACTTTGCAGCGCCTATTAGAAGTACCTACAATCATTGATTATCGTAAATGTATATAAAAAAGCGGCCGGATAGCTAGGCATGATCTCCGAACCATAGCTTTTGACTCTGAGTTAATAATTCTCCATTTATAAATTTACCTAAACAACGTTACTTAACTATGACAAATATTAATGAAGAGATCTCTCCCGGTATTGATGAGAGGTACTCCAAAGTAATTAATAAAAACCTGATTCTTTCGTTTTTTTGTTTGATGTATAATTTGGTAATTGGCTTCCAAAACGGATAGTGCGCTGAGCCGAGATCAATACAAATACAAATTAAATAGCGGGAGGTTATACAATTAATTACTGTGTATCTTTGATTGTTTACATTTTAATTAAAATACTCGTTTATCTTTTTGTTTGGTATTCAGTTAATAAATTAATTGTGTTTATGTTGCACCGTTATTCATTTCCTTTACAAAATCATTGGAACCTCAAAATCCACATTAATGAAATAAATTAATCTCTATGAAAATTGAATCATTGTTTAATTTATTTTTGTAATTGATTAACCATTAATAATAATAATAATAATAATAATAATAATATTCTACCACACACAACACCATCTAGCCCAAACTAAGCAGAGCTTGTACTATGGGTACTAGACAATGGATAAACATGGCAATTTCACATTGGCAATTTAATAATATTTTAGTACTAATAAGATATATTTACACTTTTAGCGACGTTTAACTGCTTTGCAGTAGTCTTGGTCACAAGGAGAATAAACTAATTAATGGTCAGTTATTATAACAATAACAAAAGATGGCAGAAAACTACATGGATGACGCAGTGCTTTAGTGGTTTAAGTGGTCGTCTAGCCACTTTAACGTTTACGTTTCTACTTCACGGCACTTTTTTGTCGACGGTGGTGTGACAAATGTTTAAAGAACTTAATGCGTTTGGTAATTATTTAGTAACTTTGTCTCGGTCGCACAGCGGTAGTAATACAACAGCTGCGTATGAGGTCTCGAATTGTTATTAGATTTTTCTGTAATTAAATTCTAAGTACGAAGTCTAGTCTGGACGCGGTAGACAGCAGTAGCTGGCAAAATTTCTAGATAATACACCTCTGGCTACTCCTTCAGAGATTCACACGTACTTTCTTTTTAGATTGCACAAATCAAATCAAATATTCTTTATTGTGAAACATAGGTATATATAATATATTTACAGTAATGGTAATGATCAATTATGTTCAGCCAATTAGGCTTACAATAATTACAAATTATTTGGCAGATCACTAAGTTTGAAACATGCAAAAATAATAATTTTGAATCACTGCTATTAAAGCAATACTTCTTCTCCCTAGCCTTTATTATTCCCAAGTCACTCGGGGTCGGCTTTTCTAGTCTAACCGGATTTGACTGAATATCAGTTTTTACACGGAGCGGCTGCCACCTGACCTCCGCAACCCGAAGGCTAACGATACCCTAAGGCTAGACCAGTGTCAGGATATTATAGGGTACTGACTTCCCAATAACGACTGCCATAGATGTTCATTGTTCATTCACGTTCGCGACGTGGGTTCGAACCCGAGACCCTCTGCATTGCAGTCTGTTGGTCTCCCCACTGAGCTATCGCTGCTATTAAAGCAATACAACATATAAAATACAATTTAGCATAACTTTAAACATTAAACATGCGGAATTAATGCACTGATGTAGTGGTTCAAGAAGTCGTCTCGCAATTGTTAGTGTGCTGAGCGTAATATTTTCACTCGCACCACAAAATTGTGTGGTGAGTGAATATTCAGTCTGCCTGTTCTATGTCCGTTTCAATATTTATAAAGTGCCTAGCAACACAGAATTAACAATCTTACCTTTTTAAGTAAATAAATTTGATTAATAAATTCAATTAATTAATCATAGCCTATTGGTTAATTATACATTACACGATCGATGAACACAAGTACATATTCTCTACACGTCACAGAACTTTACAGAACTTAACATAATGAACGAAGTAACACTTTACACATAATTACTTAATTCTCCAAGTAATCCGGTTAAATATTATGGGAGTGCCAATTAACAGCCACTTGAGTTACATTTAATTACCTCGTAATGGCGAATCTAATTGAAACATTATCCAAGTTATCTACGTTAACGATTTAGAAACGTGTCGAGATTCTGACGGTAAATATTTTAAGGTTGCCAATATCAATATTACGTAATATACTTCTTCAAATATCCGCGAATGAATTGATTCACTGATTAAGTAGAGTTATTTTAAAAAGCGCTTCTCATGTTTTTGTAATCCTCCTGAATCTGGCCGCCTCGTTGATTAGTATGTACATAATTTTGCACTTTAACCGATAGTCACGGGTGCCATTTTCAGATCCTTTCATATTAATAAATACTTTTGTACTTTTAACATGAGATGACTATGGATAAAGAAAGACAACGATATTTAGACTACGATATTTCTCAAAACGGGCTAACTTGTACCTCAGTTTGGACGTTGTCAATGATGTGAATTGAAGGTGGTCCAATGTTTTATCATTGTGGGGACATAGCGAATACACAGACGAATATAAAGTAACAATCCCATGTCATTCTACATATGTGTATGTGCACTGAGATTTTGCGGTAGCGCATAAACGGTATAAACGCAAATTGTACGGTCACAAATCTATACCAATATTATAAAGCTGAAAAGTTCGTTTGTTTGTTTAGTTGAACACGCTAATCTCAGGAACTACGGGTTCAAATTTAAATTTTTTTTAGTTTTGGATAGCCCATTCATTAGGGAAGGCTATATGCTATACCTATAACATCACGCTACGACTACTACGAAGTGGCGCATCAATGGAAAATGATACAAAAACGGAAAAATTCTCTTATGTGAGGCAGACGAAGTTGCGCGGGTTAGCTAGTCTGACAATAAACGTAATCGGTCTAACCAGACGTATTATTTCATAAGCCAGTAGTATCCGAAGCCAGATATACACCAAACAGAAATTTTTTGATCTCCCAACTTGATGAAAATATGCACGCTTGCAACACTGACACATAGTGAAAAAGAAGCGCCCTCTCTCTCGTGTTTGAACTGTCAAGTGTGCCAACGATGGTGGAACTTATTCTTATCAAATAAATTGGTTTTATAAAGTTAATTGCCCATGTATTTTTTTAGCTCAACTCCATTTCGGATTTTCACTGTATCCCTACACCATTAACACGACGCATATGCCGACCATGACATAAATGTAAAAGCGTGAAGGAATTGGCGAATTGGGAAAGCTGCGCGAGTCATATAAGCTTTATCTTGAGATCATCTAGCTTTCCAGAATGTGTCCAAGCTTCCTTACTTTAGAAAGCCCAGGTGTGTTGCCGCCTTAACCACTAGAGAGTTGGGCATTCGAATAAGAGTCAAATTAGATGCGAGAACGTCGTTTCAGAAATTACCCGATAGTCGGCAGTTATACATACGTGCATACACAGCATGAGCTCAACGCTTTGCTAAATCTAGGCAGCTTAATCTTAGTAAATGAATTAAACTCACTAAGCAACACTCTTTAACATCGAAATGATAGGCGTGAAATTATATAACATATCAATTCTGTTTGTATACGAAAACTACACTAGCGTGAGTCATGATCGGTCTAACACATGTTATGTACAGCCTAATCTTCTTCCTAGGCGAAAGTTTATAAATTTATTATGTTATTTTACTTTTACATTACGAACTCGTTCGTGTTGAAAACTGAACTGTGAACTTTAGAAGAATGGCAGCGCAATAAAACGCCAATGCAACGATAAACTTTTATATATAACTTTCTTAAAGTACTTTATATAACTTCATAGAATTGCGCCTGTTGGCAGTTTAAAATATCTGACAATGTTGATTCGATTGTTTGTTTTACTATTAATTCCTGCCTGCGGCTTTACCTGCGTGGATCTCACAGTAATGTATAATGGGATTAAAATCCTATGTGCTAATCCAGAACATGTTACAGTAAATATGATCTATCTGTGTGTAAATCCGTTCAACAGTTTATGAATGATTTAGTAACAAACATCTAATCATCTTTATACACCTTCATATTTATTATATTACAAGTGACCCGCTCCGGCTTTGCACGAGTAGTATAAAACCTTAATAAATTATACATTTAAACCTTCCTCAAGAATTACTGTCTATTGGTGAAAACCGCATGAACATTCGTTCAGTACTTTTAGAGTGTATCGCGAACAGACAGACAGACGCGGCGGGGGAATATGTAGTGATGTAGTGATAATATTAGCTGCCTATGTCATTTTCTGTACCCCTGACAATGTCGATGCGAAATTTCATGATGATCGGTCAAGTAGTTTCGTGAAAGCGTAGCAAACAAACAATAAATCCTCAATAAACATTCGCATTTATAATATAAGTTAGAATTTTCAACTTCCCTTCTTTGTTCTGTCTCGTTGGTTCTGTCACTTAATTTTGCCTCCTACGCAATCCTAAAGCTTCTGGTAGGATTCGTTATTAAAGCAGTGCAGGTAGAAAGTAATAGGCACGCCACCTATTACTTGGTACCCAGAACGTAGTCCGCGAAAACTGGCCCCTATAACTAGCACACACCCAAATGTAAAGGTTTTTTTATGGTTTAAGAGGCAAACGAGCAGACGTATCGCCTGATGGTAAGCGATTACGTCCATGGACACCAACACCAAAGAAGACACAAGTGCGTTGCCGGCCTTTTAAATTTGTTTGCCCCTCCAGGAGGGTGGAGGGGGTTGGGTTAGGTCTCTTTCACTCCCGGTAGGGAGCCGACAACCAGGTGTAACCATTGTGAGGAGTGTGACCGGGACACGGCGCAGCACACGCTGGAGGAGTGTCCGGCGTGGGCCGCGGAGCGCTGCGCCCTGGTCACCGTGATTGGCCCCGACCTCTCGTTGCCGACCGTCGTATCCGGGATGGTCGGCGACGACAGGTGCTGGGGTGCAATGAGGTCCTTCTGCGAGACTGTCATCGACATCTGCGTGAGGATGATCCTTACGCCCCGGAAGTTCGCCGCCGGAGGAGAGGGCGCAGGAGACGCGCTTTTGTCGCTCTCCTGCCCCCCACCTAAGGGTTCTGGGTGGCAAGGCCTCAGGGGACCCTGCCACCCGTAAATTAAGAACCCCGAGAGGGCGCGCGCGGTGTTCCCGCGCGCCTTCTGTCGTCGAAAGGGGAGAGCGGTGAGGCTCTCCCCTGGGGACGAGAGGTGGTCGGGTCCGTTTGATCCGGCCCACACCCACATGGGGGGGCCTGCTATGGATGAATCCTTCAAGAGCTCCCAACTGGCCCCCCCTATTGGATGAGAGAGGGAACACCCCAGGTTTTTTAGTGGGTATACCAGCACTTCTTGCTGGGAGTCCCACACTCCCCCGCCGGTGCCGTCCCCTAGCCGGCGGGCAGTGCATGAGGCATTTTCCTGGATAACAAAAAAAAAAGGTCTCTTTCACTCGACGAAACACAACGCAAGCCCTTCTTCACGACGGTTTTCTGTGAGGCCGTGGTATCACTCCGGTCGAGCCGGCCCATTGAAAATTAAAATACATTTTATTTTATTTTATTTGTGGTTTTAATGACAAACATAACTAATAATAACAATAATGATGTCAAAATACAAGCCCAGTAAAATTACGAAATTACGACACTGAATTAACTGGCTGTATAAAATAAATGAAGCACTGATGAATTAATATTTTCTCTGTAAAACAGATTTACTATGTTTTATTTATAATCAAAAGGTGCGAATGGGTATATCAATATTTGTTTTAATTCTTTTATTGAAATTAAATTACTTTATACGGAATTTGTCACGTTGTTTATTATAAAACACTTTTATTACATAATTTTGAACTTTAACACTAGTATTATTGAAGTTTACTACAATTTAAGCTATATATATTAGTTAAAACTATTTATATTTAAGTTTACACTTTTCCACGACGTTTCAGTTGCTTTACAGTAGACATGTTCACGGGGAATCAATGCACGAACCAAAGACACGCCGCCGTCAACCTATAGACAAGCAGTTATGAACGTAGGACAATATTACGTAACTTCTTTTAAGTTATTGAATAAAATTGTTACATGTTATGAGTATTTAGACGCTTTTCTGGTTTAGTATTCCGTTTCCTAGTAATGAAATAAATTAAAATACGTACATAATTATTATTATGTTTGTCTTTAGCCTATATAGTATAGTATAGAGTAGGGTTATAGAAGACCGAATTCTTTTAGTATAACATCTAATGATTTCTTTATTTTCTTTTTATAATATTAGGGCAAGTAAACAAGTTGCGTATGTTGATATGTTGACACGTAACACAGACACGTTGTGCTACAGTCTGAGAGTATACGGACATAGCATACACCTTATTTTTTGGTCTTAGATTTTAAAAATTACAAAGATGTACAATGTACATTAGTCTTAAAATAATTAATCTCTTCCGATAATATTGGGCTAAGATTAATAACACGGGTAAGTCTTACCTGTTGAAGCTGGCAGCCAGATGCGGGTGTTCTGAAAGTCCGTAGACAGGTATGTTATCAGTACGCCGCAGAAATATTGCAGCCCGTTGAGGTCACTCACCTTTCTGAAGAATGTACACTGTACAACAAAAGTAAAAATACATATCTTGACACTTTATTTTGTGCCCGCGGTTTCACCCGCCTTTATCGTTACTCCAACGCCCCCGTGGGTCATAGCGTGATGTTATATAAATAGATATATTTTTTTCCTTTCTCGATAAATAGGCTATCCAACACTAAAATATTTTTTCAGTTCGAACCAGTAGTTCCTGAGATTAGCGCGTTCAAACAAACAAACAAACAAACTCTTCAGCTTTATAATAATAATATAGATTTCATAAGACGGGCAGTCTTTTGGTCACTAGGAATAAATCCTGTGTCACAGGGGCCTTTAAGAATATACAAACAAAGGACACAAAGATCACCCAGACTCTCTTTTTGTTCCGTGAGAGGATCGAACCCACAACACTTGGCGCAGTGGCAATGACGAGACGACCATTTAACCAGTACTTACTCTTCACTACCATTATTTTGCATTGGATATACATATATGTCTGATTTTATTCAGGGATTTGCCTATTTTGGAGCCTAAAGTAAGAAGAAATACAACCGAAAAGTAACGATAAAGAAAATTACATATACCAAGTGCCTTAGAGCTTCGTGAAATGTTGATTACAGGTTATTAGAGGGATATGCATGCATTAGGTACTACAGGTACATAGCTGCATCAAATAGAGCATTATTAGAAACAGAATCATAAATAATTGCAACATTTTTAAGACCATCAATCTAATACCTTACAAAATGTACCACTACTAAAATGACAGAAAAGTCTCATTTGAAAACATCAAATAGAAATTTTTGACGAACCGCTGACACATTCAATGCTATCAAAATAACGGATTGTGTATGTAAATAAAACTATTTATTAACAATAAATCTGAGTATTAACTAAACCAATGAATAATATTGATACAGAACGGCCCAAGTTAATCCAACATTGACATCAATCATGGCCGTTTTAATTATAGAATAATGGACAGTAAGTGAATTAGACAAATTAATTTCAAATATTATTTGGACGGATTAGTGCGCCCCGTTACTTCGTGGGCTTTCGTCACGTTTGAAGATGCGTGGTTTCCGTCTTTAGATTCGTGTAACAGCGCTTTACGATGTCAATTAAGCAATCTCTATTAAATATTTTCTTAACTTTACGCAATGATTAAATTTACATTGAATTTAAATTACTTTTACGTTGAAATTGAACTACTATATACGGATTTTATTGCGCTGTTTATTTTTAAGGTTTAGGTAAATAGTTTATTTCGTTACAATTATTTATAGGTTGTAATACTCAAATTGTCGGGCTATGTTGAGTTGATGGTAGAGGTATTTTCAAATAAGAATGCGCATATATTTGACTCAATTATTAGGTACTAAACTACGTTTATCCTTTGAAATCCTTTAGAGTAGGCGTTAAAAATAATGTCGGTATTATCGGTGAAGAGGGAGGTACGTAGGTTTAGTAAACTACACATATACACAATAACACAAATATTTTTTTATTTTTCGTTGCCATCTCGGCCATTTTATACTCTAAACTAAACAATATTAAGACTGTGGACATTAAAAGTTATGAATGAAATATGTTTTTAGAAAGACGTCATAAATGAAATATGTTTTTAGAAAGACGTCATAAATGAACTAGTTCCGCTAGGAGTGCTGCTGCGACATAATTGCTATTGCAACTGCACGCATCACTACCGTCACAAGCTTAACTAATCTAGATAACACCTATTATGTACTGAAATTCTTAGTATAGATTCGATTCCCGCACAAGTCAAACATTTGTGTGCATGAACATGAATGTTTGTCTTGGTCTGGCTGTTTCTATGTATAATATGTATGTATTTACAGAAAGAAGTACATATCTATGTATGTTTATCCATTGTCTAGAACCCTTAGTACAAGCTCTGCTTAGTTTGGGCTAGATGGTGTTGTGTGTATGCGGTACAATATTATTATTATTATTAAAATTGGAATTCTGATATCGCTGTTTTGCAAACCCGTAAGTACTGTAGCAATTTCCTAAACCTTTATTGCCGCCTCTGATACAAATAGTTATGAACTTCATTAAGCAACACTTGACGAAAGTATGAAGTATGAATTCTTCTTCGAAATGAAAGTGGCGACCGCTATGGCGGCAGCAGTGGCGATGTTGAGGTCGGCTCTTGTGCAGGATGTAGGACATGCTGGACAGGTCAGTAGGTGCATCATTGTTTGACGGGGTGCACCACAGTCACAGTGACTTTGGGACTGATCCAGTATTCCCCATCTACATAAATTATGTTTGCACCGTCCCACTTGCGCTCGCAGTCTATTTAAACACTTCCACACTGGCCAGGATTGGTCGTTTCCCGGTGGGAGAGTTTCTTTGGGGTCCAGGTCAGGCGGTGGTGGATGCCGGGATTTCCAGAGCTCTATCCTTTTTTTGGTGGGTCGGCCTGTAAAGGCTGCGTACACCGAAGAAAGCTCTTGCGGCTCCTGAGTAAGAATTTAAGTATAGGTACTTTAAGTTCACGCCAATAAAATTCAACATAATTATGTATTTTTAATTTCATATATAAATAATGTGTAATCGCTTTTTAATATGCATCACCTTCTAATTAGTTAATAAAATTGATTTATATAAGCCGAGGTAATTAATTTAAATAAATTAATTAATCGACGTTTTCACTGCGGGTGTTGCAGAGTTCGGGTCGGAATCATTTTGAAATACAGATAGTATTTTCTTTCTTTCTTCCAAATAGTAAACAGTATTTACCTAAGTCATATTCTAACGCGTATATCGCTTGAGGGGCACGCAGAAGTATGTTATAACACCCACATTTCACCAGTTATTATTTTAGGATATTAGATACTACTAATAAAGGACGAATGTTGTGCAATCTGCCACTATGTAAAGAACCATCGATACACCACTATGAAAGTAATTATTAAATTTACCCTTCAAAGTAGCCGAACAAATTTTGGCATAGTTGAGTTATGGATATATTATATATGTAGCTTAAAAGCTTAATAAAGATACATATATACTACAACTTTTAATAAAATGCGAACAACTGTAGTTAATTTTAGTAAGACCGTCTCGATGGCGCAGCTGTACTAGATGCGATTACTATACGTGTGGTCTTAGATTCGATCAAAGTTTATTTTATTTTTGTAATTTTGGATATGACAAATTCATTATTTTTTATGTTACTAATTTGTATGTTATTATTGACAAAGCATAGCGCACTAAATATTTTGTATCCAAGATCTTTATAAGTAATAATAATAATAATAATTTTCTAGCACATACACACAACACCATCTAGCCCAAACTAAGCAGAGCTTATACTATGGGTACTAGACAATGGATAAACATAAACATACTTATATACTTTTTTTTGTAAATAGATACATATTATACATAGAAACACCCAGACCAAGACAAACATCCATGTTCATGCACACAAATGTTTGACTTGTGCGGGAATCGAACACGCGACCCCAGTCGTGGCAGTCGGTTACACTAATCACTACGCCATCGAGGCCGACAAGTAAACACCTATGTTTGACAAATAAATGATTCTGATTCTGATTGGGTTTTTCTGTAAGAAATTTTTAGTAGCACTACAAAGTCAGGAACTGTGCCTGATAGTCAGGAGGAAACTAGCCATCTATTACTTGAGACTTAAAACTATAGTTGGCCAAATCTAGGTGCAATGTATTACACTATTTGATAGAACAACTGTATCTAAACCTTCGGAAATAAAGGCACGCGACTATACAAGTATTTATTTATTTATTTATTTTTCATTATTATCAACCTAGACTGTTTGGACTTTGAACTATTAGAAGTTGAACGCTGCGAATCTTGCGAGAGAGTGTGAGTGAGTGAGAGTGCGTTATATTTTTGTTACGCGCTCTATCCTTACCATTACATCGACACCACTATGCACTGTCCCTTTCCGACAATTCCCTATTTTGTATGTAGCGTAGTTATGCGTATATAGGATGTCTAACTTCATGTGTAGCCGTGTGTACTATCAAAATGAAATCTTTCATCACACAAAATTTATTCGCCTGCGGTAATTTTAGTCTACGCTTTGTTGCAAATATTAAATGTTGTTGAAAATTAATTTCAAAGTTAAATTACTTAACATAAACACACGTAAATACTGAACTAAATGCAAATGCACTAAGATTTAGGGCATACACTGAATATGGATAAATGCAAATACCATTATTTCTGGTTAAGAAAGAGCGCTTTAGTTGTGATTTATGGTTAAAAAACAAGTTATGTATGAGCTTTTGCGTAAACTAATTAACACCTGTTCAGAACGTTAGTATGATAATTTATTGCAGTCATACCTTATATCAGATTATGTGGTAATCAAAATGGACAGTTTGAGCTTACACATATTTTTATGATTTATTCGTTATTATTATATCAACCCTGTATATAATTTATCTCACTGCTGGCCACGCGCCTCTTCTCAGTGTGAGAATGACCATTGTCCACCACGCTGGCTCAGTGTGCGTTAGAAAACTGTATATATCTCCGAGAATATTATAAAGGGCTCTTAAAATGCAGGCATCGTTACGATGTTTTCCATCACCGTTAAAACGAGCGGTAATTAATGATTTAATACGCTCATAACTTCAAAAACTCGAGACCTCTGCTTGGTAGTCCAATAGTCTCCCACGAGGCTACTGATAATAATTAAATTGTTGACTGTCTCAGTGATGCAGCGGTAGTGTTTGCGAATGCTGTGTGGTCACGGGTTCGAATCTCGGGTCGGGCCAACAAAGAGGTTTTGGAATTTTCAGACAAAATTTATAAGTAGCAGTCCGGCGTTAGGCATTTGGGAGTGTTGAACACCACCTCGCCTCAGAAAACACGTAAAGCCAAAAGTCTTGCGCCTGATCTCTCTCCGAAGCTGTCCGATTGCCGTCCTATCGGTTTATGACAGTTAGGGAACAGAGAGTGTACTTGTGTATCCGCACATAGTTTTACACCTGGCCATCTTCTACACAGATGGCCAGTGTTCGTTAAGATATACCACCGTGACTGAAATTCGGTCTGCAGGAACTTATTGATATGTGTCAAATCGTAAGGCTCCAAGTTCGATTACCAAATAGAGCTTCATATCGAAGATATAGAAAAAATTACAGTCGGTAAAGACACTGAGTCTGAAACTAAGTTCGATGAGTAAGTATTTGATCAGTATCTACCTATATGGATAAAATTTCAATTTGTGTTTTATTGTGGACGACATAAAATTTAATATACGCGTATATTTGGATATATTATTGTTAATTGATCACTCATATTTTTTACAACTCCCTGATTTGTGATTAAACCCTGTGTCGCTTTATAATCTTATAATTCATGGATATATAGTACAAACAGTGCAAATATTTGTGAACACAAAACATTGCAATTATATAAATTTCAGTTTAATTTCAATGTTTCACGGATTTTGTTCACGGGGAGACTAAAAACGGTTGCTGAAAATTTTTTTAATTAAAAATACTTAAATAGAAATAAACTAACTAGCAAAAGTGTTAAACAATAGTAATTTAAAGTTTTCAAAATTATGGAGTGTTTTATATAAAAAAATAAACAACGCGATAAAATCCGTTTAAATTTGTTTAATTTCAATGTATAACACTGCCGTCCTTTAACTAAAATGCCGTTAACCCACAAGCGCGCGATTATGACTTTTTAATGAAAAGTAATATAGTTTTGAATTCTATACTAGAATATAGATATAGATAGATAATTATATAGATAAATAGTTTTAAATTCTAGTAAAATTATAGATAGACAATTTAAAACTATTTTACTATGCATTAAAAAGTCATATTCGCGCGCTTGTGGGTTAACGGCATTTTAGTTAAAGGACGGCAGAACAATCACGTAAACGTACGACAATAATATGTAAAACAAAACATACTAATTATTTTTGTAAGAGCCGAACCGAAATTATCGTTTCACCGCTACACTATCTATGCAGTCGAGTATTGCGCGCAATTAATTACCGATACAAGATAAACATTACGTGATGATAATAGATATAGTAATTAAGTATACACGGTAAGGAAATGTTAGTTAATTAATCAGCTTATACAAAAGTTTAAACTTTTTGAATGTCTAGCTGAAGTTCAATTTTCAAATTTTGGAGTTCAAATTCGGATCTGGTAAAACAAAATTGGGATTTCCTATCAGTAAAATTGTTATGTTAGCTTTCATTTATCTGTGTACGTTTAAACTTAATTCATTAAACTTAGTTAATTATATTTGATAGCAACATAACAAAAATTACATTCTAAACTCCTGCTATCCCAGAGGCGGCCTCAA
The DNA here is from genome assembly GCA_930367265.1 of Catocala fraxini. Classification (NCBI taxonomy): domain Eukaryota; kingdom Metazoa; phylum Arthropoda; class Insecta; order Lepidoptera; family Erebidae; genus Catocala; species Catocala fraxini. Next base: position 9,204,319 of record OV884040.1, on the reverse strand, counting down.
ACAAATTTTGTAATAGAAACTGCCGTCACGCCGAGATAACATATCACGGGATAAACCACCTAAATCCGCAAAACTTCATAACGTTAAGACCCTTGCTGACTGACCCATTAATAAATGAAATCCAACCTGCAATGAACAAGATACCAGGCCTGTGTGTATCCACTTATCAATGGGCAGAATCTCGGACCCGTGCTCGCCCTCGAAACCAAATACCGTATAATTATAATGTGGGGCCTTCTGCCGGGGCCTTTATAATTAAATTCTGAAGTATCAAGACCCATCATCGCTTATTAAAAATTAATTATGACTCGGGCACTCAGACGTTTCCTGTCGAGAGTGTGATCTACCAACCATACACATATTTCGGGTTTTTATTTATTCAGTGGAATATTTATATTTGTCGTCGGGCAGTACTTATTTCCTGCGAGACAGGTGGCTTTCAGCCTGTTAAAGTGGATCTCTCAGTATTATAATCGTACTAATGGAGGGTCAGTGCGTATGATATATGAATGGAATTCTCGGCATTTCTTCCGCGTAGTATTTGAAATCCATGTCGGAAAACAAGTATTTTTATACCGTCCTTTATTTAATATTGAGTGTATCCTCAACATATTTTTCTCAACATTTATAATGTGTTTGAGGGTGCACGCACACGCTGCCCCAGGATTGGTAAACCTTAAACAGGCTCATGGCAACAGCGCCTTATGGCAGCAATAGATCCCTGGAACTGGACTCTGAACCTCCGGTTTTCTGTAATAGAGTGGTCTCTATTACAGAAAATCGGCACAAGAGGAGCATAACATGTAACACTGTCTCAGCGCATTTGAAAATACTGCACCAAAGTAATATTTTATAAGCTTTAATACATAAAAATAATTAATATAAATGTCAATTAAATATAAAAACTGAATCATAAATGAAATCGTAATGCGCTCATACGCAACCGAATCCACTTATCACCAACCCATTCGTTGACGACGTTACTACTAATTTAAGGCTAGTTTTTTTGCTTTTGTAGGTCTATATTAAGGTAACTGTTCCACGGGTACCGAGAATTTAGCCAGCGCATAAACTATGTCTCAAAAATAATTAAATTTATTTTAATTTCAATACAGATTTTGTATTTATTAAGAAGGGCAAACCAATGGATACACAATCTTATGTATTAATATTTAAAAAATTTAAAAGTGGTTAAGAATTGCATTGAGACAGTAGGTCTGCCATGAAAATTGCTGTCCGAAACTGCACGCCGAACAAAAACAAACAGACAAAATATTTTGTTTCGGTTATCTTTCTTTCCAAACTACATAACGCTATTGTTCGGACTGCTGCTTCTTGAAAAAGTTAAGGACAATAAAGAGGAAAGAGGTTCCGTACCGAAATTTAGGAGAAATTTCGGAATAAATGTGTTTTCTAGTACGAACGGTCGGTCCGAAACTTTGGCATTTACGTTCCATGGTGGGCCTACTATTTATTTACTAGCTGCCACTCTTGTAAAGAACCAAATCTAATATTTAAAATATTTAAATAAGTAATTAATAATAATGGTTATTTCTTCCGCGTGAACCTCATCTATTGGCGGGATGTAACACATAAATCATATTCCTCTTTTATTACAGCTATTTATAACTAAACGGTGATGTGGAAATGGAAACACAACTAACGGCAGTAAATCATAATTTCAAAGTTATATAACACTTAATTTAAATGAAGAAAATGAATGACGCTTAGATTTGATCAGAAAAGCTGCTTTATTGTATAAATTTAAAATTTTATATTAAGAGAATTGGTACGACTGATGTGCATAAGGCTTGGTTTCCTAGGTCAGGCTCAGTTTCTCAATAGTACGATGGAGTCTGGAGTTTTCCGATTGGGGTGAAGCCAACATGGTTAAGTTCAATGCTTCTAAGACCCAGGCGTGTCTTTTTTCCGCAAAAAAGAGCCCATTCCAACTAGCTCCAACTTTCCTAGATGTATCCGTGCCGATAACTAATCGCCTTGAGCTTCTGGGTATGACATTGACTCCAACCCTTAACTTTGGCTCCTATATTGAGGCAAGAGCCCAACTAGCTGCCAAAAAGCTGGGCATCCTCAGTAAGGTGAGGCAGTATTTCATGCCGGAACATTTGCTTTATTTGTACCAAGCACAGGTTCGGTCCTGCATGGAGTACTGTTCTCACCTCTGAGATGACTCTGCAAAATATCAGCTGGAGGCTTTGGAGTCAATTGAGCGGAAGGCCAGGAGACTTATCGGCGATGACCAATTGGTCAACACACGACTCCAAAGCTTGGAGCATCGTCGTAAGGTTGCTAGTCTCTCGGTTTTCTATCGGATACATTTCGGAGAGTGTGCAGAGGAACTGCATAATTTGATTCCTCCTTCCCCATTCTACCATCGGACGACCAGACAATCAGGCCAGCGATACAGGTACATGGTGGATATACCACATTTACGCACGAAGCGATTTGCTTCCAATTTTATAATGCGTATCGCTAAGGAGTGGAATTCGCTACCTAAGTCTGTGTTTCCCGATGAGTACAATCTGGGTGTCTTCAAGTCGCGAGTGAATAGGTATCTTCTAGGCAAGCGTGCTCCATCGTCGACTGACTATTAGAGTATAAAAAAAAAAAACAAAAATATTATGTAGTACGCGGATGGCCCAAGACCCGTGGATGGAAAACTTTCGAGGAGGCCTATGTCCAGCAGTGGACGTCTTTCGGCTGAGATCAACATCATACGGTAATAGTCTCGCCTATAATGTGAAATTTAATAGTATGTGTGACGCGGACCGTTCGTTGCTGAGCGGCCGTGCTCGCGGCGCCCCTCCATCAGCTTCTCCTCCCCAGCGGCGGCCCTATATATTGGCAACGTGCCCTGGTGCCGGCCTCCTTCCGCTGCGCTGCCTACTGAAGTTAAGTGGTCCATTCTACCCGGGACCACGTAACAAGCCTTCATCTTGAACCACGCCCTGAAATACCACTAAATATCTAGTCGAATTTATTTGTAGTTCTGTTTATTCTTATACACATGTTGTAAGTGAAAATGTATGCTTATTGATCGCGTTATTCATCTTTAATTTCAATTAAAATCCTAGGTCAACCACGCCTCTAAAGCGGGTTGACTACCATAACGTTACACATTTAATATCTGCCAGCTACACCTTCGGCAATATAGGCTTGAGTATGAATATGTAGTTAGATATGAGACTTGAATTCACGTTTAATTATACGAAGGGTCGCCAGACAACTCGCCACAATCTTGACATAATTATCTTTTTTATTTATACCCTTTTATTACATTTTTGAGTATGCTTATTGTATAAGAGTCTTATTTCCCTACCCACGAATATACGTAATTACTTAAAGAAAGTTACTTTAAAGTTCAATTTTATTTATATAATAGAATTTGCAGAATTGAACTTTAAGTGAAAAATAAGCATTTGTTTCAATCTTGGAACGTGTACCCAGATCTTCTTCACATAAATGGAATTGTAGATAATATAGAATGATAAATCGCATATCTCAACAAAATGTTGAGAGAGATTTTATAATGTGCGATAAAATATAATTGTGAAATATATTTCGACTGTGACGCTTTGTAACTGAATATAAATATTGTGTATTTCTAGACGGAATATAATATAAATATATATAAGCATTTGTTTTGTTTGAATCCTACTATTATAATTGCAAATGTGAGTTAGTTTTTTTGTTACGCTATGATGCCTTAACTACTCAACCAATCATTACAAAATTTCGCATATACATTGTCAGGGGTACCGAAATGAAAATTGGGTAGCTAATCTATCCAGAAAAATAAACTGTGAGTGTACTGTGTAGAGCTGGCTGCGCTTAGTGCTATCCGTGAATATGCAATCATATTATTCTTATTACTTTCAGCTTTAGCAGAAGTACGGCACATAGTATTCCGTGCTTTGTGCAACGATGATTAAACCAATTTTGTTGTTACCTTAGGTTAAAGTTTCAAAATAAAGAGATTATATATTTAACATTTTTACGTAAACCGATTACACATGTGATTGCTTTAACAATTTATTCACACAATTATTTCATTTAATCACAAAATACATCATCACAAGAACTGACTAGATAGAATTCAATCTTCGTTTATGTAAATTGGTCTGACTGATTTGGACGTTCAGTAATTGTTGCGGTTACCGAAGCTCTGGGAGAATCGCGGCCTTCACCAAAACGCATTATCTAGACAATGGAGTTCCAAAGTCAATTATTTAAACTTTAATGCGATTCCATTTGATCTGAATGGAAGGAAAACAGAGTGTTAGCTAGTCTCCGTGCGACGTAACTTGTAAGTAAATCGAAGAAATCGGATTACGTGGATCGACTTGACGGCGGACTTGTTACACTTCCTGCGAGCGCAATCTTTCAATTATTCGAATACGTATTTCTATCTAGAATTTATTTTAGAATAGCTTTCTTAGTTTGGATAGAATATCCAATAAATCAATTATAGTAAATGATTTATGAACCTATAACGTTTCTGTAACGTTATCTGCTTATGGTTTAAACGTAGACTTCCTCGATGGTGCAACGGTAGTGAAAGCGACTGCTGTGCATTTCGGGTTCCTCAAGAAATTTTTAGTAACAGTACAATGATTTTTTTAAAATACTATTGAGGCGGTAAACAGGCATACTCCACCTGATGGTAAGTGGTCACCGTAGCCTATGGACGCTTGCAATACCAGAGGCATTATTTGCGCGTTGCCGACCCTTAGCAAAGAAAGTGGGAAGGAGAAGGAGCGGGAAGAGGGAAAGTGGGTGATTGGGCCTCCGGCACTCTCACTCACCGAACGAAACACAACAGTAGGAATACTGCTATTTTACGTCGATATTCTGTGAGAGGGTAGTCCTTCCCCGGTCGAGCCGGCCCATTTATGCTGAAATCAGCGAGGAACTGCGATTAGTACGGCAATATGCTCGCCCCCTATCAGATAGCCAAACATCATATAGCGAAACTTGGGTGTTATACACCTATGCCTACCCCTTTAGGGTTGAAGGCGTTGGACTATGCATGTATGTTTAAACATCTAAGATACATACACCATACATTGTCACGAATTGTTAAGCAGTAGAACTGCGACGAAAAATGTTTGTAAATTTATAGAAGACAAAAGGCAGACGATATCTGAATCCTCAAAACATTTTCATATGCGATAATGAACAAAGAACGAACAGATCTGATAGTAAGAATTGAATGGTGCAACGAAATTGCAGGCAATTCTCTACACTCTACGGATAAATTTCCTAGTGCTCTAGTGTTGTCAGCTATTGATGAGGTTCTATCGCCATGTTTCGTAACGGAAGACGCTATTGCATACGTAATGAGATAATAATGTGATCAATCTTCGTATCAAGCAGGGTAATCATGGAATATTAGACCATAGACTAGATGTCAATGGAGTTAGGCAGTGTTGTAAGACTGGCGTACTTGCCGTTTACGATATAACGATCAAGGAACTGCTAGGTGAACAACTTACTTAATAATAATATAGTCCTCCAGACCGAATTTCAGTCACGGCGGCCAATCTTTACGAACATTGGACATCTGCACAGGAGATATTATTTTAGTACATAAGTATACGCGCAAACACAAATGCATTCTCTAATCTCTAATTCCCATAAACCTAAGGGACCGCAATCCGATACTACCGTAAAGAGATTAGGCACAGGAACAACGGCTGTCGAGCTTGCAGAAGCACGAGACAATGTAACACCGCTGACTTCCTAATTCTGAGCTGCTATTGAAAATTTCCTAGTAGGAAAACCGAATAATGTTTAACCTGACTCTAATATCTCCTAACATCAAGTGACATTGAAATTAAACTACTATATACGGATTTTATCGCGTTGTTAATTTGACACTATATTACATAATTTAGAAAATTTGTTACTCAACTATTACTATTAAACTTTACTAATTTTAAGCTAATTATATTTATATTTGTTATTAAAACTATTTAGATTTGATTAAATTTCATTTTTTTTTCATTCATTTCATCACTTTCCCCGACGTTTCGGTTGCTTTTCAGCAGCCATGGTCACGGGGAGACGGGGTCTAACAATATAATTAGCTTAAAAATGAGTAAAGTTTAATAGTAATAGTTGTGTAACAAATTTTCAAAATTATGTAATATAGTGTCAAATTAACAACGCGGTAAAATCCGTATATAGTAGCTTAATTTCATTGAATAATATTTGCGTAAACAGAAGACAATATTATGTAAATCAAGTGACATACCAATTATAATGACTGCACGGATGGCGTAGTGGTTTAAGTTGTCGCCTCGCCACTGCCACTGCGCCGATTGTTGTGGGTTCGATCCCGACACGGGACAAAAAATTGTGTGATCCACAAATGGTTGTTCTGAGCCTGGGTGTTCTTTGTGTTCGTGGTTTGAATGTCTGTAAAGTCCCCCGCGACGCAGAAATTATTCCTAGTGTGGGAGTTGCCTTTAAAAAAAGAAAAAGTTGATAAATAGAATAATAAAAAAACATAACCTAGGTAACACATTCCACAAAACATTACATAGAAAGAGCAAAAAGCTTTATTTATGACTAATAACTTCGAATAAGACGGCAACGTACAATTTTTATCATAATTATGATCTTGGCCCTAATAATGGCTCCACGGCTCATCTTAAAGATAGGTTAATAAAACAGGATCCCAGTAAAGCACACAATTTAAGTATAAAGAAGCTCACCCTGGGTCATAATTAATTTTTAATTACAATAAGTGATGATAAGTGTCGATACTTTAGATTTAATTGTAGGGGACTCTGTTGATGGAACGTAATAATTATGTATACCCGTGTTAGTCCTAGGGTTGACCGTAGTAGATATTATTAGGAAAGTCTTTTTCTTCTTTTCTTCTTCTTTTCGTGTGGTTGGTGGCCAACCTGTTGTCAAGAGTTGTTCATGGTAAGCCTCTGACATGGCTTAACGACTACTGTCAATTTGACAACAACCGGGACCGACATTTTATGTGCTCTCCGAAGCACGGAGATGCTCAGATGAAATATCACTAAGCGGATGATGATTATGTCTTTTCCCACGTCATGGACGAAATATGGGTGAGTTTTGTTTTTATCCCAAAATATGAGTATATTTTGGGATAAAAATAAACCATTAACACTAATCAATGGTTAGGGATTGCAACTGGCTGTTAGTAAAGTAATACCTGTTTACCTACTACTGCAATCAGTGGTATATAAAAGTCAAAACCTTATTTATGTGTAGTCAAATTAAACGCAAATGACATAAAACTTAATAAACGATAGGTACATTTTTAATAATTGATTCATTAATGGTCTAATTTGTTATACAGTTATTTATTATGTTAATATTTGTTATTGTCTTTAACAAGAAACATCTTTTACGTGACATTTATGATTAATATTATAAAAGGAACAACAACAATACCATTTAATACGTCGTTCCCATTGGCATCATACATAACAATTATTTCTTATAAAAAAGAAAATTCCTGCTCTAGTAATGTTTTTTGTATTGCAGCGCACCTTATAAACATAGAAACAAGGGATAGACGGAACAGGGATCCAGACTCGAAAAACTGTTTGGTTTTTGTGTGATCCAACACAAATGTCCTGTGCTGGGAATCGAAAGGCAAACACTCAGTGTTATGGCAATGACGAATGCTGCGCCATCCAAGTAGCTACTTCATTTATCGTGTTCATAACTTGTTAATTTAACAGTTAAATAATGAATTTTAACTTCATCACTCCGTGTAAAAACGGGATTGCTTTTAAATTATAAATTATTATGTTTACGACACCGGACTTCAAAATGTACTAAATAATGTTCGTAAAATTATATTTGGACTCTTCATTAAAAAATGTGTTTGCGTTATAAATTAATTTGATACGCAGATAACTGTAAACTGTGTTTATGGCATGTAAAATAATATCTCACATAAGTTTGAGTTTTTATGTACTGTGAGTTGTAGGTGTTAACTCAGTAAAAGGTGTGAATATTGGGTTTTAATATGTACCTACAGTATTTACTGCAACCAAGATGTTTTTAATTCTATTAAGTGCAAACGTAACAGCATACAGCATTATGCTAAGCCTATATATTAATTGTATCACTAGCGCCTCGTCGATCTTAGGAAAAAGGAATAAAAGATAGGGTAAAAAAGGAATGGCCAAGGTATATGACTCAACGGCACTCTTACGAAAGTAACGCAATGACTGTGTTACTATTTTAATGCTGGATTTATGTAAAAAAGAAAAGAAAAAAGAGAAACACACATACATACCTTAAAGGTGTAATATTACTAAATTGTGACTAAATATAATATATAATAATATAATATAATATAATATTCTAATATAATATAATATTCTACCACATACACACAACACCATCTAGACCAAACTAAGCAGAGCTTGTACTATGGGTACTACAAGACAATGGATAAACATACATACATACTTTTTTTTTTTGTAAATACATACATATTATACATAGAAACACCCAGACCAAGACAAACATCCATGTTCATGCACACAAATGTTTGACTTGTGCGACTTGTGTTGCGCGACCTCAGGCGTGGCAGTCGGTTACACTACACACTACACTACGCCATCGAGGCAGTAAATCTACGACATATAAAAAAAAACTGTTACTTCATTTACAATACATTAAAGTGAAAAACAAATAAAAAATACTGTTATTATGCTCTTAGTTGCTTTTACTATAATTTATTATTTTTTCGGTGCTTCTCTAAGAAGAAGAATATTTACAAAAAAGTTCACTTCATAATTTTAGTTGAGATTAAGTACAGCATCTATCCTGCTTAACTACGTAAGAATTAGACGAATCTTTTCCGACTGTTAACCTTTTGCGCAGACATTTTTTCTAATCCTCACTAAACATATTTATTTCCAAGCTAGTCGCACATACATTCCCATTTGCCCGAACCCTGGCAACCCTATTTAAAGGGCACATCGAACCATAGAGTCATCTCAATTTGTGGCCTTATTTATTTTTACTTTGTGGAGGATCCTCCTTCTAATGAATATAATTATATAGCTAGCATTATTCCTATACCACATATTCTTATAATAATATTAGATAAACCGTCTTGGTTGGCATGGAGTCGTTACTCTGACCAGTGTAAGTAGACCTTGCATCCTGCATGTATATTACGTAACGGGAGCTCTGCTGAATCGAGTGATGCCTTTGGGAATAAAATTATTTATATGCAAGGTTATAGGAGACAGAATAATCATTTGGAACAATGTAATCTCATCCAAGCAAGGCTAGCAAAAGGTGTAGAATACCTACAACTTGTGAGAGAAATCTAGGGTCTTCGTAGTATGCCAGAGCGAATGCTTTCTGCTACTGAAAATTTCTTTCGTATTAACTTATTACGCGATTCGGGAATATAACCGACAGCTCAAGATTGGCAGACTATCTAAGGGTTAGTTTGTATAAATGGATAAACGAAGCGATCCTCTCAAAATTGCAACGATTAATATTTTTTAAGGATTTGTAAAATGATTTTGCGTTTATAATGTTGACACAGACTTAATTAAAAAGCCTTTCATTAAAATACACGATCATAACTAAGCTAATACCGGGATCTTCAACTCTTATTGAGTTTGAAGATCCCGGTATTAGCTTAGTTTTAATGATTTGTAGGTACTTAAAGAGCGAACTAGTAATGTTTATCAATAATGTACTCTAATTTATATACCGCTAAGACTATTTTCAATTGTACTAAATAATGTGACATTGTAATTAATTAAAAAACCATTTGAAATGCTGACTTCAGCCAATGTTTATAATTAAAATAGTTTTATGTTCTGGTAACAATGATAATGCGCAGTTTGAAATGTAACTAAAACTTTATCATAATTTAATATGTATTTATTTATTTCTACTTAAGTGTCAAAGCAACAATTTTCTTTAACCTCTGGTATGCCGGAACGTGGATCTGCGCGAGACACAATGCTTTTTCTATTATGTCTGGTATTCTGGCATACAACAGGTTAATAGTACTTCGTTCCTATGTAGATTCACGCCTGTTTCCCAGAGGGGTAGGCAGAGACAACGGATTTCCATTTGCTACGATCCTGACACACTTCTCTGGCTTCATTCACTTTCATCACATTCCTCATACACGCCCGTCGGTTCAAGGTGCTCTTAACCTGGCCTTTATCCAGAACGCCTCCGATCTGATCAAGAAACGTTCGCCTAGGTCTTCCTCTTGCGACTGTTCCATTCACACTAGCCCTATAAACTTTCTTAGTCAGTCTTTCCTCGTCCATTCTTTCTACATGCCCAAACCAGCTTAACATACCCTTTTCTATTCTTGTCACTATATCCACTTTCATGCCGCATATCTCTCTAATCACACTATTCCTTATTCTATCTTTCAGAGTCACACCACATATATTTCTCAGCGCTCTCATTTCTACAACATTTATTCTGCTCTCATGCTTCTTTTGCCATACCCAACTTTCACTTCCATACATAAGTGTGGGCACTAAAAGTCCTCTATGAACAACCAAACGTGCCTTTTCGGAAACATTTCGGCTGTTCATAAAAGCGCGTAGAGCTCCATTCACTTTGTTTCCCGCAATCGTTCTCCTTTCAATATCTCCCTCATGTTTACCATCCCTTGTAAACAAAGTACCCAAATATACAAACTCTTTCACTTGCTCCACTTTTTCTCCATCAATCATAATATTACACATCGTCACGCATTCTTCCTTTTCAAATACCATTACTTTCGTCTTGCTTACATTTATTTTCATTCCTTTACTCTCAAAAGCACCATGCATAATAGTTACCATCGCCTGCAACTCTTCTGCTGATGACGCAAGTATTACTTGGTCATCGGCATAAAGAAGACATTTGACAAGTAACTCATTCATTCTTAATCCCCATTCACAATCTTTTAAATCTTTTAAACAATTGTCCATGTATAGGTTAAACAGCCAAGGTGACGCTACACATCCTTGTCTAACACCTTTTTCGATGCTAAACCATTCTGTGTAGGTCCCATTTATCCTAACACAAGCTCTGGAAGCATCATAAAGAGATTTCAGAGCTCGCGTGAGGGTGCTATTCACTCCATACATGGACAATACCGACCAAAGTTCATTCCTCACCACTTTATCATAAGCCTTTTCCAGATCCACGAATGCGCAATAGACCTTTTGACCTTTGGCCAAATTTCTCTCGGCTATGCACCGTAAGGAAAACACCTGTTCCGAGTGTTAAGAATTCGATATTTCAGAGTACAAACATTTGTTGGATCTACAAATATGGCGGTAGTCCAATAGCATTGGAATTGTAATTGAGAGAGTTCGAATCCCAATAATTGCACGGCTGCCGGCTGACGCGAACCTGACACGATCATTCTAGGTTAGCTTAATAGGTGAACATGAAAGTGAATACTCATAATAATCATTAGTTATCCAAATGGCTTATCATCCTTATAAAGACAAACAGAAATATTAGTTCCAAGGCTGGGTGTTCTTTGTATTCAATATTTGCAAAGTAATTTGCAATATATAAATATCAGATGCACGTTTCCAATTTTAAAAAAGGCTTTTTAGGAAGTTATCGGTTCCTTACAACCTCTCTATCGTCTTAAGAATGCTCTTTCAGGCATGATAAAGCGATGCTTTTGAAAACATTAGTTTTGCACGTAATCGAATATAATATAAGAAAACCATTCCGCTGCCTACCCCATTCCAGTTACCCCGGGTTTGAACGATATCTCAAGTTTCGGTAGCGATTCTCCCTCCACAATTACGCCTCCACCATAGATTGGGCCACCATAATTACCACTTTAGAATATAATATAGATACTGTTTTACAACTTTTAGTATCAGTTTTAATGCCCCTCCTGTGAACACGCGTTAATTTATATTTACGATTGTTAATTGCTATTCACATTAAAAGATAGAGGTTTTATAAGATATAATAAACGTCATATTAATATTTTATAGCCCCAGCATCTCCATACTGCACTTATAAAGGAATTTGCATGAAAAATGATAGCGATCACAGTTTTCTTTTTCAATTTATTTGATTACGGAATCACGGTTAAATTGAATACAAGCTTGATTACATTCGGGCTTTTTACTTTTATTACTTATTTTAATGAACCTAATATCGTAAAAAAATATTTTTTTCTTGTTGGCGTTAAGTAAAATATTCTAATGCGACTTAAGTCTTATAATGGTTTTACACAAAATTCCGTGGCATGAACGAGGGCCCTTCTGATGATATTGTAATCTAAAAAATCAGAATTTTGCAGCTGCGGACACAGATAAGTTAATTTTTACATTACGACGCACGCCTGTTGTGCCTTTTGAGTCCTTACTTAAAGTAATTACTTTGGTTTTCGTTCGTCTTGACTTTAGGCTTGACGACATTGTTCAGGCAGTTGTTTATTGGATGACAAAATCACTATAATTGAAACGAAACTCTCTAACTTACGTTTGGAACTAACTAACGAAGAGGAGGAATACTCTCTTATCATCTTTGTCTGAAGTTTCATAGTGCTATTATGGTGTCATATTATTAGTAACTTATTCCACCATCCATGATACTTGTCATAGTCTTACTAACATGATAAGTAGGACGCGGAAGGTTGAAAAAGAAATAAACGAAAGGTTTAGGTAACTTGAATAAGTTACATTGAAGAATATATGTGACGTTTGATTATGCACCTTATTTTATACGTAACAGTAAGTATCATTTCAAAAAATGTGATAAATATGAAAATGGTATCAAAGTAGGTTCCATAATGGAGCAGCATTTAATATTTATAGAACATGAGAAAAGTGCTGGAGCAGTGAGCGTATCACGCTATCTCCCTCTCACATCTGTACTTAAATATCAGTTACGCCACAAAATAGTATCTTTTGTATATTTATTTCTATCATTTAACAATTTGAATGGCTTCGTCTTTTTCATGCCAGAGTTCAAGGTTTAGATTGTTTTTTGTATTTTAGCCTTGGCTAACGTAAATTTTTACTAAAATAATAATAAATATTTTGGCAGACCCCATTGATACGGCGTGTAACAAATTTTATGATCATCGCCCCAAAATAATAAGAAATCCACTAAAACACACCAAGCAATAGCCACAAAATGCACTGATACGTTACGTATATATTCGTATAGCTAGATAACATAAGTATAATACATTTAAAACCAAACGACCACGCTATCAAAACGATAAGTATCAAAAACATTTAAGCCAAAACTAACACACAAGCCCAGAAACAAGAAAATAAAACACGAAAACTCATAAACTAATCTACAAGTTTATTCATCTACACATCAACAACTTTATACTTAAGTTCATCATACTATCTCAGTGATAAAGCCCTATTCAATATCAATTAAGAAGCGACTGCGCACGGCCAAATTAAAAGGAATTCCGTAAAGATAGTTGTTATCAGACGTCAATAGAATAAAGTGAGGTCTACCAATAATTCAGAATGGTATAACGCAATGGGAGATAACACCATCACCTATGGCGTGTGTATGGGAATCGAAGGCATAGTACACATTTTAATGCTAATAATCAAACACGGTCGACTCGACGGTCACAGTTATATCCGATAGAGCTATTAAGTTTAGTTGAATTCCAACGGATACCACACTTTATAAATTTTGGGGATCGTATTAATAATATTTTTATCTTGATTCTTTACTGACTGTGTTAATCAAAGTGAAATGTGCAAATATAATTGAGTGAATGTGGAGTATGCATACGATCGTGAGGCTTTGTGGTAGGGAAAAGCCAAGTACAAACTGAAGTGAATGCTCTGATTTCATGATTTAAATAAAACTAGCGAGATTTAAAACACTTTTACCTAGGCTAGGCACATTTACATTTAGGCTTAATTTCATTATACAACACTGACTGTGTGTGGTGTTTTTTTCGTAACTACAAATAGTAAAATATGTCTGATTAGAGTAGGTTTAATAATAAAGTAAAAATATTCGCAGTTTTACAATTAAATGTGAATACAAGATTACAAATTGTCATCTTAAAAATATCGAGCAAAAGCTGTAAGTGGTTACTTTGTGTCAAAAATGTGTTTTGTATAACCACATAAATACAGCGTTAAGATCTCTCAGAGTATGTTTTTTTATTATTCGGTCGCTTTAGATTCAACTAATAGATAACTTTTCAGAACATCCTTTTATTTCAATTCCAAAGACCCTTTCATCGCATTCCCTATTCATTTCCTTTTAAACCCTTAAACCTTCAACAGTCCGTTTAAATCATAAAAATGTCACAACCTGTTCCAGATATCATAAAAGAGAATTAACATGTCTTCCAAAAGCCTCATTTCGCATAAAATATTGAACAGTGGACATTTGTATGACATTAAACAGGTTTCATTTTATTATTTCTGTGTTTCATCGTTAATCCAACGATGTAAATGTGATTGAACATAGTCGGTAAAGTGATATAAGGTTTTCTTGTCTGGTACATCACGTATATTTACATATGAGCGGGGTATGGTTGTATAATGCATCCACAAAAGTACACAAAAACAAGGTGCAGGCCTGAACCTTATTGTTAGAGTCTACAGGTAGAGACAGCGCTGATGAGAAGGATACCTTTCTGAAATACTGGTACAGGTAAAGTTTGACCAGTTGACTTAAAGAGAGCTTTGTCCGACAGTGTGACAATAAGGGATAAATATCATATATTATGATGTCTTTTAACATATACTTATCAGCAGAATTGTTTTAATATAATAATGAGATTCCATGCTGCTATTAAGAAATTTATAAAAAGAAAACCAAATAACCACCGATAGAAAAGCTGATTTAGGAAAAAGTTAGAAAAATTAAATAAAATTGCTTAAAAACACGGCGACGACACATCCCTTCAAAATCGATAAGCATGGTCATCCCAACCTTCAATATGCTAACCAGCTATTCAATGAGGTACCGAACGACTTTCCAAACACAACAGTTTCGTGAAAATATCACCCAGTATCTTCAATAAAATAGCTGTAAAATGGCGGCTACTTTGATAAATTATCTCTAAGGGTCATCGATACATGATACGTTCTGTTTTCTTAAGAGAAAGATATAAATAATACTTATCTTTGTTGCTTCAACTGCCTGTGAACCCTTTGCATAAGGTTGCGTTTATGATTTTGATGTTCGGGTCGTGCAATGTTATTGCGCTATTCTAGCAGGAAACTTTAGAAAGCAACTAGGAGTTTGGGAATGCTCGGTTGACAGCAGAACGCTGCGATCATGAATCAGTTTGCCAGTACGGTATTTAGTGTCGTATGGAAACATATGCGAGTGTATAAGCGAAAGCCGAATGCAGTAAATTTTTGCACGGTGGTGCAGAGGCAGTGAATGCGACTGCTGTGCATCAGGAATCAGATTCGACTATTATGCCAGACAAAATGTAATTGGATTTTTTGGGGAAGTAATTCTTGGACTGTGCAACTGTGCCCAGTTGACGACAATAGGGTCGTCTTATTTTACATGCAACCTAAAAGTATATAATAATATAATATAATAATATTCTATCACATACACACAACACTATCTAGCCCAAACTAAGCAGAGCTTGTAGTATGGGTACTAGACAATGTATAAACATACATACATACTTTTTTGGTAAATACATACATATTGTACATAGAAACACTCAGATCAACACAAACATCCATGTTCATGCACACAAATGTTTGACTTGTGCAGGAATCAAACCCGCGACACTAACTACTACACCATCAAGTCGTCAAAGTCAAAGTATAGGTAGCTGGCGAGATGTGGGTGTAATACTGTCTACCCCTTCCGGGATATATCCGTAAGGCTACATATATATGTCTATTTAATGATTTAGAATCTACATAATATTATCTTCTGTTTACGCGAATGTTATTCATTGAAATTAAACTACTATATACGGATTTTATCGCGTTGTTTATTAAAACGATATAGAAAGTGTAAATTTAAATATAAATAGCTTCAATAGATTTAATAATTTAAATAGCTTAAAAATGAGTAAAGTTTAATAGTATCTAGTAGTAGTAGTGTAACAGCTTCTAAATTATGTAATAAAGTGTCAAATAAACAACGCGGTAAAATCCGTATATAGTAGTTTAATTTCAATGATTTAGAATCTGTTTGTTTTATCATTTTGTATACTGAAACTATTTCATATTGAATTTAGTAGCACCACCTAACACGACCTTTTCTATACGAAAGTTTTAAACAAATTTTCCAGTACAACACTGTACGTACCAGCTGCATTTTATTTCAGCTTGCTGTAGGAACTTTCATCTGAGCGTACATTAAAAGTCAATCAATTCATCAAACCGCTACAATGTAATACAAGTACATAGTAAAAATAATACGAATCGGATAGTTGTAATTTTATCGATATCTATAGTGAATCGAGTCCAGAGTGAAACGAATAATCAAATACATTGTGTGGTGTCACACAATGTATATAATAATTACATTTCAATAAGTGCAGATAGTTTTACTATCATTTTGTCATTAAGGTCTGGTTCAATCATCTGATTAAAGTTATTCATGCGATTATAGTACAATTTGCACATAACAGTTGAACAAATAATATAGTTCAGTTGTTTGACTTTTATAATGAATCAGGTTATAATTTAAATCATGAAGCGACAGCCCCGATAGCGTAGTGGTTACTGTAACCGACTGACACGCTTAAGTTTGTGAGTTCGATTCCCGCACAAGTCAAACATTTTTGTGCGTGAACATAAATGTTTGTCTTGGTCTGGGTGTTTCTATGTATAATATGTATGTATTTACAAAATAAAGTATATATGCATGTTTATCCATTGTCTAGTACCCATAGTACAAGCTCTGCTTAGTTTGGGCTAGATGGTGTTTTGTGTATGTGATAGAATATTATTATTATTCTCTTTATTACTATTTTTTGTAATAATTAAATTTTTAAATATAAATTATTATTATTATTGATTAATTTCATGTGTTGATTGAAAAATTAGTCACTATATACGTTCATCGGACAACTTTATGACACAGCAAACAATAGACTACATGCCTACCTTGGAGCTAACTGCCGACTTCCACTACGATCTACGACATCCTGGTATATGTAAGCAACATATACCTGCATCGTAGATCGTAGTGGTCATTCATTCTCATCGAACTTTCTTGCGTGCTCGTTAGTATTCTTAACTCGATCCGTCTTCGGAATAATTCTGATGTAGTCAAAAAACCGGCACTTAGCTCTTCCCCGTCCGTCAGCGCCTATCATATTTAATTAATAACCAACTTAGCAAACTTTTTGTCAATCGCTCTATCTGCTCAGACTATTGACATTTTTCTCAATTGTTATTACGATATTTTATTTCACGTCGCTAAGTATTTAAATCGTAAGTATAAATGCTTTTTGGTTGTTGTGTACCGTTTGCTGTTACAACAATTCGTCTATTTAAATGAATAGTCAGCTGACTTATTAGTCCTTATACCTAATGTCCGTCAGTATAAATAAGATTAATAGCCTTTTCGTGACAGATAAAACCATTACGCCAACTTAATCAAATTTAGCATATTACACAAAATTGCTACTAAATCATTATTATAGTATTATGTATAATATGCACTAATGTACAAATAATTTGACATGAATATCTTGAATAACATAATCCACTCGGCTCCATTCAATTACATTAGTAACAAAATATCACGACGTACCTACATTACAATAGGTACTATTCTATTCAAATTTAATACTCCGTAGCTATATTGCAGACCACACATGATCTTCACACAAGCTGTCTACCGTCAAAACTACTTTTATGAAACCCTTACACGTACATTACAATTTGACTCTAATACCGTGAACTCAAAGTTCAAAATCTCATATCAATTGTATTAAAATTGACAAGAATGATCGACGTAACTTCATGTTAATAGTCAATGGTAATCGGAAAGCGATAAAATGCTACTGGCGGACTCGTAAAACAGTACTTTCAGTTGAATACAGGGCTCTAATTAAAGTTCCCCGGGCTTTAATACCTCCAGGACATTCGTAATAGTTGACACTTAATTTCCAACTTGTGTTGTTACATCATTAACGCGTTTAAGCGCCTCTGACACACGGACTCGACGGTCCGAGAAAGACGCCATATTGCGAGACATTCAGAACAATGCCAAACGTCCGCGTCACTCGGTCATGTCTACGCTGTGGTTTTGAAGTGACGTTTTGCGGTAGTGAACATCAATTTGAATGGCTGCTGATGTCATTTCGTATGACGTTGATATTTCTAGTACTAAGCTGTTGGAACTAAACTCTAGCGTTATCTACGTTAGTAAGTACATTTGATATACATATGTATATACATATATAGTTATCTCATTGAAAAAGTTATTGAAGGTAAAGGAAATCTGATTACATTTATAAGAGAACTAGAATTTTCCCGCGACTTCGCTAGCGTAAATTTAGGTTAGAATATTTTTTCTGCATGCAAGGTACCCTATGTCCGTTTATGTTCCCCTGACAACGCGTATGCGGAATTTCATGATGATCGGTCGAGTAGTTTTGGCATGAAAGCGTCACAAACAATTAAAACAAACTCACATTCGCATTTATAATATTAGTTAGGATTTCAAACAGAAATAGAAAACAAATAAATTCTGTATCTAAACAACATCGCGTGACGTGGCATTTATTTTTCTAATATTAGTAAACGCCGAATCGTATATACCAAATACCAATATTGTTTAGGCCGAGTCATCAATCAGAATAGAAGACGTTTTATAAAAAGATCTACCCATTATAGTGGTTAACAAATATGAAGGTTATGGATAACTTTTACGATTGTAATTCCATTATTAATGGATATTTTTGATAAAACAATTGTTTTAAATATTTAAAAGGAACCTAAAACTCTAGGTACTTGTTTTCAAAAATATAATTTGTCTTTCTTACTTTATTTCAGCTTAAAAATATTGAATAAATTTTTACCCAGATTACACGGCATAATAGTTTGAAGCTTAACTTAGAGTAAATGTGAAATACTGGTAATTAAAATACTCTAGTATCGGGACCATGACATAATGAAAAAGTAAAGTAAAGTATAATTCACTTAAATGATGTAAAACGCCATAAAGGCGCGATTCCATTATGCATTGCATACAACAAACTACCCCGTACAAGTTGTAACTTGTTACAACTTGTATGGGGTAGTTTAAACTTGTACATATTTTTATTCAAAAGACCTGCAAAATGAGCGCGCAAACGTTAGTTGCACGTTTCGAATTTCGAACGAGTGTCGTGTACGCATATGATATCTATCGCTGTACAAATTATCGAAACAATGTCTGTTAGGTGGGCCTAACAGACATTGTTTCGATAATTTGTATTATAATATATATATATAATTCATAAGAAAATCATAATTTTTTTGAAGAGCACGTCTTCCATCCTTGGTGCAAGTGAAAACTGCATGCAATTTGCACACTCTCGAAAAGCGACTTGTACGCAAATGTGACGTTATACTTGCATTAAAGAGTTGCCTAATGGAATCACGCTTTCAAAAGTGCTCAATAAAAATCACATAACGAACAATTTAATCAATTATTTATGTAAAGTAAAGGATCCAAAGCTACAAGTAGTCTGTAAATGGCATACATTTAGTACTTTAGGTATAAATTATCTTCATTTACTACTTACTAAACCTTGAGATCCACGACTCAACTACGGATGATTTGTAAGATGCAAATGTAATCATAACAGCATAACCGAAAAAAAGAAAGCCTCATGGCAAATTATTCCTCTAAAGACATTACTTTGTTATCGACTAAGGTAAGTTTAACTACATGATAAGTACCTACAACATCACTTCAAAGATTTTATAGGCGATAATGATCACTTATGCGATCATTAGCCGCCTCCAGCTATCTCTAAGACCCGGTTATGGCAACTAGTTATCAATCAATAAAAGCTAAGTATTTGACAACAATCAGCTATTTATGAAAGAGGTCTGTGATTAGCAGTGGACTTAATTTAACTGTGAAGGCAATAATTTGAAGGCATAAAACAATGCTAAAATATTTTACGGCTTTATGAAGGTTCTGGGCCGACTTCTCAAGACTTAATTAGTTCTTAATTGACATAAAACATGATCAAACAATTAGCGTACAGATTGCTTAGATATGCCAAGCTTCTAGAAACTGAATAAGATCATGAAATCTATTTGGATGAAAATGATGATTACTTTAGAAAAGTAAGAAACTTAAGCCCTTCTTGAGGTAAACTATTTTTCTAAAGATATTCTTGAAACATTGTATCGCACGTATAGCTTGCACTGGTTGTACAATCTAATTAAATTGTTTAAAAATGAGCCTATTGTCAACTATAGTATATATTATGTCACGGTCAAGAAGAAAAGATACTAAAATTTTTCGACCGTAAACCCATATAACAACGCCTCCCGGCCTAGGATAGCTTCCAATTCCAAAAGGTCCAATGAGATTATCTAAAATCGATACTAAGAAGTCAGTTATTAGAGTTAAGACGCAGTATTAAATTAGTAAACAAAGTTCAAGCAAATAATCAAAATTTCTCAAAAGCCGAATTCAGAATCGCACTTGGAGTTTATTCATCAACTTCCTAATTTCGCTTTAATGAACATACAATTTGTTGAAATGACAGGTACGCAAGTTCCTTGGATTTAATTTAACTGGCTGCCATTAATCGACTAATTACATTTCAGGAACGTGAGCGCATTATTTGAATAATACAGAAAGGTGATTAATTTTGACTGCTCAGTTGGTGTTTTGGAAAAGCTGCTGCTATGCAAAATTTTAAAGTATAATGTGTCGGTAGTTAAAAATGTTAAATAAAGTAAAATGTGAGTCTAGCTTAGCCTGACTTAAGAAATAGCTCGGTGCTAAAGCTATGCCTGCTTTGAATAGATTTCCAGGGCTTTTATCCGACCACAGGTCAATCTCGTCTGTTTTTAATCAATTCATCTTTTGCTCTTGCTTTCTTTTAATTGATCCGTAGAATATTTCTGAACGGAATAACATTTTCAAAATAGGAGCACAAGGAATCTTTTATCAAATGCATATTGGTTTAAATAAGCCGCAAAATATTATACGCGGTCAAAAACCGCAAGCATGACCTCTTACCATTAGGCATTCGCATACATATCTGTCATTTTATTAGCTTAACATAAAAAATACTCTATAAGTAGACATGGATTTATGAGATTAAGCGAGTACCAATCTAATAATTGCCAAATGAATTTCTAATGTCAAACAACAACATATCTGGAATTGACCTTTTACAATTTCAAAGATACTAATTTAATGTCCTGACAGCTATCTTAATCTTGTTATCTGTCTATGTCAAAAGACGTAGCCTAATTTAATACACAAATGTGGGTGGCAAGACGACTCGAGATTTACAAATTATGACAACTATTCAACTATTCTCTATGCTGACGCCGTAATCTAAAATGTAGAACAATTTAATGTAAACCGAATACCTTACGCCGTATACATTTAATATCAAGTAGTTCAGAATTTAAGCAATCTCATGGAGCCATCTAAAATAGTTTTTGTGCGGTATTTCTCGTATCTTAACTGTTTTATAGGTTATCGTATAGATAGTCGTTCATATAACGATGTAAAAGCATGAGCTCTTTTATACCTTTCAATTGCCGGAGTGGCATTTTTAAACAAGCTTAGCATTGCTTTCGTTCAATTATCAGCATTTTTATCTGTGAATTCAGGTTACCTATACATTTTTTTAATTAGCCTCAAGCAACATTTCGTGAATGTTTTAAATGCAATCATCGTCAGTAACTAATGTCTAATTAGGTCGTATATTTTGTAACTCAGAGAAGATATGGTAATATTTTTTATATGTGCCATGGTTTCGTTATCAAAATTGTAAATTGAAATCTCAATAAATAAAACAGATGTATCGGTACTTCGAAAATACAAAGTAATAGAGAAAGTTAATTTTACTTAATGATTTAAATTTCGCATATAATTTGTGTTTGAAACGTTAAACTTTTATACTAAAGCACTTTAGTTCTAAACGAAAGTGCCTCAATAATTTTGTGATGTGTGTAAGGAAATTTTTTTTCGCTCGCTTTAATTATTAACATCATGTAACCTGAATGCTTGACTAATTATTAAGCATTGTAAAATATGCAAAAATAAAACAATGACCGAACAATAATTCAGTATGCATTCTAACTGGAGACATTTTCCAAACATCCTCTGAAAGTACAACTGGATTAGACCAGATGAAACTGTTCTGGTATTCAGTTTAAAACATTTATTGTTATAAACACAAAACGTGGTTTCTTAATATCGCAGGTTAAAATTCGGTTTCATGGATTGTTTAATCTCGTTTATAATTTACGATCAGACATTACGTTAAAAGTAACTTTTATGATTATGTGTACTTCCAGCATAATGTTCTAAAGTCAAATTTATAGACGTTAGGGATATCTCTATTTATATTTTTAAAATATCACTATAATGGCAAGCAAGCATATGACCACTGATGGTAAGTGGTCACCTAGATTACAACCTACCCTCTCTAAGACTAGTGATATTACTTAAATAACACCTACTTTGCAGAAACCACAAAATATAATATACTACCAGCGCTAGCCGCAAGCGCTTTTCAAACAGATAACTCAGAATCTCCTTTATAAGCTTCATAAAACGAAGATCGGTCCTGACCAACGGAATTTTGATAAGTAACCGTGCACTATAGTTATGTCTGGCTTTCAGTACAGTTAAATAGTTGTGTAAGTATTATCATTAAGGAAACTTGTAATGACTGCGCGAACGATAAAACCTTTAGTTGCAAATGTAATACAAAACTTATGTCGTTAAAGTTAACACTCGGCCAAGTCTTCGCTTAACCCATCAAGCTATTTATACCGTCGAGTTATTGATTGCCCCATGACGGGTACCTTGTCTCCTGTCTCAATGTCAACTAGAACTATGTTCCGATACCATTTTATTTCCAAAGCGGCAATCTTTAGTTTTCTTCTCTTAGTGCCGGATAGTCGACTTAACAGTGATTTTGAATAACTGCATTGATATAACCTCAGTTTCTGAATTGCGGATTAACACAAAGATTAGTCAACAGACGGTCAAAAAGTGAACTGCTGTGACTGGTTGTTGCTAATTCGGTCACCCAATAAGAGCAGCTGTCTTCCTATTTGACCGTTTGTTTACTAAACACTACATATTATAAAACAAAGTCCATCGCTGCGTCTGTTCACGATAAACTCAAAAACTACTGATGGGATTTTCATGCAGTTTTTACCAATAGACAGAGTGATTCACGAGGAAATTTTTAATTGTGAAGGTTTTGTACTACCCGTGCGAAGTTGGGGCGAGTCGCTAGTTTTAAATAATATAATAAATATTTGACATGAGTTTGAATTTGACATGTCGTTAATTAACCAGAATCAACTCTAAAGCCAGAAACATTCAGAAACTGGGTGTCAGACTACTAATATGGTGGTAACTCTACAGCTTCTTAAGAAAGCTAGCAATGTTTGCCACTTGGGATGGTAATGAAATAACTGTTGCTTTAAAACTTTTAATACTTCAGTAAAATAGAGAATCTGACTGGCCTTGCAATCGTACGATTGTTGATTTATGACATTTCGTTTATGCCATAGAATCTACGAGGCAAACATAAACCTAAATTGTTTTTTTATAACCAGATTTTTGAAATATATGGCTAAAGCACATAGCTCGTATTATAAGGAGATTACTTAGGCTTCTTTTTCTTTTATTTTTTATTAGTATTTAAGGTTTATCTCGCAAGAGAACATAGTAACGCTTGATATTTCAGTACGGTATAACGTTTTGTAGAAAATATAACACGAACTGACTGCAAGAGACATACTATGAAATTAGGCCGTCCGCTGCGTTAATCGAGTGCACGGTGCGGGCGCCCGCCGCGGAGACCCGCGCCGTCCTCCGTCACGGACTTGCGGGCGCCTGCGACGGACTCCCGCCTCTCGCAGCGCCAGCAATAACAAAGCAGCGCTCGCTGATTTCCTAGAATCAGCTCCACTCGCGTGCTCCGTCGCGCGGACACGTTGTCCGTGAGAAGACCCGTGATAATAGAAAACAGCACGCTGCGCGGGCGCCCGCTCCGTGCACCCGCTTAATGCAGCAGACGGCCTAAGTGGTAGCCTCGATCAATGTATAAATCCATGAGATGTTAGTTCGAACCCAACATGTGGCAAAACTTTGTGGTTTCCGCAACGTACAATCCGTCTTTCACACTCTAAAGATTAAAATCCTTACTAATATTATAAATTCGAAAGTAACTCTGTCTGTCTGTTACCTTTTCACGGTTAGACCACTCAACCGGGTTAGATGAAATTTGGTACAAATATAGTTTAAAACCTGGGGAAGGACATAGGCTATTTTTTTATTGATGTAGGTACCACGCAGGCGGAGCCGCGCGCTAAAGCTAGTATTCTATAAGGAAGAGCTGAACTTAATTCATGCCACATACTTAACATTTAGTATTATTTTACATACAAAACTACCGTGGTATTTTCGCACGAGGCGGTTCCTTTACATTATTTACTTCTTATTGTCGATACCTATAAGTAGGGTAGTCACTTAAGACCTACATATGTCCTTTTTCTTTTCACGTGGTTATTGTGTAACCTATTGTTAGTTTTCGTGCCTCTGGCTGACTCTTACTCGGTTGGAATGTCGTAGCCATCAAGATATTTTTTTAGTTTTATATGGACTGTTAGTATATGGCGTAATGGCTGCAACACCTTGTACATAAATGAGTTGGAAAGTACTGAAATTATACTTTAATTGCAATTTAAAAGACTGGCCGTTATTTCAGGTTTCTTCTCATATGTATCTTTTGCCTGAACCTACTTTTTCACTAACATACATGTAAATAAAAGTTAGTAAACTGACTAACTCCTTTGACGCTCATAAAACATTTATTATTGCTTTGTGACCTAAATAAATAAATGAATTTTACTTTGACTTACAGCAATATTATAGAACTGAAGTTTATGCCATCGGTGTGCTATGTAAATACTACATAAACATCACTATCACTACATATTATAAAACAAAGTCCCCCGCGTCTGTCTGTCTTTTCGCAATACTCAAAAACTACTGACAATAGGCAGAGTGATATCTGCGGAAGGTTTAAGTGTATAGTTTGTTAAGGTTTTGTACTATCCATGCGAAGCCGGAGCGGTATATTAAAAGTTGTTTCAACTTATGGTTGGTATATAATCGTGTCATAGTTTTCTCCTATAATCATGACAATCAGGGCCGATATCTTTACGAGACGGGTCATGGAATGTTAAGCTTATGTAAGCGATTATCAATAAATAAATCACAATAACAGAGATTGCTTAATTTCGCTGATATGTTAACATATGTTTGCTACCAGCAAGTAGGATTATCATATATTTGTATTAATCCAACATATTCATCTAAATATTCAGAGCTCGGTAAATTTCACAATTTAATCCATGTAAATTTGGTTAACCTGTTGCTGTTGAAACCAAACGCAAATATCATTATTAAATTATACTATATTTTTTCAAATGTGGACATATAAAGTACTTGGTTTAACTGAACATTTACAAGCTTTAGACTAAGAGAAAGTTATGATCATCCTAAGGATTGTACATAAAGAAATATTCCTTTGACGAAACTGAGTGATTTTTGCTGTCTTTAAATTATTTATTTGCTTCTTCCTTTAAAAAATTAACTATTCTCGCAAAATTGGCTGTTTTGTGAGTAAAAGGTGTATTTAAAATGACACTTAAAATAAGTTCTATGTCGCGGGGTAGTTTAGAAACATTCAAACAAGGGGCACAAGGTCACCACTTAAACCATTACGTCTACAACCTATCGTACCTACTACCTATTGCTGGTTTTCTCCACACTAAAACAATTGTGCATGGATTTGAGCTTGACTATATTAAACGTATGGCTGGTTATTAAGTTTGAATACTTTGCGCTACCTTTCATGTTAAGTTATTTGTAACCATATGGAAACAGAACTCTAGATCTACAGTGCTCATGTATTTAAAGGATAATATTGACAAAACTTTAACCAATCACTCACACCTCTATCGCAAGATTCATAATTTAGATTATCACACGAAAAATGTAACTAGAAACTATTCAAAAGAAAAAAAAGTAATTTTCTAAGAAAAACAAAACAGGTGAAATGTAATTATTATGTACTTACTTATAATATCTTGTTTGCATCTCAATATCATCTCAAAGATGCAACACGGTAGAGTGAAGCATTCCCTTTCTGACGACTTGAAGAGCACAATGCACAGGTATACCCGTTTATTCACCCCAGTATTCAACGCCGCATATTTGTGTGGACATGGAAGGAATTTGTGTTTGTGTGTGTGGGTTGTACGTATTACTAGGTAGTTAGAACTTTTAATGTAGTTGTAATACTTAAATTTAGTATACAAACGTAATGTCCCACATATAAAAAAAATATCACATATCCTTGAGACCATTATAAAGAAATATCAGGCATGCTGGTTTCTTGACGATGTTTTTCTTTGCCCTTAAAGAGAGTGATTATTAACTATTTTAATACGCAAAGAAAAGTCAGAAGTGCATATCCTGAGATTAACTTGTGATCACGAGATATTGAACCCTAAATTTATTTGAGGAATTTTATTTATGTTTTTACTATAACTTATTTACATACATGTGTATCCATATTTAAACATATGATTAGTTATCGGGCTAGCTTAATAAAACATCCAAAGGCAAATACATATAACAATAATTTATACCTCTACCTGCAGACGGTGTTTATAAGTCTATACATAATCAATAATCAGAGGTAGATTATTTTTTTGTGAAAATTACAATATTTTATATTAATCTTTAGTTTAACTAGTGGTCTCGGCGCTAGTACCAGTATATCTATACTAATATTATAAAGCTGAATAGTTTGCTTGTTTGTTTGCTTGGTTGAACGCGCTAATCTCAGGAACTACTGGCTCGAATTAAATAAATCTTTTAGTGTTGGATAGCCTATTTCACGAGGAAGGCTATAGGCTACATAACATCACGCTACGACCCACGGGGGCGGTGCAGTAACGATAAACGCTGGTAAAACTGCGGGTACATCTAGTCTTAAATACGATTGTTGTGCATAAGGTCCTGATCTCGATGCTCATAACAAGCAAAGGGTTTTAAATTTTTCTGACAAAAATACTAACTGCACGAAGTTTAGAACTATGCCCTGTACGGCACTAGGCTTGTTGTTTATTACGTGGAGCCTAAAATCACAATTGGCGAATAGGTGTTATATACCTCTGCCTTCGGGGATAGAAATCTAAGACTTTATTATGTGGCTGTATGAATGGCGTAGTAGTTTAAATAATTATCGTAGCACTGCTACTGCGCCGAGTATTGAATGATCGATAAATTTGGAAAAAGATTGTGTGGTCCACAAATATTTGTTTCGGATTTGGGTGTTCTTTGTGTCTGTTATTCGAATGGTTACAAAGTCCCTCGCAACACAGCAATGTGCGAGAGTTGTTTTTTCCTTAATACATTAATAAATGTATGTATCTAATCAAGATAAACTAAATCAAATCTCACCTAAGATCAAACCTAATCGTCCGTGTGTCGCGCATTACATTTTTATTTCACGAACTTTTGTACCTAATGACATTTTAATGACTCGGACGTCGTTTCAAGTTTTTAACGCCGACGGCCATTACAATCGAGAGAGTAAAGAGTGACTAAACAAACTAAATCGAAATTAACCTGCTAGGGGGCGCCACTTTCCATTTGTAGAAGCAACAAGCAGTCTTCAACTTATTCGAATGTAATTGATTTCTAATTTAGTTCAAACAGTTAGTTTGTTTATTTAATACATCGTTAGCTTTGTTGTAGGAAAGAGTAAAGGTTTTTTTTATCTTGAAGTCTTACTAACTGTTTCTGTGATAAATTTGTGAGAGCTTCGGTAATTAACGATCGCGAAGTGCAGGGCTTAAAAATTATTATCAAAAGTATTATTGATTCTGAGGCCGCAATATGATAGTAGCACATCCAATTATATTATATACTAGCGACCCGTCCCGGCTTCGCACAGGTAGAACAAAACCTTAACAAATGATACACTTAAACCTTCTTCATGATTCACTCTGTCTATGGGTGAAACCCGCATGAAAATCCTTTCAGTAAATTTTGAGGTTATCGCGAACAGACAGATGCGGCGGGGGACTTTAACTATAATATGTAGTATAAAAAAGTAGATTCAAAATTAAGACTCAATTACTCAAAACATTGAAAATGCAACTATTTGAATGATAGCCATGTGTTTCACGTAAGATCTTTCCATATATATTGCGCTACTTCTTAGTTGAAATTATTAACACAAGTACGGATATTAATAACAAAATAGTCTGGGTACCAGATTTTCGACGTCAATTACTATGAAAGTTACATAATATTTAGTTTAAAATGTAATTGGATGGGAACAACTCTCACGACATTGATATCGCTATACCTATACCGATTAACCTGTCTAATTCTCGCACAGGCAATAAATTAGCAGTAGATCAGATAAGAAGAATTGAGATCACAAGATCTCGATTCCTCTTATCGATTGAGCTTTGATTCGCATCCACGCAATACCGATGTGAACCCATTCACAAAATTTCTAGCTTAGCTGGACACTTCTACAATAATACTAGTAATTTGTACCCGAAATACATCCTAAAACATGTTCAATATCAATGTGAAACATTTTAATTAAGACAACATAAATCATATCGAGAATTTGAATACACTGCAATGGAAACCGTAATAATACAATATCAAAATACTTCAACCTTGTTCCGAAATTACGTAACAGCAGAGATGTTAATACAAAAGTTGCGGAAGGGTCAGAGGCCTATCTGAGACGACCCCCATAACTCACCCGACTTCATAATGTGACAAATTGGCGGGGACACTGACGTCTCGGAGGACCGACTCTATTTCTAAACGAAAAACTAAAAGATAAGATTTAGGGGAGGATTAAAGCAAAAAGATATCATCGGCGATAGGAAATGAATAGATATAATATATAGATATAGTTTTAAGCCTCTATCCCCGAAGGGATAAGCATATGTTTTACACGCACATTTCACCAGCCATGGTTTTAGGTCACACGTAAGGCGAGCCCATTAGCCGGTCACTAATCTAGACGCCGAGGTTCTACTGAGAATATCTACGCAGGAAAACCCAATAGCACATTTTCCGACTTGGGTAGCATTCACTACCGCTGCGCTTCCGAGAAAGTATGTGTGTATGAAATATAAATAACATACTTTTTTCACATATTAATTATTATAGATTCAAGTCTTTTTTCAACCATTTACATACTACAATAACGGGGCAGTTGTTTAAGTCACTTTAAGTCGTTACGCCACTTATCCCACAGAGTACAAAAAATTGTGTGTTCCACAAATAGCTGTACCGAGTATAGGGTTAACTTGTGTTCGTTGTTTCAATGTTTGTAAAGTCCCCTGTGAAATTCAAATTCAAATTCAAAATAAATTTTTTCAAGTTAGGTTTCAATGTGACACTTATGAATGTCAAAGTTACACAAAAAAATATCTGCGAATTTACATTTACTGCCACGTTCAGCAAAGCAGAGCTCATGAGAAGAACGGGCAAGAAACTCATGGCCACTCTTTTTAATCGACAAGTTTTCGTTTACTAATCATAACAGCTTAACACCTTACGGTGCTGCAACCATTTCTCCATGAACTACTACTAAACATATTCAAGCATTTAATAAAATTTGATGGTAGCCTCTAAAGCAGCAGTATGGTAGGTAAATAGAATGTGATACAGGGATTAAAAAAAGGCATACATACATACATACATAGAATCACGCCTGTTTCCCAGAGGGGTAGGCAGAGACTACGGATTTCCATTTGCTACGCTCCTGACACACTTCTCTGGCTTCATTCACTTTCATAAAAGGCATACCTAAAAGAAAATGCCAAAATTTTGTTAAGCTAGGTACTTACTTAAAAACCAGACTGCCTAATTGATCTCGCACTAATATTCCGTTTAGTGCGTCGTGAAGTCTTGAGCTAGATTTGAGGTTAGGAAAAATATTATCAAAATTTTCTAATAGGCAATACTAAGCATACAAATTATGCATAGTAGTTCCTAATAGCATAAAACATTTGCATTGGACTGTAAAAATGTACGTATGTATAAAATTATATAGCAATCTGAATTTCGTATACGGTGCGACGTCGATTGAATCTCTCAAACTTCACAGTCTTGCCTTGTGAGGTTTTCTTTGGATAATTGTGTTATTGCAGAATTGATGAAGAAAGACATGACTGAGAGAGTTGCATAAGTTGAAGAATAAAAAGACAATAGCGAATAATGGAAACATCCAAGCATATATTGATTTTGAAGCGTTGTACAACTTCATAAAGACATATAAGTAAATAGATATAGTTTATGGGATTACTTCTCTGATCCAAACGTATAAGTTTGCAATTATGTTTAAGAGCGATTGTAAACTGCGTAAAATTCCTAGACTAAGTGTTATTGGATTTTCCGTTACGAGATTATCAATAGCATCATAGCGCGCGGCGTCTGGAAATATGGTCAGTCTGTAATAATAGGATCGCTTTATATTAGCTGGTGGAATATGGATGTAATCTGAAATGCACCACTGCCTACCTATTCGGGGACAAAACGTGAAAAAGGGATGTATGTTAATAGGATCAATACTACTTTTATAAATGTGCGAAAGTCAGGTATTACATTCATCGGCATCACGCATTCATCCCAATCCTAACCAATATTATAAGTAAAAATGTGTGTATAAAACCTCAGCTATAACAACTAGCTTCCCAATAATATACCTTTATATACGAGTATATAAATGATAAGCAGTGATAGCTCAGTGCGGAGTACCAACAGACTGCAATGCAGAGGGTCTCGGTTTCGAACCCACGTCGCGCACCTCTGACTTTCGGCAGTTATATGACTTTTCGAAATTATGTGCGTAGTGATTGACAATTATCGCCTGTTCCGTGCCTCGGAGAGCACGTTAAGCCGTCGGTCCCGGCTGCCATGAACATCTATGGCAGTCGTTATTTGGGAGAGTGTCGACACAAAAGATCCCACTGGGTCGAAGTGTCGCCGGTCTGCACAGACTGACCCCCCCCCTCTCCCCCCTCCCACATAAGATACATACATACATATAAATGATAAGACTTTAATCAACGTACTCTATCTTCCAGGTAAAACTCTTGCGTATCAAACTATCTGACACAGTAAAAGTCAATCAATATCGACATCGTTATATCTGTTAACTACATCTACCATACATTTGTATAAAATAGAAAATTTAAAATTAAGTTGTCTCCTATAATACCTAGTTTACTAATAATATAGCTTTATATACGAGTATATAAATGATAAGACTTTAATCAACGTACTCTAAATAATAATAAACACAGATAGTACAACAATAATGTAACAACATTTCGTCAAATGACGAAATACGAAATCCAATTCTATATCAGTCACAGAATATTAAATAAATCAAAATATACAGAACATTTCTATGCCTTTTATGCTTGTAATAAATTCTTGTAAAGGTAATACAGAAATATCACATCAAAGCCTTTCCATTGATCGTTGCTTCTTCGAACCCTACAACGAGACGATAATTATCTCTAAGATGTCACAACTGAGGACTTTATTCCGTCGCAATATCTTACCAACGAGTATAAAATTAAATAATGATGCTTTGAACACAGAACAGAATTGTTAGACGGTGCCATAAGAAGATTTGAACGTTAAATCCTTGTTGGTTACAAAGCTTTTCAATGGCTTTGTAATACCGACGAGATTTTACGACAGGTTTGGTTCATTTGTTAAGAGCACAACATCATTTACTCTTCAATATAAAATACGAAAGTTTGTTTGTTGGTGTTTAAAGAAATACATTCTAGAACTTTCCTTCGCGTTAGATACCAGTAAGTTTATATAGGCATCTATAAAAGTATCACCAAACAACATGCATGAGTACATATTTTTGTGATGATTACAGCTGTTATAATAACCTCGGTCAATAGGCGTGTGACAATTTTAGGTGTAGTAGAGCCTCGCTGATTTCAGCTTGAAGGGCCGGCTCGACCAGGTAAGGACTACTCTCTCACAGAATATCGACGTGAAATAGCAGTATTCCTACTGTTGTGTTTCGTTAGGTGAGTGAGAGTGCCGGAGGCCTAATCACCCCTTTTCCCCCATTCCCGCTCCTTCTCCTTCCCACTTCCTTTCCTAAAGGGTCGGCAACGCGCAAGTGATGCCTCTGGTGTTGCAGGTGTCCATAGGCTACGGTGACCACTTACTATCAGGTGGGCCGTACGCCTGTTTGCCACGTTTAGTTGCATAACAAAAATATAATAAAAAATGTATGTAAGTATAAAGCAATTACTTAAATTATGTATACTAGTAGTCGCCCAGTGGCCGAAATACGGCGGAATTTGTTTTCTTCATATAAACTTTAGCTGTACCGAATCTCTCAACCCTCCATGCACGCATTATTTTAAACAAGAGGTGCAAAGGTTTCTCTTCGCGTATTAATATCCTATGTACTTAATTATGTTGGTCTTCAACCTGTAGATATATCGTTAAAATTCCAAACAAACGTATGCTCCTATTGTTGATCAAATTTAGTGTGGTGTCATTTCTTATAACAAGACAGATAGAGAGTAGTAATTTATAATTAAATAGGGTAACAACCCCACAAAAATTTGGAAAAGCCTAACTGCTGAATACAGGCAGTTGTAAGCGTGGTGAGATGGTTACCTCTGTCCAATTCTCCGACTCTTATTGCCTGGTCTTCTAGCAGACTCAGAGAATCTACTAGGCTAAAAAAAAACGTCGGTGACGTGCGATTAATTTTCTTTGACTTCTTTTTAAGGCTACGGTAATCATATATCCTCAGCTGGGCTGTATTTTTTTCACTTATTTCGGAGGGCACGTAAGAAGTCGGTCCCGGTTGTTGTCAAGTTGACATTAGTCGTTAAGCCATGTCAGAGGACTACGGGCGGCTTGAACAACACTAAACAACAGGTTCTTCACTAACCACACAAAAAAAACAACAAACAACTTATAATTGGTTGTTACTCGTAAGTATTTTTGTCCTATACTTATGTTGTTAAGTATAAGTTAAAGGGCATAGTGTCCGCGGTATGCTATGAGAGTACACCGTTTTCTTACTTACTAAGATACAACAACAATTCATTCGAGCAAACCCGTACTAGTCAACTAGTAACCACCCGCCGGTACTAGTTAAAATAAAAGATCACATCGCTCCATCGTCAACCCAATACGTTACTGATGGAAAAGAAATTGAGTAATCATTGAGTCGCTTTAAAAACACAATAAAATGGTGATCTGCTCCCTTAGATGGTTGTCCAAGGTGCACTTTAAATTACCGTTTAGTGCCTCAATTGGCTTTGAGCGATGCCGTTGAGAAACTCCGTGCCGCGGTTTTATGAGCTTCATAAACAAAGGTGTTGAGAGATAATTGAAATGACATTTAAATAGGTGATAGGGTGTGTACTTTATGGTATAAAATGAGTGTGTGTAATCTTAATGAATATTCGGTAATATCGATAAATGGTAAATTATATTTTGTATTTATTATTGCTATTCTTTTTAATTATAAAACGACATAAGGCTTACTAATTGTAAACTTGATTAAACATTTTATTTTAAACTCAAAATGTAATGGATACTATTTAGTGTATTACTACACATAATAGGCACAATTTGGTAAATTTCCTAAAGATGATCTCCATAATTAAATAGAAATATGTATAAGAAAAATACACACGCAAAAATAAACTAAATATGATTATCTATTACTCTACATATAGGCTAGTCAACAAGTTCAAAAACGTGTTAATTCTTGATAAAGCTCCTAAAAATAAGAGCGATGGCTCATTCGGTTCGGAATGACGTCTAGAAAAATGTATCGAAGGTATGTATTAGCATAGAAAAATTGCATTTTGTAACCTTTAGGGTTTACTTTAGGAGAAATGTAGAATAATTAGGAAGTACAATGAGAGAAGGTATAACAAATACACTTTTAATGAATTAAGATACAATTAAAAGAGACAATCTTTACTTATAGAACTATAGTCAGGGCGTGGTTCGCTAAAGACTTGCTTCGTGGTCCTTGTACATCAGGACACTTAGCTGGGAGTGTGAAGCCGGGCCGCAAGGAGACTGCGACTGACGCCGTCCGTCCTTATATAGTGTCGCACCACCGGTCGCGAGAGGTGGCTAGTGACGTGCGCCCGCGTTCGCCGGGCGTCTAGGCGATTATCGTCACACACCCCCCTCGCTGGCGAAGAGTTTTTCCTCTCAGGGAAAACTCGGTCCCTGGAATGCTCTTCGCCACCGGCAGCCACGGAAGGACGGCATCTGCAAAAATTTAGGACGAGTGGTGTCACTATTTTAAGTTAGGTAATAAGTGATTAGTAAACGGCATCCACAATATGATTGCATTTTTAGGAGCATTATTATATTAACACGCTTTTGAACTTGTTGACAAAGACTAATATACACAAAATAAATCTAAAGTATTATAAAACTACACCGAGGATATATCGCGCTTACTTACGCGACTTAATGCGCCGAGTATTGTAGGTTCGATCCCCAAACGGGATAAAAATTGTGTGATCCACAAATAGTTGTTCCGAATTTGGGTGTTCTTTATATCCGTTGTTTGTAAGTCCCCCGCAATAATAGATTTATTCCTAGAGCGGGAGATGTTTATTAAAAAGAAATTGGAATTGCCCAAGAATTATATTATTTTTGGGTTCTCTAGCAATACTTTGTCTGTCTGTTTCGGTATCACACAAAAAGCACTAAATTAACTTGGATGCGGTTGTTTCTCACAATTTATTAGTTTTATCTTGGCGTTTGCGTTTTATCTCAATTCCGTTCAGTTGAACCGGTAATATGGTACATAGATCGCAATCTGCGTAAATGACGCCGTGAAATGTAGTAGGTGCTTACTGAAATGATGATTATATCGTTTGAAAATACATGAAATCATTTTTTTTTGTGAATATTCGCTTATAATTGCCTGTGCAATGTAGGAGAAAGAGTCTCATGTCAGTAGACTAAGATAGACTGATTGATTAAATGATATATGTACATATAATGACGTAATTCGTTTCGTTGTCTTTTCATATTAATAGTTCATATTAGTGTATGTGATAGTAGAGTAGCAGCGATAGCTCAGTGGGAAGACCAACAGACTGCAATGCAGTGGGTCTAGGGTTCGAACCCACGTCGCGCACCTCTGACTTTCGGAAATTATATGACTTTTCGAAATTATGTGCGTATTGATTGACAATTATCGTCTGCTCCGTGCCTCGGAGAAGCACGTTAAGCCGTCGGTCCCGGCTGCCGTGAACATCTATGGCAGTCGATATTGGAAATGCCAGTACCCTCTAATATCCTGACACTGGTCTAGCCTTAGGGTATCGTTAGCCTTCGGGTTGCGGAGGTCAGGTGGCAGCCGCTCCGTGTAAAAACTGATATCCAGTCAAATCCGGTTAGACTAGAAAAGCCGACCCCAAGTGACTTGGAAATAATAAAGGCTAAGGGAGAAGATTAGTGTATGTGATAGAATATTATTATTTGTTTCTCTTTCACGGGTATTTCCCTAATATGTTAGAAAAATACCCGGCCCTTTGGGAGACTTAGGGATGAATTATATTAGACCGGGCCGTGCCCGGGACGTGCCGTGTATGTGGCCCAGACGGGGCACGGATTTGAAACGTTACATACATTTTGTATGAAGCAGTTTATATCACACAGTGTATGGTCCGTATCCCGTCCGGGTCCAGACGACGCTAGTCTATACCACGGTTGTTGCACAGTCCCGCCCCCTCCGCTCCACGTCCCGTAGTAATACGAACACTCCTCCGTGCTCCTTACGGACAGTGAGCTACGAATGTTTAGGGAGGGACCACGCACATTCTTTTTATTTGACCGAAGCTTAGTTTGGACACAAATTTGTGATACGTAAACAAAAGATTATTTTGTTGCAACATTGTTGCATGTCTTTGTGGATAATGGACGATGAAAAATTTATTGAACATGTCCGAAAATAAAAACTGAACTGCCGGACTTTAGCTCATTTAGTAAAATATCAAAGTTTTCTTTGGACATTCTAAAATATCTAAAGAATTTATCTTAATTTTCAGGTATCTACATAGAGTATTAAATTCTCCGTCAAAGTTACGGCTTCTCCAAAGAGCCTTGTTCTTCTTACTCCTTGCTTCTGCTCCCTCTTCATCAATAGCTATCGCAATAGCAGCCATCTGTGGCAGCTTATAACCTGTTTAACACTCGGGGTAATATAATCGTACAGCACGGACGGGCTCCGCTCCGGCTCCGCCCCGGCCCCGGCCCGGCCCGAACACGGCCCGGTCTAATATAATTCATCCCTTACACGGGAACATGGCTCCAACATGCAGAGGCCCTTCGAGAGTTTTAGTTTAAAGTGAGATGGAACACTTACCGAGACACTAGCCGCGGCAGGTGAAAGAGACTATTGCTACATATGGAATCTAATTATTCTGGTCTATGGGGATAGATGTTTAATGGTTTGGTAAATAGTTAAAAAACGGCGTCTGCCTGATATGCTGTCTCAGTAC
This sequence comes from Catocala fraxini, assembly GCA_930367265.1. Taxonomy (NCBI): domain Eukaryota; kingdom Metazoa; phylum Arthropoda; class Insecta; order Lepidoptera; family Erebidae; genus Catocala; species Catocala fraxini. The sequence goes on along the minus strand of OV884040.1, from coordinate 9,167,495 downwards.
AAAGTCGGAATGTCCACGGTGACTCGCCGAGTTACTATATGGGCCCCCTAAATAGTCGCCATGGACATACAGGCCCTAAAAGCAGCAAGGGGCAGCAGAGGGGCTTATTATTATAATTTTCTTTTTAATATTTATTAATTAATTGGGAGTTTTTATCCACTAGGATATGCTAACTCCATTGTATCATTACATAAGTTTAACACAAAAAGCAAAATATAAATCTAACAATAATAAAAGTGAGTTATAGTCATATTTAACTTCTTTAGCTTAAATTTCCTCATGAACGTTTGTGTTTCATTTCGGTTTTAATGATCAATCAATTGTCCTGCATATATTGTTATTTCATATCAATTATGTTTACCATAATAACTGCTTTGGGTGTTTAGCAAAAAAATAACAACAATATCGATCTTACTTTTAATAAACAGTGTCAATGCTAGACATGTGCCCTCCCTCAGTATGAGCAGGGATATACCATATTTCACACGTCGACTTTAAGAACATGATTGAGAGCTCTCTGACATGTAGGTTTCCGCATGATCTATTCAGTCCTACACCATTAAAACGAACGATAATAAACATTTTGTTTTATCTTGCTTATATTATAAAAGCGAAAATTTTAAAGACGTTTGGTTGTAAGCAATCACGCGTTAAATTGACTTTGACAAAACATATTCTAGATTAGCACATACATTTATCTTCCTTCAACATGCGTTCACGCATTCACGCTGACTAAGCTAGCAGAAACTAGTATTTTAATAACTATTTGCCTGAAATCGCTCGGCTTACAAGTACATTACGTAAGTAATCACTTCATTAACCGCCGCCGCACATATTCGATTACTGTGACCACAATAATGTCAACAATAGCCGATGATAGCCCACACCATCGGGCCGGCCACGTGTTTCAAGTGAACTCTCGAACTAGCTATGCAATGTCATTGAAACTCAAGTGCTTGCCGGAACAAAATATCGCCATCATATTTCATATAACGGTGGCCAGTGTTTTATATATTATATAACATTATACATGTCTAGATAAGTGTCGATGTATGTTTGATAATAAATTTTCTACCGCAGATGTGTTATGAAAAATTGGTTTTGAGTGGTGGAGATTGTCTCGGTTATGCAAAGAGAAAGTTTGATTGAAGCATGATAAAATAATGTACTTTAAAATGTTTGTGTGATAATATAAACATGCATAGGCAATGCCTATATATCTGTGATATACAGGCATTGCCTATGAAGGGATAGGTGTATTACAGTGCCATGACCCTAGCTATAAAAAGGATTCTAGGACATATGGATCCATAGCATATTATCTACCGAGATCGTTTCTAGCTACTATTTTATTTTATTTAATTTAAAGAAGACAACTTCTACCCTAGAATAAAAATATATTTATTTCTGGCTTCTTATTAGTACAAAATTTTTACACTGTTTCCTACATTAGGTTTCCCTCTGTCGTGGAAAACAGGCTTCAGTACAACCAAGTGTCTGTTAAGTATCTACCACAAATAGCAATACATGAATATTAAAAAGGATTGTGTGTATGTATGCGTGTGTATGTGTATGTGTGTGTCATGTTAATTAGTATATACTACTGTACTCGGTGCAGCGGCAGCAGCGAGGCAACCATTTAAACCACTACGCCATTCGTGAAGTCGGTTCCGCTTTGATACTGAGAATATATTTGCCGAAATATTCTATTAGAACATGAGCTTATGCCACAGGATTGAGTAGCGAAATTAAAACTCCTGATTTATCGTGTTTACTAGTCGGATCGGATAAAGTGATATTGGGTTTTCTGGCTAAGAGATTCTTATTAGCAGCAGTACAGAGTATAGCAATGCGCCCTGTAGAAAGTCGTAGAGATGCCCTTATTTTTTGGCATTTATAATATACTAGATTTTACCCACGGCTTCACTCACGTTAATCTAAATTTTGTCAGTAAATTTCTTTATTTCGGGAACAGTACTTTTATTCTGGATCAAAACTTTATGTCCCTTTTTGTAGCCTTGCCAACTTGTATGTGAAATTTCACGATGATCTGTCGAGTGGTTGAGGCTTGAAAGCGTACCAAACAAACTCACTTTCTCATTTATTATATTAGTTAGGATTCACCTCCATTCACAGTTTTAAAGATATGAAAATGTTCTTCTAAACAAAACCCTTATAGTATGTATGTTTGACTGTGTAACACTAAATGTAAGTGAACATTAATTATTAGCATGTTACTGAGACTGGAATGTCTTCATAGTATATCGACACTATTGCGCACAATCAGCTCGGAACTGTTTCATTACAGAACATGAGCGAGTCGCACCTGCTAGAGGCAATTGCTTTGTCTCTGTGCTGCCTAATTATGTACGCGTCGACAGGCAAGTGTAGTAATATCCTAATATACCATAATGGTTCATAAAGCTGGTGCAGTTATGCGTAGACCGTTTGATTTGAACGGTCTGGCCATCGTTGTGCGTCAAGTGGTGTTAACCTTTTAAACCGCGGCAGCACACCGGTGGCCAGAGACAATAGGTTTTTAATTATGTCTCGTATTTAAAGACTTGACAGACTAAGCTGTGTTAGTAGAGCTCTGCTTTTCAGCATAGAGAATCTTCGTTCTTATTTAACAGTCATGACAAATTCGCCGGTTCAAGGTTAAGGTCGCGGGTTCGATTCCCGCACAAGTCAAACATTTGTGTGCATGAACATGGATGTTTGTCTTGGTCTGGGTGTTTCTATGTATAATATGAATCTATATACAAAAAAAAAAGTATATAAGTATGTTTATCCATTGTCTAGTACCCATAGTACAAGCTCTGCTTAGTTTGGGCTAGACAGTGTTGTGTGTATGTGGTAGAATATTATTAAAATATTAAAAAAACATTTCAAATGTGCGTCATGTCTACAATTAGTTTATTTCGTGAGGTTAGTCTATTCTTATGCCTAGTAAAAGATTTGCTTGACAATATTTTTTTCTGTGAGCTCTCTAGCCATTTGGATTACATATTCCTGGTATATTTATTAACCAGGTTAGGCTAGAATGCTGATGTTAGGAGTGGGCCGTTAGTGCAATGAGAGGAATTCGAACCCACGCCACGACTTCTCGATGACTTATTAATTAGGCTACTACCGCATCCCCTACATACACCCCTATGTATATCTATAATTTCTAATTTGAGGGCTTAGTCGAATAGTAAAACCTCAACCCCGAACAAAAAAAATCAATAGCACTTAAAATAATTTGAACCGAAGACACACATACAGTTGTACTATTGGGCAAAGTACTCGAGAGTTTGTCGATAAACTTATCGTACGCCTATATGTCTAATTCAAAACATCGATACACTCTTTATCCATTGCTTTCACTTGTAAGTGGATTGATATCTCTGGTGTATTGTTATTGTTCAAGTCCACTACTGGGCTCTGGCTTCACCAGTTAGAGTATTACTGGTAACAAATATATTTCCAAAGAACTTGCCTCTCGGTCATGTTGCACAATAACTAAAGGGCTTTTGAATTTTGTTGGTTGACAATGCATCGTATTGATAGCCAGCTCCATGGTATTTTGTTTGATAAGATTATTTTGTTCGTTATTGTATGCTACACTATATTGAAGTGACTAAATATTTGTGCACAAAAGTATATCACTTTATGTTTATAATGTAATTTTTATTATATGTAATTGATTTACCATAGATGAGCCAATATTTTTCTTATTTTAAGTGTTATATTCACTAGTGCGTCGAGAATTGTGATTTTCAAGTCCTATCTAATCAAATGTTAAAGATCTTAGGATTGCAAAAAGTGGACATTGTGGCATTTTTCGCACAGATTGAAGCTGCTTAACTTCGGAAGTATCAACAACCTGGAGTAGACGGCAACCGAACAACCATGTCTTGTGTGGAGTAGAATTATAAGGCTCCATAGAGAAAGTTTTTAGTGTTAGTAACCTTATCTGCCTCCGTGGCGCAGCGATAGTGAATGCGACTGCTGTGCATGAGGCCTCGGGTTCGAATCCCGGGTCGGGCGAATCCACAAAGTTATTGGATTTTCTGTTAAGAAATCTCAATAGCAGCCCAGAGTTAGGAAGTTGGTAGTGTTGGACAACTCCGTGCCTCGAAAAGCACGTAAAGCCGTTGGTCCTGCGCCTGATCTCTCTCCGGTCGTGTCGGATTACTGTCCCATCGGATCATGAGAATTAGGGAACAGAGAGTGCACTTGTGTTTGCGCACACACTAATGCACTATAATATCTCCTGCACAGATGACTAGTCTCCGTTAAGACTGTCCGCCGTGACCTAAATTCGGTCTGGAGAATCATTAGTAACCTTTGTCCTGCTTTACGCTCACAATACAGCAACTCCGTTTTTTAAAGGCCGGCGATACACAATTTATTCAAAGGACAGAAAAAGTGACTCATGAAGAAATATTGAGAAGAGTAAATGAAAAAGACAAATACTGGAAGTTATAGAGAATAGAAGAGGAAACATGATTGGTCACTTACTTATACATTACAAATTTATTACCAATATTATGGCAGGACAAATAGAGGTAAACAGAAAGAAAGGAAGACCAAGAAGAAAGTATACAGCTCAATTTCGACAAAAAGCAAATGTAGAAACATATAGAAAATTAAACGATTTGGCATCGGAGTGAGAAAGATGGAAATTGATACACCGACAAGTGAATAGCTCTTTAATTTTGGATGGACGATATTGCTAGCATCCAAAGACTACGTAACCGCTTACTTCCATGTGCGCCGTGTTTTTTTACCAGCTTGGTTGTATAAAAAAATTTGAGATTAATGAATAATTACGGCGATTACGCGAGGTACCCTTGAACCTCGTTTAATATATCATTGTTTTTTAAATAAGACAACTTACGCATTAGATATAATGCCTTTATCGCTGGGACCTTTCAAACAACGGACATAAAGAATACCAAGACTCCAACCAAGTATTACCTAATAGACCACATTGATATTTATTTCACGTTTCGATCAAATCCACAACACTCAAAAGTGTGATGACTACTAAAACAATTGCGTACTCCATGCAGTCAAATGCATTTCCCTAGATATTCAACAATTTCTCATAATGTAAATGAACCCACTCACTATTTTATGAGTGAATATAATTTTATGTACGTGTTGGGAAAACGTCGCACTCACGATACTACAGGTTAATGTTCACGACATATGCACGACATTCGTTTTGAATTTATCGCGTCGTTTGAATTAATCTTTCATAATATAGATATTAAACACATTTACAAGTCTACTGAAGTAGTTTAGTGTTTTTCATTTTATTTATTAGATACTTACAAAACAATCTTTGGATTTTTAAGATGTGTTGATTAGTTGTGTTTAAAACGGGTACTATAAAAATAATAATTACATATAATTTTTCTTCGTCTGACAATCCCCACCACCTCGTAGTACCGCTATATAAATTATCATTCGGCTACGATCAGACATAGTGGTTTGGGTTGTTCTCAATTGCAGCATGGATTCTAGGAATGTGCCCTGTAGGCGACTGTAGATTCGCTACCTATTACCTGGGATCTAAAAGCATAACTAGTCGAAATCACGAGATAGATAAACTTATAAAAACTAATGGAATAACGTCTTTATTCCGAAGAAAATATTATTGACTAGCTAAATTGCCCGCGGTTTAGCCCGCGTGGTTCCCTTAAAACGCAAACCGATATAAAATTGACAAAAAAATCATGTAATTAATTAACAAACATCGAAACATCTTCACAAACTTTCATATTTATTAATAGGATATACTTTAGAAGCTGCAAGTTGGCCACACCTTTCTATCACCAACAAAACCCAATCCCATAACAATAACAAACACCATTTATCAGCTGGTGAGGCGCTATCGCGGTATTATTTTCCCATCACTCAATTTGCACTAATAGAAACGATGCTATCCATCCTGAGAAGTCATGCAGAGAAGGGGGCCATCTTGTTTATCTAAATTGGCGGTAATTGTTCGTTGTGTAAGTAGGTACTATATTTGTGAAGCATTTCACTAAGGGCCGTTATGTTCATTAAAAACATCTGCGCGTTTTTTAATCGTTCAGCTTCTATGTGTGGTATGTTTGTGTCGCGGGATAATTAGAAATTAAAACGGTCATTTAGTGCTAGGGCGATTCAGATAATCCGCATAACTGGTTACTAATTAATACTCGTGTTTGGTGGATTCTCGGTACTTGTATTTAGAGGTTTAAGCATTTTTCAATGAGCTCGTTGATCTCGTGATAAGTTTACGCTTATGTTTACAGCTAATCATAAGGTACCGGGTTCAATGATGAAATGAGTTACAAAATTTTACTGGTAGAAAATTTGCCATAAGAATACGAAGTGGCATCGTTCCTGTTATATGTTACATAAAACACGTCCTATATTATGTGGAAAATATAGCTAGTAAAATATGGGTGTTACATTTCGGCCTCCCTTTCGGTAATGAATCGATGGGATAATTATAATGTAATGTTAATTAACAATAAGAAACTAAGAATACCTTGTGCCATATGAGTAGAAAAACGAGATTTGCACTAACTATCAATAAATCAATAAAATCTCGGTCCCTTACGTGAAACATATGTATAATCCACAATGTATATTCGTTACAATAATACCAGCAAAATGACCGCCTCAATTCCATCTTCAACAGAATTATGATAATTTATCTACTGCGTATTTATCTATGTACATATATAAGATTTTCTTTTTATGTAATCATCAGTTTTGCATAACTTTCTAAGGTCATTTCATTATGCATACGGTACACAAAGTTAAACGATCAAATTGTACTCACCTCCATCACTTAACCTTGTATCAGCTTTGTTGCAGTATCAACCAATCTGTAAAATAAATGCATTACATATGTCAGCATAAAGAATTTATTTTATATTTATTTATTTTGGAGTCTAGACACGTTGAGCGCATCGTACTTCTGTACATTTGTGATATCTACCTTACATAAATGCTACTATAAATATAATATACTATAACATTGAGAAACATGTATGGTACGTCCTTAAAGGATAGAACCAAAAATAGTGATAATGATAACTTGATAAGTTAGCCGTGGAAAAAGTTATAGTGATATGGATGGAGAATTTTTCGGTAGTGTAGCGGTAGTGAATACGACTGTTGAGCATATTGGGATTGATTCTCAGGTAGGGCAAAGCGATATAGGAGTTTCCTGTATAAAAAAAAATCTGTTATTGTGCGGAAACTGGAACTGTGTCCCTTAGATGGCTCGCCTCCTATTACGGGGGATCAAAATTCATAGTGAGGGGAATATATGTTTTATACACTTTTACCTTTCTATTTGAGAATATAGCCGTTAGAATATACGAGTATATGTATATAAAAGTAATCTAAGATTTAGGCATATAGAAAAAATGATTGGGAAAATATTGAGCAAGAAAGTATACGACGCAAATGCAAATGAGACTGTCGAAAGGTGACGACCTAGGTGTACTTTCTCTGACCTGATTGGAGCAATCATGAGAAAGGTCAGATTAATAGAACCATATACTAAATCGACGTGCATAAATACTAATATTATAAATGCGAATGTGAGTTTGTTCGTTTGTTTGTTAAGTTTTCACGTCTTAACTACTCAACTGATCATCATGAAATCATCGCATACAGGTTGTCAAGGGAAAGGAAAAGGACATATGGTACTTTTTATCCAAAAAATTACTGATTCTAACCTAATCTAACGCGAACAAACCCGCGGCAAAATCTAGTAATATAATAAAATTAAATGAAACAAGAGAGAGTTGATAAGATTGGAGCGAGTGAATATTCGTATTAACCGCTACCTACCCTTCCGGGTAATAGGCATTAGTTTATGTATATAATAATTGGATAGCCTCCGTATCACAACGAATAGAAAATAGAGTTATTAAATAGTTTCAAAACATTTTGTGCCTATTTCTTACTGTTCAGGCGGCCTCGATGGCGTAGTGGTTAGTGTAACCGACTGCCACTGAGGTCGCAGGCTCGATTCCCGCACAAGTCAAACATTTGTGTGCACAAACATGGATGTTTGTCTTGGTCTGGGCGTTTCTATGTATAATATGTATGAATTTACAAAAAAAAAAAATATGTATATGTATGTATATCCATTGCCTAGTACCCATGTATGTATGTATCTTATGTGGGGGCCAGTCAGTGCAGACCGGCGACACTTCGACCCAGTGGGATCTTTTGTGTCGACACTCTCCCTTATAACGACTGCCATAGATGTTCATGGCAACCGGGACCGACGGCTTAACGTGCTCTCCGAGGCACGGAGCAGGCGATAATTGTCAATCAATACGCACATAATTTCGAAAAGTCACATAACTTCAGAAAGTCAGAGGTGCGCGACGTGGGTTCGAACCCGAGACCCTCTGCATTGCAGTCTGTTGGTCTCCCCACTGAGCTATCGCTGCTCTCGTACCCATAGTACAAGCTCTGCTTAGTTTGAGCTAGATGGTGTTGTGTGTATGTGATAGAATATTGTTGTTGTTATTACTTTCTTTGTTAGAAGGAAATTGTTTGTCATTTCCCGCATCGTCCGAAGTGTTACTAAGTAGGTATGTCTTGTAGAAATGTATTAGTAGTAACACAGATTTTGGAAATATGAGCATATAATGGGATAGTCTCGTTCCCTGTTACGTGGGAACAATAACATAGATGAAAAAATTTCGGTGTTATACACTACTGTCTAACACATCGAAGATATAAAGTCCATGAGTAAAGAAAATAAAAAATTACAAAACCTTAACTCATATATCCAACAGAATACACCATTATTCTAAACAGTATTAATTAAAGTAACATCTAATTAGAAATTAATTAACATAAAATAAATATTTATTAAACACAAACATACAAAACTGTTGTTATTTATATGTGAAGCATGCAAGAGTTTCTGTGTCATGATACGATATATGTTAATAAGAACGTTAACACTGGATAACACGTGATAATATAGTTAATATATTAATGCAAGTATGCGTTAATTAAACAGATGAGCACAGAAACTGGTTTTAAAGGAAGCTTCTTGTTTAATGTATTAGAATCCAATGTTACCTGAATTAAATGGCAACTGTTACAGAGATAGTTGTTGAGTTCGATCCCATGATACGCATCACTGACGTTTCAAACGTATGAAATTGTTAATTATTTCTCGCTTTAGCAGTGAAAAACCATCATAAGGATATCAGAGGCATTTTTGAAGATGTATAATATCTGCTACTCCGCACTGGACTGTAGCCTTGCTCTTACCAGACTTAGAAGAGGCCGGGTCCAGCAGTGCAATAGTTCACAAACAGGACTGAAATTTGTATAATAATATTTAAGTATATTATAGTCACAAAGCACAGAATACTATGGGTCAAATTTAAAGATATGATAATATTCGTACTGAGTGACAGGTGGCGCTGGCAGCTTGTGGCTGTTGCGCATAATACGGTCTCGGGTACGAATACCAGGTCAGGAAAACAAAACATTTTTAGGACAAGAATTCCGTAGAAGTAGCTAGAAGTTACGAATTTGTGGTGTTTCACACCTTTGTGCCTCAGAACGAACCTCAAACTATGTAAAGCGATTGGTCCTACGACTGACCCTCCTAAGGTCACTTGTTTTTGGTTTGGTGCACGTGTGTTTTCGCACACACTTGTACGCTGCAATATGCACAAATATATGCACAAAGAGTTCTTCTAAAAGTAGCAACCCGCCGACCCTACCGCTTTTCCACACATCTTTTGTATGAAAATTGTAAAGTATTAACTGTCCGACAGCTTTTTATAATGTACCCGTACCGTACTTAAACAGCACGCAATGCTTACGTATAACATCAACCTTACTAACACTAAAAGGCGAAAAGATATTGTCGGTACCACACTTTCTGAATCAAAGTTTGTTTTTACAAATAGATTTTCCGCATTCCAAGGACATTTTCTTTACAACAAGATAAATAAACAAACAGCTTTATATGACCTAAGTTATGTAAGATCTAAGCGGATAGTCTGTCGGTACCAACAAACTATAAATTATGAGGAAACTGAAGATTTGTTAATTGTTGTTAAATAAGCAATGACAAGTTCCATGATAATAATTATAATTTTGGCTTATTTTTGCATATATTATATAATAACTATGGTTAAATGTACTTAGTTCATAGTAGTATATTGTAACTATTGTAAGTGCCATTAACGCCTGTGGCACAGATTTACCCTAGTAGAGGCACCCATATTATATTACCTATATTAAGTATTTTATGGACTGTATTCATGTTTTACCACTGTAATCAATAAATAAATTATTATTATTATATCGCCTGCACAGACAACTTGTGCCTCTTAATTTTAGTTTTTAGTTTTAGTTTACTAGTTGCCTCGCCATTGCCACTGCCACTGCACCAAGTTTTGTTGGTTCGATCCCCGACAGGACAAAATTTGTTGGATAGCTGTTCTGAGTCTGGGTGATTTTTATATCCGTTGTTTGAATGTTTGTAATGATTAAAACTATACTACTCATATTGTGTAAAATATTATAAGCATCTAGTTTCTTTAGTAAAAACTATCGTGTTTCGCGTGCTGAGATCTATAGTTAAATTAAATGTGCAGCATTCTTAAAAAGTAAGTAGGTACTTGGAAAGACGAAGAATACTTTTATTACTAGGTAATAACGTTTTTAAGGATCCTATGTTCCAAATCGGGCAATTAATTTGTCACTTATTTTAACAGTCTATGATTGCAAAAGTAGGGTAATAACGCACTACAAAAGCACGATAATCCTTAGGTGAGCTTACAACTACAAAAAGCTATTATTAGACCCACTTGGGGTCTTGCTTAAGGGCAGCTTGTAAATCTAATCAAATTAAAATAAAGATATCATGTCAGATATTTTCACATAGATTTTAATCGAGGACCCACTTATCAAGTATAAGGTTGCTAATTGAAAGCGGCGAGGCGTAAAGGAGCGTTCGAGCGTTGTGTTAAACTGGTGTGCGACCGTGTTGCGCACACGCAACTCTATATTGCGCTGTAGAGTTTAGTTTAGTATGTTGATCAACAAGGTGCAAAGTATACTGATAATGAGTATGGCGCGGGCGTCCCTTTCTCATTTAGTACAAAATATATGAAAGTGACATGAAATAGCATACATTCGGGTGCCTCGCTCTTTATTGTTTTATTTGCCTTCCTTCGTTAATGGAATCACTACAACACAAGGTTATCTACCTGCAGTCTTCTATAGGACATGAGTTTATACTTAAGGAGGCGCTAAAGGAACTTATAGTCTTTGGTGTTCATAAGGAGAACTGCTTATAACAGAATGAATTTATTTAATAACCTTACTTTCGAAATCCCCGGTAATAGGCAATAAACATATTACAATCTACAGAGTATATATTTAGACGCCATGTTGCAATTCAGAGATTCCTAATTAAATAATAATAATATTCTACCACATACACACAACACCATCTAGCCCAAACTAAGCAGAGCTTATACTATGGGTACTAGAAAATGGATAAACACACATAAATGTTATTTTGTAAATAAAAAGAATAATGTCCTCCAGACCGATTTCGGTCACGGCGGTCAATCTTAACGGAGACTGGCCATCTGCGCAGGAGATATTATAGTGCACTAGTGTGTACGCAAACACAAGTGCACTCTCTGTTCCCTTACTCTCATGATCCGATGGGACGGTAATCCGACACGACCGGAGAGAGATCAGGCGCAGGACTAACGGCTTTACGTGCTTTCTGAGGCACAGGGATGTCCAATACCACCAACTTTCTAACTCCGGACTGTTATTGAGATTTCTTAACAAAAAACCCAATAACTTTTTGTTTGCCCGACCCGGGATTCGAAGCCGAGACCGCACAGCAGTCGCATCCACTACCGCTGCGCCATGGAGGCAGTTATACAAATACATACATAGTATACAAAGAAACAACCAGACCAAGACAAACATTCATGTTCATGCACACAAATGTTTGACTTGTGCGGGAATCGATTCCGCGACCTCAGGCGTGGCAGTCGGTTACACGAACCACCACGCCATCGAGGCTGACAAAATACCAAAATACTTTTCCCAACCCGAGAATTAAACCCGAGACGTCACAGGCCGTGGGTAAAACCAACAGGGCAACCAAACGAGGCAGCCTCTAGACATTTAAAATAACATTATAACGTATTTAATAAAAAAATACATAATTTCATCTGCCAACAATTCCCATTAAAATATTACAAATGTTTGTTTTATTATAAAATAACTAATAATTAAATATGTTGTAACTCTTATGAAGGCTCGTTATACAAACATTTATTATTGTCGGAGCATTTCATTATGTTATAAATGTTATGACTATACTCCACAATTAAGAAAAGGTCGGGTTCTTTATTTATGTACTCGTTTACGCCGTATACGAATTTATTTCTAGCTGTAATTGGAATCGATTAGTTTAAGAACATCGTAAGAAATGTGATTTTTATTTGTAAGTTTACATACTAAATTCTAAAGCCCGCGTAAATCGCCCGCGTAAATCCCATAAAAAAAAACATGCGGGGCAGTCTTTGGGGACTGCCGATAGAAATGCACACTAAGTAACTTGTGAATTGTATCGTCGAGCTACTAGATTATCATTTTTGAATTTTGAATGCTTTCGGTGACGATGACGCGAGTTCCATGATTTTTTGTTCACCCAGAATGTGCTCAACGCGCCTAAAGAAGTTTTAACTTCAAAATTATCCAATGTGTCAATCTAGAACATGGTCTACTTGTGCGCCAAGTTTTATTCAAATCCTTTACAGTTTGACGCGTAATCAAGCAACGAACATATCGCCCCTTAATATAAGAGAGACTTATCTGATTATTTTGGACTAAACAAATTTAGACTCTATTGCAATTACTTAACACAACTATAATATTAAAATTATAGTCACACAATTAGAGTTCAAATTGCCTTACTTTCAAGTTCCGAGTTAATTTGCTGTTTGATTAAGAGTGCATATTATAAGCATCGTCACGAGCGATCAGACTGCATGGATGCTATAGTGGTTTAAGTGGTCGCCTCGCCACTGCGACTGCGCCGGCTCTTGAGGATTCTTTCTCCCACAAAAACTTGGGTATGTTACTAATAGTTGATCTGTGTCATTTCTGACAGTTGTTTGAATGTCTGTAAAGTCCCCAGCGACACAGAAATTATTCTTATCGGCCTATCTTATAAAGAAATTTGGCTTCTTTCGTAGGCATCCACGGGATAACATATTGGAATGAACAATATCCAAATGTGTGTGTTCATCGAGGACATGATCTATGTAAGAGCCAAGTAATATCCAAATCAATTAAAAGGTCGAAACGTGATTGAGTACCAAACTGCCAAATATCTTTACGAAGTTTCTCATTTGTTTCTTTAGTAGAAATTAGGATATTTAGTTAAGACTATTATTATGATTCTAATATAACTTATAAAGGCTATGTTGTCGGAAAATATTTGGCTAGAACTAATACAATCTGTGACAGGTGCTAAATGGCTGGCGAAAGCCTAAATTGCTCTTTCCAGTATGAAACAAGAAGCTGGGATAAATTTTGGCGCCTTGTTGGTTTTAGCATAATTTGGCCGGCTTGACAGGATTACCCTCAAATAGATTTTGCTTTGATCTTTCAGATATTAGATTTTTGTATTCGCGCCTTTTAACCTGCTGTGCTGGGAAGATATGATGGCGCAAGTGAAGACATGCAAGCTATACGTTGTTTCACACACCTGAGCCCTGTCGGGTGAAATAAGACCTTAGCCTCGACTAATATGCCTTGATATAAACACAGATATCTTTTTTTTAACTTTCATATAGTGGACACAAACACACCCAAACTTGGAACAACTAAATGCGGGTCACACAAATTGTTGTCTCGTGTGGGGATCGAACTCACAAAACTCGGAGCTGTCGCAATGGTAAGGCGAACACCTAAACCACTATGCCATCCGTGTATATCATATCTAGTACCTACGCAGTGATAAGAACAGACCGTCTGATCCCTTATCATCATCGCATACCAAACCATTAGGTTTAAGATGACCTGGCAAGCGAGCAATAACAAGTCGCAAGAGCAAGACAAATTATGTCATTAATACATAGAAACATTGTTTTTGCCTTCAGCAGCCCTTTATTGCAAGAGGCTATACAACACCAAACTATGATCTGAAAGATCGAACCATAAAGATAATTTAAAGAAGGTAAAACCGCAGGGCATAACTAGTGGTATATACAACATATAACATAATAAACCCACATCCTGAAAGTAGTTTGTTCAAAATCGGGTACTGAATTAACTTCCAGCTATTTTTAATATAGGTAATTTTTTATCCCTTAAATAATTAAAATGATCACTGATCGGTAAACGATTAGCGAGGTGAAGCAACGTTGGGTGCGGTCAGTCTATAGATGGGTGACCGCTTAGTGGTATGTCATCTGAGCGTCTCTGTGCTTCCGAGGGTACGTAAAATTTGGTCTCGGTAGTTGCCAAATTGACAGCAAGCCATGTCAGAGGCCTACGGACGGCTTGAACAACTCTTGACAACAGGTTGGCCACTAACCACACGAAAGGAAGAAGATAGTCACCCAGTTATTAAACAGCTGAAATACGTTTATTTCAGCTAAACCTTATTGCCTTGAATTATATTACTTTTTCGTTAAAAAGTAACATAATTTAAGGCAATAAGGTTTTTGATGCAATAAAGGCAATAATGTTAGAGTTATTGTAATATACCCGTACTATCCGCGCACAATAAGGAGAACTAATTCGTTAAATTAAAATATTTATGTTCATATAAGTAACATTTTAATGATTATATTATAATTACGATTTAATAATCTAATTAGGGTGTTTGAGGTTGTGCGTTATATCTGTGACATGTTGTATAAATGTGCTTCGTCGTATTTAATGACGTGAATTATGCAGGTATGCGACCAGCGTCAACCAATTACATAACAGCTATACCTTGCAAATTATAGTCGCTAATCCATCTTGATTGAAGGATTAGTTGGTACACATGCACAATAAGATGTTATGTAAGTCGATTAGTAGACTTAGTGCAAGGTGGCACGTATACCATGAACGATAACGTACTAGATCATACTACGTCATGCCATACGCCACGTGTCACGCCGCGTGACGAGCCGCGTACTAATTATACCCCGTGCTACGTGACATAATTAGCATAAAATCAAAATCAAATATTCATATAGGTCACAAAGTAACACTTACGAACGTCAAAGTTACATTTAAGTACTGCTATGTTCAACGCAAGGGCGTAAAACCTATTAAAGTAGGCACGGAACTCACAGCCACTCTTTTTAGTTTCAAGTTTACAATACAATTTATTTTACAAATGAGATCTGTAATGTAAGCAGCTCCAACCATTATACTATACAAACTGCCTAACACATAAGTATGTAATTTATATATCAATACCATTCCATTCAATATCAGTTCTTGCGCAACACTCAGAGCGCTTAACCCAGCCTGCATAGCACCTTCGTGTAATTATGAATGACATCTCGATGCCAACCCGTAGTGGCGGTGCGTTGATATAAGCCCAGCCGTGCTTGACTTGCAGATATTTTCTCATAGGCTGAACCTTTTGCCTGAACCTAGCAACTAACCTAAATGTAAATTTAGCAACTTCACTATACTCACTAACTCATAAACTTTGACATTCATAAGTGTTACTTTGTGACCGAAATGAATAAATGATTTTTGACTTATTGCTTTGACCAGAATGTTTAATCCAGTATTTAAAATAGTTTTTATTATAACTATTCTAGTACTAGCATGCCTTCAATATTGTTTAATAAGATCATCCACAACATGTGAGTGAAATACATAGAAAAGTAAAGAGGAAACAAGATGTAGGTATTTCAGTACATTTACCTAATTACCATAAAAAGGTCAAAGCTTTTGAATCTCCAGGCGCGCTATTACCTCATGATTCCACAATATAATAAGCTTAATAGTTAGCTTCATCGTCTATACAGTTTTACATAAATTTCCGTATTATTCTTTCAGAAACATTATAATCCTCTTATAACTAGTTTTCTTCGATGGATTAAAAACAGCGCGTTGTAGTACTATCGATCGATAAATTCCGGGTTTAGTTCTGTGATCAAATACCTAGAATAAATACCCTTTTCTATTATATACAATAGGAACTTAATTACAATGTAACAACTAAAATTAAGTTCTTTAGATGTTAGTTGCTGCATTGTAATAAAGTTCCTATTATACATAAAACAAGATGGCAGGCATTTAGGGGTTTTGGTTGCCTGCACTTATAAGGAAGACCAACAGAAATGTTATTCATATTTCTGTATGATGTCATGGGAATTTCTTCGGAGATGTAATTACTGGGATCTATATAGACTCTGATATGTTCCCAAAGGGGTAAACAGATAGATTGCGATTACATAAAGCAAAGACGGCACTACACTACTAATATTATAAAGCTGAACAGTTTGTTTGCTTTTTCGTTTGTTTGTTTGAAAGCGCTAATCTCAAAAAATTTTTCCATGTTGGATAGCCCATTTATCGAGAAAGGCTATAGGCTATATAACATCACGCTACGACCAATAGGAGCGGAGCAGCAATGAAAAATGTTGCAAAAACGGAGGAAATTCTCTTATGTGAAGCAGACGAAGTTGCGCGGGTCAGCTAGTAAGATTATAATACTGCATGGCACCAAAAATTTATAATAGGTTACCAGATGAAATTAAAAGTTTAAATGACATTTTTCTCAAATAAGTTTAAATTACTTTCTAGTCAGTAAAACCTATTATAAAATTAGTGATTTTCTCAAAGGCAAATACCAAAAAATACAAATTCATCATCTAGACAATACATATAGTTGATATTTTATTATTATTTTATACATGATACATGATTTGTATTGATATGGCCCTGATGAAATGAATTTAATTATTTTACTTATATTCTTAAATGCTTGATTGTTTTGTTTGTGTACTGAAATCTATATTTTTTCCATAGGAGCTATTTATTTTAATTTTACGATATATTTGTTTTGAATGTCTATACTAATTTTATGTTAATGCATGTACCTATTTAAATCTACTTAATATAATTTTGTGAACGAATATTAAAATAAAACATATAACGTAACATTCGCATGTCGGTAAGGTAGATCCAGTTGAACGATTGAATGTTATGTTAACACCACTGTATACACCTGATCAGCAAATTAATGATTTGATTTGATTTGAGTTGACAATATTCTCACATGAAATCTAAGATACTGGTAATTCCCTGAAGTACATAAAAACCCAATGACTCAAATTCGGTCTTCGTAAGCGCAGCAGTATTTATGCACAGAGATAACTAATATAAGCAACAAGAAAATATCCAACGTAACCGTATGATTAATACACGCAAAATTAAATAAGCGGTTGTGCGCTGCTATGGTCAGAGTTTATTGGTGCATTTACAATCTTGATAAATTATCTAAAGCTTTTCAATTAATTCCACATTCACATACATCGAGCTAGTGTCTGCTAACCTAATCAACGCTATACTTTAAATTGATGTCCAAATCAGGCAAGCTAAACGAGTTACCTGCTCGATTTTAGTTGTAATTTTGACATTATTATGTTAATTTTGGCAAACAACATCCTAACTAATATTATAAATGCGAATGTGAGTTTTTTTGTTACGCTTTCACGTCTTAACTACGTCCAAATCCGTAGGTGAAATTTTGTGATGATTAGTCAGCTTGTGACCACGGCCGGTGTAACCTGGTCGAAACGTCAAACATAAAAAAGGTAAACATTATGCATGATCGCGTTAATACCCGTTACATATTATATATATATGATTAGTCCAGACTAATCATCACAAAATTTCACCTACGGATTTTCAGAGGTACAGAAACGGACATACTTTTTCTTTCTATCCAGGAAAAAGTAGTGTTCCTGAGGGAGAAAAAATTGACAAGACCTACTATTACGCGAGCGAAGCCGCGGAAGAATCTAGTAAGTATATAAATTAATGCTAAGATTTTGTCAGGTATAGTTGAATACTTAAATGGAGAGGAACACGATTGGCTGTTTTAGATACCATGCTAATAGGATTAATGAGTTGCCTAACAAAAACGTTAGGTATAATACATCGCTCAATCCAGGACTTGATTCTTTACGATCGATAAGTGCACACTTATAGCTAGGGGCTAAGGAGACAGTCAAAAAGGTGGTCCCCAGCAGGTATTTGGTAATTTGTATATAAACTTGCTAATAATTTTACTACAAACAGAGATTATAATAAATTGGTAAGCTATAAGAATGCACTGAAACTAATATCAGTTTTTTCGGGAGCTCCTTAGTACTACTAGGTATTTTGCACGAATTGTCCCTACCATAAACTGTTTCCCATAGGAGGTTTCTATTACGGCCTTAGGCGCTCTCTGGTACGACTTCATGTTTATTTTTAAGGGCATTCCCTGGTATAATTGTACTGAGCTCAGCTGGTTCGTCACATTAAGAAATGTCGAGGTACACAGAGGAAAGAGAAATCAGGTCAGAAATTGAAAGTAATTTGGAAACAACCAGTAAAGTCAGCAGTGATTAATGGACAATGGCCCTATAAACATCAATGTGAATGGTACGTATTAATCAAAATGAAATACCGAAGTGTTGCGTAGGCCATAAACTGTAAATGACACATTATAAAATTAAAAATTACCATACAATCGTATATCAGACCGAGTAGCGACCCGCCTCAGCTTTGCAACTCATATAGTAGATTGTATCGATATACCTTTATAGGTGAGATAGTGATGCGATTATCGACTAAATATTCCAATTTGTCGAATATTCAAGTGATTTGAATGTTTTTGAATTAATTATTGTTGTTTAGCGGTTTGGCGTGCAATAACTTGCTGCCGGGGTTAAAGGCTTGACGTCGCTGTTAGTGCGGTAGCTCTCACAAACTGATTCTAGTTAAGAAATCGTGGAATTGGTAATTGTGGTGAAAAAATTAAGCATACAAATCTGGACGACATTATCTACAAACAAAAATTCTTGGGACAGGCATTACCTATATAAAATAAAATCAGACAAAAGAAATGCTTTTGTGCATCTTACGCAAAATAGGCATAATTATATATTATATATTAGAAAAGGTATATTAAGATGGTTTGAGCATGTAGAAAGAATGGACGAAAAAGACTGACTAAGAAAGTTTATAAGACTAGTGTGAATGTAACAGTCGCAAGGGGAAGACCTAGGAAACATTTATCGATTTATTTATCAGATCGGAGACATTCTGGACAAAGGCCAGGTTAAGAGCACCTTAAATTGGCGAGCGTGTATAAGGAATGTGATGAAATTGAATGAAGCCAGAGAAGTGTGTTAGGATCGTAGCAAATGGAAATCCGTAGTCTTCTCTATCTAACTCTCTAGGAAACTTTTATTTACAGGTTTTCATGATCTTTGCAGAAAACTGTCATCAGGTAATGTTAAATTACTAAGGGGTTATTCGAGTGTTTCAGCTTCTTGATAATCTAATATGCATATACAATAAAAAATATTGATAGATACACGTAATATAAGTATCTAATTATGAAAACGTTAGCGATATGTAAACGAATGGCTAAAGTATAATATAAAGTAAGCAACAATATAGGCCACAATAAACTTCTTATTAATCAATGTTTCAAAAAATGGTGATTCGATTATTATTGGATCGTAATTTACTTGACTAATTTAGCATCAATGGATATTCGCAAACAATTGTCAAATGATTATTTTTTATTTGATTGATAATAGTGCAATGCTACTTTAGACCATTTTTATATTAATTTGAGATTCTTCTTAATTATAGGCCTAGTTCAATGTCAACCACACCGGTTTAAACAATTATTAAATTAGTACCACAATAAACTTAACGTCTGTTATCCTGAGAGAACGGGCCACCATTATTTACAACCCCCAAGGACGGAACTTATATATGACACTGTTTGCTTCAGTCGGAAACTGTTTCTAATATCTTAGTTTGCATATCAAATAGGTGTCACGGAGGTCACGCTGCGCAAACAACACGAACGATACCTCGACAGCTTAATGTAAGTTTGCGGGGATGGCCATGCGCAAAGCAAACAAGCAACGACATGCAACGTGCAATGCAACTTGTGTTCTAGAGACGTTGCTGCAATGTTGGAAAATTAATGCAGCTGCAGGATTTGATACGGCATGATGAATTGATACGTTGTTATCTATATATTAATACGTGACGAGAAAACGTTGTATCCCTTTTTAAGCATATCGCACGCAATACGCATAATTCATGTTTATAATTTAAGTAAAAAGATAAGTTACAATATTTTACTTTTTATTTAATAAAAAAAGGTCTAATTTTGGCTACTATGCGACCACTAGTTATATAAATCCCCAATAAAATTATAACGAGTCGAGGAGTCTTCACATTAAGGATCAATTTAAAAACTTAATTCTGTCGACAAGCTGAAGAATTGATTTCGAAATCTTGCCTGTCTATCTAGATTTGCCGGCGTCACGCAAAAACCACTGAACAGACATTGCGGCGTCACAATTCATCAGGTAGAACTTAAACTTATTTAACTAAATTTATGCCACGTTTCATTAATTAATTGTTCAGTAGATATGGGTTTCCTATACCTAATGTTGTAAAGCTGTTGAAATTAGTTTTTATGTTTTGTGCCACCTTTAATGTACACATTTATGCAATACACACTTTGTCTTTTTGTTGTATATACCTAGATCTTGGATTTTTTATTTCATTGGTCCGAGACGACGTTGTACAACGTCACCGAGAGTTAATAGCTAGAACTGTTGAATAAAATATATTTAACGAAAACAGAAGCAATGGTTTGCTTCGCGCATGCATTATCATTCACACAATTATTTATATTGCTAAATGAACAATATTTTCATTCAAGTTTTTACTGTTAACCATTAAAGTAATAATTGTAAATCGTTCGTGAACATCATTTACATAATTAAACGTGTGACTCGTTCGTCTTGTTTTGTAATAAAGCTTTCTTTATAAATATTTAGTTTTGATAGAAAAACGTTAACTATGGCTATAATTTAAATGGTTGAAACTAATTTGTTTAGTTATTTACTGTCTATTTTTATGTATATTACTTGCATGTTGACCTAGACGTAGGTAGCATTCGTCAAAGGTGTTAAAATAACCAGTATACCTGTTGATGCAATATCGTCAACTTATCGTCGATAAACACTTCCGAGATATCGATTTTCTCTTTAAAAATAAAAAGGATAAACCAGGTAATGTTCCAAATGAATCTATAAAAATCCTAGTTCTAGCATCACCTCAATCGGCCAAGACTTCTGGTGAGTGCAAAACGCTTACAATATGTTAGCATTGGAACTACATCTAATGGATTTTACCACAGTTTATTCTGAAAACACAAATTTTTAACTACTATTAAACCTTAAATATTTCGCCGAAGTTTCGGTAGCTTTTTGCAGCCATGGTCTCAGGGACACTAAGTGGTAGTCTCAATCTTTTGCAGTGTAGTTATATAAAAGTATATTTTTAATGTAACATTCGCGTAAACCACAATAAAATATTACTGCAGAGTACATAGTATAACTAAAGCAAATTAATACAATCTGCTGACAACTGCCCTAAAACAAACGTGTGGGGTACGTATCGGATTAGGTCAGTAGCTAGTACTTTCAATCACCTGACAATGATTACTGTCTCTACTTAACACACTGTAAATAAGTATACGCTAGGATATGATAAAACGTATGGTTAGTTAACCGAATAAAATCAATCTTTTGAGAAAGTCGTTGTATTAAATCTAGATTCACGGTTTACGAGATAGAGCTGAATATATCAATAGCCTGACTCAAAACATTTTTCAAATCTTTATGTTTTATTCACATTTTGTTTTCATATTTTTCTTTTACATATCTAGATAATTCACGTTCATAACGTCTTTTCGTCGCTCGCAATACAGTCCATTGTGATCATGCAGTGTACACATAGTTAGGAACTTAGTTTAGAACTGTAATATTCAATTCAATTCGTTTATTTCACTCCATAATGTATATACAGGTCTTAGGCCCGGCGCCCATTGACGGCACGGCATGGCAAGGTATTTTCAGGCGACGAATAAAAATATAACCTAATTGTATGGAATAAAGTTGAAATTTCAATGTTAACAGTCGTAAGTACAAAAACCATACCGCGGTATGCTTAGGCATGCCGTGTTGGCAGCCTTCGGAACGCTTCAGCATCCCTCGGAACGCTTTAGCAGTCTTCGGGATACCGCGGCAAGACAGCGCCCGCCCATACCCCGCGGCCCCGCGCGTAGCTTCATTAGCTTAGCGTCATTCATGCCGAAACATGTCCTTGTCGAATGCTTCGATATGCTTAAGGACGTCGCAGCATACCTAAGGATGTCACGGCATAGTTACCGCCAGACTGCGCTTACATGTAGGGATGCCAAAGGATCCCCTGCCGTGGCGTGCCGCCAATGTGCGCCGGGTCTTATAAATGTAGAGAGAACAATTATGGATCCCGTCGGGCACGATAGAATTATATGTATTTATATTCCAACCTACTTGTACTTAGTTCTGATTTGTGTACCTAAAAAAATAAACAAACAAATATGGCTAACAGAAATGTTGATAATCATATGGCTACGAAGCAACAAGACAATAAAATTTATTATAACATAGGGTGTGAAAAAGTATAACGTTGATGTTATACTTACGTTAAAAAAGCTTACCTACTTAAAACATTCCCTATTTCAACAGAATGTGGTCTGAATACGAAGTCCGGGCTTAATTACGTTGTATGATTATTTAAATTTATTTTGCAGAGATGTGAAAACAAAATATTGTTATGAAACCAGTTTTATACAGTCAAATGGTATAAATCATCCAAAATCCTTTTAGTATTAGACATATTCTTTTGTCACTGGAATATATTTCAATGTCAAAATGTTTAAGGAGGTATCCTACTAGAGTACAGGCGTGCGTATATTAAACTTACTATTAAAAGCCAAGGTGAAAATACCTCGTGGCTGTAGAAGTAAATGGTTTACAATTTTATCATAATGTGGTTATGTATCTAGCTCTACTGAGGAGTACAATAAGTTATCTTATAATGATAAAAATGTCATTAAAGATTATTGAAAGAAGCCTTCAAGCTGTGGACGACAAATATTAAATGCTACCTAAACACGGTTACCATCTTTAATTTATTAATTTATTTAATAAGGCACACAAAACAAAACATAGTAAATACAGTATAAAACTTATAAACTATTAAACAGTTTTGGTTTAAACTATGTAATTAAAGTAATTGGTAGACT
Source organism: Catocala fraxini (assembly GCA_930367265.1). Lineage (NCBI taxonomy): Eukaryota > Metazoa > Arthropoda > Insecta > Lepidoptera > Erebidae > Catocala > Catocala fraxini. Next base: position 9,144,073 of record OV884040.1, on the reverse strand, counting down.
GCTCCTGTAAATCAGCCGCAGGATAAACTGAAAATTCGCGCGGGACATAACACACCGAAAATCAACGGAAGGGACTGTGTCCAGTAATAACCTGTGAACTGGGTACCTCTTTTGACGAAGTTTCGAGTCGTATATTTCTCTATAAATTTCTACTACTACCCTCAGAAAAATCACTTATTCATAAACTTTCATAGGAGTAACTTTGTGTAGTAAATAAATGGGTTTGGTATCAACTTTCTGATTTTTGTAGTATTAAGAATTATTTTCGTTTGTTATAAATGTTTCGTGCTCACGTGTTTAATCAAAACAACACAATTATTCTTACATTTTTCTTCTGTATTTGTTTATTAATGTGCTAATTACTGGACGCCGCATGACATCCTGCCGGAAAATGTATAGTGTGTGTGTGTTCTGGGCTTTCTCGAGGCTTTTCATTCGTGCATGCATTAGTTAGTAACATGACCTAGCTTATACACTTTAAGCCAGTATCTTTTGAATAAGTTTCTTCTTCGCCACATACATACATAGCCTCAATCCTCGATGGGACAGGAAGAGATGTATAACATTTATACGCACAATTTGCCGAATATAATTTTAGGTCTCACGTGATAGAGGACGAGCTTACCGAGCTTACCGAGCTCAACTATAGGCATTACTACAGAGAATTTCATGACAGGAAAACTCGATAAACTGAGACTTTATGCAGAGCAGTCACATTCACTATCGCTGCACCACCGAGGCAGACTCTTCTTCGCAATCACATAAACGGTAAATCGCTTAAGAAATAACTTGCTACAGCAAGGCGTGTCACGCGCGCAAAGACGCCCGTCATCAAAAGTGTAAACTGTATGAATGGAAGTTTAAGTGGTCACCTCACCAAAGCTACTGCACAGAGTGTTGTGTGTTTGATCCCCAGACGTGACAAAAATAAGTAACCCACAAATAGTTGTACTGAGTCCGGGTGTATTTTGTGTCCGTTGTTTGAATGTTTGTACAGTACCTCGCGACGCAGACAATATTCGTAGTACGAAGCAGTAAGCTTCCTAGAAGGCAGGAGATGTCTTTTACAATTCAAAAATACATATATAATATTCTTAGTTTAAAAAGACTGAACTTTCTGTTATCTCTCTTTAATATCTATCTACTACTCGCTTTGGTGGAAACTGGCCCTTACGCAGTCATTTTCGTCACAAAATTTTCATGTGTGATTATTTTAATCTAGCAGGTGATTACATTGAACAAAAGCTGTGTCAAGGTTACACACATACATACATTACACAGCAACAAAGGGTCTACGTAATTTGTATAATATTGCTGTTTTTCTAAATTACACCGAATATGTTTATAGTAGCCATCAAGGTAAGTGGGTACATAGATTTTCCCCTTTTCGGTGGATGATGAAGTAGGGTCAAAGGGATCAATTTAATGTCTGATAAACTCTCAAAATGTATACTAGCTTTGTATAATAGCTTTAATATTTGGTTGGGTTTGATTTCTCGGCATATCGTCGATTTAACTGCTAGGTTTTATATCTGTGTGGCCTTGCTAAGTTAGTAGACAGAATTTATAAATGTGATCATTTATTTATTTATTTTAATAAATCGTGTCTTAATGCATGTTTTTAATATTAATTTTCTACTAGCTTTTGCCCGCGAATTGGCATGCGAGGAATTTGGAAGCCATAACTATAACCCAATTAACTAGATATCTTCTTAGAAAACTTGCCAATTCAAAAAAACTTTAGTTAAAATTTGTTTATCCTCAGAACCAATTTTAATCTTCAATCTAAAGAGTTGTTTAAAGATCACAAATTAAATATTTACTAAGTTTGTGTTTTGACCAGTTTATCGTAAAGTTACTTATACATCTGCGTAGGTTGATCAGACCAGACACCTATTCCTATCAATAGCCCTTTACACCGTTGGTATTGCATCAAATGCAATTTCAAAGTTAACGTATAATACTTTGTAATCAAGCCTTTAAATTCTAATATAATGTCACTTATCTGTAAGTGACATTTATTAGGTAAAATGTAAACTATAAATTAATCATAAGATAAACCGACTATTTTAAAGCTACATCTTACTTGTGCATACTATTAGCTTAGGTTTTGTAACAACAGACAGGTTACATTTATAACATTGTTATACAAATTAATCTATACTAATATTATAAAGCTAAAGAGTTTGTTTATTTGTTTATTTGATTGAACGCGCTAATCTCAGGTACTACTGGTTCGAATTTAAATAAAAAGTCTTTTGGTTTTGGATAGCCCATTTATCGAGGAAGGCCATATAACATCACGCTACGCCCAATAGTAGCGGAGCATCAATGAAAAACGTTGCAAAAACGGGGAAAATTCTCTTAGGTGAAGCAGACGAAGTTGCGCGGGTCAGCTAGTACAATATTAAAGTTAAGTATTTTGGTTTTATATTAAGGTTTAAAGACGGACATAAAATTGCCATACTTTAGGTATACGAATACTAGACTTTGCCCGTGGCTTCGTTTGCGTAAATGTAAGTTAGATTAGGTTAATAACAGTACTTTTTTTGGATGTAGGTAAGGTACCTTTCTTCCTTTTCTGTACCCCAGAAAAAGTGTATGCGAAATTTCATTTGCTGTTATAATATTAATTAGTTTGCATCGCATTTGAGTTCAGTTGCATTGTGACTATTTACATAACGAACACATCGCATTCTTAATAAAACAGCGACTTAACTCGAAATTTGAAAGTAAGCCAATTTGAACTCTAATTGTATATGTTAAATTCTAATATTATATTTGTGTTAAATCTTTTCAATAGAGTTCAAAGTTTAATCAAAAATACTGAGATATGTCTCTGTTTTATTAAGGATGCGCCATGTCGCTATGATCATAAATATACGTGTATATATATATATCGTTTAGTTCATAAATGGTATAAGGCAACTTGTAAGCAATCGATGAATTCTAAATGTCACGTGTTATTTTCCTATGTTGAGTAAGATTTTAGTATCGGTACATTACTATCTTTATTAGAAGCGCAATGTCCGAATGATATCCATAAAATTACAAGCATTCTTAGGCTATATAACTTTTTAGAATACGTTGGACCATATGCCTGCCACCTGTATTGTTTAAAAACACATATGTACTTATTGCGTAAACTCATAGGTACTACACAGGGCTAAATGAAAAATATTAACATATTCACGGACACAAAACCACTCTCAATAATTTGTGATATGCCTCACAAACTTTCCATACAAAGTGACATCACGTCTGGGGACGTACTGCCACACTACACGGATTTAAAAGTATGTGTTGCGGCAGTAACGGTCAGAGAAGTAACCGCCTGTAGGCGGACATTCATACCAAGTGAATTCTAAACCGTGTGTTACGGCAGGAGTGTTTGCTTGTGGCTCTAGCGGTCTGTATTTTAGCCTAAAAGGGCACAGGGTCATATCCTTCATAGAAATGCTATGGGAAATAGTCGGCCGTGGACGAAGTTTTATTTTTAGTTTATTTTAAATCGCCGCCTACAGCCGTAGTGCCATATTATAAGGGTCATAATTCACGTCTCTTGACGTACTGTACGGGAATGTGTTAATAAACTTTTATTAGTTTTTTTTTTTTTTTTTTTAACGCGGGGAAATGTGCAAGTCACATTCCCCATCGCCGGTTTTGGGGCGGGCGATGGGGATATGTCGGGATCCAGCCCATATGTTTGGGCTGAACCGACTAAAACCACCGCGGTGTTCCTCACATCTTTATGGCGGGGTCGCGCGGATCGCTCTCGCATTCGAATCGCGACCCCGCCAAAGGTTTGACCCGCCGATGGACGTGGCGGGTTCCACAAAACTTTATACACATAATTGGGGGACCTGGTCCCCGACAACATAGCGGGGGGACCTAGTCCCCTTTCCGACATCGAGAGGCGTGCGTGGAACACGAACGCCGCCTACTCGGACCTGCGCTAATCGGGCGGTGGACGGCCCCAATAGGTCCACCGCCCGCAGGCTTCTACTCAGGGTGGCTGGAGGTCGTCTCGCGCCCTTTATTAGTGCCTTATTTACTTAACATCTTTTGTTCTACAACTTTTCATAATTAATTATTCGATTGTTTCTTATAAAAATACAAATGTTGCCATTGGTTGTTATATTACACGTGGTCGCAAAATAAAGTACTAACAAAACAAGGCGTACCTAATAAGACACCGCGAGGTGAGAATATTGTCTTAGGCTTACGCGAATGTTATACATTGAAATAAAACAACGTTTTATAGATTTTATCTCATTATTAATTTTTATAAATACTATTATTACACAATTTTGAAACATTAAACTACTATTGATAAACACTTTTACTAGTTACTGTTTACTTTATTTAAACTATTTCAATTATAAAACCTATTTAAATTGAATTTCACACTTTCCCCAACGTTTCGGTTACTTTTCAGCAGCCATGTTCATAGGGAGACTAGATGATAAAATCCATATAAAGTGGTTTAATTTCAATTATTAAAATAGAAAGAAAGAGTAGAGCAAGACCTGTTAAGTAAATTGTAAAGATGACAGACACAGGGTTATTATTATTTTTAATTTAACCCTATATAGAAAATAACATTAATTTCTCAGTTTTACGCTTATTAAAACATTATTGTATATAATACTGTCTTCTGTTTACGTGAATGTTATTCATTGAAATTAAACTACTATATATGGATTTTATCGCGTTGTTTATTTGACACTTTATTAGATAATTTAGAAACTGTTACACTACTACTAGGTACTATTAAATTTTAGTAATTTTTAAGCTAATTATATTATTAAAACTATTTATATTTAAGTTTACACTTTCCCCGACGTTTCGGTTGCTTTTTAGCAGCCATGGTCACGGGGAGACTAAGATGGTAGTTATCTCAATGTTCCAGTGTAGTTATTTCAAAATATCCGAACATAATTTAATCATTGGTGTTTCTATTTACGCAGAATGAGCTCAGAGTATCAATAAGTCTAGCTGTGGTTTGCTACATGTATATCTAATAAACTGCCAGAACATCATCAAGTGTTAGAAGTTACTTGTAAGACGTTCGCATAGGGAAGTTATAGCATCGTCTAATATCTTCGTCATGAAGTTATAGACTAAGTTTATGACTATTAAAGCCATCCAAAGATATCTGACGACAGCTTAAACCGGCAATAAGTACATAGATGTAATAATAATATCCTCCAGACCTAATTTCAGTCACGGTGGCCAATCTTAATACGACTGGACATCTACGTATGTAGGAGATATTATAGTGCTCAAGTGTGTGCGCAAACACAAGAGTACTCTCTGTTTCCTAACTCTCATAATCCGAAGGGACGGCAATCCGACACAACCGAACCGAGATCAGGGGCAGAACCAACAGCTTTACGTACTTTCTGAGGCAGGTCTTTCTTCTTTAGGCATCCTAACTCTGCAGCGTCGGCTGCTATTGAGATTGCTGGTAAAAAAATCATCCAGTAACGTTTTTGTTGGCCCGACCCTGGATTTGAACCTCGGTACAAACACAATAGACGCTTTTGCTACCGCTGCGCCACGGCGGTATTAAGATATAATGTAGTGCTGACTTTTAAGGGAACGAAGAGGGTATTAACAAAGTCTCGCTAATTAGCCCTCAGCAAAGTTATGAGACTATGTAGCACATTTATTACATGTCATTAATATTTAATGTCGATACTATCGCGTTGGTATTTAACTTGAAAGTAATACCGTAAAGGAGTATAAAATTCATAGGGCCACAGGTGCATCCGGGTGAATGTATTTTATATTATAACTACTTAGAAAGTAGTAATTCAGAATTTAGACATTTAGTTCCGGAAGTAACTCTTGTAAACGTAAAATTAATGTTTTGTTTGTATAAAATATACAAATTCAGAACTAGAAATATTTTTTGTGCCGCGTGGAACTTCACAAACATTAAAACAACGGAACAATTGTATTTACGGATGGGAATCAGAGTGCCTAGTGTGAGTTTGTATTACGTTAACGCGATCGACACGTTTATGACGTTCGGCGCTCCGATTGGCCCGCTCCAAGCTGTTAACCAATCAGAGAGTCAAACGCGGTAAACGTTTCAATCGCGTTAACGTAAAAACAATTTACACTAGGCACCCTAATCCATACCACTCGGCCTAGTGTCAGTGGCGAGGCAACCACATAAACCACGGCGCCATTCTTGCAATAAAATCGTTGCTAAGTTTTTGGTGATGTTACGAATGGATCTGTTTATGCAGAAAAGTATCACTGTATTACAAGTGAGAATCGGCAATGAATTGCCGTAAATCTCAGAGTTCGAAAAAATGGTTCAAGTAATATGCAAAGTTCACGTGATACCACGTGACCTTGAGGTCAGAGGTCAAAAGTCATAGTGATTTCGGGGGTATATCGACTATACTGAGTCGAATGCCGTTGACCGCGAGTTTAACTCACGAGTTAGCTCTTAGAGTTCTTGAGTTGAAAGTTGTATAACAGACAGACGTACGGAAAAAGCTGTTGTATAAGAGTTTTTCGAACTCTAATAAAAACCGTCTAATAATAATCGGCTATCATTCTTCCTTTATTTGCCTTTAATAAAAATGGTTTAACTATGAAGTAGTCGGTGTGTAAGAAAAATCGGTTGCGTTGTGGTTTTCATACTAACCATAACTATTTCATCTTTATTTTTTGAATGGCCTATACGAGATCTACCCTTTTTTAACACGCTTTTATTAGCTTGGTATATACCAAGCATATCTATGTATATATCTATGTATATATGAATCTATGTAACGGAAATCTCTTTAAATGTGATTTTTACCCCTTTCAAACCAACGGATTGATTTGAAACTATGCACACTTATCGAGGACCGACGACAATCCAAAAAAAGAAATTGTTTATAAAATAAAAATTAATATCAGTTTGAAAAAACTAAGAAACACGCTTTAAATTATTTTCTACTTTTTAAAGCGTTTTTTTGGGTTTCTAAATTATTATTTATTCATGTAAAAAGCCATAGTTACCTAAATACAAGCAAATATTGTAATATTTTCTTGTATTTAGGCCACTATGGTTTGTCTTATATTAACAAAAACTTCAGCCATCATGTAATTATAGCGGATTGAAACAACGTATACGGGCAGACACTAAGGGGTATAACTTTAAATATAAATTGATATATAGGTATATTTAAATTTAATTTATAAATGAATTTTTAAAATAGCCATTCTATTTTGTGCAGAAACCATGAAATGAGATGTACTACATAAACGGCAATTTGTTAGCTAAGGACATAATACTAAAAGGTACATTTATGTGGCCTCTATATATACCTATGTCTAAATATAATATATAGGAATATAAATATGTCTAGTGGGCAGTGACAGTACATCGTCATACCACTGTGTCGGTGTCAAAGTCAAAAAGTCATAAGTCATTTATTCATTGAGGTCATAAAGTAACACTTATGTACATCAAAGGTAAATTAAGTATTTAGGTTACACTGCTATTGAAATTATTTATTTCGTATTCTATCATTGCCTGAAGGAGAATCTTTTAGTGACACGGCCGTCCATTATATACAGACTCATAATTATAATTATTCATGCATCACGTTTGTAATTGTTTTTAACGATGTCAATGAAGGTTATCTATTAAAGTTGTGAGACATCACATCTAAAGAATAAAGGATTTTTTTTATTTTACAATGACACATGTTATGATAATCTGAATCTGAACTGACTACGATTTAAAGCAAATGAGATGTTCACTCATCGTAAACTTCGTCTTGGTTTCGTTTCACGAGCAAAGTAGATAAAATAATAACGCTCGCATTAGGAACAAATCGTGTGTCGAAGAGGACCTTACAAACAACAACAGACACAAAGAACACCCAGACTCGGAAAAGCCATTTGTGTATCACACACATTTTTGTCCTGTTTGGGATTCGAATCTACAACACTTAACGTAGTAGCTAGCGAGGCGACCATTTAAACCACTACGCCATCCCTGCAGTGTTAATGCAATTTGCCGTCAATAAATTCCTAGAAGCAGTACGGAGTCTGCAACTTTGGTAAACGGATTTTTTTTGTTTTTTATACAACTAATTTGGCAAACAATCATACCGCCCATCTGATGGTAAATGGTCACCGTAGCCTATGGACGCCTGCATTACCAGAGGCATCACTTGCGTGTTGCCGGCCCTTTAGGAAAGGAGGAAGTGGGAAGGAGAAGAAGCGGAAAGGGGGAAAAAGGGTAATTGGGCCTCCGGCACTCTCACTCACCGAACGAAACACAACAGTAGGAATACTGCTATTTCACGTCGATGTTCTGTGAGAGGGTAGTCCTTCCCCAGCCGAGCCAGCCCATTCATGCTGAAATCAGCGAGGTTCTACTACTCAAAGCCGATGAAAATTCCTACTTCTAGCAACTCAAGCAGCATAGTGTGCAGTCACGACCACCTGACATATCATTAGCGCATGTACACACAGATACTGCACTTCATTCTTATTCATTCAAAGCTATTGCAATACCAGCACTGTCTTATAACTATGTCAGCTTCGTTATAATGTATAAAACTTATTTTTTTAACATGGAGTATTGTTCTTACGCATACCTCTCCTCGGGGCGGGCGGAGGCGTATTGTCTGACTCACCCGGGGAAGGATGGAAAGTCCGGGGTACTACCGATAATGCTGCAGATAATGACTTCATTCGTCTTTTCTGGGTATTTTTATATTGTATAATATCTACATTGTAACAAAGCTGATGTAATCATAGCGTTTAGACAGAGGTCATAGACAGAGGTAGGTTTGAAACAAAAAGGACTATATCTATGGTATCTTAGATAAAGGGGGCAAATAAATGAACGCGTTTATAAGCTGTTACCGTGGCATTGGAATCTAAGCTTTGCTGATTCAGTAAAATTAAAATCGCTATATACTAGCACAATTGTGTTTTTATTGCCTTTGGTAGCACATGAACTAACGGCTCATCACCTATGTTAGCCTTTGCTTGGACTTCAACAAACTTATGGATTGCGAATTCCTATTGTGATTATAACCCTTTCTTTAAACGTCGTTTAAAAAAGACAAGACGAGGTGCTTTATTTAGATATATAATTACGCAAAGTTTTATAAAATCTACCGCATGAATGTAGTCGCCAGACAGTACCTTTAGCTCCTACATGCAATAAAAAATGTATCTTATTCCTTTAGCGTTTATTATTCCCAAGTCACTTGGGGTCGGCTTTTCTATTCTAACCGGATTTGACTGGATATCAGTTTTTACACGGAACGGCGCCACCTGACCTCCGCAACCCAAAGGCTAACGATACCCTAAGGCTAGACCAGTGTCAGGATATTAGAGGGTACTGACTTTCCCAATAACGACTGCCATAGATGTTCATGGCAGCCGGGAGCGACGGCTTAACGTGCTCTCCGAGGCACGGAGCAGGCGATAATTGTTAATCAATACGCACATAATTTCGAAAAGTCATATAACTTCCGAAAGTCAGAGGTGCGCGACGTGGTTCGACCCAGAGACCCTCTGCATTGCAGTCTGTTGGTCACCCCACTGAGCTATCACTGCTTTTTTTTTATTATATAGTTCTGTTATTTAGGAGTTAGGTGTACTTTATTTTTTGTATCTAGGGCGTTGTACTTCAAAACAATAATTCAAATAGCCCCGATTTAGCCCCTTTAAATGGCGCATTTAGTTAGGTGGTAATAGGGTCCATTTGGTAAAGGGTTACTTTTAAAAGACCTTAATATCATATCCGAATCGTAAATGTAAAGTAATTAATCAACATTATGTCATACTGCAGTATGTTTCACCGAGCTAGGTTTATAACACTGTACGGATGGCCTAGTGGCTTAAGGGATCGTCTCGCCACTGCCAGTACGCCAAGTATTGTGGATTTTAATAATAGTTAACGGACACAAAGTACACATCTACAAAACTGAGCGCTTCCCCACTAGTCCATCTAGGGCTAGTCAGAGACACGTCTACACCCTAGGAATTAAACATGACAGACATATTTTACGAGCTAAGTATATGCCAATGTAATAAAATATAAATAGTGTAGTAAAAACAGCAGTGCTAACGGTATATTCACACAATATGGTTTCACGGATCGACTTGCTGACTCAGCTTGTCATATATAAGGAAAACTACGCCACGGAAAGATCGGGGAGCCAGCAAAACAAAACCGCACTGCATTCTATTTTCAAGTTTGTATGCGTGGGAACAATCGCATATGTTTTCTTAGGAAGCTTATATAAGGCTTAGTGGTATCATCCAACTAAAATTATAAACTAGATGTTGCCCACGGCTTTGCTCGTGTAAATAATAATAATAATATTCTATCACATACACACAACACCATCTAGCCCAAACTAAGCAGAGCTTGTACTATGGGTACTAGACAATGGATAAACATACATAGGTAAAATACAAATGTAGGTTAGGTTAGGTTAGTTTAGTAACCCGAGGGGGTAACTTCGAGGACGCAGCCCGCCTGGCCATTATGGGGGTCTCCCAGGTGGTCGGGCGTATCGAGGCGCTAGGTTTCCGAAACGGAGGCCCTAGTTTTTCATCGGCCCCATCGCAAGCCATCCAGCGACGCTTCGTTAATGGTGGAATCAGTTCGTGCCCCAGTCGAGGCTCATATGAGGTACTTAGGTCTGATACTGGAAGGGCAATGGCGTTTCGACGAGCACTTCAGCCGTCTTACTCCGAGGCTCCGAGGCGCTGCGTCCGCTTTAGGGCGACTCTTCCCGTAGATCTGTGCTGGCTCAACCGTTGCTCCATATAGTCAATAAGTGTCGAAGGCAGCCGTGTTTCCAGAGAGATGGAAAACCACTCGTGTCGTGCCGTTAGTGGGTACAGACCTATTGCAATACTGTCATCACCCGCTAAGGTATTGGAATGTGCTATTCATAACAACATTTTTATGCAAGTGAGAACGCAACTCTTAGATGTACAGCACGGGTTTCGACCAATGAGGAGTACCACCAGTAACTTACTGAGTTACATGTCTCATGTGCTGCCGATTGTAGACAGTGGGGGCAAGCTGATGCTGCTTACTTCGACTTGCTCAAGAAGTTAGCAGCTGTTGGTTTCACTCCGCACTTACTTCATTTCTTCGCCAGTTACATGATGAATAGGCAGCAATACGTGGAGTACGAGGGACACAAGTCGGATCCGTACTTTACGTGGTCTGGTGTGAGCCAAGGAAGTAACCTCGGACCTCTGCAATTTATAATTATGATAAACGATTTGCCCAAAGTCGTTAAAGAGGCAAATTGTTTATTATTTGCAGACGACCTTAAGTTATCCCTGGCAGTGAGGGGTGATGATTACTGTGAACGCTTACAGTAGTTACTTGTTACGTAGTTACTTGGAGCAAGGAAAACCTTCTACAATTCAACGCCCAAAAATGTGTCACCATCTCTTTCTTGCGTGCACATAGTCCTGTTGTACAGTACATGATTACAACATTGATGGGATATCGATGATCAGGGTCACAGAAGTTAGGGACTTAGGAGTTAGTCTTAACGCGGGGCTAACGTTCCGTGATCATATAGTCAAGTGCTATAAAATGGCCTACAGAAATTTAGGGTTTATGATTCGCACCTTTCGTGTTTTCACAAATATTTCGGCGATTATCGCTTTATATAACACTTTGGTGAGAAGCCAATTAGAATATCATTATATTCTAATGCAGTCATCTGGGCCCCACATGAGACTAAATATTATAGTCTCATGTTGGAGCGAATACAAAATAAATTTGTTAGATTTTTATATTTCGGGCTCTATGGAGTATATCCTTTTTACCCGCTTATGTATCCAACCTTGTTTATACTAGGCATGTTTGGATACAATGAGCTGAGAGTTAGGCGTGAGTTCGCACTTGTCTCATATTTATTTAAATTAATTAGAGGCAAGATACATAACGCCTACATATTAGAGTAAACGTATTTGAGTGTGCCGGACAGATATGTGTGGCGGCGACGTCGGCCTCAGCTGCTGGCTGTACCTCGTGGCCGCACTAATCTGTTGAATGAGGCGCCCCTGACGCGAGCACTTCGCACTCATAACCTTGTAGCAGAGGAGGAGGTGGACATTTTTGCTTGTACACTGAGTGAATTCACAAGGATAACAATATATATAATAAGTTTTAGAAAATAAGTTGTTCTTACATATTAGGTTATCTTCACTATTGCATTGGGTTTGCCTGTAATAATAGTTGTAAGTGATGATTATATAAATAAATAAAATAAATAAATACTGACCGATCATCATGAAATGTCGCATACACGCTGTCACGAGAACAAACAAGTGAGAAACGGCAATGATTTGCCGTAAATCTTAGAGTGTGATAAAATGGTTTAAGTAATATGCAAAGGTCACGTGATACCACGTGACCTTGAGGTCAGAGGTCAAAGCTCATAGTCATTTCGGGGGTATATCGATTATGCTGAGTCGAATGGCGTTGACCGCGAGTCTCTAGCTCTTACGGTTCTTGAGTTGAAAGTTGTATAACAGACGGACGGACAAAGCTGTTGTATAAGAGGTTTTCGAACTCTAAAAGGGACATGGGACATATACCATTCATGCATAAAAAAATAGGTACTGTTACTAACCCAATCTACATTTACGCGAGCTAAGCCGCGGTCAAGATCTAGTATTTAATAAATGCGGATATGAGTTTGTTTGTTTGTTAGGCTTTAACGCCTTAATTAATTGACTGATCATCAGGCATATGCAGTGCACCGCATACACGATTTGTCAGACGACCAGAAAAGGACATAGGGTACCTTTTATCCAGAAAAAGTTCTAACCTATAATTACGCGAGCGAGACCGTGGGCAAAATCTGGTATAGTATATGTTGCGAATTATTTACGATATATTAGACGGTTACGACAGTCTTCGATACAATTCTACTACGTTTCATGTGCGAAGTCACTTATGTTGTTCCTGTCAGCGTAAACACGTGAATGTACTATAAAGGCTAGATTCGCACAAGTGGTTTACTAAACATTTTTATTTGAACTCGAATCGTTACAATGGATTGAGCGGTTAATTAAGATGCTTAATGAAAGCGCTCGACTTAATATTGAATATAATTAAGCACCTACATATGTACAAACGAATGGCCTGTCGCGTGTCCTGTGTGGTCTTCTCGTCACTACCGACGTGCCAAGTGTTGTGGGTTCGATCCCCACACGGGACAAAAAATTGTGTGATCCACAAATAGTTGTTCCGAGTCTGGGTATTCTTTGTGTCCGTTGTTTGTAAAGTCGCCCGTAATACAGGAATTATGACTAGTGCGGGAGCAGTCTTATTAAAAAAAACTATGCCTATGTATATGCATCTTCAGTTATGGTGTAAATTAACTGTATAAATTAATATAAAATAAAATTAATTAATTAACTATAATTCGCACGCGAGTGTCCATGGGCGACGGTAATCGCTTAACATCAGGCGATCCGTATGCTCGTTTGCGACCTACACCATAAAAAAAACATTCAGAAGACGGACTATCCATAATGTAGGTAGGTACCTTGCAAATATATGTATAAGACGTCGCCCAGCTGTTTTGTCCGGTTCACCCTTGTTTGATCGAACAACGTTAGATATAATATTACTAAATCGAATTTTAGTTGCAATAAAGTCATTTCGAAGAATTATTCATTTGACCGAATAAGTCATTGGTAAATTTTTATTTAGCGTAATTATTTATTTGAACTAATTTCATTTGAACTAATTTAAAAAAAAAAAACCACGAAGGCTAAGGCGGGAGCTCAGCTCCGCTTCGCTCCCGCCTTCGCCTTCTAACCTAACCTATCCGAGTCGAGGTACTCTGAGTCGGGGTAATGAACATTATACCTTTTGATCATTAGCGCAAATGTTGTTATAGCAAATAAATATTCGATGAACTGAAAATTCTATCAAACGATATTATACAAAGTGATGATTTTCTTAAACGTTGTTCGATTTAGTATTATTATATCTAACGTTGTTCGATCAAACAAGGGTGAACCGTTTTGTCCGCTAAATCTCGCTATCAAGCTCACATTCGAGTCAGCTGTATAATTTGAGTTACTTTTCTATAGTAGCCATGGCAACAACAGTTGTTTACAGTGGCTGGTTGGCTGGCGAGGTGACAATCGAGTTCGATGTGAGTTTGTTAACAGAATTGTACGTTTGTATCCTTCACTCGCCGTATCGCCGAGCGTGCATTAATTTATATGAATTGCGTATTATGTATACCTATTGCATAATTATATTTTCTTGACTATACGAGCCAATCACATGCTATAAAATACACATTTTATGTTAATTAAAATTCAAAATGATGTTACTTGTTTTAATATAATTTCATAATCTATGTTAGCGAGGCATAATTTATGTCATTATTATCAATTCATGTTAAAATAAATAATGGTGTTAACAATAAATACGATTAATATTTAAGATGTAAATATCTGCTCACCTCGATAAAGCAGGCTACCGGCTTGTATTTCTTTAACTTAATTTGTCTAATATAATATTTTTTTAATTCTAAATAAACACGATATTAGTTATTTCACTCGTAATTAGCTTCTTATAATAAAGATTAGATTAAAAATTATTTCTTTCACTGAAAGATTTTCAAATCAAATCTGTAATCCAAGTGATTATCGCCTAGAGACATACAAACACGCAATTTTTCTTAATAATAAAGTATAAAGTATAAAGATATTGATTAATGGTTTAACTGACAAGCTATTCTAGCTAATATCGTCGACAGCTGACAAAAACTACTGCCCGGCTAATCAATCGGTACCTACACCGATTCTATCCCTGCTCCTCTTGCCTTGTAGCTTCTCGCACGATGTTTAACGCGATATCAGCAAATAGTATGAATTAGCTTTATACTGTGTTACTTATCGTTTACTAGATATTATTAAATATATAGGTAGATATTATAATAACAATAATAATAATCATTTATTCAACTTAAATTGGTAAAAATTGATACAGAGCTTAGTTTACATCGTAAAGGTAATATATAAGGGATGCCTGTACTAGGGTAAACCTGTGCCACAGGCATTAAGGGCACATACTGTATAATATAGATATAAATTCTAAAACAATACTTATAAAACATTATTCTTTGTATATAAAAACTTAACTTAACGAATTACATTATAAACTAAGTGATTACTATAACTACTTAAAGAGCTATTTTATTGACACTTATAGAACAACAGTCATCAAATTTTCAGTTTCATCGTAGTTCAAGGTTTGTAACATTGTTGAATTAATTGCTTAGTGTTAGCATAATTTTTGTCATAAATCGCAGTTATTTTGTTTATATTATTATAAAGAAATGGAATAAAAATATTACCTTTGCCTTGACCCATTCGCATACGTAAATACACATACCTTTCATTTATTTTAAAACAAAATAATATAATATACCTATATTTACAAACGTATTAAAAAAGATAACAAAATTACAAAAACACAAAAAAGTATAATACTAAATATTTAGAAAAATGGTTTATCTATCGTAGAATTTTTCAACATCGCTGTCAACTGGTAACGTGCCCAGAAGACTGGCAGCTTTTTTATTTTATTTGTGTGCTTTTAATATGTATACAATTTTATTGTAACGGATTAACATCTTCACACGCAAGATATTTAAGAAAATAATGTGACGAGCCTTTGTAAGAGCCATAGAAGATAAAATAATATTATTAGTATTTTTGTCTGTATGTTTGTACACACATCATGTATAAACTTCTGTACGAAGATAGTGCGGTTTTTACAATGGTATTGCTGGAGGTCTTATTTAAAATCCAGTGCATGTTTCATCCTGATAAGCCGTCTAAAAGTGGAGTAATATGTGGTCGATCAGCTTCTTCTTACATGCAAAGAAAGACAAATATACATAGACCGGTACCTACTTCTAAATGACACGCGTATGAAGTCACAAGCATAAGCTACTCCGTCAATATTCCCAATGAAAAAAGTACTCTATCCTTAGAGTCTGAAAGTTCATAATTATATCCGTTAAGGTACGAAAACCCTACCAATTCCAAGTAACTTGATAATGAAACCAGCAGACATTAATCAAATAATGCTTTTATAATATAACTTGAAACTTATGAATTACAAGGTCATGGTCTGGTAAGCACTTACTCAAGTTCGTCCCTAGAGCCCGAATTTGAAACAAACCCTTTTTCAGGTTGAGCTGTCGTCACGGCACTAGTTCGTTTAGGGTTAGGAATAAGGGTTGCGGTATTAAACCAACTGTATAATGATATTCTGATGTTTACGTAGAAAGAAGAAACTCTAGGAACTTTATTTTTTGTTGCATTTTGTCTTTTGTTGTTTACATTTAGTTATGTTAGTTCATGGCTGTATTTTTAAGACTACAATTATTAATTAGTCCTTTAATACGTAAGGTCTCGTGCTGAATTCTTCATTTGGGCTTTGCAACTATTTGGAAGTTTTAGTAACAGCACGGGGTTTGGCAATATACACGGTAGATGGCAAGAAGTTCGTCGACGTGGGTCACAAGAACTTACCTTCAGATATATAGGCCAGGAATACGTAGGTCACACTGAAAGATTTGCGTAACTTATAAAAAAACACGTTATATCTAAAATATCATGTTTATTGTTTTTCAAAGTATTCTCCTTTACATTTCAAACATTTTTCATTTGATCAAACCATTTTTGAAAACACGTGGACCACAGATCTTTCGTTCTGATTGAGCGTCATCACTGTCTTTTTGGAATTGGTAAAAATGAAACCTCTCATCAAATCTTTGATTTTAGGGAAAATTGAGAAATCAAAGGGTGCTAGGTCCGGGCTATGTGCAGGATGGGTGACGAGTTCTACTTTTTCGGATGCTAAAAATGACTTTGTTTTGTAGGCCGTGTGCGAAGAAGCGTTGTCATGGTTTAAAAGAATGCGGCTTCGCGGTCGTCTTTCGCGAACTTTTTCAACACCCTGGGTAAACAAATGGTATAGTACTACTCAGCATTAACACTCTTTAAATTCTCAAGTGGAATTGTGCAGATAGGACCCGTAGCCGAGGGAAAAACACGATAATTTTTTACCTACGTTTCTCGCCTGCCTCAATTTTGTTGGTCAGTTCTCACTTACAAACACCCATTCACAAGATTGTTATTTCTTATCGGAATCAAAACAATAAATCTACGTTTTGTCTTCTGTAACGATGTCATAAACAGCATTTGAATGTCCGTGCCTCCGTGGTCGTACTTCAGTAACATCTGTGGGCACCATTCGACGCGACCCCGCTTCTGCTCCGCCGTCAGTTCATGAGGGGTTCAGCGACAATAAAGTACTGTAACTTTTAATCCTTCGCGTAAAATTTTCTGAATTTGGCTTATACCAATCCCCAATAGTCCTCAAATCGTCTCATAGGTGATCCGTTGGTTTTCTTTAATTAGCCGCTTTACAGTAGGCTTATTATTTTCATTGGTGGCAGTTAAATAGTTCGCCTTCACGAAATTCGTCATTCAAAGAAATTTGACCTCTCTCAAATTCAGTGAACCATCGCCTCACGGTGCTTAAATGAGGTGTTTCCTTCCCAAAAGCATTTTGCAAACGAGCGGCACAATGTTGTAGAGAGACAGCACTTTTAAAATCATATAAAAACATCGCTATAAAATCTTTTCAAGTTAATTCCATTTTCTTTGCATACGGAGCACTAATAATGTATGTTAAAAATTATTGTCAGATAATTCGCCGCCAATTTTTCTTTAATTTTTTTATTAATGTTGTAGGTAATGTTTTAAAAAAATTAACATTTTAAATTCAAATATTTCCGAGAAACCAGAAGTGCAAAACTTTCAGTGCGCCCCATGTATGTACGACTACCAATCAGCATAATATACTGATAACTATCAACACTTAACGTTCTACACAACATTACTAATTCCAAGTATAGTTTCCGCTATTGCATTTAACTACACACTCGGACAAGTTGCGAACACTGTGAAGTAAATATATAATCGATTTGGCCGCCATTAGCTCTCGGCACGCCTTGCCAGCGCTCACCGTTGGGGCGCGATACACGGAAGACATGTAATATTAATCTCACTACGGAATTGAAACAAAGCGTTCTATGGCGAACGTAAGGTTTTTTTGGTTTGGTTCAATAAATTACAATCTAGACCGAAATAGATATTTAAAATTTCGGTTCCTTAGCATAGAATAGAATAGAATTTGTTTTTAACAATATCGTGAGACTAAAATATATGTTTTAAAATTCAGTTCCTTGACATAGAATAGAATAGTACTGGTTTTTAAGAATATTGTGATATGCAGGTAATACAATGTTTTGTGTCGATTGTAGCGTGCATATATTTATATATTATACTATGTGAATCCATTATTTATTAGAGTAATAAAAATGACCCATCACATGATTGGACATTTTTAAGTAAGAAATTATTAAGTAATCATTAGATACATATCTACTAATTTATAAGTCTATTGTTAGAAACTTATAATTTTTGCCAAGGCGAATGACATTTTATAATAATGCCTAATTTATCATATATTATCTTTATATGTATAATTATGTATAACGTATGTACTCGTATGCCACTGAAATCCTCCTAAATGACTGAACCGATTTGTTGATATATTTTGTGTCTGCATGGATCCTGAATGGTTTAGACTCACAATTGGATCCTGTAGCGCTGTGATTAGTTCGTTCAGGCCAGATGATCTCTGTTAGATCCGATTGACGTATTGTGTCATAATAGCACATATATATTTTATCATAATAGCATAAATTAATTAAGCAGCGATAGCTCAGTGGGGAGACCAACAGACTGCAATGCACACGGTCTCGGGATCGAACCCACGTCGCGCACCTCAGACTATCGGAAGTTTTATGACTTTTCGAAATTATGTGCGTATTGATTGACAATTATCGCCTGCTCCGTGCCTCAGAGAGCACGTTAAGCTGTCGGTCCCGGCTGGCATGAACATCTATGGCAGTCGTTATTGGGATAGTCAGTACCCTCTAATATCCTGACACTGGTCTAGCTTTAGGGTATCGTTAGCCTTCGGGTTGCGGAGGTCAGGTGGCAACCGCTCCGTGTAAAAACTGATATCCAGTCAAATCCGGTTAGACCAGAAAAGCCGACCCCAAGTGACTTGGGAATAATAAAGGCTAAGGGAGAAGAAGCATAAATTAATTATACATACTCAAGTTCAAAGATATTAAGCCAAATTATGTATAATCTATGCGGCTCTTTACATAAATGTAGAGCAGCTTTGTGTGTGTACATTACATATATTTGAAAGCTAACTCAGATCAACCAATTAAGGCTTTCTGAAACCGAAACTATGTTCATATTGCTTCATAACTGTTTGTTTATTGGAGTTTCACGCAAAATACACAGAATGTATTTTGATGTACTTGTAACTTGCAGTTTAACATAAAATCCAAGCTAAGCTTCATCTAATTCCGTTCAGTAGAACTGAATTTATGGTGCATAGCATAATTCGAATAAATGACGGCACGGGCTAACTGTAGCCGACGTGGACCATTCCGCGGGTATAACCTAGTTATAGATATAATTCGAAGTTCATCATAATGAATGCTTACGCTACATACTATTTATATAAGTGAATTGTCATATAATATTTATTGTGAATCTTCTCCCTAGCCTTTATTATTCCCAAGTCACTTGGGGTCGGCTTTTCTAATCTAACCGGATTTGACTGGGTATCAGTTTTTACACGGAGCGGCTGCCACCTGACCTCCGCAACCCGAAGGCTAACGATACCCTAAGGCTAGACCAGTGTCAGGATATTAGAGGGTACTGACTTTCCCAATAACGACTGCCATAGACGTTCACGGCAGCCGGGACCGACGGCTTAACGTGCTCTCCGAGGCACGGAGCAGGCGATAATTGTCAATCAATACGCACATAATTTCGAAAAGTCATATAACTTCCGAAAGTCAGAGGTGCGCGACGTGGGTTCGATCCCGAGACCCTCTGCATTGCAGTCTGTTGGTCTCCCCATTGTGCTATCGCTGCTGCTATTTATTTTTATATTTATTTATTATTGTGAATACTAATTCATTTTAGTCCCTGTAGAAATTACATAATATACTTAACCATTGGGGTGCCTGGTACGTAAAAGTTACACGGCGTGCCTGGTGAGTTTCTAGGACCCGGAAACAAAGTGTAATTTTAATGTTATTTATTGCATCAAAATATCAAATAATAAATTTTTATTTATGTTGTATAACTATTTTGAGGGATAAAATAAGAAAAAGCAAAATATCGTTTTATTAAATAATTGAAAATCCTCTAACGTTACTTAACAAAAATCAACACTTTGTTTACATAAGTTGATACACTGGCAGTTTCTAAAAAAATCTTTGTATGTGTCTAATACGAGCCAACTTATCAAATGCTGCTCTCTCTTCACGAGTATCTGAGCTATCGAATCTCATACAATTTACGATGAACACGAACCGTCTTAAACACATAGTGATTTAAAATATTTCGATAATTGTTGATTCCTTAAAGCAGCGGGTCTGTGAGACTCACCAGGCACTCCAAGGGAGACACTAAAAACACACAGAACGTGGCTATCAAAGCCAATAAAAATTACATTAATATAATTATGGTATTTATTTCACTGTCTCCCTGGCGCAGCGGTAGTTAATGCGACTGCTGTGCATGAGGTCTCGGGTTCGAATCCCGGGTCGAGCCAAGAAAAAGTTATTGAGCTTTCCTGTCAAAAAATCTCAATAGCAGTCCGGAGTTAGGAAGTTGGCTTAGACACCCCCGTGCCCCGAAAAGCACATAAAGGCGTTGGTCCTGCGCCTAATCTCTCTCCGGTCGTATCGGGTTATCTTCCCATCGGATTATGTGAATTAAGGTACAGAGAGTGCAATTGTGTTTGCGCACACACTTGTGCACTATAATATCTCCTGCGCAGATGGCCAGTCCCCGTTAAAACTGGCCGCCGCGTCGTGACCGCAATTCGGTCTGAAGGACACAATGTCTAACTCTCATATCCTAAAAGTAAATTATCAAATAATAATATTTTGAAGTTTGAACCAGAATGAAGACTAAAAATGTATGGTACTGACTCCACGGACATCCACATCAGGGGAATGTACACAACACTATGTAATGACGGGGGCCATTACAGAAAAACCTATATCCATGGCGGGGTTATCGAGTACCAGATTCTGTGCTGCTACTGAATTTCCTAACAACAAAAACACTTCCCCCGACTTCGAGAGTCCTGGAGGCCCAATCACCTCTTTCCCCCTTCCCGCTCCTTCTCCTTCCCACTTCCTCCTTTCCTAAAGAGTCGGCAAAGCGCAGGTGATGCGTCTGGTGTTGCAAGCGTCCATAGGCTACGGTGACCACTTGCCATCAGGTGGGCCGTACACTAGTTTGCCATCTAAGCTGTATAAAAAAAAACTTGTGAATCGAGACCTCATGCACAGCAGTCGAATACAATATCTCTGCGCCACCAACAGCCCAATCATTATCCAAAATCACAATAAGTACTATACTGTATTTAAAAATTGCTTAACAACCCACTAAAGTCCTTAATTTGCACACACATTAATATGGCCGCTGGAGCAATATTACCGTATGTAAGTAAACAGCGTGTAATTACGTTCGTCAAACGTACGCATAATGAACCATTTACGATTTAATATTACTGGGTTTATATTGCATGCGGATACTGAATGTACATTATTATATGCGTTATAAGTATGGCTCTTGCATCACACAAACTTGTGTCAATACTTGCTTATATAGTCACAAGAATCAGCTTATTTATCTATACTATCCTAACTAATATAATAAATGCTAATGTGAGTCGGTTTGTTACGCTTTGCCGCCTTAACTATAATAATAATAATATAATAATAATATTTATTTACTGACAGAAAAAATAAAATACATCCTTATACTACAGCATAAACACATCAACAGTGTTAAAGCATACCTGCCTTAAATAATTTAAGCTTATATTAAAATTAATTCTTAAACTACGTTAATTTATAGTGTATACAATATAAATAAAGTTCAAAAGGTTATGTTTAAGCCTGCCTGAACTAGGATAAACCTGTGTTTCAGGACATCACTTGACATTTTTATTTTACACTAGCACATTGTTAATAAAAATATTTACAGTCTAAAGTACATCTACGATTAAAGGTTTTTTTTTTTTTTTTTTTAACGCGCGGAAATGTGCAAATCACATTCCCCATCGCCGGTTTTGGGGTGGGCGATGGGGATATGTCGGGATCCAGCCCATATGTTTGGGCTGAACCGACTAAAACCACCGCGGTGTTCCTCACACCTTTATGGCGGGGTCGCGCGGATCGCTCTCGCATTCGAATCGCGACCCCGCCAACGATTAAAGGTGTAAGTAATATACAACTTTAAATTTACTATCAATATCATTTTACGACTTCTAGCAATTTTTCTGTGTCCGTATAATTAAATTTAAAACTACACGACCGATCATCATAAAATTCCGCATACACGTTTTCAAGCGTACAGAAAAGGTTATAATGTACCTTTCATCCAGAACAAAAGTATTGTGGCCAAACGAAGTCGCGGGCAAAAGCTTCTACTAAAATATGATTAAGCTGAAGAGTTTGTTTTTTGTTTAAATGCGCTAATCCCTAGAAATACCACTCGGATTTGTATAATTATTTTTGCATTTAATAGCTCAAAGGAATATAATATCACGCTACGAGCCAAAGGACCGGAGCAGTAATTATAAACGTGGAAGAAACCGCGGGGGACAGCTAGTCTATATCTATACTAATATTTATAAAGAGGAAAGATTATAATTATTGTTTGTATATTTGTTTGTTTGTAAGGATTTAACTCAAAAACTACTAAACCGATTTTAAAAATTCTTTCACCATTAGTAAGCACCGAGTGACATAGGTTATTATTTTATTTAAAAATGTTCTGTTAATAACATAACCTAACCTAATTTTACGCGAGCGAAGACCCGGGCAAAAGCTTGTTGTTAATACTCTTGCTAACGGTAAGGTGATTATCAACATCTTAATTTTATTCAATATTAATTTCCTCAACGCTGAATAAATAATATTCAAAATAGCGCTATACATTAATAATAATAATAATAATAATAATATTCTACCACGTACACACAACACCATCTAGCCCAAACTAAGCAGAGCTTGTACTATGGGTACTAGACAATGGATAAACATACATACATACTTTTTTTTGTAAATACATACATATTATACATAGAAACACCCAGACCAAGACAAAACATCCATGTTCATGCACACAAATGTTTGACTTGTGCTGGAATCGAACCCGCGACCTCAGGCGTGGCAGTCGGTTACACTAACCACTACGCCATCGAGGCCGACAATTGCACTTATAGTAGGCATTTTACAAATGTATATAAATAGAAGTACTTAAGGTGTATACGCTCGCTAGAAATAGGCATAAAATATGCACAATTGCACACCCGTGGCGACGGCTGATGGTGTTATACGTTAAGGTCCTAGTCAAACTAAATAATATAATATCCTTCATGCAATATTTTTTCTTTTTATGTTATAGTCTGCAAACGAGTAGATGGTTCACTTGATGGTAAGCGATTACCACCGCCCATGGACACCCGCAACACCAAAGGAGTCGCAAGTGCGTTGCCAGCCTTTTAAATTTCCCCCTCCTCTCCAGAGGGGGGAGGGGAGTTGGGCCTCCGGTACCCTCACTCACTCGATGAAACACAACGCAAGCGCTATTTCACGCCGATTTTCTGTGAGGCATCAATCCGGTCGAGTCGGCCCATTCATGCCGAAGTGTGGCTCTCCCACGGATAAAACAATTACTTAGTTGTGTCGTTGCGGCAACGAAACGTCTTAACATTGGTATTACTTACTATAATAATTAAAAAGCGATGCGATTCAACATCACTCATAATATGATAAAACACTTACGAGCACTGTAGAGATAATACCTCCTTTCGTATGCTGTAGCTGTATCTACGTTTCATTTTGTTTTTTTACACACAAAACAAATAGCGATCAAAAGAATTTTGTTTTTATGCAAATGGTACGTATAAAAATAAGAAAGTAATTCATATTTTAAATTTGTATACAACGTGTAACATAATAAACGCACAACCTCAAACACCCCAATTAGATTATTAAATCGTAATAATAATATAATCATTAAAATGTTACATACTTTTATGTACTTAAATATTTCAATTTAACGAATTAGTTCTCCTTATTATGCGCGGATAGTACGGGTATATTAAAATAAATCTAACATTATTGCCTTTATTGCAACAAAAACCTTATTGCCTTGATTTATGATATATTTTCGTTTATTTCAGCTGTTTAATAAATGGGTGACTATAATCTCGTTTTAATTATTTCAAGGATAAAAAATTACCTATATTAAAAATTGCAAGAATTGATTCAGTAGTCGATTTTGAACAAACTACTTTCAGGATGTGCGTTTATTATGTTACACGTTGTATAAGGAAAAGAGGGATCGTAGTAGGGATGTCTCGCTATTTCCCTCGTACAACTGCGGTTAAATAGCGCCTACGTGACTGTTTGTATCGTGCATCCTTTTTTGTTGTCATTTGACAATTACCTCTACTAAAATGTTTGTTACATAAATTATAAGAAATTGTGAGTCGACAGCCCTATTTCATTTATTTATTTATGTTTAAGCCCTATAGAGCCTGCCAGAACTGCCCATCTAATGTTAAATGGTATCCATTCCTCGAGAGTATGTTCCTTTATATTTATTATTGTAGTTATGTTAGTGTTATTATTGTTTCTCGTTTACAATTATTTTTCTAGCATTTCACGTTACATGAGTCCATCGTAGAAAGGTCGCGGCAGATGTGGGATTCTAAAGTTTCATATTATGACAACTAATAAATATGGGCATGAGAGTTTAATGAGCTGGCGTAAAGGAAATTATCGATAAAACGTTATTATTCTTTCTTTTTCACGGGTATTCCTCTAGTAGGTACGTTAGGAAAATACCCGGCACTCTGAAAGGCGTAAGCCTGCGTAAATTATAATGCTGGGTTTTCCCGTTATATAGATTTAACCGACTGGGTCGGTACATGTGTCTAAGCAGCAGGGCAAAGCCCTTTAAGGGTTTTATTTTAAAATGGGATGGTCACCTACCAAGGCACTAGTCGCAGCAGATGCATTGACTTTTGCTACATATTATTATTTATTTGTTTCTCTTTCACGGGTATTTCTTTAATACGTTAGGAAAATACCCTGCTCTTTGGGAGGCTTTCACAGAAACATGGGTCCAACGTGAAGAGGCCCTTTCAGAGTTTTAATCAAAGGTGGATGAAACACCTACAATAGCACTAACCGCAGCAGACGTAGGACTTTTGCTACGTATGGATTCTAACATATGGGCTATGGTTACGGGTGTTTGATGGACTGGTATTTTGGTAACTATGGATGACAAAACGGCGTCTGCCCTGAATACTCTAATAGCATCAATCAAATGGACAGACGGTGACTCGCCAACTCACTAGATGCTACGATAGTCATTAAGCCAGTAGCAGAGCGAGAGAGACTCCTCAGTCTACCACGTTTTCGCTTAGCATCATCTGGGATTCAGTCTGTGCTAGCCCAGAGCTTCTTCGGTATACATATGGTTCCCAATAAATCAAGGCTATGGGCTAGCCCAATCGTGTCTTATCAATTAGTCCATAATGTAATGTGTTTGGAAACAATGGATAAAGACGTTATTATTGTTTACTTAATTTAACTCTTTATATTACTGGACATTGTTGTCGCAGTGTCAAGGAAAGATCCATTCCGCTCTCTGCCGTTAAAAAAATTCAATCAGTCTGCACGCAAATGTGTTCGGCAACTAGTATGAACAAAAAAGAAAAACACCGGCGAGAAAGAAGTCACTGACTAGAATAAAATGGCGGGTGGCTTGTATGCCACCCGCTATTTTATTCTAGTCAGTGACTACACTTGTTTAACATCCTAACGAATATTATAAATGCGAATGTAAATAATTGTTTGTTTATTATACTTTTGCGCCATAACTTATCAACCGATCATCATGAAATTTCGCATACACGTTGTCAGGGGTACAGAAAAGGACATAGAATACCTTTTATCCAGAAAAAAGTACTGTTCCCGAGGGATATTAAATGGACTCATCGAACCTATATTTACGCAAGCCGAGTTGCGGGCAAAATCTAGTATCCTATAATCTAGTAACTTAAGCTACATTTACGCGATATTCTAATAATATAATACTAGCGGTGGCCAAGTGCTCGAAATTCGACCATAATTGATTTAAATTTTAAGTTTGATCGTTATTAATGTTTCATTGTCTATAACTTTACCCTTATAATCACATTTCATTTAGATTTCGCCAAGGCTATACAGGTTAAATTTACCTATCTTTTTCATACAGAACTATTATTTACTTAAATTTAAAAAATTAACTATACTCTTTTGTTGACGATATTCCTAAGCTTGCTACTTTGTTTTCTTTTTCTCTTTATTACATATAAATGCGGAAATTGATTTTAAAATGTTATGCCAATACCGCGAAATTGGAAAAGGTACATAAGGCATTTAACCATAGTTACGAAGAATTATACGACATCAGACGAACAATCCCGAAATACTACGAATGCGATTTGACTGCGTGAGTCAACTGCAGGGTTGGGTGCGTATAGTGTTTTTCCATTAATTTAAAGTATTTCTAATGCATATTTTATAAAAATATTAGGATTCGCCTTCTCCATGTAAACTTTAACTGTGGCAAATTTCATACTCCTCCGTCCGCACAATTTTCGTTAAAAGGGGTACAAAGTTTTTGCTTCACGTATTAATATAAAGATAACACGACTTGTATGTCGTCGGCAAACTAAGCAAGTGCACCAGACCCACTCCGTATTTAGGTACGTTATCTTCTATTTAATATAAGGTGACCCTACCGCTGATCATCAAGCAAGTTTAGATTCCATGCTGGCTGAAAATTTGCTGAGCCAAGAAGTATTTCATGCCATACGGGCATTACACTCGGGGCGTTAAGATTAGCAGTTGAGTATGTAATTAAATTTACCCCAGCATACTAATAAGTTGATAAATTATGGATATGGTTATGGTTTTGGTTATAATTTCTAATCCTTTAGACATACATAACTGTGTCTATCAGATAAGTAATAAAAGGAAAAATTGTTTAGGTATTTATTCAGAAACTAAGTCATAAAACACATGTTATTATATAAGTAAAGAAATGATTGAAAAACTCGGTTGTGTGTAAGTACTTTGAACAGGTGTATTTTAGATATTCACCTATAATCTCACGCCTCTATTTCCGAAGAGATAAGCTAAGATGTGTTACATCCACATTCTGCCAGCTATGATTTCTGATACCACGTAATATGAGGAAAGCCTATCGCCATAGTTCCAGACACCGTGCTTTTACTAAATATTTGTTGATAGATAACCAAATAATACTTTTGGGAATAGAACCCGAGACAACATGCAAAAGCGGTCGCTCTGACACCTATAAAACTATTTGGGAACAATTTTCCTTGCCATGAAAATTATTTACAAGAAATATAAACTAAAGAGAAAAATAAAACTTCTAAATTAAAGAGCGTCATAATATTCCTTTCACATCGTCGTCAAAGAAGGGAATAACAAGGTAACCTAAACTACTACGCTTTCCGTGCATTCAATTCAAAAATCATCAAGGCTTATTTCATTAAGTTTACACTAATAACAAAAACCATTTAGTCATAATAAACATCTGCTTCGTCTAGAAAAACAAAACACCGATGCTCAATTTATTCTGCAAGCCACACAAACACTGTTCTACAAGCGCTATTTGAAGATAACCAGACTACATAATATACTATGCAATTTTTCGTTCGCTATGAAAGTACTTGCTTCAGTTACAATTTAGAGGGTGATAAAACAGACTTGGATATAGGGTAGGATAAGCTCTTCATAAATCTTCTCGTACAATGTGTAAGCACTGTGGTACGCCGAACATAATTGTTCGATGTTTTCTTTGTAGCATCCAGACTGTTGGGCAAACTTCCAAATAGCCTTTTTTTTGCAAAACAAGGTAGTAGAAAAGAATCTAGGTGATATTACTGTTGAACCGAATAGAATAATGAAGTGTAATGCGACAGAAATAATGAAACCTGTGTTGTTTTATATATATTGTAAAAACTAAATAAGCATTCAGTTAATACTCTTAAACATAATATCTATGGGTTTTAAAATATGATACATTAAAATACGTACGTAAGTTTTTATTTTACGTACCTGAGACAAATTTAGTTTAAAAAGTATATAAATATATTCTTAGATAGACACAATTAAAAATTTCAGATTGAGCCACAGCGAATTGTGGCCGGCTTTAGCTAGTAATATTATAAAGAGAGTGTGAATATTGTAAGTATTTGTGTTTTTGATTCATAAATATTTAGAATAATAGAAAAAATATTTTCCTATTTGAAATGTAATTTTCCAGGCGGACAAAGACACAAGTCGGAGCTAACTGCGAATTAAATATAAAATCGCATTTTAAATATACATTTATTCTCAGAAGTGTTCCTACATGCTTGTCGTTAAAACTAGTAACCTGCCCTTTGTCTATAATATCGCTGATCTGGTCAGAGAAACTTCACATAATTATGTAAATCTAACCTTCCAAACGACCGTCCTATTAACCGAATATTATGTATAGGTATTTTCTGATCAATCTTTTGTCGTCCTTTTTTTTTCATGACCATACCATTTTACCTTTCTCAATTCTTGTCATACTAATTATAGTAGAGCTCTATTATTAAACTAGCCGACATTAAAAGATTTTGACGTATTTCTAAATTTTCTACTAATGGACACCTTTGTTCAAAATTAAATGCCACGGTGACGCACTGTGCACTTTTGTGCTTGAGTATGCGAGTCCTATTCTTGCAATCACGCAAAGGGTTAGTAAATTATCTGTCAAAAACGTTTTAAATAGCAGCAAGGAGTGCGGAGCAGTGGCAGCCAGTATACGGTAAGAGGTCCTACCCATTTCCTATGTGGGTACCTAAACTGACCTAAAGAGCAGCTGAGGAATTATGGGTATAATACACTACCGCCTACTTCTTTGGGGACGATAGGCCTGAGACCATGTATGTTTGTCTTCAAACTAAACGCTATTTAACCTGTTGATACATATAGTTTTAATTTGTGTGTAGTTGTTTAATTAAATTTACTATAGAGAACTTTCAGACATGCAGGTTTACTTTCAATGTCTTACCAACCCTTGACGTTGAACCTAGTGGACGTTAAGAATAAACATACGCATATAACTTTAAATTCAGAGAAGCATGCCATGTAATCGGACTCCAGATTTCTGCGGAGCAGACAAGTCTTCCTACTAGACTATCCCAACAAACGGTGACACTTAAGCTAAATATACCACAGTCAAATTTCCGCATACAATTTCTGCAAATTGGCATCAATGTACCAAGTTCCCTTAGACTATGAATTATTTAATAAAGCAATAAATTCGCGGTGCTTGTTTCAAAATATATACGTAGCTTTATGAAGAATAAATATTGTTTAAGAAAGGTACACAAATTATTCGGCTCGACTCCTCGCACCCGGGAGAGAACTCATCATTTCATAGCTCGAGTCTCGAAGCGCTGTGGATTTATTTGATTGGAACGAGACTATCATTATAACGAGTATTCTCCAGTAGCTTGCGGGTGGAGCCTTGATAACATTAAAACATCTGCTTTTTAAATTAATGTTGTATTTATTAATTACAACAAAACATAGGTTTATTTTATAATTAGGAAATTGCCGCATTGTTCATAATTCCCCTGTAAACGGGAATTTCACAACTTTGAATCAACACCGGTATCAGAAAGGCAGACTAATTGAAGAATTTGTTAACAGGCGGTCAAAGGCATGTTGATATCAACTGCTGTGATTGGTGGACTGATGTGGCAACAGCCAATCACGACACTTGACATGAGTTTAATTTTGACACATCATTGGTTAGGATCATAGGAGTCGATTTCGACGAAACTGGATATAAAACTCGGAACAACTATTTGTGAGGCATAGAGTTTTTGTAACGAACTGGCGTGGTGACCACTTATTCCACTGTGCCTATAGTGCATTAAGGTTGGCAAAGGTTTAAACTTTTCTTTTTATTGAACATAATAATATAACTAAGAAATGAATTAAAATAAACCATGATTTAAATAAATGCACCGCTTTTAAAACAGGTGCTTATTTACAGCAATATAATATGAATGTGAATTCTACGTACCTATTTATAAGCGCTGTTATTATAAAACGAGCAAAAACAATTCAGTAGGTGATTGTTAGATTGCTATGTAGTATCAGTATCTTATTAAAACTGAATTATTATATACAATAAATTAGTTTTATAACCATCATATATCGTCGCCAAAACATGTGATCGGGCTCAACAGAATTCAATTAATCATTCGTTTACTCTTGTATTCCCTTATATTTTCAGTCTCAGTTCTCAAGATACACATATTTTGTGCTATGGCAAAAATAAACGCAATCCGAGTAATAATGCGCTCGCGCAGCTGTAAGCCTTAATTGTGCTTGATTGTAACTTGCCTGCCATAATTACCCGCTGTAGCCTCAGCTTGCTTGTTCGTTCGAGTTTTTATCTTCTTTATATCGCATATTTGTACTGTTTCGCCAAATCAAAACCAACTTTGTTGTTAAAACATACAGTTGATTTTGTTTCGGCTAAATAGCACATTCATTAATGTGCCACTATAATAAAAAGCCTCATTTACTTAGTTGTTTCGCAGCACAGTTAATCCTAGGATATGCGCTTTCTTGCGCTTAACACAGTACAAGTTTCTAGGTAAGTAATCTAGGTTTATAAAGCATAATATATATTTCTCAGATCGCAGCCATTAGTGTTTTCATCATGAAATTCGTAGAACTAAGCTATTAAGACGGAAAGTTAACTAAAGTTACGCTGAATTGCTTCTAACAACGTAATAACTTTGATGTTTTTCGATTGGTATTAAAACTTAGAAAAATTTTTTACCAACTTTGTTGATAGGTCAAGTATTGGTGCTCAAAGTTTCTGCCACTCGTCAAAGACTTGAAACAGTCCTCCAGGACACTGTTAATATTAGTGAAAACAAGTATTTTCATTAAACTTTCACAGCCAAATTATTTAAAGGAAATATCGATCCACAGAAAGAAAAATATTTAGCGTGAAGTAATCGTCCTGGCTAATTTACCCTGTAAATGAGATTTGCTCCAAGTTTCTTACTATTTTCATGGATTTATTTGGCTTGAGCAAAGTAATTATTGGTTTTTCATTAACCTATATTTTGTAGTATCTTTTTCGGCATCTCAAGTGCCATTAAAAATGCGGACGTTTTGTGTATGTTTCTTTGCACATCGGAGTAGCAATAAAGTTTAACGTAGCAGAAACAGTAACATACATAAATACATTATATCGTAGGATGCGAAATACACACGAAGTCGCGGGCTACAACATGTTTACGTTAAATATATAGACGTGTTAAACTTTGTACTTACGGGTGTAAGGACTTGTACTTGGCCTCCAGATAGCATTTATCTATAAGATAAAAGTCTCGCCGTCTCTCTTCTTTAACCCAACATGAGTGAGACAGCATGCGATTTATCTTTCAGATAACTTTTACTTGTTAGTTGTAGGAGTGGCCATAAGAGTCGCAAAGCACCATGGCCACTTCCCATACATTGAAAAACCGGACAATGAATGATGGTATCTAATGATAAAATGTATGTGAGCAAGTACCTCTATGATGAAGAAATTATTATGTCAAGACAGATTTTCTCATAAAGGCCTAGGAAATATGTAATACACCAAAATGAGTTAGGAGGTTGCAGACTGCAATTTGACAGATCCGCTCGTGTCTAATGTCACTGTCGGCGTCGTTACGTCAAAAACGTTCCGTTGCATCCTTGTCCAATGTTTGCAACGATACAAATACCTCATATTTTTTCAAATAACTTTTCTTCACATTATATTTTACATAATTTTAAGATAACTTTTTAAAAAATGTATTTAATTTATAATAAAATTAAGTTTTCCTCGAGATTTTGAAAAACCACGCGATATTGATGTGGCGTAAGTAAAATGGAACGTAACTAAACAAAAAAGTATTTTCGACCACAGATTATATAACAAGCATGGCATAGCATGGCAAGTAAAAAAGATGCGTTCACGAGTTCTAAAAACATCTTTACATTCTAAAACTTTTCTTTTTCCAAGACTTCTATAAAATATAATTGTTAATGAAATCAACAAACTATAAATTAATAACCTAAATTTTAAAATAAATTTTATTTCTAGACACTATTAAGTTCGAAATGACCGATGTTTGCTTATTACGCTTTAACGTAAAAATTCGAACGATTGTCATGAAATTTCGTGTAAACGTTGTCAGGGGTACAGAAAAGGACATACCTATCATTTAGAAAAAAATAAGAACTATTCCCGAGGGTTATACATTTTTAACAAAATCTACATTAACGCAAGCTAAGCCGAGTACTTAACACTTATGAACGTCCAAGTTTATTAGCTAGTGAGTTAACTGAAGTTATATTTTGTGTTAATTTCTAGGCGAAAGGTTGAGCATATGAGTAGTCGCCTACACGAAACTCACTACCACTCTTGTAAATCGCCATTAAAATGTAATTTCAGTATTTTACAACTCATATGAGTGCAAATGGGCTACCCTCACTAAAAGAAAAAGTTTTTTTTTTTAATTCCAACCTGCAGTTACTGAGATTAGCACGCCCAACGAAACAAACAAGCAAACTCTTTAGCTTCATAATATTAGTATATATAACATAGGATATAAAACATCACGCTACGAACGACGGGAGCGGTGTAGTAATCATTGACATGGGTAAAACCGTGAAGGACAGCTGTTACTATACATATATTGCTGACTACACAAATAAATAAACAATAAATACTTTATAGGGTAGTTGCCTGTGTTTGATTTTGTTCATTATTTTTAATATACACTCGATGGCGTTGGTCGAGTTAAAATATTGTCCATACGTATGCCTAACTGTTTTGATCCTATAACAATATATTATGTTAATTATTGGAATGTCACACATAATAGAGAGCAATAGAGAGATTTTATACTTTATTTTACACATAATAGCAGATAGCAATTAAAATAAATCTTTAGACACAAGCATTATTAAAAATTATTTGCAAATCTAGTGTAATCTATCTCGCTATCTCCCTCAGACAGCTGCATTTGTATAGTGGTTACGTCACAGTTTGAATCGTGCATCCTTTTTCTGTCATATGACAAGTACCCCTACTACCAGATTTGAAACGCATGTATCTTATTTGTTTATGAATAGATTTCCAACATTCTTTATATTTTAGAGTTCGCATAATTTAGTTTTTGTCTTAAAATAATAAAAAACTGAGTCAGCTACCCTATTATATTGGATAATATTATTATTTTATTATATGAGTTACTTGAAGGGTGCTGAAAGAACCCGCAATTATACTAAACGGCTGGAAGGATTGCAATCACGCAGAGACATGTCTGATATATTATTCTTGTACAAACTATTAAATCATTTAATCGATTGTCCCCATTACTTGAACAAATAAAACTTAATGTCCCCGAAATCCTGTTAAGATTTTTTTTCATTTACCTCACCGTAGAACAGTTTTAGGCTTTAATTCACCAATTCTCAGACTTTGCAGGCTTCATAACCTATTTGCCCACCAGATTCATATATTTGGCACTTTTCTCTTTCTGGATTCAAGCACCAAGTCCATCAAATAACTAACTGAATTTCTATAATTACCATTATAATAATAAAGTAGCTGTTAATGTTAATAGTTTGTAAGTGAGTACATATAATATGCATATATTGTATGTGCTTACTTACAAGACATTGTTTCTTACCTATCCGTTTTTAGTTTATGAATATTGTGTTTACCGCTTGATTATGTACGCTCAGATAGTATATAGCATATAGTTTTGAACATGTATAAGTGTAACAAATGTTGGTTAACCAATAAATAAATAAAAATTAACAAGATGAAACTACTTACAGTCCGTAGTAATATTTCATAGTAGCAATTTATAATATATGGTAGCTAAGTTTGACTACATTTCATTTTTCATGCACCTATCTGGTAAGTAGCTAGTTTCGGTGTCATAGCTCACAGGCATCCCTAAGGCTTTATGATAAAGCACTTACTTTAGGTCCTAGGACAGACTGTGAACTGAACGGGACACGACAAATGAAATGTGACTCTTGGCCCTTGTCTCTGTTCTACTAACGAGTTATCTGATGGATATGGATATCTAAAATTAAAACTGTTGTTTATGAGTCTTTATAAATGGTAACCATAATAAAGTGACCAAGTATACGTATTTAGAAAGAAAGAAATGATGACATGGCTAAAGAGATGAATGTGCCGATTGGTTTGACTTGGCACAAAATAGTAAGGATTGGCGTACTTTAACGTTGGAGGCCAAGATCCACTTCGGGTCGCTGAACCAGCACAGTACTTACTTCACTGGCTTAGAATATATATACTTAAGTTAAGTATATATATTCACACTACTTACCTATTGCATGGCAGCGGCCAGGGACAATAGATTATCAATTATGACTAGCATTCCAACAATGCACATTAAGGTAATTGACACATTTTTTTTATTGTTTAATTCTAATAGTAACTTTGTCCAATCTCAATAACCCAAATAATTTCTGAAATATATTAAAAAATAAATAAGATATAAGCGTTTCAAATCTGGTAGTAGACGTAATTGTAAAATGTCAAAAAAGGATGCATGATACAAACTATGACGTAACTGCTACTTGAATGCAGCTGTCTAAAAGAGATAGCTAGAGCCATTACGAAACCACTTTTCCTTACATATTTAACACAATTAAAAATATTTATTAGGTACTCCCTTAAACTGCAATCAATTTTCATACTGTTTGCAAAAAAATATTTATTTTAGTTGCTATTTGGTCATGTGTATAAAATAATGTAAAAAATCTAACAAAGACAACTATCCTATTATGGTATTCCAACAATTGACATAATTATGTATACTAGCGGTCGCCCACTGGTCAAAATTTGGCCATAATTGATATAAATTTTAAGTTTGATCATTTTTAATCTTATAATCACATTTCATTTAGATTTCATCAAGGCTATACAAGTTTATTTACCTATTTTTTCAAACAAATTAATATTTACTTAACTATATTCTTTCATTGACGATATTCCTAAGCTTGCTACTTTGTTTTCTTTTTTCTTTATTACATATAAATAAGGTATAGATATGTAACCATAGTTACGAAGGATTGTACGACGTCAGACGAACAATGACAAAATACTACGAACGCGTGTGTCAAATGCATGGTTGTATGCGTGTAATGTTTTTTCATTAATTTAATATATTTATAATGCATATTATATAAAAATAATAGGATTCGCCACCCCTTCTTCATATAAACTTTAACTGTGCCAAATTTCATACTCCTCCGTCCGCGCAATTTTCGTAAAAAGGTGTACTAAGTTTTTGCTTCACGTATTAATATAGAAATTGCTATAGATTCAAAACAGATATGCACACTTATGGGCAGTGGTTTAATTCGACCATAACAGTGAGTATACATATATTCAATGCTCGCGCTACATAAAATATTGTGTAATTCTGATTCTTTTTCCGAATTACAATGATTTGTAGTTTCTTTTCAATCATTGCAAAATTTCTAAGGAATGTGATGGACGCGGCAGCTGTCTTCTTAATAAAAATAATAAAGCAAAAGTTAACAAACCATCCTTTTTCTGATTATTAATTAGACCGGAAGACTTTAATCATTTGCATCATTACCTTAATTATTTCTCATTACATAGTTTCATAATTAATGAATGGTTGAAACTTTAAGCTTGTTTTTCGTTTCCGCTTTGGCAATACGAGTTTGTTTCGTGACGAAGGCAAGTGTACGGTTGATAAATGGAGAAATGAAATGCTCGTTTGGTTTAAGAGAGCGTAACACGTTTATACCGCCATGGTTATAGGCGTAATGAAAGGGACAATAAAATGCTGCTTACTTATTATATTTTTTGCGTATCGCACTTGTGCTGCAAAAATGATGAGTACAAAAGTTAGGTAAGGTGGATTTATATATATATATATATATATATATATATGTACTTATATAGGTCTTACGTCTATAAATATGCAGAGTATAAGTTATCTCTAAAATAAGTAAGTATACTAATTTAAAAGGCTGGCAACGCATTTGTGACTCCTCTAGTGTTGCGGGTGTCCATGGACAGCAGTAATCGCTTACCATCAGGCGATTCGTATGTTCGTTTACCTCCAAAACAAAACAAAAAAATATATACTTTTAGTCTACCGTCGGCGTCGTATTGTGGAACACATGGCGAAAATATAAACAATGATATTGAGAGAGGTTTGATTCACCAGCAAAGAGAAAGTTATGTTTTTAAGAATGTTCTCAGTTGCCATATCTTACGGCATAAGACCTGGGCTACAAGACGATACCTCTGTTTAAATCCGGTCCATTTCCACAGACCGACCGTTTATTAATATTTAAGTGGCTATAAAAGCTGTCTACTAGCCTTGTTGATATCTTAGGAACACGGGAAGCTATTTCACCACGTTCGTGAATGACCAATAAAGATTACTTTTCGACATTATGGCTACTGCATTCGTACTAAAAGCGGCATTTTATCAACCTGATTAGCCGTCCAGATAACTGTCCAATTACTGCTAAAATTAAACATTTTGATGTCAGCCGGATGATTTCAATCGACATCATAATTAATTTGTCTTAGTACGTTGAGACGGGCCCATAACATAAAGAAAGATATCAGAGTAACTGCTAAACGACTGCTTTTATGGAGTTTGAACTTTATGACTTAAGCATAAGATATGTTTTTAAATGTATTGGGCTTAAACCGGTAAAATGGCAAGACTTACAGACAGTCCCTAGAGTTTATTCTTCCGATAATGACGAACTTTAATTTGGCATAACATGCCGTCTTTTAAAAATCATCTTCTGAAGTAGGGAAAATCATTGCGTTGCGTCGTGGGAATTAGAGCATATAAACCACGAGCATAAAGTAAAATTTAGAGCCTGCATCAACAGGCTACAGTCAAGTAGTACACCTTGACAGTATTCAATCAATCAATCAGCCCACCGCAGTCCACTGCTGGACATAGACCTTTTCCATTTTACGCCACAACATCCGGTCTTCCGCCTTCCGCATCCAATCTGACCCAGCTACCTTTTTCAGGTCATTGGTCCACCTGGCCGGGAGGTGTCCTACCTTACGTTTACCAAGTCGCGGTCTCCACTCTAGGACTTGCTTGCTCCAACGGCCATCGGTCCTTCTACAGATATGGCCAGCCCATTGCCACTTCACACTTCACACTTGAAAGTATTCATTAATCTTTATCCAATATTTGTTTTTTACTTTACTGATTGTCTATCAGAAGTTTCTCCGTCAGATCAGTACCCAGTGAACTTTTATCGTTTACTAATAGCAACATAGTGAAATAAATAACTAGATGATGCCCGTGTGAACGAAACGAAAACGCATATTTTAATTAAAAAATGTTATGTTTAGGACAAGGTCTGTCTGTCTGCTAAAGTTGATCCAAATCAGTTTAACGGTTTACGCAAAATGGAGTAACAAGCACCTAAATTCCAAACATTTTTACGAATTGTCACAGTTATAATATAAGTCGGATGATATTCCTTTGTTTAACTCTTGTAGCAAATAAATTGCAGTATGATTAATTCTATAATACATTTATATTTTATTCTTGTAAAAATTGACGATGACATACGCATGCCAGCCACTACGACGTTTAATAAAAATATTCTTTAGTATTAACATACTTGGAAATATCTCCTTTACGTAAAGCAGCACAAGTAATTTGTGGCAACCAATACAATCACAAATATTATAAATTAGAAAGTATGTCTGTTACCTTTTTACAGCTAAAGCACTCAACCGATTTAGATGCAATTTGGTACAGATATAGTGTAAAACCTGAGAAAGGACATAGGCTACTTTTTGTTGATGTAGGTACCACGCGGGTTGAGCTGCGCGCAAAAGCTAGTAAAATATAAATCAAATATCTAGAGACTTCAATAATTCTAGTCTATTTATTGGTTAAATTGACAGATGCTGCACTTGAATGTCAAAAAGCTTAGAACAATATAAAAATGATCATTATTTTTAATAAAGTTGTCCCACACAGAGCAATTGTATATGTATATGAAACGTTATTTAAAGTTTTCTTATATCACCAAATGTCAATAACCCTGTTTTTATTATTAAAACAAAACATATACAATAATGAGTGAAATAAAGTCAGTTCGTTTGCACTAATGACTTACCAACAGGTGACGATTTATAAACAAAATTGAACATCGTATAACAGACTGTGACAAGCCTCACTAATAATATAATTGCATTCGTGAGTGAATAGGACATAGAGTACCTTTTATCTAGAAAAAATACTGCTCTAAGTAGTACTGTAAGTACTAACCTTACCTGCATTTAAACGAGCGAAGCCGCCGGCAATATCTAGTATACAATAACATGTGAAATAAAGTCTATTCGTTTTCACTAATTGCTTATTATCTGGCGAAGTTGAACCATTTTGTAAAATATTTGGACAACATATAACGGCCTCCAAGAATAAACGTATTATATCCAAAAATCAGAATACAATTAATGGTTTTATATAGAAAATCCATTTTCTAATTGAAAATATTTATAGGAAATATATTTTCAGCTGTTCTTACTGAAAATATGATGTAAATAAACCAGATAAAC
Source organism: Catocala fraxini (assembly GCA_930367265.1). Classification (NCBI taxonomy): domain Eukaryota; kingdom Metazoa; phylum Arthropoda; class Insecta; order Lepidoptera; family Erebidae; genus Catocala; species Catocala fraxini. Next base: position 9,105,079 of record OV884040.1, on the reverse strand, counting down.
CGAAAGTAATAAGCCCTGAGGCAGTTCATAAAACATTCAGATTTTTCCTTCGACTTATAAATTTTGCCGGAAATGTTTGTATACAATAACAAATTATAAAAATTATTGAAACTGACATAAGTAAATACGATTCTATGCTGTTGTTTACTTGTTTATCTATTTGGTAGACAATTAAACCTTGTTGGAATCCTAGCTAAAATATTATAAATGCAATTGTAAGTTTGTTTGTTACGCTTTCACGCCTTAACTATTCGATCAATCATCATGAAATGATGCATATTATGCATATACGTCATCAGGAATCCAGAGAAAAAGTACTTGTTGTGAAAGGAAACTGTCCATTATTGGCTTAGCGTAAAGAGAATTCATGCATAAAAACAATTTTACGGATATGGGTCCACGGACTACTGTTCGTCAATTAATCAATTATTTGGTTTTTGAGTTGGGCAAGATATCATAACAATTTAAATCCACCAGCCCAGTTCCTAGATAACATTTTAGTAACATATGAATCAGAATAATAATAAAAATAACATGAAAACAAAGATTTTTATTTCAAATACCTTTATATAAACCACCACAACAAACGAATTAGGACGCAAATCTTTGTTATTTTTCTACTGGTTAATGCTTCTGAATTATTATATAATTATTTATTCTCAGTGACTGTCCATTCCAAACCAAAACCCCCATACAAAGTGGACAGTTCCCTTTATTGATAAAATCTACATTAACATATTAATTGAAATATTTACCCTTTGCATGTTACGAGAACTATCGGTAAATATGACCAGCCTTTGTTACACGCTGTAGATTTTGACAGTTCTGGAACATTTATTGAAAGTCTACTCAGTTACTGATGGAATGCATATAAATGTGTATGACGACAAGGACCTAACCGAATCATCTTACGGACTTTACGATACTAATATTATAAAGTTAAAGAGTTTGTATGTTTGACTGCGATGATGTCGTAGTGGTCTAAGTAATCGCCTTGTTGGTGCCACCTGCATTAAGTGTTGTGGGTTCGATCCCTACAATACCCGGCGTACAGAAATTTCTGTAATTCACAAATAGTTGTCCTGAATCTGCGTGTTCCTTGTAGCCATTGTTTGTATATTTATAAAGTCCCCCGTAAAACAGTAAATAAGCCTAATGTCTTACTAAAAACAAAAAATAATCTTTATACTTATCAATCTGTAACTCGTTCATTCCTACACATGTAAATTGTACAGGGTAACTAAAATTATACCTAGACCTTTTAGTTTTTTACTTTTTGGTATGCTTTTACGCATACCTCTCCGCGGGGCGACGGAGAGGTTATGTCGGGCTTATCGCGAAAAAGATACTCCGGTAATACCGACTAAACCTATCACGGAGTTCCTCGACAAAACCATAGACGGCGAGGCCGAGCGACTCGCTTTCACATGCAATCGCGACCCCGCCAAGGTTTCGGCCCGGCGTGTAAAACGCAGGCCACTACATAAGAATAATTCCTCTACTGTCCCCTTGGAGGGAGGGGAAAAATGACACGACACAGAGGCGCACGTGGGAACACGCACGCCGCCTATTGGGCCTGATGCTGATCGGATGGCGAGCAGGCCCACGTAACTCACCACCCCCAGGTCGAACCTCAGGGTGGCTGGAGGTCATCTCGCTTCCTCCGGCGCTCGGTTCTGCGGTTGGGGAGAGGGTTTAAGCGCTCTCTCTCCCGCTCCGCCGCCTTCTTGATGGAAATTACTTCCTCGCAGAAGGAGGCGACGGCGTTGAACGTTCTCTCACGCCGGACCATAGACTGAACCACGGCCGGGAATGAGAGGGCAAATTCCTAGAACCTTGCTTCAACATATTTCGAATACTAAAACCATCCTTGTCCATAGATGATTACTTTAAAAAGCAAAACAATACTAGACCCACAAATGTATTAAAACTCTTTCTCTGGGACCCTGAGGAGTAAATATGGAAATACGTATGTACGGGTACTACCGTCACCTCTCGCGTTTTCTCATAATGAAATTACTCCACAATTACTTAAAAACGTGTGACGTCATTTCAGAACAACTCCCATCCGTTGCATTAATACATTGGACGGTAAATTTAAAGTAACGCAAATTTATAGTTTAAATAAATTTCAGGTAGGTATTTTAATTAAAACCGGTGTGTGGTTTATGTAAACAATCTACATGTATTCTACTATGCTGTAAATAAAATTGTAGACACGGGTTTTATCGTTTCAATTTTATTACATGTTTTACTTTTTGGTTATAAACTTTTGCAGACGGATTTTTATTCTAACTGATATTAAAATTGCGAATGTGAATTTATTTTGTTTGTTACACTTTCACGCCTTATGTACTCGACCGGTCATCATAATTTTTTGCAAACATATTGTCAGGGGCACAGAAGCGTCTCATCCAGAAAAAATACTGTTACTCACCTAACTCAGCCTCGATGGCGTAGTGGTCAGTGTAACCGACTGCCACGCCTGAGATCGCGGGTTCAATTTCCGCACAAGTCAAACATTTGTGTGCATGAACATGGATGTGTGTCTTGGTCTGGGTGTTTCTATATATAATATGTATGTATTTACAGAAAAAGGTATATATGTATGTTAATCCATTGCCTAGTACCCAAAGTACAAGCTCTGCTTAGTTTGTGCTAGATGGTGTTGTGTGTGGTAGAATATCATATTATTATTAACTTAACCTAACCTACATTTACGCGAGCGTAGCTGCGGGCAAAATCTAGTTGTCTTATAAACATTGATTTCGATCTAACAGTACCAAACACGTAGACTTTAACACGAGCTTACCTGAGGTCTCCATATGAATCTAACATACAAGGACTCTCACAATGTCTACACATAATATAGACAACAGCTCTTATTCACGTGAGTATGTGTTTAACAATGTTTATTTCGCTACGTTTCAACCGACTTGAATCGATCGTGGTCACGGGTTGACAGGTGTGATCACAGTGGCGCCTTCGTTTAGTGCTGATTTCGGCAACTACCCTCACTTGGTTATGTTTATACCGAATTGCACTGTCGGTACTTTGACACATAACACTGCCAACGTTTACATATTGAACTGCGTCACTACGTTTACACTTCCTGAGGACTGGATTCTAAGATATAGACAATCTGTAACCATCCTCCCGGTTAACAGTACGATGTTTTATTTAACCACGTACTATCCTGGAGTTATAGTGACGTGAGCAGCAATAGCTTAGTGGGGAGACCAACAGACTGCAATGCAGAGGGTCTCGGGTTCGAACCCACGTCGCGCACCTCTGACTTTCGAAAGTTATATGACTTTTTGAAATTATGTGCGTATTGATTGACAATTATCGCCTACTCCGTGCATCGGAGAGCACGTTAAGCCGTCGATCCCGGCTGCCATGAACATCTATGGCAGTCGTTATTGGGAGAGTCTCGACACAAAAGATCCCACTGGATCGAAGTGTCGCCGGTCTGCACTGACTGGCCTCCCTCACATATGATATGATATGATATATAGTGACGTTTGATGGATAAGACCTCAGGTTAGTATATGTAGTTCTATCCAGTGGTTTGGTCCAGACTCCAGCAAATGCTCGGCTATAGCAGAATTGTTTACTTGACGATTATACTGCTGCGATGTATTCCTTAAGCCTTTCCGCAATCCTTCGTTGGGTCTGTCCGATATAGGACCTACCGCAACTGCTGAAGCACAAGTCAGCTCGTGACCACGGCCGGTGTAACCTGGTCGAAACGTCAGGCATAAAAAAGGTAAACATTATGCATGATCGCGTTAATACCCGTTACATATTATATATACTTATATCATGCATCGCGAAAGTTTAAAAGTTATTATTGTATTATTTTTGTCTTCATTGTTTGAACGTTTGTAAAGGCTCCGCGACACAAGAATTATTCCTAGTGCTATGACCGTTAAAAATAAATAAAATAAATAATATCTTTCCGTCCGTTTTTGTAATAGGTAATACAAGACCAAACGTAACAGGTAAGAAAGACAACAAGTATAAAGCTTACAAACCCAGCTAACAGTACAAATGAATAGAATTTCTGTTTGTTTGTTCTGGTTTGCGGTAATGCTACTTAGGTTACCTCAACGAAACGCAAAATCTCTCTTCATTTATTTAAACTATCTTTCTAGTGGTTCAGTATTCTGTATTATGTTACTATTATTATAAACGTTAAGTATTTGTTCGTTTCTTTAAAAGGAGCAACGGAAAAACATTTTACTTTGTTGTTACCTCGATGGCGCAGCCGTACTGCATTCGATTTTGTGCTTGAGTTTCCGGGTGCGATCCCAGGACAAAGGATTATTGATTGAAATTACGGTTACGAGCCCAATATAATAATAATAATAATATACGTTTATTTCGGGCTAAGTCCATGTTGTGTTAGTAATAATTTACTGAAAATTCTAATGTTAGTAGACAATACTTGGGTAATATGCGTGATTAAATCACAGCATGTAGCTGCATCCATCTCCGCAACATCGGGGTCTCCCACCGATCCACATACACACTTAGGATGGTGTTGGTGCTACATGGTAGTAATTACCGGTTTTTGTGAACTTGACCCACTGGCGACCACGAGCTATTTTAGTATGATTACTTAATAATTTTCTTTATTATTAAGATCATTTATAAAACAATCTGACTATGAAACAAATTTTGTAAGTTGCAATTTCCGTAAAACATGATGAATGTAACCCCTGGTATTAAAAGTAGCGATAGCCTAGAGACCATTTGACTACCACACAGAGGTGTCGAGTTTGATCCCAAGACAAGCACCTCTGACTTTTGAAGGTATGTACGCACATAGCGATAATTAAATACATAATACGCATTATGTAGTTAATTATAGCTTACTTTAACGGTGAAGGAAAACGTTCTGAGGATACCTGCATGTCTCAGAATTCTCGAAAATGTGCCAAGTCTCCCAATTTGAACTAGGTCTGCGTGGTGGACTATGGCCTAACCAACCCTTTTCATCCCGTGAATGCCACTGCTGTACGTGAGGTCTTGGGTTCGACTTCTAGACCGAGCTGACAAAAGGTTATTGGTTTTACCTGTCAATAATTTCTCAATATAGTTAGGAAATTGGCAGCTAAGCTTTAGAATGCCCATAATGCAACGGCTTTACGGACGTATGACCAACAGGTCATACGCCTAATCTCTAGGTCGTGTAGGATTTGATGAGGGAATAGAGAGTGTAATTGTGTTTGTTGTGCAGAGGCACTATAACCAAAATTCGACCTGGGTGTCGTTGCTATAATTAAATGTTTTTAGCAATAAATATATGTATATCTATTCCTTTAACCCAATATTCTCGAATAGCTCGTGTGGGTGTTACCTAGTCTTTCAGAGTTATAATAATACCGGTAGCACACTTGTTATTTTATTATAATAGACTTCATTAGGTAAACATTATTTTACCAATTATGAAGATATTTAATAATAGAAAATTTCCTAAGCTATTGGAGATCATCTATCAACAAATTATATAAATAGCATCGCCTTATTTAGAATTGTCGTCGGCAATAGGTCAAAATGAAAACTACGTATAAACAAGTTTATTATCGATTCCTTTAACGGTGAAGGAAAATGTTGTGAGTAAACTTACATGTCTGGGCGTTCTGCAGGAAGTCTGCCAACTTGCACAGGGCCAGCGTGGCCTAAACCATCTTACGCTGAAAGATGTCTGTGCCCAGCAGTTGGACAGTACATAGGTACATACAGTACATATTATACATACAGGTCTGATATTTATTATTATAGCTGCCAAAATGTAGGTATAATATACCTCTCCCGACTCCACTCGCGACTATATTATATGTAAAAAAATACTTAGCCCTATATTATCATTTTAACTAGCCAACCGCTATCAAACATAAAAGCATTCACCAACCGAGCTTATTCTTATTGTAAATAATTTGAACCTTATTTACATAACAATAAGAGCTAACATCACTCCAAGTTAATTACCGGTAATCCTTAGATAAGTATAGTTAACAAGGTGGTTACGTCACTTTACTATCAGTTCGTGAAGTACGATGGAATCGAAGCGTAACTAATGACCCTATGGACACCATATCACATTTTATTACCATGTTCATGGGACATAATGATCCTAAGCCACAGTTACAGTTTTATTACCTGTCTCATATTTTTATTAAATGTTGTTACATATTTTTGTTTAGAGTTTAATGAGCGGGGGATAGCAATGGTTAAGATATTTCAGATGATTGAGAGAGGTTTTGGTTATCACTTAGAAAAGCGAAGTTGTTTTGATAATCTTCCTTTTACTGCCAACTGGCTGGCTATAATGAGGTCGAGCCAGAAATTGAAATGTGCACATTACATATCAATTTGCCTAGTCTAGTTGTGTGTGCTTTAATGTTTATACACGCCGAAGTGGCAACTTCCTTTTTTAAGTTACGCAATTTGCCTAAAGTTACTACATACAATTTTTATTAAGACCTTGAGCGATGCTTAACGCGAGGTAATGATTAGGTTCTGTTTGTCGTTGGTGCAATGCGTAGGCACCAAACCCATGATCTTTCGATCGCAAGTCCAATGTCATCCATTGGGCTAGCTATAATTCCCACATGCAGTGACGATAACAGTTTTACACTAACATATTCTTCTAACGAAGTTACAAGGAATAACCACTAGTAATTTCCAACACAAACACCTAGAAGTGGATTTATCTTTCGTTCGTTTAAAAGGTTACTTCAAACGATATTATTGTAAAGAAAAATGTCTGAGTAAAATTGTGGCCACCATTTTAGGTGACACGAATGGAAAATGAAAATAACATCTGTTGATTTCCCCACGGAAGTAAAAATTAATTATGAAAAGTAGTAGCTATCCTATTTTACTGGATTGAACATTTTTTATTTTTATACTTCTTTGTATGTGTGAATGTGCGTAAATTAGGAATACTAGTTACAGTTTTAGCTAAAGTCTAAAGAACAGGTCTTTCGACAAGGCGGGAAATTGGCAGATGATGATTATAAAGCAGTGAAAATGTCGCAGCAAAGTTATAGACCACAAACACGTTAGAGCCCCTTCAATTGACAGATTAACTAGTGATTACCCAGTGGTCGATATTCAGTCGTAACTTATAATGTTTACATATACATAGCTGTGAGAAAGAAACTGTCACGATAAACGAAATGGTATTGTTTATGGTAATGTTATTGTTTAATAAGTTAGTGATCTACTGGAGATCAGGCAATTGTATCATACTTTTACTTTTTTTTTTTACTTATATGTCTGCTAATTCTAAAAACGCGTTTTTAGTTATTCGTGTGATCTGTTTGAAAAATGGCGGTATTTTTTATGAAATATGTTTTAATTACTTTCCTTTGAGCAAATCATATTGTGACTGCATATAGTTTTACAAGGATTTGTATAAATAATACAGTCAATATACCTTATTTTAATTAATTAGAAAGCTTAACATACAAAGTAAAACATTTGCATTTATAATACCTATTAGTTAGGATTTCTTGATTTTTACGCACCAGTTCAATAGTTCAAGCCTGTGTGGCGAGTGATTTTACAAACGTACAATTAATTACTGGACAAAATGCACAAATCACAAATTATTGTTTTGAGTCTGGATAAGACTCAAAACCATCATTCGTGAATTACACTGAACACTTTAACACTTAGTGAGGACATCGGCAAAGCGATGCTTTCCCGCTACACTATCCGTGAAGTCGTTTATTGGACCGTTACTGCTTAATATACTAAGTAAGTGTATAGTTATTTAGAGCCTGTATACAAAATACACATCTACGATATCTCGATAGTCACGCGCGTATATTCTGGAATGAGGAGGCAGAGATAATAATAATAATAGATTTATTAGCCACCAAATAATTAACAAATTAAAGTGAGCTCTGCCTCCTGGACTAGGTTGTAGCCTGTATCCCAGGAAAAAGTGCCTATATATAACATATATATATATATATATATATATATATATATATATAACATCTAAATTAACGCTTTATGCTTTTGGATAATTACTGTATCGCTACAGGCTTTCAGACAATGAACACATAGGACTCCCAGACCCGAAATATCAATTTTACACAAATTGATATTTCGGGTCTGGGTGTCCACACAATCTTTTTTGTCCCGTATAGGATCCAAACCCTCGACTTTGCTACGACAAATAAATCGGCGTTGCGACTAACACTTAAATTACTACGCCAATAGTACTCGTCGACCTAACAGACCTTCTTCAGACTCCGAAGATTTCCTAACAGAAAGAGCTAAAATCTCTATGCCTGTAACAGGAATCGAACATCAAAACCGGGTACTCAAGATCACACACAAACAAGCGCAAACTTACACGACAGAACCAACGAGCCAGTTCTAGCATTCAATACAAAAAACAAACCTAAACAGCTCATTAGAATAAATTTAAGACTTCCATAACTGAAACTAATATCAAGAACCCACAAAACTTTATACTCCGAAGCGATGACGTGCTGTCGATAAATCAAAACCTAAAAAAAACATGTTCACAGCCAGACTCGCCGCTTCCTGTCTCAAGAACAGCCCACAATACTCCCCAGTATTAGAAGCCTATAAATATACCGCAAGCGAATTTATTTACAGTTGTGTACTTACATTGTTCATTCGTTTCACACATACTATGCTCTTGTGAAAAAGAAATACTTAGGTTAGTACATTTAGTATTCCACGTGCATTCGCCTGCAACTTCAACCAGAGAGGAGTGAAAATTGCATCCAATTCAATGTAAAATGTATGCCGGCTATCCACCAAATCAGGCGATTGAACAACTAAGTAATGAAGTATCTAAACCTAATTAGTTTCTATTGCTCTATGGATTCATTGTTCATAATTAAATTTCGTATTTATTATTGCTACTATTTCTAAATATGTTTCAGATGCAGTAAAAGAGATATATTTTGAGAGGCAGCAAGAATTCAATGGCTTGTGGAAGGAAGTTGGATTGCCTGGCAGTGGTCTTCAGTCCGATATTAATTTAATTTAATCTAAGTTAAGTGCGTACTAAATAGTAAATTATTGCTCGCTTATGGTGACGGAAATCCTCGTGAGGAAACCTGCATGTCGGAGATATTTTCATAGTGCCTGTGGCCTCTTCTTAGTGTGAACAGTGGGACAATTTATATACAGTGCTAATACATAATTGAAGAAGTACATTATCCAACATTTCAAACACAAAGACTTTTTGAATACAATCAGACATAAATGGGACAGTAGCTTGTCTTTTTGTTAGTAGGGGTAATTGTCAAATGATAAAAAAGGATGCACGATACAACGTTGTAACGTAACTGCTATCTAAGTACAAACATGCGAAGGAGATAACGCGATACCACTGCGCCCTTTTCTCATACACTTTAAAATATTAATTTTAATGATATTGCTTGGGATGGTTATTAATACTATAGAGTTTCTATGTCGATAGAGTGAATACGATTTAATAGGGATTTGATTTTGTGAGTTTGTATATACTTAGGTCGAGCTCAATCTCCGGTATCACTACACCTATTAGAAAAATCTTTAACTATTTGATTGGGATACTATTTAGATGATTTCGGCTATATATTATGTTTAACTCGGGCTAAGACAGGGCAGACATTAACCTATTGAATCGTAGCGGCACACCGGTGGTCAGACACAAAAGTATTTTAATTAGGTCTGACATTCCAACAATGAATAGGGTAATATAATTGTATATTCTTATAATCATACTTATAACACTAAGGTATAGCTGCCTATACTACAGCAAATCTAGTAATTTTTCAAATTAATATTTATTTCTCCCCCATTTCTTGTGTCGCGGGGAGCTTTACAAACATTCAAACAACGGGCACAAAGAACACCCAGACTCGGGACAACCATTCGTGAATCACACAAATTTTTATCTCTTATGGGGATCGAATCCACAACACTCGGCGCAGCGGCAGTGGCCACAACCTCTTAAACCACTACGCTTTTCGTGCAGTACTTTATTCACTCTTATCACTTTCTACGAAAATATTTCGCACAGTCTTCACTTCTTTAGTGCCCTGTAATATCCTGACACTGGTCTAACCTTAGGGCATCGTTAGCCTTCGGGTTGCGGAGGTCAGGTGGCAGCCGCTTCGTGTAAAAACTGATATCCAGTCAAATCCAGTTAGACCAGAAAAGCCGACCCCAAGTGACTTGGGAATAATAAAGGCTAGGGAGAAGAGAAGAAGAAGAGTCTTCACTTCTTACACAGGTGTATAAAAATGTGTGTTCCAACAATAGTGGTCCCAAGTCTTGTGGCACATTGTATCCGTTGCTTCAATGTTTGTAAAGTGCCTCGTTACTAAGTTTTTATCACGTTACTTTTAGTTATACTAAACGTTAGTTAGTTCAAGTTGTAATGTAATAAGAGGGTGAACCTACGACCTTCCAGCAAATCAAATAAAAATCAAAAATTCATATTTAATATCAGCAAATCCGATGCCTTAACTATTAGACTACCGCCGCATATGAGCATGACATAATTTGTGTTGTTTAATTCTTATGATTGCGTCGACTGGTGTAGAACCAGGTTAGATTCTTAAGTTCGACAAAGAATTAATGAGATATTTAATTATTTTAAAAGTCTACTACCGCACTAGAAATATATCCTGTGTTGCGGGGAACCTTACAAACATTTAAAAGTCTCCCCGTGACCATGGCTGCTGAAAAGCAACCGAAACGTCGCGGAAAGTGTAAACTTAAATATAAATAATAGTTTTAATAATTTAATTAGCTTAAAAATTAATAAAGGTTAATAATATGTAGTAGTAGTGTAACAGTTTCTAAATAATGTAATAAAGTGTAAAATAAACAACGCGATAATATCCGTATATAGCAGTTTAATTTCAATGAATAACATTCGCGTAAACAGAAGACAATATTATTTAAACAATGGACACAAAGAACTCCCAGCCTCGAAACAACTATTTGTATATCACTCGAACCTATAGCACTCGGCTCATCGTCAATGGGAAAGCGACCATTTAAACCATTATGCTATCCGTGCAGTCATACTAGGCGTCTGCAACTACGCCACTGAACTCGAGCCTTAGGCCTTAGCCTTATTCTTGCCAGCCATATTAAACCTAGGCCACTTTCATCCAACTCTTGCAAACCTTGCGAAGATCGAAATCATGTTCAACTGTCCACTACTGTAACACAGTCAATCCGACTTAAAAACGCTTACACTAATTTACATTCTTAACAATTAATAAGTTAAAAAGCAATAAGTTAGAAAATAACCCCTTACGTGCAAACACATTCATTTCCCTTTTTGTTTAGTGCCCCATACGTCTAGCCAATAAAAAAGTGCAGTTGAAGCGAGCTAATCATGACACGTCTTTTTTACATAAATCTAGATTTTGTCCGCGGCTTTGCTCGCGTAAATCTATGTTATGTTATTTTTATTCCTCGAGAACAGTACTTTTTTTGGATGGACGGTACCTTTTGTCCTTTTCTGTTCTCCTGACAACGTGTTTGCGAAATTTCGTGATGATCGGTCGATTAGTTAAGGCGTGAAAGTGTAACAAACGAACAAACTCACATTTACATTTATAATATTCTTTATAATTATAATTGTGGGCGAAAAATTCAAAGAAGAATCGAAAAAAAACTATGTTTGATTAATTCAATACACAAATTAATTAAATCATCTCTAAAAATGATATATGTATTATTCATACCAATAATACATATATCATTATCCTTATAGTATCCTTCAAACTACTAAACTAAACATTTAAATAGCCCACATATAATACATACATACCTACACAGCAAACGTATTAAACTACATCTTAAAAGATAAAGATAGAATTCCCCGTTTTAAAATCCACCGATATAACGTCTATAACTGTAACAAAACTGACAGAAAACTAGCATCAAATCTTAAAGAGATTTGTATAAAACTAATCTTAATTCTGCCCTCAGCTTAAACTTAGGGCTCAGATAAGTAAGAACAACCGTAAAGTACTAATGAAATAATCGCCGCTGTCTATCTAAGCATTAAACTTGAATAACGAATCCCGATTGTATGGAATCAGGTTTAATTTTCATGATTGAGCCTTTATTTTATTAGGTACAGTCGGGAATATAAGTCGATACACACTTGAGAGATTTCGATGGCCTCTATCTCTCAAAATGATTACAAATGTTTTTTTTTATAGTAGTAATATTTAAATGATAGTTAATATAATGACGATTTCAATACACTTTACTTTTCTTTGTTTTATACATCATTCGCTCTAGCAGTATATCTAGTATCACGAGGGACTGTACAAACATTCAAAAACGGACAAAAAGAACACTTGTGGCCAGTTTCACAACTATCAAGTAAAAGTTATCTGAAATATAAATTGCATGCTGTCTGACTCTTGTTAGGTTAAACAAGTGAGATGGCGAGGCTTTTATCTTACAGATAAATGCTATTTAGAGGTGGTGGAACAGACCCTTAGACACGAAACAACTAATCGTGGATCACATAAACATTTGTCCCGTGATGGGATCATACCCTCAACACTTGGCACGGCGGCAGTTGAGAGGCGACTACTCTAACCATTGCGCCATTGCATCCGGGCAATCAATATATACACGATTTATTAACTAGGATTTCTAATTCATAAAGCAATTTACAAATTTCTAAAATGTTCTTATGTACCTGGCTGTACATTTGTTCTAGGTCTCGGTGATTAGATAATTGGTTACAAAGTCCTAGAGACTTTACTTTATCTTACTAAGTTTGTAATCTTTTACTCAATTAAGAATCCTTTCTGTTGTGTTGTATTGTGTTTGATGTGTATCTAATTATTTCATCCATTACTTATATAAAGATGTTGTCTTAAAAGTTATTGAATTAATATTGTCTTATATTTACGCGAATGTTACACATTAAAATTAAACTACTTTATACGGAATTTGTCACGTTGTTTATTTTAAAACTCTTTTGTGATTTGTAATTTAAATAGCTTAAACTGTAGTAAAGTTTAATAATAGTAGTGTTAAAGTTAAAATTATATAATAAAAGAGTTTCTAAATAAACAAAGCGACAGAAACCGTGTAAAGAAGTTTAATTTCAAATGTTATTTTTTTAAAACTCTCGCATTCATTCTAGCCTTGTCTCGCAGGAAAATTTACAAACATAGAATGAATGGCCACAAAGTTCAGATCAATTATTTCTCGATCATAGAAATTGTCTCGTATGGGATTCGAATCCACAACAATCAGCCGCTTCTGCAGCAGAGAGGTGACCGCTTGTCCACTGCTCTATCGGGGAAATAATATAATAATAATAAAATACTCGGTTTGATTTTCCTGAGGCGAAACTCATTAGCCTACTGGAATCTAGAATTGTTTCTTACTTTTGACGGTTAATCAACAAGCAACAAGAAGTGAACTTTATGGAATTACGTTTACATAAATGTGTTAACCAAAATACAATAAAACTACATACAAATATCACAATTATCATGCATGAATAAAACCATAGATGCATATTATTTTTATTTTTATATTTATATTTTTATATTTTTTATTATTTTATATATTTGTTAATATTTATAATATACATTTAGAACGCTGACTCCTGACGAAAAAATCTTTTGAAAAATTAAGCCGAAATATAACAAATATTACAAACCAACATAATCATACAAAATAGAAAATACCCATATAAATCGTCTATAATTATGCAATGCAGATTTTTATGAAATTTAACTTGCAAATTCCCAAATCAATTGAAATCCAGTCAAAGTCACAGCCCCTACAGTATCGACAGACCAATTTATACTGGTTTTCCACATAAACAAAGTAGAGGCCATCAGACATATAATATTATATTTCTGTGTAATCAAGCTTTTATCTCGTACGGGTACAATAATGAAGGAACGCCCGTAATTACTCCTTGGCAGCCGGAAGCGACACAGACGACCGAACAACTTTTATAACCATAACGCGATTCGAATCGGTAATATAATATCGGGCACAAACAATATAAATGAGTATAACCCTAACTAATATTATAAATGCGAATGTGAATTTGTTTGTTTGTTACGCTTTCATGCCTTAACTACTCGACCGTTCATCATAAAGTTTTACATATACGTTGGGTACAAAAAATCGTAACGACGTACCTACATTTGATCCAGAAAAAAATATTGTATCTGAGGGATAGCAATTTATTGACATAATCTAAATTAAAGCGATGCCGCATGCCGCGGGCAGAAATTAGTCTTGAATATCCTAACCAATATTATAAATGCGAATGTGAGTTTTGTTTGTTTGTTACGCTTCCATGCCTTAACTACTCGGCCGATCATCATGAAATTTTACATAAACGTTGTCAGGGTTACAGAGAAGGACATGAGTACCTTCCATCTAGAAAAAAGTTACTGTTGCTGAAGGATAGAGATTTATTGAAAAAAAAACTGAATTAATGCGAGTGAAGCTGCTGGCATGACAATGTGAAATATAAATTCATAAGTTGTTTTAATAAAAATGTTACGTGTGAACGATGGCCACGTTGTGTGCGGCGACGAATTCTTTGCGACCAGTCGTCTGTGACAACAAACATGGGTTGTCCACTTGACCTGCGCGTACGCACTGCACGCGGCCGCCATGTTTGATAGATACTTCACAGTATAATGTATTATGAGCTGTTCGTATGAGTGAGCAAATAACGCTTAGATAGTGCGGTGTGAATACATTTGTATTGTAAACTTATGTTATACTATAAATAGTTTGTGAGTTTTGCCAATATTATGCGCAGTCACGCAGCTGTTTAACTAGATACGCATTTACTAATTTTGCATGTCTACGAGAATATACAGTGAACTCACAAGATCCCTGCTCGTCTTACGTAATGATACTTGTATACGATGAAAGAAGCTTACGGCGCTTACATGCGCAAGCTACTCGCGCAAGTTACATGCGCGAGATATTCAAACAACTCACGATGATCGTTTACATGACGCATACAACCCGCGCAAGTGGGTTATCTTGCGCATTTTTCGCACATCGCCTTCCTGTACAAAAGCCATTAGCCATAGTATTTTTTTCACAAATAAATTTATTTAACATTGGCAAAAGAGCAAGACGTGGACTCGTTCTCAGATTTACTCCAAATCCAGCAATATCATAAAAATATTTACTTAACCTAATTACACAATAGACTACTTATTAATCAGTCCAACTGAAAACGAGCCCACCCTCTTTATATTTATATTCTTATTCGTAAATAAAGCTCAACGTTCAAGATGAACCAATATTATGCAGAACCATAGAAACAAATGATACGACTGAGGGTACGTTACTTAACGATTCTCTTATCGCAGCTACCCGAAAATTATGGAGATAACTATAGGTTTTATTCGTGACTAAGTATAATTGTGCTCTCCTATTTAGGTATAATTTGTATCTCCGTCTGTGGGTTAATAAGGAAAAACCTCCAGCCCCGAAATCATAAAATTATACGATAATAGAAGCTAGCTATAATCATTACGCTATACTTAAACTCTCGGAGCCACGATACTAATATCATATACGTAGGTACGTGCTAAAATACCTGAATACAATTTAATAGTCAATACGAATTGGTATGACCGCGTTCCGTACGAAATAAGCTGTTATTTATTGAGTGCAACTCGCAAGGCGTTCGCACTAAATCACAACGTCCATTTGTCGAACATAAAACGAGTATATTGTACAGAAGAACTACAGTTTAGTTTTGAAAATTCAAATGTTAAATCCAACACTAGCGTTTCAAAGAACTGCGTCCATAAAAACGTTGATGGTAGAATTGTTCCCGGCAGGACTTCCCATCGCGTTATGAAAGTAAAGGCGTTTTTATGTGACAACAAATCATTTTGCTTCATGTGTGGATAACGCCATCCTCATGCATAAGTAATGTGCGTTATTCCGGCATTTTGTCCCCCGATTTATGGCCATCCGACCGAACCGAACAGCTGTTAAAGTTTAAAAATAAAATAAAATTTGATTGTTGACTATCAACCAAGGGCAATTAATGAAATGGGGCAATTAGTTATTTCTGTATAGATATTCGAAATAAAAGTTATATATGGTTGTGTGCCTATAACGTGGTTCTGCATGAATATTGATAACACGTTACGATTTATAGACTTTATACGGGATGCTAAACCAAAAAAATTACAGGACCGCAATGGATAAAGTATCGGCGTTGCGATTAAGAGGTCGTAGGTTCGAATCCCAGCTATTGCATCTACTGAAATAAACTTACTCTCGACAAAAACGTATTACATAATATTGTCATCTATTTACGCGAATATTAATCATTGAAATTAAACTGCTATATACGGATTTTATCGCGTTGTTTATTTGACACTTTATTACAAAATTTTGAAAATTGTTACACTACTACTACTACTATTGAACTTTACAAATTTTTAAGCTAATTAAATTATTATTAAACTATTTAGATTTAATTTAATTTTACACTTTCCCCGACGTTTCGGTTGCTTTTCAGCAGCCATGGTCACGGGGAGACTAAGATGGCAGTTGTCTCAATGTTCCAGTGTAGTTATTTCAAAGTACCCGAACATAATTTAATCATTGGTGTTTCTATTTACGCAGAATGAGCTCAAAGTATCATGAAGTCTAGCTGTGGTTTGCTTCTTGGGTTTGACTAGTTTTATTACTGGATCCCAAGCTGGTGGTACATTCCAACCATCTTCTCTATTAAAATTAGGATGTTTTTTGATTTCAATAGCCTCGCGAAGCATCCTTGGTAGGAATCGGTGTTCTTTAGCGAGAATCTGTGGTTTGTCAAATCTCAGGTAGTGGTTGGTCCCCTGTTGCACATGTTCACACAATAATAATTTATTTAGTTAATAATAATTTAATTAGCTTAAAAATTAGTAAAGTTTAATAGTAGTAGTAGTAGTGTAACAATTTTCAAAATTTTGTAATAAAGTGTCAAATAAACAACGCGATAAAATCCGTATATAGCAGTTTAATTTAAATAAAAACGTATTAAATAAGCTGGAGTTTAACAATAAATTTTGTAATTTAATAATTTAATTTGCAACTCTAATTGGTAGTAAGTTATCTTCGTAAAAGAAGAAAGAAGATAATATCTACAATAAATTACCTACATAAGAGTATATGTATATCATTGGTATGGATACCGAAACATCCATGATATAAATAAAACAAATATATAGTACTGAGATTGTTTTAACTTCGCTGTGAGAGCGATGTTTTCACAGTCGCCAGTTGATTGAAAAAGCTCAACAATTGGAATTGGTGAACGCTCTACTGACCCAAAACTTTTGTACTCATCATTATTTTTATTGTTTAAAAGCTTACTGGCGTTTGGGATTGCATCTTATAGTATTCTCGTTAGCCTTGCCGAATCGTAGAAAGGGGTTTACGTATAATAGATGAAATTTCAAGCCTCAACAATTCGGTATGTAGTTTCATTCTTTTGCTTGAATTTGCAATTGCTTGAATGTTGAAGTTATAACCATTAATATTGTTTATTATTGGTATTGGTAACCCGAGTAGCTTGCGTATGAACCGGGAGACATGCGTGAGATATTCATATAAGTTATGTAAGGTTAATCACTATCAGTACAATCATTTACTTATTAATTAATCCTATTTATCATTGACCTATATTATTGTATCGATTTTGTCAGTATTAGTAATAATGATTTCTAATTATTTGTACTGAACGTGTAATTTCTACCGATTGTTAAAATATAAATGACAACACTGTGACATTTTAGTTTAAAATATAGAAAATGACATTTCATGCCACATTGAACTGTTGAACAGTGAGGTTATAATTCAAATAAATCCATGTAAAACTTGTCAATCCTCGTTTCTTTTCTAAGATTAAGACCAGATCCTTTAGTTATTTGTACTGGCTTGCGACGCTTGCTTCCTCGACGCATACAACCCGCAGACGTGCCTCTTGCGCATGTAACGCGCAATTTGTATAAGAGTTATAACTTCACGTTGCATTAAATACATAAAATATTACAGATTTTAAACTACAAAGACGACACAAAATTATAACAGTTTTTAGTAACTTTGCGTATCCCTTAGCGGCTCGTCTTGGAATCGCTACTTTGATTGCCGGATGTGTTATTGGCATTTTCTATCAGACGATTTTTCGTACCAGCAATAACTTTAAGCCATAAAGTGGAACCTAGAAACCGCTATAAAAATAAGACAGTAGCACACTTTAAAGAAAGATATGTATCTCGCTCTCTGTCGATAGAAGGAAGAAGTATTTCAGTCTCAATTGTCTTTGATTTTATTATGATTTAGTACATGCATACTTACTTTCTGTATTGGTTTATAGGTTTGTACCTATAAACCAATACAGACATGGATATGTACCTATACACTAAATCATAACAGAATCAAAGAGACTGTCGAAAGCAAACAAACAGTAACACACACTTTATCGAACAAAGTGTTACCTAAGCTCCTATTTTAGATCAAAATGTGTGCCACGTACTGTGTGTACGTTTATGTGTTTCATTTCAGCGATCTCGTAAACAAGAAACAGGTAAACATCCCGTGAACTGTTGGGAGAGCTTCATTACGAAACAATGTTTTTATGCACTACACAAGAGTGATGGCATGGCGTTACACTCTCTTCTGTACACAGTTGCCAACGTTTTTATAAAGAATTAATTATTCTTTGGCAAATATTTGCACAAGTATGTACACGGACGGAATGTTTTCAGGCTGTTTGTGTTGAATGTTTCCTGTTGATTGTAATGATAAAAGTAATAATATATCTACATTTGCCAGTTAAAAAATATAACCTATCAGCTTAATCATATCGCAAGGTATTAATAAAGCATTGTGGCTGGACACCAATGGACGAATTAACCCCTCCTCGTTTAATCCTTCAATGGTCCCATGACATAAGTTCACGTTTCGGTATACGTGCGTTCGATTTTCGGATTGGGCAGTGTTATTTTGTTTATTTATTAAAATACCCTGCGCATGTACTCTAAAATTTTTATTGATATACAGCAATTGCTTGCTGCCAATTTTGCAGAAAAATGTTGGTATAATAATCCTCTGCCTTCCTCTACAAGCTATGCTACATATAAAAGTTATTAAAATATCATACTAGTATCTATAAAAAAAGCAAAATTTATACTGACATGGTTGTGTGTATTGCAACAATTTAATATCTGGATTTTGCTTCCAAAAATAAAATTCGTTATCTCTGGCTGCGAGTATATTTTAAAAACTTTGATTACAACTTTTTCGGCATATACATTCTATACAATATTTTTTTATAAAGTGTATATCCGTTTTATTCAGAAAAGGCTTTATAATACCGTGACACTATGTGCGGATAGTGTTACTTTAAAAATGTGTTTTTTATTTTTTGGGTGCATTGTAAGAATATGGGATTCGGGTGACAATATTTAAATAAATTAAATACATGCTATAGCATATAAATATTAACTTGTTATAGCATATAAACATTTACAATTTTTAACACAAGCACCGATAGCCAAGTAGGAGGCCGTTGGTCTGCTACGCAGAGGTTTCGAGTTCGAACCCAAGCCGTGCATATTTGCCTTTTCGAAGCTATGTGCGTATTAAATAGTTAATTATCGCTCGCTTTAACGGTAAAGAAAAATATCGGGAGGAAACCTACATGTCTGAAAGTTCTCCATAATGTTCTCGAAGATATGTAAAGTCTGCCCACCCGCACTGGGCCAGCGTGGTAGACTATGGCCTAAGTCTTCTCATACTGGTAAAAGGCCCGTGCCCAGTAGTGAGACAGTTTATATACAGGGCTGATATTACCTACCTGTTTAAATTATTTAACTGGGTAATTCATATTTATTTTACCATCATTATTAAAGTTCCGTGCCAAAATGAAAAAGCGAATGCCTTTTGTTACGACTTTCTCTGTCCGTTCGTTCGTCCGTCTGTCTGCCTGCCACGGCTGTTTCTTTTCCACGTTCATAAATCGCGTGATCCAAAAACTATGTACAAAATTATGTCCGATCAACTTTAGTGTGAAAGATTGCCTTTGTAAAATTCCAAAATAATGCAGTTTTATTTTAGCCAAAATAGAGACTTGCCTCAATTTTATTGAGGCAAGTCTTCATTCTGACTTTTTTAACACTACTGGGAGACTAAGGCAAGCTATTTATCACTCAAGAGATATTAAAGCAAAGAACACAGACTCGGATTGGATAGCACGTATAGGATTTTTTTGTTAACAAAGAATATCCAGACTCGCTTTGTAAATAGCACATATTTTATCTCGTAGTGATCGAATCCACAATACTCATCACACTAACTAGTAGCATCCATTTGCACGGATAGAACAAGACAGCCATTACACAAAATAATTAAACATACATTAATTCACGTTATTAAGTTCACAAATAAATTAATATGTAGAAGCTGTTCAATTAGCAAACGTGCCATCTTAATTAGAATATCTTTATTATAAATTGTGCAATTGTGAGTAGTGTCATATTACCAACCCCGACCTGCGTAATTGGACCGGCACGAAATCAGTTCGCATCCGTAATAACTGTAATTATTATTGTACTCATCACAAGAGTAATACGCGCTATGGCTCGACGTTGATTGTTTTTTTTAGGGTTCCCTACTGGTTATAATAAAAACGTAAGCAAATAGTGTAATTTGGTTTGTTTGTCCAAACTGGCTAGAGAACGCCTATTATTATGTTTGTAATAACAGTGGTAATCCTTATTTACTAATATTATAAATCTATACTAATATTATAAAGCTGAAAAGTATGTTTGTTTTTTTGTTTGTTTGTTTGGTTGAACGCTCTAATCTCAGAAACTATTGGTTCGAATTGAAAAATTCTTTTGGTGTTGAATATCCCATTTATCGAGTAATGTTATAGGTTACATAACATCACGCTACGACCAATAGGAGCAGAGCATCAATGAAAAATGTTGCAAAAGCGGGGTAAATTCTCTTATGTGAAGCAGACGAAGTTGCGCGGGTCAGCTAGTGCGAATATAAGTTTGTTTGTTTGTTACGCTGTCACGCCTTGACTACTCGACCAATCATCATGAAATTTCGCACACACGTTGTCAGAAGTAGAGAAAATGATATAGGGTAGCTTTTATTTAGAAACTTATTATAGAAATTTATTGACAAAATCTACATTAACGCAGGCAAAATATTGTACATTAATACATTTTACGAATAAAGTTTGCTGTGACATACAATAAAATAATATTAATTTCTTAATTGAAAGCCATCGATGATTTCATTACAATTTTCTAATAAAGAGCTACATATTTTCGTTTCACATATATCCGTCATCCTTGTAGTGCAGTTTATAATATCTTAACAGGAAATCTAAAACACTTTTGCTCGACTCAGTGATTGGTCATTGGACGTCACTTCGACCGTTAGCGTGAACGCTATCTTTGTTTATTTTCTTCTTTTCCAATGACAAACACTCTCTTGGAATAATTCCTATATCAAGGACTTTACAAATATTCAAACAACGGACACAAAGAAAACCCAGACTCGGAACAACTATTTGCTGATAACTTTGCCCGTGTGAGGATTTCCACATAGCGCAGTGGCAATGGCGAGGCGACCACTTAAACCACTACACTATCCATGTAATCAACGAAGTCGTTTATTTTTATAGTATAACGTTCGCTTTATCAAAATATGAACTAATAACGAAAAACAATAATAATCATAGTACGGAACTAACAATATATGTGTTGTCACACTTGCCGTCCTTTTTTATCAGAACACAGCTCAATGTCAATTGTGATTCGTCTCGCGTTTTTCAGTGTACCCAGTGATTACATACCTGTTCCAACATTGGTTTAACTTGACCTTAATTGAGATAGTTGTTTGATAGCTAGGTGTTAGATACCCCATCATTTTTATTCAATGGACCGAGTGCTCTTCACATTCCGGTTTTTTTCTACTTGATTGCATCTGGACACCTACGATTATAATTAAGCCCTGTATAGGATTTTTTTATAGCACCTAGAAAATTCCAGACATTCGAGAGTATTATTTCTATATTTAATAGTATAAATTAACGTTTTACGACTCAGTTTTTGTGTGTCTCGTTTTTAGGGTTGCGTACCTAAATGGTGTGAAGAAACCTTGTAGTGCGATTTTGTCTGTCTATCTTTGTATATTACAGCTGCTTATATCAACACAATTTCAAATAATAAATACGGCCCAGCTGTATTGCAAATTAAATATATTATTAACTTTGTTTGGTCATCGCAAACGGTGCGAAAGAGAAGACAAGATACTAAAATGGGATTACTACATCAAATTAGTTCAAACGAAGAATATCAAATAAACTTTGCAAAATATCGATCCTTTGAGGATGTGATGTATAAAAGCCATTTTGGCGAAAATTAATTATAAATGTAACCTTATTCAGTTTTTCGAGCTGCATCGACCTGTGTATTTAAAATAATGATATTCGCAAAATAAGTTTCAAGTACTACCCAAAAAATAACAAAAGCATAAAACTTTTGTTAAAAAAATAACATAAGTGATGTAAAATATATAATGTTAAATAAAGAAAAACTTAAATTTCAGAATTTTTGGTTATTCTGGAAAGTAGTATTTTGGCTTTTACTACATTCCATCTTCGAAGGGTCGATATATTTTTATACTAAGCGTATTTACTTAGGTACACGAGTTGAAATTAAAAATAAAATACCATGCCTCTGTTATAAGGGTTGTTCCGGCGTCTTCCAATGACGTTTCATCCTACACTGTTTTTTTTCCTAACTCAACCTATTTACGTTCCTTACCCAACCGACAGCAATTATTTCATTTTTAATTCTTTATTCATCCTGTCCGTATTCCTAGCTCAACCGATTACGAAATTACCCAAAAGCTCTGAGGTTTGGGTGACGGTCTGAACAAAATCACTGTTTTCGTAATCTATATCTATACTAATATTATAAAGAGGAAAGATTTGCTTAACCGATTGTAAAATTTTTCACCATTTGAAATCTTTATTACCACCAAGTACCTAACATAGGCTATATATTTTTTTTAAAGCACTTTACTATCCTTACATTTTCTTTTTTTTTACGTTGGGGAATGCATTGACGCATACCTCTCCGTGGGGCGACGGATAGGTTATGTCGGGCTCACCGGGGGCAAGATACCCTGGTAATACCGACTAAACCCCGACCCCGCCGAGGTTTCGGCCCGTCGTGTGAAACGGTAGACATGAGACACTTCCTCTACTGTCCCCATTGTGGGGGAACAAAAACACGACTCAGACGCGCGCGTGGGAACACGCACGCCGCCTCTCGGACCTGGTGCTGATCGGGTGACGAGCAGGCCCACGCAGCCCACCACCCCCAGGTCAAAACTCAGGGTGGCTGGAGGCCATCTCGCGCCCTCAGGCGCCCGGACTGTTACTAACCTAACTTAACCTACTTTTACAAAGCCAAGGGTTGTTTTGCTACCCATACTTTTTTCAGTAATATTTGCCATGGGTAGAGTAAGGAACGCATTTCGGTTGACTAAAGAAACTTTATTAAAATAATGTAACCGGATCACTTAGGCATACTAGTTTAGGATGAGTAAAGAAATAGGATGAGACGTCATAGGATGTATACGGAACAACCCATACTAAAGTGCCATATTTAGAGAACTAGCACAGTTTTTGAGTAATCGATGCATTATATCGATATAATTTAGGGTGGTACCCTAATGGGTAGAGCTTGCAATTAAGAAGCCATAAGTTCAAACTCCACCCATTACACTGCCGATGCCGGCGTGAATTTATTTCTGACACAAGCATTCTAGTATTGGCTGCGGAACAAGAATACTAGTAATTTTGACCTAAATTTGTTATTATCTCTTTTGAAGAAGTTAACGAGCCTAATGGTTTAATCTGTATCCAAGCGGTACAGAATTCAAGTAAATGAAAAGAACTATACTTTTGATATTCTAAGGTACGGAAGCATTTGACCGATTTACTTTAGCCATAATACTATGTGATTCAAAGTAATATTAAGTACAGCTGTCCTTCCTGGTTTGACCCACGTTATGATTACTGCTCCCTTCTATAACTCATAGCGTGATATTGTAAAAGCCTGCACTACTCCTGGATAAATTAGCTTTCTAACTTTGATATAATTTTAAAATTGTTCCGATCGTTTTTGAGATTATTAATAACGAACATACTTCCTAACAGTGAAATAATTTTAAATTCGTTTGAAAGTTTATGAGATTTATTAATAACAAACATATAAAAAATACAAATCTTTTAATCTTTATAATTATTTATTTTTAGCCTGTACCGTCCCACTGCAGGGTCTCCCTTAGATCTTATGAGTATAGATATAAATATAAACTTTTGTCATACATTTAACCAAAACACACAAACGAACTATTTCCAACCCGAACCAACTCAACAACATTCAGGGAGATACTATGTAGCGTGATGTTATTTTTTATGCATTTTACGCAACATATTCTGTCCGTACATAATTTCTGTGAGCCATAAAAGTCAACAGTGGCAATGGTTATAACATAAAAACGGTGACGAGGGACAAAAATCGTATTCAAAGTGTAGGAGAAGGAATATTTACGGGTTCTGTCTGTAGTGCTCGTAAAAGGAGAGTATGTAGCTAAGATGTGGGCGATAACATTTGGATTAATAAACTGGCAACAATAATAGGATGGTTTGTGCAAGTGCAACGTTTGTTTTTTTAATAAACAATCCCGCACTTGGATTTAATGACATTTAAATAATGGACACTAAGAACACGTAGACGCGTAACAGCTATTTGTGTATAACACAATTTATTGCCCCGGGTAGGGATTAAGTCACAACACTCGGCGCAGTGGCAATGGCGAGACGACCACTTAAACCACAACACCATACATGCAGTCATGCTCATTATCATGTGTTGATCTTTAGCGATAATTACAAAGAGGGTACTATCACTACACAGCAATGGACTGATTTGCACGCTGTAGTGCTTCCTTTCGGGTAACCCTACCCACAGAAAATATATGATGGTTGTTTCTGCGAGGTACTTTACCAGACTTGCTGGATATTATAGGTTCGAGCTCGTACGCCCCTTGACATTCACTCCTTTCATAGAAAGTATGCTTACTAAAATATTTTAAAGAGTTCAAACTAAGTCGACGGAGCCCCGCATCGCGGGGCTCTTTTTTTTGGGTGGGTTTAAGAAGGAACCTAACATAACCTAACCCTTACTTTTTTTTGCTCTTATAATAAGGGGCGAAAAGGTACTAGAAGCTGCCTAGACCTAGGCCCCTAAAGGTACTACTCTACTAGAGGGCGAACGGGCTCGTAACTGATATTATCACCCGCTTTAGCCGTGAAAAAAACATCGTAACTAAAGCTGATAATGTTGAAGATAAGGACTGTCCTGCACTTGATTCTAACTCACTCTGACACGATACCCTATTTATGAAATTGAGGCGTGACGCTGGAAAACCAGCAGCCCTGTATTTTACAAATTGTCTAATAGAATAATTGGCAACATCACTTTTAACATGTAAAATATTTGATATTAAATACCTGTAGTGTCCTAGTAGCGTAGATATCCAAACTGAATAATAATCCCTGAAGATGAATATTTAAAAACAACTTCAGATTTAAAATATACTATAAACAAATTTAACTCTGATGCCAATTAAATTTCCAGTTATCGTAAACGACATGACAACCAATTTCATGCTTATTAAATTTACGTCAATGATTTCTACACTTATTTTATTTATGACAGCCAGCTCCTTATTAAATTTATTCCATTACAATTTGTAAAAGCATTTATACTTACTTATAATTTTTTTTACCAACGTAAGGCAGAACTTCCGCCTTTTCGCCTTTCGTAGAAATTTAGCAGATTATCTGAATAACAATTGTCATAGTACCCAATTTAGGCGAAAATTATAATTATGATGGTTGAATGTAAAATTACAAAGACATATATATGTTTTGGAAAATATGTGGCACGTGATAATCATAGATAGCTACATTATATTATTTCAGATTATATACTATTTTTTTATTTTACGGTATTATTTGGAAATAACAATGTACTTCAATAAATAGATAATCGTTATCAATTAATAAAGCACCAACCAGCTAAAAAGAAATTAATTGCCCTAAATAGCTAAGCCAGATGATTCCTGTCCTCTGACTGTCACGGTATCGACGACATGGTAGTCGATAAACTAATAGCAAATAAAAACCCACCTACATACCCAACTATATGTATTTAGATGTCAACAATATATATATCAGTATGCAAAATTTATTATATGAAACTAGATGGTAAAAACTAATAAAGGTTCAGCCAGCGCCGAGCCTAGCCGGCAGTTTATTACAAAATAGGAATGAATAAAGTTTACACAGCCATTGTGTGCTGTAATAAGCAGTCGAGCAGAATAAAGCAATTAGATCTCGTGATAGCATTTAGTGCGGCGAGGAAAAAGCCGCCAATTTGGTATGTTTATGAGCTTATGGGAGCATGATGAAGAGAACCACTAACCACTTAATTATCGAAGATTGCTGTGTACGTTCGTGCGGCAGCCATTTAAAATCTCTTTTAGAATGTAAAAGATTGCGCTGCATGCATAAAGTCTTCATTTGAAATCATAAGACTGCACGGATATTGTAGGCAAGTGGGCGCCTCATCGCCACCGCCATTATTTTTGCGTGATCCACAAATAATTATTCTGAGTCTGGGTGTGCTTTGTGTCCGTCAATAGCATGTTTGTAAAGTCCCCCGCGAGAAATGCCTTAATACTACTTTCTGTGATGAATACTTAAGCTTCTTTTCTCTTTTTTAAATCATAAAAATAAAGTGTTATAAGAACTATATTACAATTATAAATAAATAATTCTTACATTGCCATATCTATGTATTAACACTATAGTGTTAAGCATATATGCGTCTTATCGGACACGGGTGATGAATGGACGTCTTTTCTTGACCTTTACAGTTTTGACGCGTATGATAGGATTGCAATATAAGTTATGTATGTTAATACCGAAGAGGCGACTACGAGTTAAAACACACACATGCCTGTATATATATATAAATCGTTGGTCAAATATCACACCTACATACATAAATAACTATGTGCCTTTGGGTAAAACCTTTATTAGGTGTGACCTAAACAAGCCACACGTAATAAAGGTTGGCCTTTTTTGACCCTTCTACGGGCTAAGTCTCATAACTTGCGCTGCTTAAAAGGCTTAATCAATCACTCGATTCTAGCATGAATTTTCTCGAAATTAACCCAGCACGATATATTGACAGGTATTACGTGTCTATCGTCAAATACGTCTAGCTTTTTAAATTGGGCGAATAAAGTTTTAAACTTGAAGCATGTATGTACGTTCGTAGTTTCAGGCTGTTTTGTTGCAAGTGCCGACTGACACATGATCCGGTCATGGTTTATAGATGAGCGTGAGTGATATACTGTGTGAGTTATGGGATGTTCGTTACACAGGAGGTTTTTGTACGAATCCCGGTAGCAAAGTACAATTTAAGATTAAGTATTTTTAAAAATAAGAGAGCTTTTATGAGCTTTATAATGTAGACACATAAATATAATATCAGCTCTGTATTAAATTGTCCCACTACTGGTCATGGACCTCTTCTCAGGTTTGAGGAATAAAAATAAAAGGCTAGGCCATCCGCTACGCTGGGCCACCGCGAATTGATAGTCTTCATAAGTCTTCGAGAGCATTATGGAGAACTTTTAGACAAGTATGCAAGGAAAACATCGTAAGGAAACACGATGTTTTCCTTCACTGTTAAAGTAAACGATAATTAACTATTTAATACACACATTACTTTGAAAAGTCAGATATGCTCGCCTTGAGATCGAACTCCAGACTTCTGCTGGTAGTCCAACGGATTCCCACTAGGCTAGGTTGATATAGGAACCGGGCCCTAGACAAATACTAGTTGCTACAAGCAAGGTAACTCACCTAACAACACAAAAGATACGGACAAACTTTAAAATCCTAAATGGGATATCAACCCTGCAGCATTCACTCTAACACACTTCCGATTCTATCCACCAATCAGTCAGCACGTTGCTGTCCTACCAATTTAAAACCTTAACCAATTTGTGACATTGCTTCTCGTCTTCCATTTTACCATTACAATTGCTATTCTTTCTTATTCTTCTTATTGCTATAGAGAGTACATATATTCTAATATTTATTGTAATTATTCAACGTCATATTTATTTATTCGGTTGTATACAATCGGTTGTTATTCTAATCATTTGCTTGTAAATGTGACTAGACAAAATGTAAAGGGACTGTTGGTGTAGTTTGACGAGTACGAGTTACGAGTAGGCTGTTGGTCACAGACAAAGAAGTTACGAGAAATTGTAAGAGATGGCTCTGTACAAAACTATCTACTTTGCTATATATTTCTGAATCGCGCAAGCGAAGTTTACTATGCAAGTACCCGATATCAACCGTCTGACCTCCAGGCACGATCACCCTATATGGTCGAGGGATTCTTCCTTAGTGTTGGAGAGACATTACATCATTATTATTACGGTAGTCCTGATTGTCACATCGAAGTGCAAAATAATCTCAACACTTTTAGTAGTTAATACGGATTCTTACGTATTTCGTCTTATTATTGTATTTGTATTGTATTTATTGTATACAAATTATTACTTTCCTCTACAGTCATATTGGTTTTATATTTCTCCATTCCTAAGAAATTATATTGGTGATTGTTGGTACGTACCATATTGCCGACAAAGATCAATAATATTATTTATTTTGAAATCTCAAATGTCAAATAAAATAGAATCCGATTACCATGTCTATACGTGATAGAGCACTTTAATTTTATAGATTGATTTTCAACCTAATTTAACAACAGTAAAGAGTTCAAAATTGTCTGTCAAAGATATTTGATACCTGAAATACGTATTTACTATAGAGTATAATTTGAACAATGAGATTATTTGTCAACTGAATGTAAATACGCAATATTCATGTTCGCCTTCAAGTAGCGTGTGATTACGTAGACATCTAGGCTATGAGCAAATATTGACTATTATCTTTTATAGAAAAACCATTACATCGATCATCAAACATCGAAACATCGTCCTTGTAATTAATATACCGATTAATAGAGCTGCTTTCTTCTCGATAGGATAAAAACTAAGTATGTATAATAATAATAACAATCACCTCTTTAAATAAACA
The DNA here is from genome assembly GCA_930367265.1 of Catocala fraxini. Lineage (NCBI taxonomy): Eukaryota > Metazoa > Arthropoda > Insecta > Lepidoptera > Erebidae > Catocala > Catocala fraxini. The sequence continues at coordinate 9,075,759 of OV884040.1, read as the reverse complement.
GTCCTACTGTTAGGCACGGGTCTTATCTTAGTGTGAGAAAGGTTAGGATATAATCCACACACTGGCCTAATGGCAGGTTGGCAGACTTAACATATCTTTGACAATATTGTGAAGAACTCTCCAACATGTAGGTTACCTCACCATGTTTTCCTTCACCGTTAAAGCAAGCGATAATTAACTAACGAAAATTCAGAGGTGCGCCTTGGGTTCGATCTCAACACCACTGAAGAGGTAGTTTATAATTATATATCTACTAATTTGCATCTTTGTGCTTCAGACTCAATATATTTGACGAAAATCAGGTATTACACGAAAATAATTAATAAAATATATATGTATGTAATAACATTCAAGTAATTTTGAGAAAGTACTAGTGAATTCAAATACCCTTTTGTTTTGAGAAACTATCGTTATATAATATAATACCTTTATCGAAAACGCAAAAGAATGGGTAGATGCATGTCGCCCAAAATAATTATCCGTAGTAAATCAAAATAATGATGGATAATTATAGTATTTATGGTCGCGAGGATACTGAATTATGAGCCTCCTACAATATATTGAAATGTAAGTTATCACTTATCATGCAATACCGTCCATCGTTTCTTTATTGGTCCGGTAATAAAGGTAAATAATAAAACGCGATAAATTCGATGCCTACTTTGTTTATTTTGTTCAACATTCGCGTAAATGTAGGACGTTAATTTTACATTATAAAGAAATTATCACAAAGTAAATGATACATACATAGTCTCAGCAGTATAATATGACTGAACTGTAACTGGTAGATGAAGGTGTTTTAGTGTACATGAGTATATAGAACAACGTAGTTTTATCATACTTATGGCGTTACACTCACATTTTTCGGCAACTATGTTTCTAGGCCCAACGTAAAAAGAGGCACGCCTATTGCCGTCTACCGAGTTCAGTTCCAGACTTTGTGCTGGTACTAAGAATTTCTTGACTGAATAACCCATTTTCATTTTGCCCGACACGGGAATCAAAGCCCAGACCATGAACAGCAGTCGCATACGCTACCATTGCGCGACCGAGGCTATAATATAATATAATATACACAAAGATAAATGTAAAAGTATATTTTTGTTTGGTACTCTATGTTGCCCAACGGAACGGATTTTAAATAATCATTTGAACTTAATTTAATGACCATAATGTAGTTTTTGACAACCCTACTGAATTTTGCCGCCAAATAGTCGACTAACACGCAAATTTGATTTGGTAATGGAAACGTAGTTTGGTGCTTGCTAGCCCTTTCAACTAGATCCCTAATTTTGCAATTGAGGACCTAAAAACTACAACGAGTTTTTCCACCATAGTTAAAGCTACAGGCGAGTTATGTATGGTTCGGTGGCCTCGATGGCGTAGTGGTTAGTGTAGCTGACTGCCACGCCTGAGGTCGCGGATTCGATCCCGCACGAGTCAAATATTTGTGTGCATGAACATGGATGTTTGTCTTGGTCTGGGTGTTTCTATGTATAATATGTATGTATTTACAAAAATACAGTATATATGTATGGTTATCCATTGTCTAGTACTCATAGTACAAGCTCTGCTTAGTTTGGGCTAGATGGTGTTGTATGTATGTGATAGAATATTATTATTATAGAATATTATTATACCTTACGGAACGGCATTCGATCCTAACTAATATTATAAATGCGAATGTGAGTTTGTACGTCTGTTTATTTGTTATGTTTTAACTACGATCGAGTAGTTAAAACGTGAAACGTAACACCATCAGCATTAAATTTCGCATACACGTTGTCAGGATACAGAAAAGGCAATATAATGCCTTACATCCAGAAAAACTATTGTTCCCAAGCGAGCGCAGCTGTGTGCAGGAAGTAGTACTAAAATAATGTTTACTTTTATTTGTGTGAAATGCATACGAGAATCCTCGTGTATACAGTAGTATATTAAAGTATTCCGATATGTATTTGGAGTAACAGATCGCTGTTACCCCCGACTCAAACATTCATTTCGCGGAACACACTAAGATGCCAGTGCATTTTTGCAGTTAAACGCACGCGATTAGTGACCGTGTGACACGAACATTTTATTCTCTACTTTTCCATTCACGCTAATGGGAAGCTGGCGCGAATAGAGCCGCTGTCAGTCAGGTTTGATTCGTACATTAACCTAGTTAGTATTGCAGTTGTTGTTATTCCAGCTACCAACTCAGTCTGAACGTGCGTCGTTTCGAGGCAAAACACCTCTCAAACTATACTATTATAAAACTGTTACAAGGCTGTGTCGGTACTGGAAGGATATGTATAAAAGCCAAATTTAAATTTAGGAGGCTCTGATGTACAAGGCATAACAAATTTTAATATTTTGTCTGTCTATATGTTTGTTTTTCAGGCATCATAAATAAATATAAAATAACTAAACAGATTTTGATGCGGCTTAACAGTTTTGCAGGTAGTAGTGCAACTTAAAATCTAAGCCATATATCATCAAATATATTTAGTACAACCGGCGATATGGTTCAGTATGATCTACGTAAATAATATCGCAAACGATCTTAGTTTATCAGACGAAGTCGCAAGGCAAGAAGATCGCAGGTATAATTAACTATGTTTATTTAATTCTTAGACTTTGAAGTAGTACTTTGCACATTGGATTGGTAGCGTTAAGGTTTTCTCGTATATTCTTAAATCGGAATACGTGGTCAGTATTTAAAGGAGGTTTTGTTGCTTTATAAGATGTCATCTGCATCCTGGCCATATACAGATTCTTACACAAAACATATACTTAAATCTTAAATAGCTCGCAGCTGGACACTTATTTCCGTTGCGTTGCAGATAAAATAAACTACTTTATGCGGGAGCGCTTTTAATATACTATCGTATCGAGGTAACATATTATTTTTTAAATCTTGCTTGTTTATCTCATTACATTGGTGGTACTAACTAGTACAGAAGACAGGTGATCTGGAAATAATCTTCTGTAAAATATCATGTGAAATTCGTGTAAAAGATCATCTGTCACCTATGATAGTTAGAAATTAGCAGAGCAATACAAACTTCATAATAATAATTTATTTATTTTAGAACTACTTTTCAATCACTAAATAATCCATAACGGAGAAATAGATGTGGCATTTGTGGCAGGTTATATAGGTACATAGGAAACCTACTTATCACGGTTCTCCTTACATAGATTGATATAAAAATAAGAGGAAAGAAAATCATCTCTAAATTCATTTCCTATAAAGAACTACATTATATTATTACGGCGACGTTCTCAAACTTTGGCATCATACATAAAATGTATCTATCCATACACAGAACTATATACCTAACCTCCGTATCGCACAAATTGTGTTTCGTGAGGGGATCAAAACCACAAAATGACGGGCGACGGTTTTAATAATGATTGTACCTTTCAATACGTAATATATTATATGAAACGATTTATTATGAAACGTTTTGTTAAAATCTTTACATTTACATTAATGCTCATACAATTGATTCAATATGATAAATATGTGCATAATAATAATATGAATAGATACTAGTCTAAGAATATATTGTAAATTCTCAAGTTTTATGAAGTATCAAATAGTGGATTTTATGCAATAAACCGCGATAAAATTCAACCAAACATACATACATTAAAAGTAGATTGGTTGTAAAAATATTACATTCTCCGCATAAGTGAAATCCACCCCATTTACTTAATAATACAGATATAAAGTTATTAGAAATACAGTAAGGATCAAAAGGGTGTATTACGCTCATATTTTTTATTATGCTTACATAGAAACTTTACATTATGTATGTATGTATCTTATGTGGGTGCCAGTCAGTGCAGACCGGCGACACTTCGACCCAGTGGGATCTTTTGTGTCGACACTCTCCCAATAACGACTGCCATAGATGTTCATGGCAGCCGGGACTGACGGCTTAACGTGCTTTCCGAGGCACGGAGCAGGCGATAATTGTCAATCAATACGCACATAATTTCAAAAAGTCATATAGCTTCCGAAAGTCAGAGGTGCGCGATTGTAATGTATTATATTGTGCGCGCAATAATTATAAAATGTAATGTGGGTTACATTATGTCATCTGTTTATCACGTAAAAAGGTAGGCAAAGTTATATTTCATCTACATGCTATATAAGACTCATATTACAGAGAAATTATGCTAAGGCTAAATCGCCTAATCTCATAGACATCGTCCTAGCAATTTCCTCACATAAAACTTTACTAAATATTTACATAACGAAGAATTCAATAGACGTGCATGAGATAAAGCACACTATACTAAAGCTAGGATAATTGACTGATTCTACACATATAAACAATAACTATAAGTATCATTGTAATATATAATATAAACTGTGTTTAAAATCTGTCCCACTGCAGGTCACAACCTCTTTGTGAAAAGGATAGCTCATAAGCTACAATGCTTACCCAGAACTTCAACATTGAAGTTCTGCATGACCTGACGATGCATGACTTTTGATAATCAAATATTTAATATAAACATAACTTCGAAAAATCAGCGATGCAAGCCGCGTACCCAAAACCTCTGCATAACAATCCAACGGTTCTCCGCTAAGCTATCGCTTTCAAGCAATAAAGTTAAACATTTACAAAGTTAGTAGTAATAAGACCAACAGCCCTAACATTATGACTCAATTATTCAGTCCACTCTGATTTATACAGGCACAACAAACCGTCGATTGAGTAACGAACGTTCGAATTAATCGCCAATAACAAACTTTATTTGAATAACAGACGTTTCAATCAATAATTGATATACCCTTCAATAACAGCTCTTGTAAGTATTCAAGATTTCGAAACTAATTGTAACTTCGATACAAATTTAATTTATTAATTGCTACGAGTTATTATAAAAGTAAGGTCTTTTTACAAAAGACGGACGTAACCAGTACTTCTATTTTAAAAACATTAAAGGGAATAATAATGACAATGGAAGCGGCTTACAGCTGCTATGCATGAAGTGACTTGAACGACCTGAAGCGTTCGAAATAAAAACTTACAAAACTAATCCGTCAAGTCTTAGAATACCAGACATAATTAGAATTTCTATTGTGTCTGGCCACCGGTGTACTGCTACAACTTAATAGGTTAAATCATGCAAGTATTATATGGCATTAAATATAATGAACACTAAAAATACTAATTGCACAGCAAAATATGCTTACTAAAATATGTATATAATAACGAGCACCTATACGCCTCAAATCACTGCATTCCGTCTCGGAAAGGTTAGGTTGTTAGGTTCCTTCTTAAACCCTCCCAATAATAGGAGCTCCGCGAAGCGGGGCTCCGTCGACTTAGTTTGATCTCTTTCAAAATATTTTAGAAAGCATATTTTGCTGTGCAATTAGTATTTTTGGTGGAACAAAGGCAAAAAATTTAGTTAAATACTACCCATATATATTAACATAGCTTTTATATTATTATAGCTATCAAAGAAAAAATATATTTAATCTTGAATAATAGTAATAACATAGCATTAGTAAAAATATAAATGCAATATATATTTTTTTATATTACAGTTATATACTTAATATTCATTCAAAATTTTCTTTAATAGCTAACGTTCCGTTTCAATTTTACTATTTTACAAATTACTTAAAGGAGTTTTTAGTGTTATCTCATTTTTGTTTTCGCACTACATATTCAGCAGAACGAAATTTCACGATTTCACATCGCTAAATCAGTATCCAACTAATAATAATTAGCTGTATGATCAGATTTGCTTTTAAAAATGTCAGTTTGTGCAGTTCCTAACTTTATAGGTTAAATACGTTTTATTCTAACTTTAAACGTTTATTAACCTATACCTATAGTTAAGAATTAGAAAATAATTAAGTCCTTTAAAAACCTTTATAATAATATTGTATCACATACACACAACACCATCTAGCCCAAACTAAGCAGAGCTTGTACTATGGGTACTAGACAATGAATAAACATACATATATACTTTTTTTTTTGTATATACATCCATATTATACATAGAAACACCCAGACCAAGACAAACATCCATGTTCATGCACACAAATGTTTGACTTGTGCGGGAATCGAACCCGCGACCTCAGGCGTGGCAGTCGGTTACACTAACCACTACGCCTTCGAGTCGTCATTCGCTAGAATGAGATATTTATATTCCAAATATCTCATTCTAGCGAGAATTGGTTGGAAAAGTAGCTGCCATCTTGACTGCAAAATTGCGTCGGGAGCAAGCCATTCTGAGATTCTAAATTCAATCGTGAATTCAGTAAAATCGTGACGGCACCGGTTTTAAAAATCTAGGCTTTGAATTAAGGTAAGCAAGTAAGTAAGTAAAGAAGGCGTCTGCTTTCGTAATATTATAATTATTAAGGCTTTCAAATATGGTAGAATACTCATCTCCTGTTTTCTCTGTTAAAGCAACTTAATACATTTTGCAGAACTAAAGTTTTAAATAAACAACGTGTGAAAGGCGTGGTCATATTTTAAAGTCGTAATATATATATATATATATTATTATAATGATAAACGATAAATATGAATTTATAATATTTATAATATAATAATAATATTCTACCACATACACACAACACCATCTAGCCTAAACTAAGCAGAGCTTGTACTATGGGTACTAGACAATGGATAAACATACATATTATATACTTTTTTTTTTTGTAAATACATACATATTATACATAGAAACACCCAGACCAAGACAAACACCCATGTTGATGCACACAAATGTTTGACTTGTGCGGGAATCGAACCCGCGACCTCAGGCGTGGCAGTCAGTTACACTAACCACTACGCCATCGAGTCGTCAAATAAAAATATAACTTATGTCTCTGGCTCAAACAAATAATTTTAAATTGTCTAACTTTTTCATTATTCAAACATCGAACAAGCGTGTAACATCTTAGTATTTTTAATACTTTTAACTAGCTACAACCTCTTAGCATCTCTGCTTTCCTGGTAAATAGAAGATTACACGGATAAAACAATATTCACTTACCTGTACATTTTTCTGTTGCCCTGGTACTTGATTCTTAGTTTGATACAAGGCAAGCGCTTCCGGCGCTTCTTAGATAGAAGAGAATAAACCACCAGTCGCACTTTTTATGATTGATATAGTTGTTAATTTGTATTCAGATAGATTATTCACATACGCACACGATGTCATAATATTGGCTACGTTAACTTTTATGATTGTCGATGAAATATTAATAACATATCTTTGACTCATCTTTACAATTATCGAAAAACAAACAATGCAAATACTATACACATAATAATGTAGATATTCATTGAAATTACAATATTTTTAAATAAATTATTATTAAAACTATTTATTAAATCTAAATTATTTTAATAATAATTTAATTAGCTTAAAAATTTGTAAAATTAATAGTAGTAGTAGTGTAACAATTTTCAAAATTATGTAATAAAGTGTCAAATAAACAACGCGATAAAATCCGTATATAGTACTTTAATTTCAATGAATAATATTCGCGTAAACAGAAGACAATATAATGTAGATATTATTTTCACGGAAAACTCACTAACGTTGTCTAAATTAAATTTTATTTCCCTATTTAATAAGAAAGGTACACATTTTATGTAGGTCTGTACACTATTTTTAATAAGAAATGTATACAGAATAAAAAATTTGGCATATTTAATAAAATGTTGCCACTTATTAATTATTGTTTAATCATTTTCAATAAAAAAAGTAGCTACCTAACTAAAACTTTTAGTCACCAAATATATTCGTCTTTTTCTCAAAAAATGCTACTGATTAAATGATTTCATAGTTAGATTTTAAGAAATTGCGTTCATTATTTTGTTATTATTGTAAGATATTATTTTAAATAAGGAACTACCTTTATTAAAAGCAATTTTACGTTTATATTAAAGTAGTTATGCAATACACATCATTACATTGCTACTTTAATTAAACTATGTTGAAATAGTGTTAGATACCTACTGGTTTATAAATTACTAGCTTTAATATTTTCTCTTTATAATATTAGTACAGATATTCAATGCGTGTGCGTGTTATTATTATTATCATTATTAATTATCTGATCAAATCACAATTTTAAAGACATTGGTCTTGGAATTTAATGCATAGACTATGAATCCTACCATTGGGTAATAAAATAAGCTACCAAAATGACTGTTAGTTACCATAAATAAATCACAATCCGCGAAACAGTACAATTAATCTTTAACAGAACATCAAGATAAAACTATAACTAGCTAATTACATCGTAGAATTGTCAACATTGTCGTCTTCATTCACAAGTTCTACCTATTCCACATTCAAATGCGTTCCCGCGCCAGCGCGCAGCGGCTCACAGTGGATCAAAATTGTATTTTTTTGGACTTACGATTTGAACTGTTAATAACAGCCTTCGCTATGACGGAGTAGAGACTGCGTGTTAACTAATTCTAATCTGTGTATAGAAGTACATTATTTTATGCATCCAAACAGACAATAAGTGGTGATTACACCACACTGAAGAGCGTGTACTAGTCACTTCTGATGCTTTGCATCTGATTGACCATTCTTTATTGTTATAGATACCAAGCTGTTGCCATCATGTTACTAAATTAATAGGACATGCTTAAAAAGTGTACAAAAACATTTTTATCTTCGTTCGAATTTATACATTTTTCATAATACTGAATTTAACACTGTGTACATCGTAAGTCTTATGTTCGCAAGACTACAATTGATCGTAGCGTACCGCCAAGTATTAATAGGTTTTTCTATCCGCATATTCTTAGTAACAGTTTGAACTTTTGAAGTCGGGCGCTCGCTCGGGCAGTAGGCAATAAAGGCGCTATTACCATCTACCGCTATTCACATACCTGGCGAAATGTAGGTTTAATACACGTGGTAACCCTTTGTATATATACAGGTGTTGAACATTTAAATGGAACTCTATTTTATAGACTATATCTGTTCTCTGTTATGGATTTGTATAATTTTATTTATATTAAAAATGACTTAGCTAACATTATTAACTGACGCCTGTGTAGGTATCGGAGTAGTCAGAGAAATATTACATTTAGCTATGTTTTAGTTCTCACATAATAGAGAGCCTGTTGTCGTTTACCGGGCACAAAGAGAGTACTGCTATCACGGCAGCGCCTACCACAAGGTATGCATCTCTGCCACCAGGTGCAATAAAAAAGAAGAAACATAAACAATTTCAGACTACACAATCTAGAAATTGCAGCAATATGTATGCTTTTCTACGGGCTAAATTTGTAGTGGTAACAAAGGCTACTGTCATACAGGACCTCACGGAACCAATAAGTATACCTATACATACCGTCATTACCCTTGCCTTATTCTCTCAAAGTGTTTATGGAGTCAACAATGTAGTGTAACTGACTATTGATTTTTCTACGCAACGATTATCATGTGATCGCGATATTTCAAGATCGTGTACAGAGGCTGTATTGAGATTGCGCACAATGCGAGTCCCGAAGAAATCCCGAATGCGAGGGTTAGTGCAAAAATACACGCCTAACTAACTAACTGCTTAATTCATTATTCTATTTTAATTATTCTATTCTATTAAACTAAATATGTTTGTATATGTTCACACAAAATTACACGCCTATATGCCTATATTAGTCGAAAGGATATACCACAGCGAATTTAACACTAATTTATCCGGCTATGCTTTGAGGTTCCGCATAATAGACAAGCATTTTGTCTCATCGGAGCACATCTGTTGTAATTGAGAATTTCTTGATAGAATAATATAACCACTTTGCGCCACTAAAGAGAATTTAACCCCGAGGCAACATCCCAGTACCATTGACTACCGCTGCCACCGAATCAGTCGGATACGTACCTGACAGTGAAATTTAAGCTTTCAATAACAAACTGATACACGGAAGACTAACTACTTAAAGTGTATCCAAATGAAAATAGTTAGCGAACAATTCGTATTCGCCGAGTCGTTGATAAGTAGCTTGTGTTAAAGTTCGTGGCTGGAAACCGAACTACTAAGTTTCGGGTAAATGTTATTGTACCGATAAACGAAACTTTGAGGAGTGTTCCTCAACCGAGAACAACGAAAGGCGTAACTTCGAAAAACCGACGAATAAGTTCATAGTGATGTGGTTTACCACATCCGCAGTACCACTTAAAAGTGGTCGCTCGCCAGTAACAGTTCGCCGAGTATTTAAATAGAAATAATTATGTACATTTAAATATACTCATATTCATGTCTATATACCGTCGAAGCTTAGATAGTAAGGTTCAGAGGCAAACCTATTGTGGTCTATCTATTTTTCCAGATGCTGTACTTCTAAGTATTTTAGAATAATAAATCTATATAAATTTTTCTTATACAACGAAGGTGGCAAACAAGCATATGGCCCACCTGATGGTAGGTGGTCACCGTATCTTATGGACGCCTTCAACACCAGAGGCATCACTTGCGCGTTGCCGACCCTTTAGGAAAAGAATAAGGAAGTAGGAAGGAGAAGGAGCGGGAAGGGGGAACGAGGGTGATTGGGCCTCCGGCACTCTCAGTCATCGAATGAAACACAACAGTACGACTACTGGTATTTCACGTCAATATTCTGTAAGAAGTTAATCCTTCCCCGATCGAGCCGGCCTATTCATGCTGAAATCAGCGAGGCTGTACTACTCAAAATAATATCGTAAATACTATGTTCCTTGACAGAGTTACATGATATCATATATATCATATACATATATATTATCATACCTAAAAGCATAGCAAACCAAAATAAATAAATAAATATCCATTTCGCCAGCTGTGGCTTAAGATCTCACGCAATAGGCCGAGTCCCTTGTCGCCTACCCGGCATAGTACCTGTCTCTGTACTGCTACTGAGAATTCTTTGACACTCGACAGGTTAAACAACCCAATAGCTCATGGTTCAACCTGGGAATCAAATCCAACTCGACCTCATACACAACGCTCACTTGTATTACGACTGCGTCACCGACGTGTGCTGCGTAACTAGGCAAAATAACATCTTACATATTTGTTTAGAACTAGCGGTCGCCAAGTAGTCGAAATTCGACCGTACCTAATTGATTTAAATTTTAAGTTTGATCGTTATTAAGGTTTAATTGTCTATAACTATACCCTTATAGTCACATTTCATTTACAACACATAGATATGTAATCATAGTTACGAAAGAATTCTACGACATCAGACGAACAATTCCAAAATACTACGAACGTGATTCGACTGCTTGTATCAACTGCATGGTTGTGTGCGTGTAGTGTTTTTTATTTAATGTATTAATGCATATTTTATAAAAATATTAGGATTCGCCACTCCTTCTCTATATAAACTTTAACTGTGCCAAATTTCATACTCCTCCGTCCGCGCAATTTTCGTAAAAAGGGGTACAAAGTTTTTGCTTCACGTATTAATATACAGATTACTAATCTTGTATCTTAAAGCATTAAGTATCGTGATCGTACATGAACGTGGTCTGTAAAACGGGCATAATATAAAGGGACTCTATGCTTTTGGATCATATTTCCAAATCTCTAATCTTCAACAGTTTATTTTAATAATTTATATTTTAAAATGACTGGATTGAGAGAAATGGCCTACGGGTCACAGTCAAATCTAATAAATAACATTCTGCCACCCGCGGCTTTGTCTGCATAGTGCGTAGAAATATAAGCGTTTTAAATGACACTCGTTATTTATTTCTGTGAAAGTGTTTTATTGAGATGTTATCAGGAAGTAAAAGGCTCAATAATACTGTTTATTTTTCTTATTATTTACTATCTTTCCCTCGGGAACAGTGCTTTTTTTCTGGATGTAAGGAAACCTATGTCCTTTTCTGAACACTGACAACGTATATGCGAAATTTCTTGATGAGCGGTCGAGTATTTAAGGCTTGAAATCTTGAAATAAACAAAACTCACATTCGCATTTACAATATTGGTTAGGATATTAAATTTGGTAATTTGGGAATAATAAAGGCACAGTACATAAATATATAGTAACCTATCTTCATACAAACGGTCGGAACTCGAGTCATACCTACGCGCCTCGGCGCGGCGTCGGCATGCGCTCGGCACGCAACCAGTCGCGAATGCGCCGCAGTGACGAACGATAAAACGGTGTGATTGTTTTGTAAGCAGTATGCGTACGATTTGTGATAATTTGATTTTATTGAACACTTTCTATTTCATTCATTATGAATTTCATTTTTATAATATAATATACATATAATATTTACAATCACTAAACTAGAAAGAAACTCAAGTAGATAGATAAAATTAAAATACTGTAGGCGGGCAGACCTAACGCGTGTCTACGAACCGCGCTGTTGTAGTTAATTATTTTAAGAACAGGGCCGAGTTACAATACTGTATATGTATGTACTGTGATAAAGGCTAAGAGAGAAGAAATAAAAGACAAAGTTGATCAATGAATTATTTATTGAATCAATTAAATCATTTGTTCATTTTGATTACAAAGTAAGTCCTATGAAACTCGTAGTGAAGAGGTGAATTTACAGAAGTACCAGTTGTTTGGCTTACAAATACAAGGATTCTTGTTAGCTAGCCCCTCCAGCTAAGCTAGAATGCTTGTGTTTGTAGAGTGCACGTCGATAGTGCAACGGGAGGGAATCGAATTCAAAATTACATTTAGGTCAATTGCTAGGATAAAGGCAAGGAATTGAGTCTAGTCGAAGATATCTGCATCGAACAACACCACTTATTACTGACTTAAAAAAGAAATACAGATTTCAATTCGACTGTTGTTTGTTTTTATATACCTTATATAATCAAACTTACCTCCGTCATTTCTAAAATGTTATTTGAAAGGCCATATATGAATTTGATCTAATGATAGGAAAATTTGGAGGTTAATAATGGAACTCCTATAAGACTACAGTTAGTCACTCACATTCAGTGCAATAATGTTGTAAGCAGCTACACTGCTTTGGTTTATAGTCTTATAAATAAATCTTTTTTCTTTTTCCTCTTTGATCTACATATATGCTTTGGTACGATTACTTTGTTTATTTTAGCAAATAAACCAACTTATCGTAGAGTGATCTAAGAGACCCAAAAATTGACACAGGCCATCAAATATAGTTAATATAGTTAATGACTGCACGGATAGCGTAGTGGTTTAAGTGGTCGTCACGCCATCCACTGCCATTGCGCCGAGTGTTGTGGGTTCGAATTCCACACGGGACAAAACTTTGTGTGATCCACAAACGGTTGTTCCGAGTCTAGATATTCTCTGTGTCCGTTATTTGAATGTTTGTAAAGTCCCCCGCGAAACAGGAATTATTTCTAGTGCGGGAGTTGTCCTTTTTTAAGAAAATAATAAAAACAAAGAGCTTATTATGTTTAAGGTCTCAAGTAATGGCGACCATATTAACGAGGCACAGCTCCAAACCAATATCCCTGTATAACGAACCCAAAAACATGCTTCCTCGTATCGAATCACGAGCTTTGCGATCACTTGTTGCGATTGCACTTACACGCCTTACTAACGAGGTCAGAAAAGATTCAGTGCGATTAAAATTTGCTTAATAAAATGGACGGCAAGGTCGACTATCCACTATGTTAACAAAGCTATATTTGCAAAGAGCTTGAAAGATTGCAATTTGCAATGTTGATTGTAATCCGATTCGAAAGGAATCGGCAGCACGCTATTGTCATTGTAATAAGATGTTCATTAGCAGTAACATCTCCTTGTGTTTCCTAATCGCCTTTGCAAACCACCCTCGGTGAACCACCCCAACAATACTCAGTCGGGAACGCTCCTATTATGTGTTTGAGCTTTATTAAATAAGGTCTACTAAGAAGTGACAGTGAGCAATTTTCCTGAATCTTTAGTTATTTGCGGAAGTAATAAGGGCCAGGCCGGTGGAGTGTGGGCACTTATAATAAAACATGGAAGAGAGAGGACTAAGGATTGAGTTTATTGTTTTGCGTATTTAGGTTCTAAGCAGAAAGTAAACATTGAGTTTAACTACCGTATGATCGTGTAAAAGTTAACATTTCGAAGCAAATTGAATGTGACGGCGTTTGTAAAATGGTTTAAGTTGTCACCTACAGCACTCAGCGCCGTAGTTGCGAGGTAAGAATTTCTCACTTTGATCCTACATGGGACCAAAGTTTATACCGCAAATAGTTCTGAGTTTGAGTTATGTGTATCCGTTATTTCGTTGATTATAACCTATTTTCGATAGCTATATATAGCTATACCCGGAATATCACTTACGTCTTGTTGACCATAAAGAATCCTAAGTAATATTATAAAAGCGAACGTGAGTTTGTTAGTTACGTTTTTATGCCTAAACTACACGACCGATCATAACGAAATTTCGTATACAAGTTGTCAGGGATGCATAAAATGACATAGGTTACCCTGAAGGGTACCCTATGTCATTAGATTGATTTGATTGATTGAAATTAGAAAAAGCGTATTGTTCTTGAGCGAGTAAAGCCGCATACAAAAGCTAGTAAGTAATTCAAGATGAAAGAAAAGGATGGAATAGACAACAGTGTAAGTAATCACTCAGAAATCTTACTCATTAATAATAAGGGCACAGTACACTAGCTTTTAAACTATCACCTTCGCCTTGTGATATAAACAATTTATCACCAGGTTAAATAAAAGCGCACAAACCGCAGGGCAGCTTGTGGCGAGCTGAATGTGAGTGGCGACAGTGCGGTCCTGAATGTCTCAGAGAGTTGGTTAGGGCCTCGTCCCCAACTTGCCGTTACTGGTTGGTTGGGGTGGAACTACAAGAGTGCCCGTAGGATTCTCAACTCTGGCTTGCCTTGGTCGGCCGGTCAGAGGGAGGCCGCTAGAGCTATATGCTTGGGGGTGGAAGTGTCATTTTCAAGGGCATAACTACGGAGAAACCCGCGCCGGGTCTCTGTTGTCACGAGACCCGTGATGGTGAAACCGGCGCCGCATCGCTCGGCACCCCTAGCTACTCGCACCGGTATTGCCCTTTGCTGCTGGCGTGTATGCCTATAGTGGCTATTCAGGGGGCCCATCTAGTGAGTTGGCGAGTCACCGTCTGCCCATTGCATTGATGCTATTAGAGTATTCAGAGCAGACGCCGTTTTTCATTCATAGTTAGCAATATACCGGTCCACCAGACACCCATACCCATAGCCCATATATTAAAATCCATACGTAGCAATAGTCCTATGCCTGCTGTGGCTAAAGTTCTTGAAGGGCCTCTTCACGTTGGACCCATGTCTCCGTGTAAGCCTCCCAAAGGGCCAGGTATTTTCTAATATAATATTGTTACGTGCTGGGTTCGACCGGATAAGAATATAAACAATATTACCGACTAAAACACGTTTTATTCAAACACACAATTAAATTTAAAACACAACAAACACTATACCACACTTTTTCACTGTACTGCTTCCAAACTCCGTAGTATTTCCGCTTCCGTTCGCTTCGATGAACACTTGATCGCTTACGATTGTAAACTGAACTGGCGGTGCGCGTGCGCCCTATTTATACGCGGGTAAAGCGCTTCTAGAGCTTTCCAGCAACGCCGTACTCGGCGTGTAAACAGCACGATGCTTCGAGAAAGTACCAGCATTCTCTCTAAGATTCTCGTACCGTACTACGCAGTTCCGTAAGATGTCAATAGATGGCGGTGTAAACTATTAGACGGAACCGCCGAGTCCCTCCCACAATGCCGAGAGATGTCACTGGGCGTAACACTGCCCCCCTCTTAGACATGTTCGTCCCGAACATTGTTGGATCCGTAGTAGCGTGCCAATCGATCCACATGAACAATCTTTGGTGTACCTCGTGGTCCTTTCTGGATCCGGTAGGTGACGTCATTCATCTTAGTGACTATGCGATAGGGTCCATCCCATTTTGCCTGCAACTTAGGAGACTTTCCTTTGCTGCGTGCCGGATTATGTAACCACACCAGCGATCCTTCCTCGAAGCCTTTATTGTTCGCCTTCCGGTCGTAACGGGTCTTCATCCTCTCAGACATCTGCTGACCGGTCTGTCTGATGTGCTCGTATACGTCATTCATCCTGTTGCGCAAATCATTCGCATAATCTGTTATGCTGCGTGGAGATTCAGGTGGGATGCCGGTGATCAAGTCTGCAGGTAATCGTAGTTCCCTTCCGAAGTTAGCGAAAGCAGGTGTTACTGATGTGCTTTCGTGAACGGCACTACGGTATGACAGGAGAAACGGTTGAATGTGTTTGTCCCAATCCCTTTGTTTGCTTTCCACAACTTTTGCCAGATATCTTTCCAGAGACTGGTTAAATCGTTCAACCATGCCGTCTGATTGCGGATGATAAGCGGTCGTTCTCGTTTTGTGGGTACCCATCACCCGGCATGTCTCCTTAAATACTTCAGACTCGAAGTTTCGACCTTGGTCACTGTGTATCTCTAAGGGCACCCCGAAACGACAAAAGACTTCATGGACTAGCTTGTCGGCGACCGTAGATGCCTCTTGATTGGGAATCGAAAACACTTCCGGCCACTTTGTGAAGTAATCCATGACCACCAAGAAGTACTTGTTCCTACTTTGGCTTTCAGGAAACGGTCCGGCAACATCTAAAGCTATACGTTCCCACGGGGCTCCAACATTGTACACCTTCAATGCACCCCTGCTGCGAGTGTGTGGCCCCTTCACGGCAGCACAACTCGTGCATTTACGGCACCATTCCTCAACGTCTTCTCGACAATGGATCCAATAAAATCGTTCTCGGATCTTAACCAGAGTTCTCTTAACTCCCATGTGACCTCCCGAACTCCCATTATGATAGAGTTGTAAAACTTCCGGTACCTTGAGCTTTGGCACGACCATTTGCAGGTGACACTTGTCACCTCGAGCATTCTCCCATTTCCGGCACAGAACTCCATCCTGGATAACCAAGCTTTCCCACTGTGCCCAATAACTCTTGGTGGTAGGGCTCATTGCCGCAACTTCACTCCAGTGAGGTCTCGATGCACCTGTTTTCTTCCATTCGAGGATGGGTCTTATGTCTTTGTCTTCTTGTTGCGTTCTCTGCAAAGTTTCCTTCCAGTCTTCGCTAAGATCCGTCCTCAACATCCTCACTAGTCCTTCCTGCTTAGCCTCTTGCCTGGCGCAGTGCTTACACTGGTCGGGACACGGTCTACGTGACAGGGCATCCGCATTACCATGTGACTTGCCACTACGATGCTGTATTACGAAGTCGAATTCCTGTAGTTGTTCAATCCATCTTGCTACCTGTCCTTCTGGGTCTTTAAACTGTAGTAGCCATTTCAATGCAGCGTGGTCAGTTCGCAGGTGAAATTTCCGTCCCAACAAGTATTTACTGAAGTGCTGCAATGTCTTTACGACAGCTAGAAGTTCCCTTCGTGTGACACAGTAGTTCCTTTCAGGTTTGGATAGGGCCTTGCTGAAGTACGCTATTACAACTTCATGCTCTCCTTTACGTTGAGATAACACGCCACCAATGCCGGTGTTACTGGCATCTGTATCTACTATAAATTCATGTTCATTGTCGGGATAGCCTAGAATTGGTGAATTACACAGATGTTCCTTCAGCTTCTGAAATGCGACGTCACAGCTCTCATTCCAGCAGAACTTTATCTTATCCTCGGTGAGCTTATGCAGAGGCCGGGCGATGTCAGCAAAGTTCCTTACAAACCGTCGATAGTAGGAACACAAACCAAGAAATGCCCTGACTTGTGTCTTGTTGTCCGGAACTGGCCAGTCCTTGACAGCAATGATCTTATCCGGGTCCGTTTGGATGCCTTCTTCGGAGACCACATGTCCTAAGAAGTTCACTTGCCGCCTGAACAACGCGCATTTCTTTGGACTTAACTTCAGGTTGGCTCCTCGAATCTTCGAGAGAACGCGTTCCAGGTTGCGAAGGTGATCCTCGAAGGTGCGTCCTACTATGATAATATCGTCCAAGTAGACCAGGCAGGCGTCTCCAATCAATCCAGTGAGTACCCGTTCCATCAATCTCTCAAAAGTGGCAGGGGCATTACACAATCCAAAGGGCATGACGTTAAATTGCCATAATCCTTTGCCTGTGGAGAATGCTGTCTTCTCCTTATCTCGAGGATGTATCTCGACCTGCCAGTAGCCACTTTTTAGGTCTAGTGTAGAAAACCACTTCATCCCCGTTAGCGTATCCAGAGTGTCGTCAATCCTTGGCAACGGGTAACTGTCTTTCTTTGTGATGTCATTTAGCCGACGATAGTCCACACAGAAGCGCATGCTGCCATCCTTCTTCTTAACCAAAACCACTGGTGAACACCATGGACTGGACGAAGGCTCAATCACACCTTCTTTCACCATACCCTCGATCATAGTGTCAACTTCATGTTCCCGTGCCACTGGTACACGTCTTGGTCGCTGGCGGATCGGTACCTCATTTCCTGTGTTTATTTTGTGTTGAACTAGGGCAGTCTTGCCTATGTCAGCATCACTTGTCGAGAAGATGTCGGCAAACCGGTTTAACATCGTCTCAGCCTTGTTCTTTTCTTCTCTCGACAGGTTATTCTGGCAGTCCTTCAAGAGAGAAGATACGTCGTACCTTGCCCCTTGAACTTTGGCGTTGGTAGGCTGTTCATGGCATCTACGCATCCAAACTGCTCCTTCACAGGTGCCCAATATCGTGCCCTTCTTGAGTACCAGTTCTTTGTCGCTTGGGTTCAGTGCACGTACCGATGTAACGTTGGTATTTCTAGCCAGAGTGCGTGCAATCTTCCATGAAGCATCGTTGTCCAAGCCTTCTATAATTACACATCGATTTTCCTGATCAGAATTCCATGGTAGACAAACCGGTATGATTGTTTCCGACCTCGGACGAAGTACTACTTTCTTCAGGCAGTACACTTTGCCTGATGATGCGCCCTCCATGAATACTTCTTCTGAGCCACACTTCAATACTCCTTGACTAACGTCGATCTCACAGTGATGCTTCCGTAAGAAGTCTAAACCCAGGATGCAGTCGTCGACTATGTCAGCCACGATGACGTTGTGGCGGTAAATTTTATTACCTAGTTTCATATCCACCCCCTTCTCACCTCGGACGGTTATGTGCTGACCGGTAGCTGTTCTTAGATGTATACATTCATGGTTCCCGTAGTAGTCCCCAAGAAACCGTCTTGCTAGTCGGAAACTGACGACTGTCCGAGAAGCTCCAGTGTCCAATGTCATCTTGCACGGCATTCTGTTAATTTCGCCTTCGATAATCAGGCTGTTTCCGTCACACGATTGTGAGATCGAGATCCTTGGGGCTCTCCTATCACCAGCCAGCACCCGCCCCGTAGTCCTGGCGTCTACTCGTTTCCCTGCTGTTGTTGCCCGGCAGGCACATCAGGTGTTCCTTCTACCGGCGACTGGTTACCGCTGCGTGGACTCCTTCGCTTCGGGCAGCTCAACCTGATGTGGCCTCTCTCACCGCAGCTATAGCACCGGGGCGAAGTCGACACTTCCCTGATACGGTGAGCTCGATCATCCCGTCGTACTGCTTCCACTTCCAGAGCGTGGGCTAGGGCGTCCTTCAGGTTTTTAAAATGTCCGAGTCTTACTGCGGCCCTAACCTCCAGGTCTCGGATCCCGTCGGTGAAAGCTTGAACGAGGTTTCCGTCGATAAGCGCAGGTGAGGACTGGTACGCCTTTCGAACCAGCTTCTCCACCTCCAGGGCCCACTGCTGCAGGGTTTCACTAACACGTTGCGATCGGTCTTTCAGCTGGGCGCGAAACACGTGTTCCAGGTGTGCGTCGCCATATCTCGCTTCTAATGCCTCCAACAGCTTTTCGTACGTGATGTCTTGACCAAGCGCCTCTAACACAGTCAAGGCCTGGTCACGAAGCCCCAAGGTGAGAGCAGTCAGAGCCTGTTCTTGCGTCCACCCGTTCGATTTCATGACGGCCTCGAACTGTATCTTATAGGCTGACCATGACGATGATCCGTCGAATGGTGGGACTTTAAAGCCTCGTGGTGAAGACGCCACAACCGCAGGTGCCACGATCCCATCGCCAGCCTTGAGCCCGCGTATCGTTTTCTCCACCTCGGCGATGCGACTTTCATGGCGTTGGACTTGCTCTTTCACCTCCTTCATCTCCTTGCCAACCGTTGCGCTGAGGTCTTTTAACATCATCAGCTGCTCCTCCTGGCGGCGCATACCCTCCTCCTTATCGCGTTGCAGCTGTTCCTCAAGGCGGCGTGCCTGCTCCTCCTGGCGGCGCATGCCCTCTTCCTTATCGCGTTGCAGCTGTTCCTCGATGCGGCGTGCCTGCTCCTCCTGGCGGCGCATGCCCTCTTCCTTATCGCGTTGCAGCTGTTCCTTGAGGCGGCGTGCCTGCTCCTCCTGGCGGCGTGCCTGCTCCTCCTGGCGGCGTGCCTGCTCCTCCTGGCGGCGTGCCTGCTCCTGCATAAACGCCATCAGAGTCGCGAGGTCGGGGTTCACCGGCGAGTGAGCTGCACTAAATGGTTCCGCTGCAGCCGCGGAGTCACGTGATTCACCTGACGTCGGCGAGGGGGCGTCTCCAAAGCGCCTCTGGTCCACATCTTGCTGGCGCTGGTTCCTGGTACGCACCCCTTCCACTTCCTCCTTCGGTAGTACTGGCATATTCTTACCTTACTTCTGACACCAATTGTTACGTGCTGGGTTCGACCGGATAAGAATATAAACAATATTACCGACTAAAACACGTTTTATTCAAACACACAATTAAATTTAAAACACAACAAACACTATACCACACTTTTTCACTGTACTGCTTCCAAACTCCGTAGTATTTCCGCTTCCGTTCGCTTCGATGAACACTTGATCGCTTACGATTGTAAACTGAACTGGCGGTGCGCGTGCGCCCTATTTATACGCGGGTAAAGCGCTTCTAGAGCTTTCCAGCAACGCCGTACTCGGCGTGTAAACAGCACGATGCTTCGAGAAAGTACCAGCATTCTCTCTAAGATTCTCGTACCGTACTACGCAGTTCCGTAAGATGTCAATAGATGGCGGTGTAAACTATTAGACGGAACCGCCGAGTCCCTCCCACAATGCCGAGAGATGTCACTGGGCGTAACAATATGTTAGAAAGTACCTGTGATAAGAGAAACATAATAATAATAAGTATTTATTTCCAAAACCATACAGTTATTACATATGTACAAAGGAAATTAAACAAACAAAATCATTGGGCGAAAAACAGCTCCAGTGTTACTACTCTTACATTAGAAAAAAAACCCTTCAGGCAAATCGGCTCATATGAACATACAACTCATATGAAGTTAGAATAAACTGCACTGGGGTCAGTGCTGTTTATTCTAACCTTCAGTTCAAATCTATATGTACGTAATCCTATCTCCGATAATGATGGCGTGACAGAAAAACAAACGTACTTTTGCATTCATTGAAATTAAACTGCTATATACGGATTTTATCGCGTTGTTTATTTGACACTTTATTACAAAATTTTGAAAATTGTTACACTACTACTACTATTAAACTTTACTAATTTTTAAGCTAATTAAATTATTATTAAACTATTTAGATTTAATTTATTTTTACACTTTCCCCGACGTTTCGGTTGCTTTTCAGCAGCCATGGTCACGGGGAACGGAAGTCTCCCCGTAAAAATAAACAACGCGATAAAATCCGTATATAGCAGTTTAATTTCAATGAATACTATTCGCGTAAATAGAAGACAATATTATACTTTTGCATTATTTATATTTAATAAGTATAATATACATAGGTATATTATATTAAGGTAATGGTAAATATCGTTTAAACGATACACTCTAGTTACCTGAGTACTTGGAAACTCACCTTTTAGTTACCAACCGACATTTTGGAACGTGATTAATTAAATTTACGTGTCATATAGAAGATGAGGGATACAACAGTTTTAATTTAAACCTTTATATTTATTACTAGATTTTTCTTGAGCTTCACTAGAGTTAATGTAGATTTTGTAAATACATTTCTGTCCCTAGATAGCTGTTTTCTGGATGAAAGCTATCATAATGTCCTTTTTTGCACCCCCGACAATGTGTATGCAAAATTGCATGATGTTCGGTCGAGAAGTTAGGGCGTGGAAGCGTAACAAACAAAATCATATTCGCATTTATAATATAACCATTTTCTTCCCACGGCTTCGCTTGCGTAAATGAAGTTTAGGATAAGTTAGGTTAGTAAAATTTTTTTATCTGAATGAAAAGTACCCATATTCTTTTCTGTACCTCTGACAACGTATATCAAAATTTCGACGACGACGACGATGACGATCGATGACCATCGGTTGAATAGTTCAGGCATGAAAGCGCAACAAAACAAGTCACATTCGCATTTATAAAATTAGTTAAAATTTATTATATTGTTTTCCTTTTGTTTATAACGGAATAGTAAGGTTTTCTCCAACGAAGGATTACCTATGCATTGCAGGAGACGTTATAGACATTGGAATAGACACAAAGGGTGTTCTTTGTGTCTACTGTTCGAAGTTCTGACGACTATTATGTTGTACATACATACTTACGTATATCCCTGAAGACCTCTTTGTGTATATACGAACAACAGTGTATCACACTTACATTTCCTCATATTTTAGGTCACGTAATAGAAAGCGAGTGCGTAGCATAAGGCAGCTTGAAATGTGCCCGATATAAAAGCACTTTACCAGCTTTCTTAACATATTGAGTCGCATCAGCACACCGGCGGCTAATCACAATAGATTTTAATTATATGTGGCTTTTCAAAACTTGTTAGGTTAATGCTACTGAGCAATTTTAACTTAATAAAACCACAAATCACCCATTAAAAGGAAGAGTCTGACCAAGGAATCAACCGAGAGTCCAACAATGCAAATATTTGAGACTCACACAAAGTTGTCTCGTTTGAGAATGGAACTTAACATGTAGGTAGAAAGGACGAAACCATTTAAACCACTGGCGCAGTCAAAAACATTACACATAACTACACGGTTAATAATTATCCGGCTTTAAAAACGCGGTGTTATCGCGTACCCGTCAATTTCTCCCAGACCTCCCATTAGTTGTAGATCGTTAACCCAGCGCGGTAGTAGGGATCGGTTATTATTTCAATTACTTCGGCAATTCTGGCACGGCGCAACTATACCCGTTTTGTTTTATTTTCAGTGAACAAAAGGGCGAGAATGTACACTCGGATGGATATCGCTGGGGAAATTTTCTGCCCCGTTTTGATGTGCCTTTGTGCGGTTGAATCTATAGATATAAAAAGTATAAGGACAGCAGCAATAGCTTAGTGAGACGGTTAGACCGCCACGCAAAGATCTAAAGTTCGATCGCTGACTTTTAATTTTGCTTTAAACAGACAAGTTGGTTTAAAATTTGAAGGTAATCGTGGGGAAACCTGCATGTCTAAGATTTTTCACAATGTTCTCGAAGATATTTGAAGTCTGCCAACCAGTACCAGGCCAGCATGGTGAACTAAGACATTACCTTCTCACACTAAGAAGAGGCCTGTGCCTAGCAATGAGACAATTTAATACAGGGTAAATATTATGATTTTAGGAAAATATTACTTAAAATCCAATAGTATGCTATAAATCTTTCCGAAATAAATGTAATCATTTATCAAATAATATTTGTTGTATTTATTTTCTCATAATATCCTTGGTGATATTAAGTAGCAGTGATAGCTCAGTGGGGAGACCAACAGACTGCAATGCAGAGGGTCTCGGGATCGAACCCACGTCGCGCACCTCTGACTTTCGGAAGTTATATGACTTTTCAAAATTATATGCGTATTGATTGACAATTATCGCCTGCTCCGTGCCTCGGAGAGCACGTTAAGCCGTCGGTCCCGGCTGCTATGAACATCTATGGCAGTCGTTATTGGGAAAGTCAGTACCCTCTAATATCCTGACACTGGTCTAGCCTTAGGGTATCGTTAGCCTTCGGGTTGCGGAGGTCAGGTGGCAGCCGCTCCGTGTAAAAACTGATATCCAGTCAAATCCAGTTCGACTAAAAAAGCCGACCCCAAGTGACTTGGGAATAATAAAGGCTAGGGAGAAGAAGATCCTTGGTGATATTGGCAATGTAAATGTGTGTTTAGGTTTTCTTTGTGTCAAAAAGATCTATGAAAAGAACTTATTTTTAATGGGAATTCCTAAAGTAACACAAGTAAGTACGTAAGGAAAGTAACACATTCTACTTTTTAATTAGTATCTTATGAGCTATATTATAAGGATATTCCCCTGTTATAATTTACTTTATAATTGGAGAATATAACAGCAAAATATATTAATCAAAGTAAAAATATGCATGCATATAGTGTGCATCTATTTATTATTATTACTATTAATTGCAGTTACGATAGTGATGCAATTTGATATGAGAGAGATAAAGCTGAGGAATAAAATATGCATACGTTTTAAATAAAGGCCAATGTTGGTTTATTGTTATTTAGCTTTAGAATGTCTAAATACAAAACAGCTTTGTCGCCAGTTCTCGGTATCCGGCAAAGGCGATACAAAACAAAACTAGAAAGTCCAACAGAACTTTGATAGTTTCAATGACAAGTAATGTTATAAAAACCTGATATTTAAATATTGATGTACAATAATTACATAATGACGCGTCTCTATTATACCAAGTCTTCAATAAAAAGAGAAAACACGTTAACAGCGATATTTGAAATACTATAAAATTTGTGACACGGAAAACTGTATCTTATCACCATGTTGTAAGATCGAAAGTACTATTGATGCGTGATATGTGTGCCTGTTTGTATAGCCGAGTGTACAAAACACATCATCACCTGTCAATATAATTAAAAAGACAGCATTTCACGGGCGATACTGGATGAAAGAGCTTGTTAACCTGCCGACGAGGGCTCATTATAACGATATTTTATAGTAACAAGGTTGGAAGTAAAAACCGACTAAATATAAGGCTGTACAGGCCCCTTGGATTGTATTCTAAAGGTTAATATTATGACGCGAGTTTAAGTATATGTTGTAAAGAAGAAAATTGTTTCAAATCATCACTTTAATGAAGATTACGTTGAGGTGGAGGTGTTATTTGTGAGCACGCGAGGCGTAGGTGGTACCCTCTAGTTTGTTCTTAGATAATTTGATACAATCATAGGCTTAGGCCACTTAGAGGAACATAGTTGGTATCGAGCTGTCAGCACCTAATCATGTTGCAGTCGAGTAAAGTATTCGATTGAAAGAAGCGTCTAGCCGCTTTAAAGCTTTGCCAGCTTGCCAACTAGCCAAAAAAAGTGGCGCATGCAGCAAGGATTTTTTAATTTATAGCACAGCGTTTGTTAAAGGTGCCTAGCCTACACGCTCAACTTACCATGAAAACACAACGACAGTTTTTGGCTATAACTTTCTGTAGAGCTTCACTTTGCTAGTTTAGCTGTTCTATATTGAACAATATTAAGGGCTTAAATCGGAAGCTTTTTGTAACTAACATCTCAAAAAATGTGTCGTGATGTACGACAAGTACCTAGCGAGTACAGCAACAATCACAGTACAAGCATTGATAAGTAGACCCAGATCTAAAATTATGAATAAAGTATTTGTTTCCAAAAAGATTATGCATAAGACGAGGAAGATAAAACATGATTTGTAGTTCCTCTGATAATTTTAGTCTTCTTTATAAACTGTCTCACTGCTAAACACAAACCCCAGCAGGAAGGGTTAGGCCTTAGTGACCCTGTGCGTGTTAGCAGTCAGCCCACATTTAAGAGAACATTATGTAGAATTCCCAGACCGGCAGGTTCACCCACGATGTTTTACTTTGATTCATGTGTGATAATTAACACCTTACAAGTGATAATTAACTATTTAATACGAAATAATTTCATAAATAATACATTATGAACTTCAAAAAGTCAAAGGTCGCATTGCGAAATTATTATACATATGTATAAGGCAGTCAGCCGGCTTATAAACAAAATATGTAATAAACAGATCGTGTGTCCATTTGAGTAATTTTATTTTATTATAGTTAGCTACAACATTTATGTTTTTACCTCGCATCACCGATAACTTCCTAGAACGATAGGCATTAATCGCAAAATATAGATGTAATAGAAAGAGATATCACAATACATAAACATGGGACCTTACCATCTCTTAAAGTATTGTCATTGTATGCGCATGCGCATAGTGCTTTAAATGGTCATCTCGCCGTTGCCACCGCACCGATTATTATGAAACAAAAATTTGTGTGATCCACAAATAGTTGTTCCGAATCCGTCTGTCCTTTGTGTCCGTTGTTTGAATATTCGTAAAGAACTCTACGACACAAGAATTAATTATTCCTAGTGCGAGAGATGTCTTTAAAAAAATAACATTATGCAGAACTCTCAGACCTGCAGGTATGCTCACGATGTTTTACTGTGAGTCATGTGTGACAATGAAAACAAAATGAAAACAAACCTTACAAAGTGATAATTAACTATTTAATAGGCAATAATTTTATAAATAATAAATTATAAACTTCGAAAAGTCAGAGAACGCATTACGAAATTATAATAGCGGACTTAGGAACAAACTATATGATTATGTAATAAACAAGTCGTGTGTCCATTTGAGTCATTTTATTGTATCATAGTTTAACTACAACATACATGTTCTTGTGTATTCAATGGCAATATTTTAAAAGCCAGTGCTTTGGTCTCAAGTACTAATTGATAATGTCCATTACATATCTAATGCCGTATACCAATAAAAAATTATCTTACTTAGACTTAAATAATGTTTTATTGGTAAACAATATTAGTAAATACTAGCAAGGATAAGTCCTTGCTAGTATTTACTAATATTCGGGGAGTCTCCCCGTGACCATGGCTGCTGAAAAGCAACCGAAACGTCGGGGAAAGTGTAAAAATAAATTAAATCTAAATAGTTTAATAATAATTTAATTAGCTTAAAAATTAGTAAAGTTTAATAGTAGTAGCAGTGTAACAATTTTAAAAATTTTGTAATAAGGTGTCAAATAAACAACGCGATAAAATCCGTATATAGCAGTTTAATTTCAATGAATAATATTCGCGTAAATAGAAGACAATATTTACTAATATTGCTTATTTTGAAAATACATCTGCCGCTCTAGGATCTGTTTATGTGTCGCATGCGCTGAACAAACATTCCAACAACGGTCACACTCACCGAAACCCTGTACAAATAAATTTTTGTCTCGTGTATGATTATAACCCTCAATACTCAGCCTACTGGTAGAGGCGAGGCGATCACGTAAACTAAGTACTACGTCATCCTAGCGGTTCGTCAAGTCCGAATTATAAATACGAAAATGCTTTGGTTGTACCTTTTACATAGTTAGCATGATTTATTGCTTTAGATCATTAGTTCCCAAAGTGGTACAGGTGGACCCCCGGGGGTCCACGGGAGACACGACGGGGGTCTACGTTGGTGTGAAAAACAAATAGGGGTCCACGAAAATTTATTTGCTTTCGATAGTGAAGAACTAAATTCTCCTATCTATATATGTAGGCAGATAATAATTTAAGCTCAGCAACTGTTACTTGTAAAAACTTGCATGTTGCATATTCAGTACCAATGGTCTAGAACCTACCGATTATTCGGTAGGGTCGGGTCAGCCCTTAAAGATTTGATCAAATTTTTTTATTCCTGCGGCGTCCACCGGAATCTTCCAAATTTTGAAAGTGGTCTATGAGAAAAAAGTCTGGGAACCTCTACTATAGATGGTATAAGGGCCGAGTGACATAGAGTACTTTTCATCCCAGAATAGTATGAACGTTTTCTATAGGATAGGTATTTTCCCTTAGAAACACGACATTGAAACCGCGGGAATAAGTTAGTAAGAAATACTTAAGTATAAAATATGATTATTTGGCGTTGCTATGATTTTTATTGACATACATAAAAGTTATTAAGAAAAACCTTTGTATAACCTAAATATTTAATGTTTATTCCTATTTAGTCATAACATATTTTACGGTGCTTAATATACAAAATAATTTGGGAGCTATTTACTTTTAGTGTTTGACCTTTTAGTTACCTGCGTTTATTATTGTTACGAACCGTCTGGCAAAGTTATATCACAACTCCCTTTTTCTAAGTACTTAATACCAACGTATAATCTATCCTAATATTATAAAGCTGAAGAGTTTGTTTGTTTGTTTGGTTGAACGCGCTAATCTCAGGAACCACTGGCCCAAATTGAAATATTATTTTAATGTTGGATAGCTCATTTATCGAGGAAGGCTATAGGCTATATAACATCACGCTACAACCCACAGGGGCGTGGCAGTAACTATAAACGCGAGTGAAACCGCGGGCATATTTAGTCGAAAATATAGGCGTGAGACTATAGTGATAGTGGTATAGACCATTTATCGTTTAACCTTAAGTAAGTCAATCAAAAGAGTCAACAACTACAAAAGGTGACATACCCACGACCCTAATTTTAGGCCACACACCTGCCATATATAAAAAAACTAATTTATTCCTCCATAAATATGTGAATAAATTATTCAAATCACAAATCAAACGTACGCGAACAATTAAAGATGTCAGAGAAGTAAAAAATATTCATACACGCACTTTTATGGGCAGTGTAATGGCAACATTGTGATTATACTAAGCATTATTTAATTTTATTGCACACCTGGCCCACTGGCAGTTTAAACGACTTTTTCTGCTTTTTATCACTGTAATGAGTTTGACATTAATTCGGGTCTTGAATGTAAATATTATGCAAATTCCAACCTTTCCTGCGTATACTTAAACATATGTTTCGTGTGGTACTTCGTGCGTGGGGCGGGGACGCCACATATTGATACTTAGGTGTTGTTTATGGAGTACGCGGTACTGTACGTCAACGCGTCAGGTGGAACGATGAGCGAGGAATTTTTACATACCTATTATTATGTTCTAACTTTTTTGTGCTACTCGGTTGGCTAACAATCTTGCTAGTAGCCTGTGGGATGCTATAGTTAGTAGCTACTGCATGTTATAGACAATCAATCGAAGTCGTTTTACCCGAAATACTTCCCTAATTCGGCTGCCTCAGAATGATCCAAATTTTAGGTTCATGTGAAGGTTCCGACGTTTTCTCGTTACAGATATATTAATACTAGTTTTCACAGCTTTGCCCGCGTGAATCCCATAGGGTCACATACCGAGATATAAAGTATGCCACATGTTTATCTAGAATAGGGTCTATCTGTGTACTACATTTCATTTAAATCCATTAACCGTTTAGAAACTTTAACTGTATAGTATTACTAGATGTGCCCGCGGTTTCACTCGCCTTTATGATTACTGCGCCACCCCTGTGGATCGTAGTGTGATGTTATATAGCCTATAACCTTCCTCGATAAATAAGCTAGCCAATAAAAAAATAATTTTTCAATTTGAACCAGTAGTTCCTGAAATTAGCGCGCTCAACCAAACAAACAAGTTCTTCAGCTTTATAATAATTAGTATAGATGATGTTACTAGTAGGATCTGCCTAGTTGGCACAGAGACATCAGCGCACCCTTAATTCCTAGGCCCAACAAAATTGCTTTTAAAGCTCAATTAAAGGCAATTTTAGTAGCAGCACTTGACCAGCCTTTATGGAGATAAGCTCGCGCCCTAATGCGTACTTTTGTAGTGGGTCTAAAATTGTTTGACCTTACAAAGATATACAATAATTAGTAATTAAGATGTATATACAATAAACAGTAATTAAAATTAATATTATAATTAGTAAGTAATTAAAATGTATGAGCGTTTACAGACAGACGTAATTAGTGCGTTCTGTTAATATTTTAAGCTATCTATTTATTTGTCATCATATAAATAAGCTTACATCACATAAATAAGATGTCCATACATATATAGTCTGACACAGGTTTATCGCGATATGGTGGATATTACAACCATACATTTTTATTAAAATAAAATAGGTGCCACGTAAAAGACGAGACTATCGCCGCCTACCGGGCACAGTTTTGGAGTCCCTGCTGCTACAGCGAATTTCTTTACAGAAAATCACAATTAGACTCTGAACGACCCGGATATTGAGCTCAAGATCGTACAGCAGTCTCATACACAACCGCTGCAGAGTACTAGACGGTACGTTTAACCAATCAAAAAACATGGCAAGTTAAGCCTAACTAATATTAAAAATGCCAATGTGAGTTTGTTTGCATGTTAAGCTTTTACGCTTTAACTTCTCGACCGATCATCATGAAATTTCGCATACACGTTGTCAGGGGTATAGAACAGGACATAGTACCTACCAGCAAAAAGTACTGGGCCCGAGAGATAAAAATATTGACAAAATCTAGACTAACGCGAGCAAAACCACAGGCAAAATCTAGTACTTGATGAAAATAGGTATATATTTTGTTAATTTCCACTTTTCTTATAAAACAACATTAATCATACCTTTTAAAAAATGGCTGCGTACTAAGCTTATGCTTAACACGCCACGTATGCAAAATCGCTGGCAATATTCAGCGCAGTATTAGATACACGATGGGAACTTAAATCACTTGAACCCTATTAAACATGTGAAAACGACTTTCCAAACGTATAAACCGCTTGCCAACTGCCTACCACAAGTTTAATTATACATTTATTATCGAAGGAACATAATAAAATAACAAACTAACGAATCGATCGTGAAATTTTGTTAACTTTTAGTAAGTAAGTTATTTGTGTTTATCTGTCTATCCTTACAATATACGTATTTCCTCTAAAGAACAAATTGTAAATATTATCTATTAAATGCCATCCCCTGGTTTCTGAATGGCAAGTCACCATAAAGTTAGTAAAGGGACAGGTCAAACGCAATTTAATTGCTGTGCTTGGCTGACGAAATTAGCTGCAACAGCCAATCAAATCACTTGACATGACTTTGATTTCTAGACGTCGTTGACCAGCTTTTTGGAACCTGGTTCCTTATGGTAGTGATTCTATGCAGTTTTATAACACTATTGATTAGTACGACTACTAAAATAGTATTATATTATCTATAGTACGGCTAAAAAGATTATATACTTACTCGCTATTATTTAAATAATTATACGTTAAACCTTCGGTAGCGCATAAGTAGTCATTGCGAATGTTGTGCGTGATGCGTGACGTATCGGGTTCGGTTTTCGAGTCCGGTTGTAGTGTATTGCCATTTACCAAAAAATTCTCAGTGGTTTGTGTGTCCAGTAGACTGCTCGCTCCCTCTTTGGTCCTAAAACTATAGCAGTTGAAATGAGCCTTCTGCCTGCTCTTTCAAGTATTGAAATGAGGATGTAATGCACTTCTGCCTACTCTTTCAAGTATTGAAATGAGGATGTAATGCACTTCCGCCTACTCTTTCAATTATATACATCAGAAGACTATGTATGTATGATTATATCATGCGATGTCTTCATAGTTGAACCAGCAGCTACATTTTTAATGTAATATTAACATTCTACAAAAATATGAAGATGAATGTGTACAAAGTGACATGGGTGGGCCGCCGTAATAAATCAAATAGTCATAAACATACTGAAAACTGACGGCGGATTCCCGGTAGGACTTCATACGTTAGTTATATATAAATGTTAAATTAAACCGCTGAAACCTTCCACGACGTAAGGGATTAAGACCGCTTTGGTTTTGTGAATCAAATTTCACTTCTGACGCTTTGATGTAAGGCAACCTAAGGTAAACCGGGCTAAATTAGATCTCTTATTGGTTGTAGGGAAGTTAGTGAGTAGTTTATAAATACATACATACATACAGTCTAGCGCCTATAGCCTTAAAACGATACACTGAGGTGTTTTATACATACATTTCGCATGCTACGAATTTAGGTCGGTTTTGCCGTATACCGGGCGCTGTTCGAGACTCCGTGCTGCTTCTGAGAAGTTTTTGACACTGAAACGCAACAACACTGCCTGACCTAGGAATTAAAAACGAGACCTCATGCACAGCAGTCGCACTGACGACCACTGCGTCACCGAGGTGCCTAGTGGAAGACTACTTACTTATTTTATTTGGTTTGCTAACAAATATATAAAACACTCAATGCTTAACAACAGTTTTACTTGTGGGACACTCTTTTCACTACCTCACAGTGCCTATATGAAGGTATCATACATTATCATACATCTGAAGGAGATGGCAGCCTACAAAACAAAAAAATTGTGGTTCACAAATAGTTGCTTCTAGTCTGAGTTTGCTTTGCGATCGATGTTTAAATATTTGTAAAAGTACCCCGCGACACGGGATTAAACCTTCGTATCCACTAGACAACTACTGACGCACAACACGTAACGCTCAACAAGATCGGCAATATTGCACAACAACACGCGACGTTGCCAGCTGGCGCGCAACATGACGCACGGCTTGTTGTTTGTTTCCGTGCAACATACAGTTGAGCATCACGTGTTGTCAAGTGGAGACGTGACGCACAAAAATGTCCGTAGTGTGGTGTAATAAAGTGTGCTGAAATCAACACTAGTTTCTCTGGCAACATGTTGCCGATGACTGGTCATGCGAGAACAGAGAACGTTGTTAAACAAAGTTCCGCGTTGCCGTGTGCAACAATGTTGTGCAACATGTCGCGCGTTAAATGTTGCCCAGTGGATACGAGGCTTAATTCCCAGAGTGAACTGAGTATTATTTTAGAAAAGAAACAGAATATCTTTAGCTGCTCTAATTATCACAAAAACATAATCCAGGTTTTTGAACAGCGGTTTTCTACGTAGTAAAATTTCTTACATTTAAAATTGTTTCAGACTGTGTTCCCATTTTACCCTTTCTCTCCAATAATACCTATTAATCTCACAGAACTTTGTACATTTTTATAAAATATGTTAATATACAATATGTATTATATAAAACAGCTCGAAGCCCTCAAAGCATCGTTATACATGCTCTTCATTACTTTTTCGACAGTATTACTTTCGTGATCCGTATATGGATTAAGTACATATTTGAAGAAGTATTTTCAGAGAATTGAATATATATATTCGGCAATCTCTATAATCTGCTATTCAATAAATATACTCAGGACTTAATATCGTCGATGGGGTAGGCAGATGTGTATTATAAATTATAATGATCGCTATCGCTAATATGTTTTATGTTGCACACAATAGAGGAGTCCTTATTGCGGTCTACCAGCGTCATTTCTAGACTCAGTACCTTACAGGAAAACCTTATAACTTTTTCTCCAACTTTGGAATCGAATTCGAGCTTTACGACTGCACACATGCACAATGAAACCAGTGAGGCAGACACTGCCTAGAAAACTAACCAATTATGAAGTGTGACAGAAGTTTAAACTGTCTTCGTCCTTTAATGGCCAGAAACTTTATGCTGCCTTTTTTTGCGATAAGCTTATTTGTCTCCTTTTTGGCTAGGTCATTCAGGTCCACTAGACCTGAATGGGTAAGACATTTGTACGGTGCAACCGTACATTTCTCAACTCAGCATTTTTACGCGATACACGCGTTTTCATTAATATTACATTTAGTTCGCGTCGAGCCATCATTAACGCCGTGCGTTCTCAATTATCAATCAGTCATTAAACATATCGCGTCATATCATACACATTTAGTTTATAAAGTTAATTCCAATATATTCAGTTTATCCATTCAGTGTTTCAATCCGTACCAACCGACGCGCCCTATCATATTATCAATCCACAAAGTTGTGTGATAACAAGATCATACAACATTAATGCCTAAAAAACAGCGTCGTGGATTTTTCTTTGAGTGTACATAAATGACAATGACACGAAATGATATGTTAGTAAGCTTTGTGTATATCACTTCGCAACACTTCTTACGCTTGCTAGCAACACTTACCTATGCCACTCATCTCCTCTCCGTCCATCTCACATTGTGAATACCGGCCCTATTACACGCACTGCGTTGTAGATTGATAAACTTTCACCGTCACCTACTGACTGTTGCTTCAATTTTATTAGAACGTAAACCGACACTTTGTTAACATAACATTGCCACAGTCTCTCAGTATGCAGTCTTTTTATTTACAGTATACAAAACTCAGTAGATACAGTGCAGAGATATCTTGATGTATATATCCAAAAGCAATGTGTAACGTGAAATTTTTATAAGCATCGACGGCATCTTGATTATGTAGTCGGTTAAATAACAATTCCAATATCACTTGAACTTCGTCTTAACAGAGAAACAAATCTTGAACTGCGCATATATCAGCATAACGTTAAAACGCTTATAGACATTTGAGGCAGTCGATATAGTTTATAGGACGCATATTTACAGAGATTTAATTTATTTAATGGAAAATTTCGATTTGGTTCGCGAAAAGGTTTTCAGCGCACAAATAAAAGCGTTTAATAATTAATAAGTAGGTACACCAGTTGATTTAAAAATACTTGTGGGTGTCCTATATGTACCTATAAAATTACATTAATTGGTTGCTTTTTTTTTATTAGTTACAATATTACATTTACATAAATAAAGCAACAATCATAATTTACAACTAACTTAATTAACTAATTTATATACAATATGCATGTAACCTATATTTACAAATGTACTAAAAAAGAAAAAATTGGTTGCTTAATTAAACTTGATAGAACTAGGGGATCACTCCAATATCAGAATTTTATGATGGAGGGTAATGATTGTCGATATAATTATATCTAAGTAATAAGTTGTCTTTTTAATAGAAAAAGTACCTATATCTATAATAAATAAACCATTCCTTTTACACAATTCAGGCACTTACGCACATACGTAATGCACTGCTTATATCCTCGAAGGATGGACAGATATATACTTACAACATATACTTAGCCAACTTTGTTTTTAACTACCAATTTAATAGCTACTGTCTATCGGGCACAGTTCTGTACTCCGTGCTGCTAATACTGAAAATGTCTTGCCGAAACCACTTTGTCCGAAAAGCCAACTGCGGGTAGGTCCCTCTTACATTACTGGCTATCCCTCGGTAATAGTACTGCTTTTTCCTGGATGAAAGGTACCCCTGACAACGTGTATACGTAATTTCATGATGATCGGTCGAGTAATTAAGGCGTAAAAGGATTACAAACAATCTCACATTATCATACAATGTTATTTAAGATTAACTGCATGTATAAAACAAAACAAACAGACGTATAAATGACACCCAGAAATATATGTAGGTAAATGGGAGGCGTAATGTTCTAGACATTTCTTTTTCAAAGACTCCAGTCTTAGATCCTGTGTCACGAGAAAGTTTACAAGCAACGGACACAAAGAAAACCCAGACTCGAAACGACTATTTGTAGATCACACAAGTGTTTGTGCCATGTGGGGATCGAACTCATTACATTTAGCGCAGTGGCAAAGACGACGCTACCATTTAATTAAACCATTACGCCATTCGTGCAGTCAGCACGAGGTACTTGTATGAGGCTAGTTATTTAACATTACAATATAAGTAGTTCCTTGAAAATAGATCTTGCACATAGATTTCTGCGAACAGTATCAGTTCTTTTATATATATTTTACCTTGTTAAACGTGGCTGTGTGTAATTTTAAATCGGACTAGTTATTCAAATAGGTTACGTATAACCGTGTACTTACAACGAAGTCAATTATTATCTGCTATATTTTGCACGAGGCGTCGCTCGCGTTAATCTAGATTAAAGAAATTTCTATAGCGAAAAGAGTAATTTTTTTCTGTATGAAGGGTACCTTATGTCCTATTCTGTGCTTGCGTGTGTATGCGTAATTGCTTGATGTTCGGTCGAGAAGTTAGGACCTGAAAGCGCAACAAACAAACTCACATTTACATATATAATATTAGTTGCGATTACGATTATGATGATAAAACGTAATTCAAATTCTGCTTAGTTTCACTGATATTATAAATGTTAGTTTAGTTTTTGAATGTAGTTACTTACCATTTACTAGTTTCTTGTTTAGTAGTTTAGTAGTGTAGTTGATTTTGGATGAATTGATATTGAACTATTTAAAAGATTAATAAATCTTATTTAGTAGGAAGACCAATAGTCTTCCCTTCACTACCCTGTAAGTATATTGTATTCTTACTCAATACTCAATACTCAATACTTTATTGCTTCCATAATGTATAATTACAGGTGGTATTCTTAATCTATGGTAGCATTTATGGACCCTGTAGGGCACTGCACAGTGTAGGAGAGAGGAAGAAGAGGGCTTACTTTGTAATTTCTTAGAACTACTGACTATTTATTTATGTTAATTAAATTTAATAATTTAGATTATTAGTTCATTATGTTAAATTATGTAATATACATCATATATCATAATACAATATATCTGATTTTTTATTCAATATTTAATAAATTACAATACTTATTATTATTTATAACAGCACTTATTGCACACTATAATTGCTATTTAATTATTATAATTATTTTATTGCGTTAAGTATTTAATGGAATTAGATTATTTGCTGTTAAATTTATAATTAAAATTGATGTATAGGTAAATATATATTTGTTAAGTTATAATTTATCATTCAAGAATTCTTGTATTGTGTAGTAGCTTTTATTAATTAAAAATTCTTTTAGTTTGCTTATAAAAATATTAAATTTGCTTATATTTTTAATGTATTCCGGTAGTTTATTATATATTTTTATAGACATAACCAAAGGGCTTGTAGAGTGCATAGTTATTCGTGAAGAAGGAAGATTTAATCTACTTTTATGTCTCAGGTTAAATTTAGTTACTTTATTTTCTCGTGTTGTGTAGAATTCTGGGTATTTACGAACAAACTTACTGATCTCTAATATATATATGCTAGGCAAGGTTAGGATTTTATGGGATTGAAAGTGTGGTTTACATGTGTCTGTTTCCTGTATGTTAACTAAAATTCTAATTAGTTTCTTTTGTATTCTAAATAGGGTTATTGCATCTACGCTGTTTCCCCATAGCATTATACCGTATGAGAGCCAAGAGTAAGCATAGGCATAGTATGTAACCAGCGCTGTGGGTAAGTCTGTGGTGATTTTAACTTCTCGTAAAGCATATGCGAATTTAGATAGTTTCATTCGGACGTTTTTTACATGAGATTTCCAATTTATATGTGAATCTATTGTTATACCCAGCAGAGTAAATTCATTTACAGTCTCAATATCTAACCCTTTAAACTTGTAATTTATATTAATAGGTTTTTTTTGGTAGGGATAGAAGGTTATTATTTTTGTTTTTAAAAAATTAATTTGGAGATTGTGGTCATTCATCCAAGCTACTGTTTTGTTGAATATAGAGTTGAGGTTTTCATTGAGATTTAAACTGATGTTACATGAGGTAAGTAAGGAGATATCGTCTGCAAATAAGACACAAGGACCATCAATAGTTTTTGGCAGGTCGTTTATGTATACAAGGAACAATAAGCACCCTATTACGCTACCTTGAGGAATTGAAGCTTTAATATTTATTTTGTTAGAGCGGATGTATTGTAATTCATTTGTTGCTTCATTAAAATATTCGATTTGTACAAGTTGTTGTCTGCCTGTTAGATATGATGTAAGCCATTCGTGAGCTTTGCCACGTATGCCTATACCATATAATTTATTTAGTAGTATTCCGAACTGCACTTTATCATAGGCTTTGGTCATAATCATAAAATAAAGCAAAATCCCTATTGCATATTGTTTGTTATTTATTATATTGAGGGCTTCTTGAATGTATTTAAAAACTGCTAATGTTGTTGATTTATTTCTTCGGAAACCATTCTGGCACTCGTCAAATACTTTAAATTTTTCACAAAAGGAATATATACGGTTACACATAGCTTTTTCAAAGATTTTTGAGGCACTGGGTAGGAGAGCGATGGGGCGAAAGTTATTGGGATTTGATTTCGAGTTTTTTTTATGGATCGGTTTTATTAAAGATTTTTTCAGTAGATCGGGGAATATTCCTTCTTCAAATGATTGATTTATCAGTTTATAAAATGGTAAAGTCAGTTCGTCAGCGCAGTATTTAAGTAACATTGGCGGAACTTCGTCTATTCCATAACTTTTCTTAGTTTTGAGACTTTTTAATAGCGTTGCTACTTCGTAAGGTTCAATTGGGCTAAGAAACATTGTATTTTCCGTGGGGTGTAATACAGAGGTGCTGCTTGATTTGGTATCTGATGAGGTCTTAATAGTGTCTCCTACGGAAGCAAAGAAGGTATTGAAGTAGTTGGCTATGATTTGAGGGTCAGATGTTAGAGTGTTATTTATTTGTAATTTTATATTTTGTTTTTCTCTGTTAATGTTTTTGTTTGTCCGTTCATTTATAATATTCCACATTGTTTTAACTTTGTTGTCTGATTTTTTTAATATGTTTTTATAATATAGTTTTTTTGCTGTACATACTGTCCTTTTTAGTATTTTCTCATAACGTTTATAATATTGTAATATTATTGGATTGTTTATTTTTTGGGTAAGGACTTTTAGTAGTCTTTTGTTTTTGCTAGAGAGTTTAATGCCTGGTGTTAACCAATACTTTTTTTTCTGAGTTTTTAGTTTATATTTCTGAACCGGTATGCACTCGTTAAGGGCGTCTATTAACAAGTTATTAAAGGAACAGTAATTTTCATTAGTATTTTGGTTTAATAATATGATTTCATTCCAATTTATGTGTTTTAATTTTAATTTAAATTTCTGTATGTTTATTTTATTGTATATTCTTTTTTTAGTGCGCCAGGTGATTTGTTTTGATTGTTTGGAGATTTTGAGTTGAATTACTGTACCGCTGTGGTCTGAGAATCCTAATTCTTCAACTAATGTAATTGTGTCTTTGCTATAAAAGTTTGTGAATATTAAATCTAAGCATGATGATGATGTAGGTGAGACACGTGTAGGTTGCTTTATGTGTTGAGTGAATTTATATTCTAACATGAAGTCTAGGAATTGGTTTGTTTTTAAGTTGTTTTCTAGTATATTAATATTAAAATCCCCTCCTATAATCAAATTAAATCTATTATATTTATTGTTTATGTATTTTAAAATTTGTTTTAATTGATTAAAGAATCTTGCTGTGGGTGTCCAAATAAAATGCTTCATAGTAGATACTGGTACTAATATAAATATCCATGGTATCTCCTGGAACCTTATTAATAACATGAAGGTATGCGAACTTCTCTACGATGGAGGCACCTCTCCTCGACCAGTTTCTTTGAAGAAGTCAGATCAGAACTTCTTCTATAATTGATTATACAAGGAGTTTTGATCTGGCTTTCCCTCTTCAAACTTCACGTGTTAATAGACGTAGACATCGACGGTGACTAGGATTGCAAGCCGTCGGAATAAAGGAGGATACAGTCAGGCTTTTTGGTTACGTCCCCAGCCAATTTAGAAGTTGTCCGTGTCGGGCATTTATTACGCTTTTTAAATATGTTGGTTTTTACATTAGTTACGTTTTTGTTACCGATCCACCCGCCTCACCTTGTATCGCTAGCGCAAGAGAGCGGACTAGCACTGACTTATCCTAAAAAAATTGTCGTGTTATACTAAGACTAATAAATTAAGGGTGCCGACCTTTTTACCCAAATGTCCGGCTAAACTGGTTGGTCTGCCCGACTTTTCGGTTTTAAGCCCTAGCAAAACGAGACGATTCTTAATATGATATAGGTAACCTCAGCATTGGAACATCAACGAGCTGAATTAACATTCCACATCAAGTCCATTAGTTTTATAAACGACTCCGATATTTTTCCAAGCGCTCTCAGATAGATTGGTGCCAAGTCAGATCTTGAGATAAAAGATTTGTAATTTATACGGTACATTACACTTTGGGTTTTAGAGAACTTTGACAGACCAACCGTAGGGTAAAGTAATATCTTTACTTAATATTGTCTTAAGCCTTTTGTTGTTCATTTTCTTAGTCCTTTTGATACTTTATCTTTGGCGTAATAAACAAGATAACTAGGGCTTATATTTAAGATATTGAGATAATCCTGAGGCGGTTAAAATGTTGCGTATTCTAGTTGTTTCAGCTGCTTAATATCATTTTTGTTTGTCTGTTATTATGTATCAATCAACTACATAGATGGAGTGTTGACGCTGCTAATGCGCCGAGTGTTGTGGGATCCGCACTCGGGACAAAAAATTGTGTGATCCACAAACTGTTGTTCTGAGTGTTCTTTGTGTCCGTTGTTTAAATGCTTGTTAAAGCTCACGCGACACAAGTTTCCAACTGAATGGCTGCCATTTAAATTAAAAAAATAAAAACCTTTGTAATCGCATAACACAAAAATTCACTTAATAGGAGATCTTTAAATCTTGTAAATGTTTTATTAACAGGCTGTGACCAAGATTTTACACACAAGTATGTATCACCTATGTATATTTCGTATCGTATTTACTACAAAATTTTAGTCTAAACTTATCTTAATGTATCATTGGATACCACATCCAAATTAGTATAGCTATTCTTGATATTAGCATGCATAACTGTGCAGACAACTCAACAAAAACAGAGTGTTTGTTGCATAATTATATAAAATATGATTTTATGTTTGCGCAAGTGTTTGTTATACTTTATGCTCGGTTGCTTCTTTTTTATGACAAAAGCGACGAAACAGCGTGATGTTAAAAGATGGCTAGGGTTGAATTGCGATTTAGTTAAATGTCTGCCTTTAAAAAATATTACCGTCGCAAGAAATTATTCTTAGACTCCATGCTATTGAGAATTTTCTATGGAAAACTAAAACCCCATTAACACTTAAATGCATAAACACTTTAATTATTGACGACCTCGATGGTGAGGTTCGATTCCCGCACAAGTCAAACATTTGTGTGCATGACGGACGTTTGTCTTGGTCTGGGTATTTCTTTGTATAATATGTATGTATTTACAAAAAAAGTATATATGTATGTTTATCTATTCTCTAGTACCCATAGTACAAGCTCTGCTTAATTTGGGCTAGATGGTGTTGTGTGTATGTGATAGATTATTATTATTATTATTATATATTATAAAAAAATAAAAGGTTTGTTCAACTTTTTAAAAAGCTACTTGTGTACATTGTGAATTAAAAACAAAGCCACGAACTATACATAGTTTACTATAAGTGGACTAAAATAACGCTAACTTTATTTGTTTAGGGTTATTAGACTTACTTTTTGTACTGTTATTATGTTTTCTCCTAAAACCCTTTTTCGCCGACAACCATTCTACCAATAGAAAAAGTTGGGATTAAAACGAAACACTAAGCTTTATTCCAAGCCTATATAATCCTATAAATGTTTAACTAAGTGTAATAAAAATATAAGGCTTTTCAAATCCGTAATGTCCTTGAAACTGGCACAATTTCTTTAACTACAATTGTTGCCAGTGACTAAGAACTGGTGGAAGATTACTATAATATTTTATATTACAATATTTCACCTAGAAATTATACTTAGATGTTCTCAGTGATGGATATTTTTTTAAACAATCAGACTGGCCTGTTAAGTTAGCAGACTCTTCTGTATAAATTTTTATAATAGGTAATTGCTTAGGTTTGCGATATGTTAGGCGCATTTTGGTGATGGATTTGTTTATTTCTAAAGTAAATAATACGCATACTGTAAATATTAAGGTAAGGACATTATCATTATAAAAGGGTAAAATATCAGACCTCGTAAACCTGGTTGTTAACTAAAACTTCGAAAGCACCTTCTCTCTACAAAAGATCATCCATTTTGACCTTATACAAGAGAAACCTGCTGAGTATATATTTTTTTGTTTTCACTATCTTTATTTTAGGTAGATCATATGTTGATTATATTTCCAGCTACTGCCGTTTCTAAAATACTTTCGTAGTGGTCTTTTGGTGGTCGCTTTAAGGCGACATCTATAAAGCTGTCATCTCAAAGCAACCAGCAAACAAAATGGCCTTCGCAGTCTTCTATCATGTCAGGGTAGTAATGTACCCTGACATGATAGAAGAATCTTGAACATGTGAATTTCAAAGCTCTTTGAGGAGACGCTGTGGTATCTGCTGGGGAATCACTGTAATATTTGTTCCTTTGCTGGCCGCATAGGTATTCCTTCTTTGAAACATTATATTTACACCTTTATGGAGCAGGTATCGTCGAAGTCAAATCTTTATAACCATAAAAATGTGTAATCACTGCTTGGACACGTCAATTAACTAATAAAGAGAGCTCTCATGAGAGGAGCAAGACAAGAAACTAATAGCCACTCTTTTCAAGCGCCGAATGTTTACAATTAGTCTTAACGATACAAATGTATTTCCTTACTTCATTTTCTTCTATAAGCTGCTGTGTGTTGTTGTTACGATATACGAGGTTTATTACAAGAAAATTTTAAAAGATAAATGTTTGGTACGTCAAATTCAGTTCATCTTACGAAAGAAATTATTTTTTGTTTCAACACGGATCCTGTTTGTTTTAGTTAGAGTGCACCTAAAAGCACTCCGGGTGTCTTAAAGGATACTATACTTTATAACCTCTGGGAGTGTGGGAGCGTTGATAGATCAAATACCCGTATATCAACTGTAAGGCTTGACGAGTCGTTTCATATACTGGGCAAAATGTTATTGTACTATAGCCAAAACTTAGCATGGTTTCCTTTGCGAATATGAACGATCAAGAATATTTGATCGTTTGTTATATTTAATTTACGTTACGTACATATCGCACTCTTAATAAAACAGAGACCTATCTGAGATTATCGGATTAAACAAATTTAAACTCTATTGTAATTACTTAACACAAATGTAATGTTAGAATTATAGTCACGCAATTAGAGTTCAAATTAACTTACATCTAATTTTTGAGTTATGTTACTGTTTTATTAACAGTGCGATATGCTCTCAATGTGCCTCGGTGAGCACATGTGCCATATATTATACCAGCGCTGTATATACGCTACCACTGCCGGGCAGAGGTCTTTTCTCAGTTTAGAAGGGTTTCCACAACGCTGATCTAGTCTGGGTTGGCATTCTTCATATATGTTCAAGAACATTATGGACAACTGTCAGACATGCAGGTTTACTCACGATGTTTTCTGAGTGATAATTAACTAATTGATGAGCACATAACTTTGAAAAGTCAGATTATCTTGCGATCGAGCTCCAGACATCTGCATGTTAGTCCAACAATTTATACTAGGCTGGACACGACGCGCTACTTGCAAAAATTGTTAACAGACTTTTTGTCCGTGACTTCAACACCCTAATTCCACATAGCATGCACCAATGAAGATGTAGCTTGCAGTGATGTTATAAGCTTGCAGTAACATTTTATCTTTTTGTTCTATTTGAATCGACAAGCTTTATGAAGCCTGCACTGGACTAAAAGGGACAACAGACAATCACAATAGCACTAGGTTTCAGATTAAGCTAATTCAATATATGTATCGAGCTTATATCTCAGAAAGGATAAGCAGATGTGTATCACTCCCATCGCCCAGTATACATTTAGGTCCTACGTCATAGGGGACGAGCCTATTTCCTCTGCTGGGCACAAATACAGACATCTTGCCATTACCAATATTTTATTGATAGAAAACCTAAGAATACCTTGCCTGGCTTGGGATTTGAGCCCGCTACCTCATTCTATATTTCCAAACCGAATGCAATAGTATCCATTATAATTATGTTGAATTATTAAGTCACATAAAACAAATTATCGACCTAAAGCATACTCAGTAAAAACAATTTACAGATTACAAAACTATTTTCGTTTGGCTCAGTTAAAAGTTATTTTATAAATAAGTCCGTGGGGATGGTGTTTAACAAACCCTTTAACCAGGGCTGCATTAAGGTACGATAAAATTAATTCATTTTATAATAACTTTAAAACTTACGCGAAGCATGTTCACTAGTTAAAATCTAAAAGAATCTTTAAAAGACTACAAAAATTGTAATGATTTTATAGCCTTTTCACTATCACATAGTAGAAATATAAAAAATTGAATTTGTAATAACAATAAGTTTATCACCACAATCGATTACAATAATACCTGATAAAAACGAAACGAATTCATAAAATGTATTAAGTATATATTTACAAAATAACAAATACATGCACAAGAGACATTGCGACATACTATCTCTCAATTGGTAAATATACAGACAATTCTGACAAATAAACATATTACTTTAACTTATAAAATGTTAAAGTAAGTGCCTATCACAAAAATATTAAGGGCTCACATGTATATTTTGCCGTGGAAATGTTCTACCAATTAATTCTGTATTTGTTAATCACTACAAACTGTAATATTGAGTGAGCCCCTACTTTTGAGAACTGTTCTTAGAATATATATTAAATAAATAGTATGAGGCCTGAAATTAACACAAAATCCATCTCTGTCCCGTAGGCAAACGTTAATGGAGTGACAATAAACAAAGTGAGTAATTTTCAGTAATTACATTTGTTCATCAACTAGGCGTACTTATTATATTTATTTAAATAAATTTATAATTGTACCTCAATTCGTTTAGACTTTTACAAATTACATTAAAAGGACGTTAACGTTTAAAAATATACTGAAAAGACATATAGTACATCGCATCCCGAAAACAG
Source organism: Catocala fraxini (assembly GCA_930367265.1). Taxonomy (NCBI): domain Eukaryota; kingdom Metazoa; phylum Arthropoda; class Insecta; order Lepidoptera; family Erebidae; genus Catocala; species Catocala fraxini. Next base: position 9,031,241 of record OV884040.1, on the reverse strand, counting down.
CACTGTTCCCGGGCGAGCAAAGCCGCGGGCAAAAGCTGGTGAATTTTGATTAGGCAACCACTTTTAGATATATTATAATAATCATAAATGCGTTAAGATATGGTCTAAGTACACAAGTTACGCAATGTTCGTCTGCAAACAATTTACTTAAAACTGGTTATACGACCTAAATGACGAAAAGGAAAATTATTAGTGTCTTCTTAAGCAGCCGGTGTAATAATATATGATAACATATATTTATCTGTCATGACTTATCTTAATAGCGGGCAACTATGCAGAGTTTACGTATATGACTTGTATATAGACACACCCAACTTATGTAGGAACATACTTCAAATTGTTAAGATGCGTACAAGTGAATTGAATTGAGTGCTGAGTGTTGTAAGTTCAATCCCCAAAGAAGATAAAAAAATTGTGATCTACAGATAGTTGTTCCAAATCTGAGTGATCTTTGTATCCGTTGTTTGAATGTTTCAATGTATTCGTCGATACGAGAAAATGAAAAGGAAGCAGCAAACTTGACGATAAGCGTTGAGATTTCGTAACCTTTAATTGCTTATAATACTATGGCGTCACCTGTCCTGGTGTGCACCCACCCGTATTCTTAATAGCCAATAAACGACTTTAAAAATAACTCATGTGATTCGATTGGCTGTTGCAAATTCAATCAGCCATTTACAGTAGTTGATATGCGTTTGACAGTATTTCAACTAAATTTTATATTGATCTTCTGCCTTTCAGAACCTGGGTGTGAGTCACTTTTTGGAAGATTGCATCTGCAACAGAGCTCTGAATACTGCTGACTGTAGCATCAACAATCGTAGTATGATAAAAACAACCAAATGCTATACTCCACACGCACTCCAGTCGCCAGTAGCAGTGAATCATGATGCTTTTTGCTACGTTTTCAATATGGTCACTTTCTGGACGCAGTTCTTATCTGACACACAGTGCCAATAGGACATTCGAATTATAAATATAGTATTATAACGCTCACTCATATTGAAAATTGTACACTATCGTTTTCAAGCTAATGTGTGAGCACACTCTTCTTAGCGTGGATACTTCTTCGGGCAATCAAAGTACATGGTGAGGGTCTAATTTAAATCTATGATTAAAATATTTGCACGCAAACAGAAATGCAAAATGTTACCTACATCCCTGACAAGGCAGTTTTAGATTTATTGTATTTATTTATAGAATGCAGAGAGTTGTACAAACGCGATACAGAATCGATGCGGTTGCGGAATTGTCGATTGTAGATACTGAAAGCAGCACAATACCAGTTTTAGCTCACTAAGTGTAAACACGGGGCAAAGACAGGCAAAAAGGAAATGTATTTACACTTTAATATGTAATTTTGTCATTATTTACTTATGCTGGATCTATTGTGGTGGAAGACGCGCCAGCAATCCACTTGATGGTAAGCGGTGACCATCGGCTGTTCAAGAAAACAACCAAGCCGCTGCCTATCATCTTCCACATTGGTAAAAGCAAGTACACGGCCTGCCTGTTAGTAAGTCAGCTTACGCTAGGAGCAGCTTAAGCAACTTACGCAAGGAGCAGCTTAAGCAGCTTGTGCACCACCACACCATTATTACTACCTAAGAAGAATACTGACAGGAGGATATGACCGAGTAGGTAATTAAATATATTTTAATATTAATATTTTCTACCACATACACACAACACCATCTAGCCCAAACTAAGCAGAGCTTGTACTATGGGTTCTAGACAATGGATAAACATACATAGATACTTTTTTTTTGTAAATATATACATATTATACATAGAAATCACTTAAACGCTTACGGTATCCGCACGATTGTATTTAATTCGCTTAGAATTAAATACAATCGTGCGGATACCTCTACTTCCATTCGATATTCTAATCGATTACAAGTAAGTTTCTAAAGCACTGATAGCCTATTGAGAGACCGTTAGGCTACGACGCAAAGGTCTCGAGTTCGAACCCAGGATACGCACTTTAGACTTTTCGAAATTATATATACGTATTGATTAGTTAATTATAGCTTGCTAAAAACCTGCATGTCTAAGTGTTCTCCATTACGTTCTTGATGATGCCAACCCCCAATGAGCCAGCGTGACGGACTATGGCCTAACCCTTCTCACACTGAGAAGAGGCTCGTGCCCAACAGTGGGACAGTTTATACACAGGGTTGATATTATAATATTATAAGTCTTATAGATAGACATAGCATTACTATCTTCTCGAAAATGTTGTAACATATGTGCAAAAATAAACCCTTATGATTGGAATAGCCTTCATACAAACTAACAGCGTACCTTATAATCTGGTACCATTCCAACATACATCCCATGTAAGTGACACATTGACACATCAAAAAAGAAATCCTCGCCAGCTTAGTTATGTAGACATTTTCTCTTTACCTCCTTTCCGTTCACCAAAACGTGGTACCACGTCGATAGTGTGACAGTAATTTATGACGTAATAAGGTCCCTATTACGTGTCGTCACGTTCACCGAATGTTGTCGTTCGTCGCGTATTTCTACGTCACACGCGAAACCATTCTTTGTCATTGTTTCTGTTATTTTTCATTGTAACAGTTCAATTCTCTCTGAAGTATTGATCATCCGTCAGGCCCTTATCAAAATATTGTTTGTAACAAAGTGCTCCGTCCATTTATTGTGATTGTCGTCGTTTGTTTTGTTATCAATTTTGGTATGGTGGTATCGTACGTGTTAAAATAATGTTGGTATGTTGTATGACCTTAGTTGAAAATAAATAATTTTATATAAAGACTAGGTTTTGCCCGCGGTTTCGCGTTTACCTGGATGAAAGATACCTTATGTCCTATATACCTGACGACCTCGATGGTGTAGTAGTTAGTGTAAACGACTGCCACGCCTAAGGTCGCGGGTTCGATTCCCGCACAAGTCGAACATTTGTATGCATGAACATGGATGTTTATCTTGGTCTGGGTGTTTCTATGTATAATATGTACGTATTTACAAAAATAAAAGGATATATGTATGTTTATCCATTGTCTAGTACCCATAGTACAAGCTCTGCTTAGTTTGGGCTAGATGGTGTTGTGTGCATGTGATAATATATTATATTATTATTATTATATTCTGTACCCGTTACAACGTCCATGCGAAATTTCATGATGATTGGTCGAGTAGTTAAGGCCTAAAAGCATAACAAACACACAGGATATATCCTATTTTAAGTACCAGCAGAACATTATAATTAAGAATTTTTGTACCTAGGTTAAGTTTTCTACTACTATGTACCTACTTGTACTTTTGCGTCAATAAAGAAGTTTTATTATTATTATTCTCTTTACTAATCTTTTTTTTCTAATAATTACATTTTTAAAAATAAATATAAAAACTATACATATTTAAAAATATAAAAACTGAACTGATCCACCGACATCGGGAACAGGGTCCAAGCTGCCGGTGGTTAGGCCCCAGAAAGAGGAATCTCCTCACAATACGCGCCGTGTCGAGTAGTACTGCCTTTTGCATCAAGGACTTGATCCAGCCATCTAACGCGAGCCTCTGCAGGTGGTGGTCGAGGCTCTTAGATATTAAACCATTGACTGTAATGACTATCGGCACAATGATCGCCGAGTCCACACGCCACATGTCGACAATCTCGTGAGCTAGGTCCAATTATATTATTATTTGCATTTAATATAATTATATTATATATTAATTTAATAATTTAATATAGCGATAGCTCAGTGGGGAGTCCAACAGACTGCAATGCAGAGGGTCTCGGGTTCGAACCCACGTCGCGCAACTCTGACTTTCGGGAGTTATATGACTTTTCGAAATTATGTGCGTATTGATTGACAATTATCGACTGCTCCGTGCCTCGGAGAGCACGTTAAGCCGTCGGTCCCGGCTGCCATGAACATCTATGGCAGTCGTTATTTGGAAAGTCAGTACCCTCTAATATTCTGACACTGGTCTAGCCTTAGGGTATCGTTAGCCTTCGGGTTGCGGAGGTCAGGTGGCAGCCGCTCCGTGTAAAAACTGATATCCAGTCAAATCCGGTTAGACCAGAAAAGCCGACCCCAAGTGACTTGGGAATAATAAAGGCTAAGAGAGAAGAAGATTTGCATTTAATATCAGTTAGAATTATTTATCTTTCACGGGCAACAGCTCTTGTTTATATTCTTTCAGCGATATACAGATGTTAGTCTAGTTTATCACACCGACATTAAGTTTTAGCCCACGCTAGCCTATTGTCTTCTACCACATATTTTGATATCCTTGCTGCTGCTTAAAATACCTTGACAAAAAATCTGTTCACCCAAATTTGGAGATGGGGTGCTTATCTTTGATGCATAACTAGTAAACAAAACGGAGCGAGGGAATGGCTTAATGTTGCAGACGATGGCTGTTCATTGAAGTTATCTAGGCTATCGTATTTTACATCGCTTGCCTGACCCCTTCAATATCTATATACATATGTTTCACCTTAGAATGTATGCAATTTAATTAACTACAAATTCTGTCCAGCCAAATTGAGCGGAATAAAGTTACGATTTAGTGCAATTCTACTGATCATATTTTACATTTACGCGCTCGTATGCTGCAATGGACAAGCGTCTTATAGTTGCAAAAGTTTTAGTATAGTCAAGTCCAGGTTAAGTATAAATAGCATTCTGAAATCAGTGTGTGGGTTTTTAATATGATAATAACCAGCAATAATGCATCTCGATTCTTTTACGAGTTGTATTTATCGATTATAAACAAAACAACTCGATTCTTTGATTACTACTCTAAAGTAACCTTGTGCTATCTTCATGTATATTTAGTAGCCGCGTAACCAGTTTTGCAATCTCAATTTTAAGTGGCATACATGTAAACTGTATGGATGCTACTGCTGCCTGCGTACTTATCGTAATGTGAAATCAAGTTCACAGTAGAAGTTCACGCATGTACCAGCGAAACTAAATTACTACTACTAACGCAGCGCTTTGGCCGGCCTACATGATCTATTGTTACAGTATTTAAATGTCATGCTGCTATAATAAGGTGATTAGCTTTGCGTGTGAAAAGTCATATGTGAACAATTACACAAATTAATATGTTTATTAAAGTGGTCATCCGAACCCTGACAAACGTAGCAAAAGACTGGATATTGTAGCGTATAATAGAAGAGACATCTGTCCAATGGCCAAATTGTTTTGTCCAGTTGATTACTCGTTGATCGTAGTTTAAAGTGATGGCCTCTTATTCGCAGACCAAAATATGTATGATCCGAGTCTGGATATACTTTGTGTTCATTGTTTGTAAAGTCACCACAAGAGGCTAAAGAGCCTGGGAGTATTATTTTTGAATGACTAATAACCTTTCAATTAATCAACAAACTTTATCATATGCAATAAACGGCTATTGCTATATCCTATTGATTTTATTATTCTTTTAATTGGTACTGGTCGGTTATGTCTGCGCGAACGTAGTTTGAAGACTCGCCATATAATCATGGTTAACTGTACTGAGTACTAAGTTTCTCTATGCGATTATAGAATTTATATATAATCTTGTTTACTACAAGCTTTAAATGTAGGTATATTTAGATTACTTAGTAAACAGGTTTAACTGTTGATGAGCGCGAGTCGAATTACAGTAGCTGTGATACTTTTTTATATACAACGCAAACAAACAAAAATACTACCTACCTTATGATGCCTGTGGCCTATGATCATTTGTAATACCAGGGTTATGACCACAGAGCAGATGTAAGTATAACCATTTTAAATACTATACATAGATATTTACTCACGCTTTGTTAATCCTAACAGAAACGCTTTTTCAGATAAGTTAAAATAATAATTACTCTTGTTTTATTTTAAGTCCCACTTAATAGAGAGCAAGCCAATTGATGATCAAACAAAGTCCAATCCTATAACCCAATTACGTCGGTTAATTAATTTTGTCCAACTCGGTAATCGAACCGAAGACCGATTGGCCCAAAGAGCAAACTTATGCCGTGGGACAAGCGCAGCAGTCATATAAATATAATACCAGCCGTGTATTTAAACTGTCCAATCGATCGATACGAGCCTCTTTTCAGTGTGAGAAATGTTAGGACTTAGTTCACTACGCTGGCCTAGTGCGGGTTGGCAGACTTCACATATGTATCTTCAAAAACAAAATGGAGAATTGGCCAACATACACATTTTTTTACGATGTTCATAGTTCCGTTCCTTCATCATTAAAGCAAGCGATTATTAAGTAATTAATACTCACATTGTAAACATCTTCAACTGCGTAAGTTAGAAATCCGTGCCTTGGGATCGAACTCGAGACATCTGCATGGCAGTATAATAGTCCCATTAAGCTATCACTGCTATTATCAATGAAAATCTATCATAACCATTAAAACACGCATAACTTTCATAAATACAGGCTGGCTCATAAATTAAAAAGTTTCTACCGCGTTGATCGTAAATCCGTCAAAACGGCTTATCAAATTAAAAGTGTACACACTTACTAAGCTATATAACAACGAGGTTTGAGATAGACGCAATTGGGTAATAAAATAGCAATTCTATCCAAACGGGCGTAACTAATGCTGACACTTGGGTGCATCTAAATAAAACATTATACAGGGTGCACAAGTGGAAATCGTTCGCCCTTTTAGAGTACGATAAACTCTTATACAACAGCTTTGTCCATCCGTCCGTCCGTCTGTTACACAACTTTCAACTAAAGAACCGTAAAAGCTAGAGACTCGCGGTCAACGCCATTCAACTCAGCATAGTCGATATACCTTTTTTGACCTCTGACCTCAAAGTCACGTGGTCTCACGTGACCTTTGCATATTACTTGAACCATTTTTTCGAACTCTAAGTTTTACGGCAATTCATTCTCACTTGTTTTTAATACGTAGTTCACATACTATAAGCGTTGAGTGTAAGTGACACTGTCTGCAGCCTATATTGTGTGACTAACTTTTGGCCGCGGCTTCGCTCGCATAAAAGCAGGTTAGACTAGTAACAGTATTTTTTTAATATAATGTATCCTATTTTACTTGGTGATAATAAAGTTGTTTAATGAAGAAAGAATTTTTAAAATCGGACTAGTCAAATCATTACAAACAAAGAAAAAAGTCAAATATTTCCTCTTTATAATATTAGTATAGATAAATGAATAATAGATGAAAGTAAAATTAAAATGCTTTTACAAAATTAATGTCATTGACAAGTTGGGTTACAAATTACGAATAGAGTTAAGTCCTCAAGCTACGAGTAAGTATCAATCGGTAGTGCAATACGTGGATATCGACAACCAATAACCTTTTGCTCCCTAGTCCAAAAGCCAAGGTAGTCCAATGACTTGTAAATTTGTCCAAAACACGAATGGAGATATAGAGAGTAGATATAATAGAGAGTAGATATGTAATAAAAGTTTGCGTTTATGCGTGTCAAAGTATTAATGGATACTCCTTTTTGAAACTGTCAATAGTACCACGAAAACTAGAATTGGCTTAGTAGATCAGATACTGATATCATTAGGTTCGCCCCGTTACGTGAGTAATCGAACATGTCTAAAAATGCTATTTCTATAGGTACCTAAAATAAAAAATAAAAATAAAATTGTTGTCCTGGCTAGATTTAATAACAATATAATATAAAGTGGTAGTAGTTGAAAAGAGTAGTCTAAGATCAAACATGGAGCCGTTTTAGGACAGGCTTATGTCCAGCTGTTGACGCCTAGTGATAATCACGATAGTGATAGTTGTACCATTATATAAATAAAATTATACAATACTAGGATATTTTAAAATCATATAATATGTTGTTTTCACTCGGTAATAAGCAACTTATCGACTTATCGGCAATGACCGTCAACGCACGACTCCAAAGCTTGGAGCAGCGTCGTAAGGTTGCCAGTCTTTCGGTTTTCTATCGGATACATTTCAGTTTTCTATCGGATACATCGGAGAGAGTGCAGAGGAACTACATAATTTGATTCCTCCTTCCCCATTCTACCATCGGACGACCAAACAAACAAACCAGCTCCACAGGAACACGGTGGATATACTACATTTACGCCAAGAAGCGCTTTGCTTTCACTTTTCTATGTATAATATGTATGTATTTACAAAAAAAAAGTATCTATGTATGTTTATCCATTGTCTAGAACCCATAGTACAAGCTCTGCTTAGTTTGGGCTAGATGGTGTTGTGTGTATGTGGTAGAATATTATTATTATTATTATTATTATTATTATTACTTTTATAAAGCGTACCCTAAAGGAGTGGAACTCACAACCTAAGTTGCCTGATAAGTACAATCTAGGTGTCTTCAAGACGCGACTGAATAGGTATCTTCTAGGCAAGCGTGCTCCATCGTGGACGGTATCGTCACTTAACATCAGGTGAGATCGCGGTCAAACGCAAGCCAATTACAATTTAAAAAACACAAGTCTTTTAAAGATTTACACCTGTATTGTTCCGAAGAGGATGGCAGTGTATTACACACCTATATTCCGCACGCCGAGATTTTAGATCTAACGTAATGTGAGGCAAACGTTTTACCGTCTACCGGGCACATTCTTAGACTCCGTGCTGCTTCTACGAACTACCTAACAGCAAAATCCAATAACACTGGGACTAGCAAAGGGGAATTGAAACTAGTCCGAATGGGCAATCGAGACTAGAAGCCTGAACGTTACACAAATTTATTAACGTCAAACTAATGTATTTATTTTAGGAGCAACAAACAGGCACACACTACTGCTACATGATGTTTAGTCCTTTCTCCCTTAGCCTTTATTATTCCCAAGTCACTTGGGGTCGGCTTTTCTAGTCTAACCGGGTTTGACTGGATATCAGTTTTTACACCGAGCGGCTGCCACCTGACCTCCGCAACCCGAAGGCTAACGATATCCTAAGGCTAGACCAGTGTCAGGATATTAGAGGGTACTGACTTTCCCACTAACGACTGCCATAGATGTTCATGGCAGCCGGGACCGACGGCTTAACGTGCTCTCCGAGGCACGGAGCAGGCGATAATTGTCAATCAATACGCACATAATTTCGAAAAGTCATATAACTTCCGAAAGTCATAGGTGCGCGACGTGGTTTCGAACCCGAGACCCTCTGCATTGCAGTGTGTTGGTCTCCCCACTGAACTATCGTTGCTTAGTAATACTTTTAGTAATACTGTTTACACTGTTTATTAATACTTATATTACTAAGCAACATGTAACAGTAGTGTGTAACTGTTTAATTAGTAATATAAACAATAGGTAACAAGAATTATATATAATATATATGCAACCTACAGCGTTAGCCACTTATTTAATATTATAATATTAAATATGAACTAACGTCGCATGAACGAAGCAGTAACCACTCGCTGAGAAATACAATTTTATTTTATGTTAACGTCGGTTCTGCCAATACAACCTGTATATTTAGTAGGTAAATATACGTGCACCGCTGCCTCCCCTCATTACAGACGATTATTACTGAGTAATGTGACAGCGGAAATAATAAAACTTAGTAGATATACATCTGATCAAGTTAAAAAGCAATAAACAAGCCGAACAGGTAATTAGGACCAGTGCCTATTAACCGATGCATCGCTTGGGAGGTACTTAATTGAATTAGTGGTAGGTAACTGGTACCGCACTACTAGCAACAAGGCAGAATTGGGATTTTGTAGCGATGCACAATGATCAATTAAAATATCGAATATTCGAAAAGTTGTATTTTTATTATTTGTTAGAATATTGTAATTACGGCATGTATTGCCACTGCATGCACTCCGTATAATGTAGGTAATTTAGATAAATTCATCAATTCGCACCGCTTAAGTAGATACTGGTTGCGTAATTAAGATTGTTTGTTATTGATGTGTGCTAAATTTTTTTAAAAGGAGGATTTTATTTTTCTGTAATTTTTACACAGATTTGTTTTATTTCAAATTAATTATAATATATTTCGCTTTTTGTAATTTTTCATCATATTAAATCGAATAAAAGGCAACATTAATTATCATACAAAATAATTACCATTCTTATTTTTATAGCAGTACTTGTTACGTAATAGTGTATATATTAAAGAATAATGAATTATTACTAAGGAATACCTAAGGATTATATTATTAGAAAATATAATTAATAAAATGATTTTATAAAATAGTTTTATTTTATTGTGTTTAGTGACATGCGTACCTGATTGTATTCAAATAATGGAATTAACATTTGATGAAATATATTTCATTGTACTACATTGGTCGATCATATCGATTAAATTTATTTCAAGGCTTCGACTATACTGTACTCCTCCCCATTCAAAAACTTGACAACATTTATTACTTGCTCCTGTTGATTCGATCGTAAAAATGTGTCAAACATACAAAGCTACTTTCGCATATTTTTTATGTAGGTATTACAATAAGATTAGAATTGCCCGTAAGTATCCTTTTAGTTTATGACGTCTCCCGCTCTTGGAATAATTCCTTAGTCGCAGAGGAATTTACAAACATTCAAACAATGGACACAAAGAACACCCGGACTCGGGACAACCAAATGGTTGTCCCGAGTCTGGGTGATAAAGATAAAGATATTTTATTTGCTTAAAACACGTGTAGTTAACAGAATAGGTAAACAGTTGTTATAAAAGTCAATGTGTCAACATGTTTTACCACAGTTGGCATGCAAATATTAATGAGAATTAATGTACAAATAATTATGATCTGTATCAAATATTTACATTATAAACAATATATATTAATTAAAAACAAAACATAAATCAAATTGAATTAATTATAAATAAAAGCATAATATTGAGTTACGGCTAAAGAAATGTCATCATGTATAATGTATTATGTATGTCAAAATAATGTTAATGATTATAGGATAATGTCAAAGAATAATAATTATATGTCAATTTAAATAGGTAATTAAAATTTGTCATTCATAAAGTCGTTGATATTATAATAACATTTTTTTGATAACATGTCCTTAACTTTTCTTTTAAATAAATTAATGTTTAAGGCTTTGAGAGTTTGTGGTAGCTTGTTATAGATTTTTGGTGCCATACAAAATATGCTGTTACCCAAATGAGTAGTTTTGGCGCTGTGCATGCGTAGCCGAAGATTGTCTCGTCTATTACGTAGGACAGTATCAGACAGTAGTGGAAATAGTGTCGGATTGTTTTTTACGAACAGACAGGTTTCAAAAATGTATAGTGACGGTAAAGTTAGTATGTCATGATTTCGAAAGTATGGCTGACAACTGTCAATCACCCTCAAGCCAAACATAGCACGGATGCATCGCTTTTGGAGTTTAAATATTATGGCTTTATCTGTTGAGTTGCCCCAAAAAATAATTCCATACCTCAAAATCGAAGCCACTAAGCCATGATACGCAATAAGGAGAGTGTTTATATTCACCGTTGTCGATAGTTTATACAAGGCATAAGAAGTTTTGCTTAATCTATCACTAAGATATTCGATATGCTCTTTCCAGTTTAGTTTTTTATCTATAATTAGGCCAAGGAATTTAGTACTATTTACTTCTTTGATTAATATATTATCATATTTTAGCTGTATCTCGGATGGTGTATTTATACGTTGACTGAAATGCATAATATGTGTTTTATTTAGATTTATTTTTAAATTATTATTATTTAGCCATGCTATTGTTGATGTCAGGGTATTGTTGATGTCTATTGGATAAATGTCAGGATTGTTGCAGGTTATTGTCAATGTACTATCATCAGCGAAAAGTGTCATTGGTTGGTTGCTAGAGCTGGGCAGGTCATTTATATAAATGATGAACAAAAGAGGCCCGATCACGCTTCCTTGTGGTAAATTGTTGTGGTGTTCTTTACAAATGTGCATCACACAAATGTTTGTTCCGCGTGGGATTCAAACCCACAACACTCGGCGCGATGGCAGTGGCGACCACTGAAACCACGACGCCATCCTTGTATCCGTTACTTGTATCCGAGGCATAGAATTACGCTATGTTTTTGCCGAAGTGTTTTCGGGTTTTCGTGGTAGGAAATGTATCCGGCTGACGAAATGCAAATTTTTAATACTGCTCTGCTTTGATAAACAAGCGTAAGTCTATGTATGAATGTGCATATATATAAAATAAGGAGATAATCATATTCATATAATGTACTCACTCTGAGGTAATCACGTCTATATAAAATCATACACAATTATCCAGTAATTACTAAGAATTGAATTGCGTGCTTCGATTCTGCAATACTAATTAAATCAGCTGCCGTTTGTTTACTGCCATTATAAAGTAGATATATAAACACTTGGTAATATTAAATACTAGCCTGCTGTAACAATTACCATAGTTTAGTAATGAGGCAAATTATTATTATGGTCCTCGCTCTGTTTTAAGGCCATGCAAAATGCTGATGTTTATGAAGATACTGATGCTGATGTTGTTGAAGATATGAAGTGTATGATTTATAAGAACTAGTTTTAAGGTACTGTATTGTTATATATATATTATATACTGTTAGCATGTCCAAAATAAATAAATATATAAGATACTGATGCTGATGTTTTACCAGTGTATATAATATATAGTAACTATTCAACGTATATACGAATGTATCAACGACTTTATACATAAGTGTGTGCGCTGCGTCTTTGACCATGAATCGTAGGTGTCCCGTTGTATACAATTATATTCAGTCAGAATATAATTTGAATGCTGCTTCAAGTACAAATACTTCTATATCCTCTGACAAAATTTTGATTCAGTGCTATATGTACTCTTGCGAGAGGGCTTGAGAGTATTAATCATGACCCCATTCCCTTCTTCCGCTTCTTCTCCTATCCTCTTGCCTCCTGCGCCATTCACATAGGCTACTGTAATTGCCTATCTATAGATATATATTTTTGTATGGCAGCATCCGAACTGGCAGTGTTTCCTATGTCGCGGCGGACATAACAAACTTCAAACAACAGACACAAAGTACACCAAGACTCGGAACAACTTTGTATTTGTGGGTTATGCACATTTCTGTCTCGTGTGGAAATCCTAACTTGGCGCGGCAGCAGTGGCGAGGTGACTAATTAAACCGCTACACCACGACTACAGACTGTGTTCTTGTTTGCCACCTACACATATGGTTTACGGTTCTTGAAGCAATTCCAATGTAGCACACATTGGAATTGCTTCAAGTATTTCTTGTAAACCCGGGCTATGTCCATAGGCGACGGTTAGCGGTCACACTACTTACTTATTAAAATGATTCAGACCACCGGATAAAGAGATCGGTTTTATTTTCGGACTAACGTCTCCAGTTGTCCCGATTTCCACGGGACGTCCCTATATTTACAGGTATGTCAACATTTGATCCCTCTTTTAGGAATGCTACCAGTCTCAATTTTGTAATTGAAATAAGCTTTATAATTATATTTTAATAGAATATAGGGGATAATAGCATATAGATTCTAACTGAAAAGTGGGCGTTCCCTTTCTCGAATCAGTAGCAGCTCGGCTGGGTAATACCTCTAGCCTAACATCGCAGGCAAATAACCTTGTGTTATATTTCTGCGATTAGGATACATATTCTTTAACTAAATCTTGTGCTGACAACGAGGGCTAATGCAAGTGGAAATAATTGTATGCCCTTGAATGACAGTACAAGGGACAGTTCAAGCACGTTTTCTTTTCTAAAGGATCGGTTACGCATTAATTGTACCCATAAAGAGCTTTGATGTATACATCCACGGATCACGGGAACCGCTTACCATTAAGAGAGTCGTTTGTTTATTATTAGTTAGAGTGTGTAATAATATAAAAATATTTGACTATTTTTATTAAAAACCGAGAATATTTACAATATTCCAATTACAAAATTAAAATTTATCCTGCTTTACCTGCCATCGCCCCGTAATCTACCATACCAGAACTAGTAACACTGATACGGACCAACATGGCTGGATTACAAATGCAATGAATTTAGTAAACAAAAAACGTTCCAGGGTCTGTGCTAAAACAACAAACTTTAAGAAAGACTTGCGAACTTAAAATTTATGACCAGCACGATGGCAGCGCTAATTATAATTAACAAACGTAGAAACAAGACGTGCCACGCAGCAAAATAAGTAAATATTTTAATGTTAAAGACAGCCCAATTGGTCCCCTGGCATAAGTTTAAGCTTAAAGCTGACTGTGAACTCTCGGGTTTAAATCCCGAGCTGTGTTATTGTATTGTTCTATATTAAGAAATGTTCAATAATAGCACGGAATCTTGCAATATAGGTAGTAAATCCAGTAAACGGCACGCAATAGGCTTGATCTCTTATAAGTCAGACTATGGATGTGACTACTGACCATTCATTGGTATAGGGTACGGAGTGTTTGTCACGACGTTACGTCCAATTATTAAAGTGAACGACTTGGTATGTATAATATTGATCACAGAAATGATTTAAGTCGTTAGTGGTATACGAATAGGTACCACCTAGATAACAGACAGGCAACATAGCAAGGACAGTGTCCGATATGTTAAAGATGAAACGAAGTACTCGAATGACAGAAACTAGACACAACCAAAAAAATTATGATACTTTCTGAATCGTCTTCTAGAGTCACTTCGTTTTATAATAAGAAGACTTCCACACTGGACTATTCTGCATCCTGTATACAGCACTAAAGTTCAGACGACCGGCACTCTGATACATTACAACTTGACACTGCGCACTGAAAACCACATCAATCAGCATATTTAGCTATATTGCATGAAGACTTGTAAAGTACACATCAATTCTCATTTCCGCATAGAGTCAGATTCGCATCCTTATATTTAAAATATATGTAGGTATATAAATATAGCGCTCAATTATACATGTAAATATATATAAGTAAATAGTGCCAACAACCAGTCATCCTAGGTATATAAAAGGATTTATTGGATTCACGTGGTGGCAATCAAAGGCAACCCTAGTTATATGTGTATAATCCAGTCATCTAGGCATGTCACCTCAAAATCTAACGGAATAAGCTGTATTTTTGTATAGACCTTTATTTTAGCATTACAAATGTTGTCTCAAAAGTCACATATGCCAACGTGTGAGCGTCTTTAGATATTCAAGGTCAAAGTTGGCAAAAATATTCTTTTTGGGAATATCTCGTTTTCTCTGTCTACACACCCTGCGCTACACACTCTGCGCCCTCTATCTCAAAAACGGTTCAACGTATAAAAAAAGGACCAAAATAAAATTTGTAGAAAATGTAATTCTCTACAACTTTTAAAATAACTGCAAACACGATAGGAGGCAGAGAAAACGAGATATTCTGAAAAGAACAGATTTTTGCGACTTTTGACCTTGAATATCTAAAGTCGCTCACACGTTGGCATATGTGACTTTTGAGACAACATTTGTAATGCTATAATAAAGGTCTATACAAAAATTCAGCTTATTTCGTTAGATTCCGAGATTGAATCCTTTTTTGGTCTAAGATGACTGTACTAGTAGAAGTCGCTATTAATGACTGTCTTACCGCGTATCATAACAAATAAATAATATAATATACATATACCCGTTTACTCTAAAGATTAGCAACTACTCAAACGACAAATCACAATGTAAAAGTGGCATACACAACACTAAAATAATTACCACGTTAATTTATTTGTATAATTTTAATAATAGCCGTGGTAAATGTACAGCCATTTACTAGTAATATTACGCAGATATTAAGCGGCGCGGTAGTAAAATTAATATGTAGGAATCAATCATTGGGTAGGCGCCTGCTAGCCGCCTGACCATTTAGTTCACTGCTACAAATATCCCCGTCTAGACGAACTAGTAAAATACTAATAATACACACGTCATAAATAACTACACGAATTAGTTATTGTTATGTTTACTTGCTAACAAATGCACGGTCTAAATGAATGGCCCTCATTCAGATCATACAGATAACCGCGTAATTATGAACCTGCCATATGCAATATTGAAATTGAATATGTTACAGCGTTTTATAAGCAATGAAGTGTAGAGTTTTTGAAAAGCGTTTTAATATTAAAATATTCAGAAAAATAGTTTTAATGGCTGTAGTCACCTCGATATATAATAGTACTGTAGGTTTCATCCCCAAAGAAGATACAAAGTGTGATCCACGAGTTCAGTGTTTGCTGTTTTAATGTTTGTTAACTGTCTGCGAATAGAGATGAATACTAGTCTGACAGTTGACATTTAAAAAGAAAAGGTTGCTAAAGAAACGATTAAGTCATAAACGTAGTGATAATGATAAAAATGTTAGCTTTGAAAGCCAAAGCAGGCAAAATTAGCACGTTTTGTCAGTAAAGTGTAGACTTGCTACGCGTTGGACCTAAATTATAAAAAAAAGTGAAAACAGCTGACTCAGCTTATAGGTATACATCAGGGAGATACATGAGTATACTGTACTGATGATGAATGATTTTAAAGCTATTCGGATTAATGCCGCACTGCACCGCGCAAAAGGTATTATGAAA
This sequence comes from Catocala fraxini, assembly GCA_930367265.1. Lineage (NCBI taxonomy): Eukaryota > Metazoa > Arthropoda > Insecta > Lepidoptera > Erebidae > Catocala > Catocala fraxini. The sequence goes on along the minus strand of OV884040.1, from coordinate 9,014,758 downwards.
ATGAAAGTATAAATGGAATTCAAGAGTGATTTCAGCATGAATGGGCCGGCTCGACCGGGGAAGGACTATACTATCACAGAATATCGACGTGAAATAACAGTATTCCTACTGCCGTGTTTCGTTCGGTGAGTGAGAGTACCGGAGACCCAGTCACCCAATTTCCCGCTCCTTCTCCTTCCCATTTCCTTTCCTCAAGGGTCGGCAACGCGTAAGTGATGCCTCTGGTGTTCCATGCGTCCATAGGCTACGGTGACCACTTACCATCAAGTGGGCCGTATGCTTGTTTGCCACCTGAGTAATATAATAATATATATATTTTTTTAATACTAATCCGACCTTAATACAACGGATGCATTAAAATGAACTACTTTATTTTATAACATGTACTTAGTCATTTTGTTGACACTTTAGAACATTTCTTTAACTACCATGGATGTAAGTGTATATTCACTAATCTTCGGTATATTCACTAACTCTAAAACTTTGACTTTCATACATAAGCGTTACATTATATCCTAAATGATGACTGATTTTTGACTTATATAAATGGCAATTTCTCCTCAATGAAAAGTGCGATTGATTTATGACCACGCAGATTCACGTTCCTTCTGAAGAATTTGCGCATTACTTTAGGATAGGTAATGGCTTGATAATGTTTTCTTGATATTACTTCAGAAATGCCGCAAGAACATAGCCATGTTACATTGCATTGGTATGTAGTGATATTGGGTTTATCGCTTACTAGATTTAAAAGGTAAGGTTAGTAACCGTGTTTTTTTCTAGATGAAATGTACCCTATGTCTTTTTCTGTTCCCCTGACAACGTGTATGCAAAATTACATGATGACCGTTCGAGTAGTTGAGGCGTGCAAGCGTAATAAAAAAACAAACAAAAAACCTCATATTCGCATTTATAATATTAGTTAGGATGATATGTAAGGTAAGGTACTTGTGTAGTCTTTAATAAAACGCTAGTAATATCAAGCTCCTAGATAATGGTGAGCTGCACCGCATTTCAAGCTATAATTTATGTTACGCTGGGCCTAAATTTCAGCCTGAAACTTTGGTTAATAAATAGCCTAATTAAACTCACATAGGATAACATAATTATAGCATCCGACGTCCCATGAATAAACAGTGCTCCTCTGCAGTACATGTATTAAGTCCGCCTAAGTGTACTAATTTTGGAGTTTGTGGGTTGTAAGTTTGCGCTCTCGTTTGGGCCCAATACAGAACTCCCATCCATGCAAGGTTAGTTGGTTGCTGGTTGGACAGAGTAAGTGTTATTTATGTGCGTTGCGTGAGACCAAAAATTACGACGATTTGCGTGGTTAAGACCTTTGGCAGGCGTTACACAGACACTTAGGTCCAAAGAGAGAAGGGTCTTAAACTGAAAGTGAGATTACCAATAGAGGTGTCGCGGCCGCCACGACTGCACTATTAATTGCTTATTTTCTTGATAATTACAGTTCCAGCCCCGGACGTATAATAACAATACTTAGATACATTATAATAATAATAATAAATAATAAATTCTTTATTGTAACAAAAAGGTACCTATATACAATTAAAGTGTAAGCCCTGATTCCCAAACTAGCGTGAGCTGTATAATGGCCAATCAGTTCCTTCCCAAAAACAAATGATACAAAATTGTTACAAAAAAACGTTTGGAACAAACATAGTTTAGAACATACTTAAACAAAAGATTTTGTTAATTTTGTGTGTGCATGCGCGTGTGCGTGTGCGTGGGCGAGTGCGTGTGCGTGTGCGTGTGTGTGCGTGTGTGTGTGTGTGTGTGTGTGTGTGTGTGCACATTATATATATATATATATATATATATATATATAATTAAGAGAATTTTATGATAAGTAAGCATCTGGCATTTAAATAGCTCTACTTACTCAATAGGGCTGAACCCGAATTTGACAACTCACTTACAAATGCATTCACATGCACTCTAATTACTTATATTCAATCCATTGCTGCAAGCGATATTTGGAGAAGTAATTATCAATATCTTCCTGTATTGAGTAGATAATAATTAATTACGGATACACAGCATACACGAGAGCACCGCCTCGAAAATACGGCAGCATATTGCTCCCCGGCGGCTATGGAGAAAATTCGTTTAGAAACGTAATTTGTTCAATAAATTGTTACGGCAGTGTAAGTATTTATTACTTTCCGGTTTCCAAACGAAGAATTTAGCGGCCATGTTACTTCATTGATTAATACTGCATAACCTATTAGACTGACTCCGTGGCGCAGTAGTAGTGTAACTGCTGCATTTTAGGTATCAGATTTAATTCCCGGGTCAAGTAAAGTGCTGTTAGACTTTTCTGTCACAAAATTTATAGAAGCATAATGAAACTTATTTGGGAACAGTTCCAGACCCACTGTATTACAACAACTGTAAATTATTTTTTCCTTATACCAGGCACTACACCGTGGTAGGTTTACTCGGTATTACCGGGATATCTCCATCGTTGCCTGGGTGAGTCCAACATAACTCCTCCGCTCGCCCCTGCGGAGTGGTATGCGACAATGCATTCCAACATGTCAAAAAAAAGAAAAAGGGGGCCTGGTGGCCTGTCTGTTATTATGTCTGACTTTAAAACCATAGCTGGTGAAATGTGGTTAGGTTAAAGAGACTAAGTACCTTTGTATGTAATATTCACACCTTATGCAGTTTTACTACATATAGACTTAAATATAGTTCTAATCAATAAAGTAATACTTAGTAATTAAGTAGTTACACTAAGATGTAATAAGCAAACAATATCAGCATCAGTACTGTTGGTAAATTATCTTATGTGTGTGCATATCCAACCACTGCAATATAATTAAGCTACGATATAATATTTGCGTAAGTAACTCGACATGCATGGGCTAATTTACAATAAGGTAGGTACTTAGCAACTATAGTCACATGTAATATTTTACCACCTGATAATAAGCGGTAACCATCAGTACCTACCTAATGTATATGACTCATTTAGCATTACAGAAGCAAGTCCAAGTCAATAACTACCGCAAAGGAACGGTGAACAGAACCGGCGACTCGGATAGACAAATAGGAAGGCATACTAAACAGCTCCGGCTACAAACTGGCGGCATCGTGTAATACAGAATACTTATACTAATTAATAAGAGAAAGGCTATGGCATAAACTCTCAAGCGCCATCTCTATTTACGTAAAGACGCTGCTCTAAGGATTGATACCTAGTATGTATCGGCAAATATCAAAATGTCAAATTAGAATGAGATCAATGATTAACGAATACATTTGTACGCAAGCAAGAAAGCGCCGAAATCAACTATACTCCATTTGGTTAGGTACTTAACTAAAGGGAAACAATCTTGATGTGACTTTTTACACAAACACATATTAAACAAATAAACTACTGCTTAAACTAACGGTTCAATTAATTTAGTAATCGTTATTGTTATATTTACATTGATTTTTAGCAGCATTTTATTTTCAACTGAGTTTTTAGATAAAAAGACACATCAAGATTGTTTACTTTTAGTTAAGTACTTAACAAAATGGAGTATAGGTATGGTTTTAAAAACATTAATGATCATTCTCTGTTCCGAACAGAAACGTCGCAAATAGGTGTCTTATTTTGAGGTTATTAAATGTTATTTATGCCATATTTTCATTTTTTTATTACACTCTATAGTCTACCAGTGGACCCTTACGAAGTGAACAAATTAATCAAAAACCTTAAAATCAAAATAGTTGTGGAGTAGACGAATTTTCCCCATCTTTATTAAAACAATGTGCAGATGAATTTACTCTATCGTTATATTTACTAACTAATCAGTCATTCGAAGAAGGAACATTCCCAACCCACCTCAAAAAAACTTTAATAAAACCTATCCATAAGAAAAACATAAAAACATACCCAAATACCTACCGCCCTGTCGCCCTATTGCCTACGGCATCTAAGATCTTTGAGAAGGCTATGTGTGATTTTAATTGCTATGTAACCCTCTTCTCCACTCCTAATTTGCGGTGCCCGACAGGGTCCATAATGACTTAATTTGTTTATTAAGTCCATCTTTATAACATTGTGGAATGTAATTAAATAGTGAGCATTGAGTATTGAGTCTTAGATAAAGGTGTATCATAGATGGAATATAAGTATACTTGTACAGCTTTTACTCGGTAAATATTGGATCGAAAGCTGTCGATGCGTACCTAATATCTAATATGCACAATAGAAGGACTATTATTATATTCATAATAGGTATTACATCTATGACACACAACTACCTTAGAATATAGGGTTATTATAAAAAAATTAGAGAGATGCGGCATGAAAGTGGATATAGTGACAAGAATAGAAAAGGGTATGTTAAGCTGGTTTGGGCATGTAGAAAGAATGGACGAGGAAAGACTGACTAAGAAAGTTTATAAGGCTAGTGTGAATGGAACAGTTGCAAGAGAAAGACCTAGGCCAACGTTTCTTGATCAGATCGGCGGCGTTCTGGACAAAGGCCAGGTTAAGAGCACCTTGAACCGACGGGCGTGTATGAGGAATGTGATGAAAGTGAATGAAGCCAGAGAAGTGTGTCAAGATCGTAGCAAATGGAAATCCGTAGTCTCTGCCTACCCCTCTGGGAAACAGGCGTGAATTTATGTATGTATGTATGTATTAAAAAAAATGATGCATAAATAAATTAGTTACATTTAAACACCTTAAAACATGACATTTATTTGCATTAGAAGGCGTAAAGGCTTTTAAAATAATATCAGTACCTATTTAAACCAAAATATACTACCGTAGTAAACGAATTATTTAAATTATAATTTGTTTTACATTTCTACATAATTCAACTACGGCTATATAGAAAAGTTGTGTAGACAGACAGACCCTTCAAATATTATAATTAATGACGTTCATTAGAAGCAGCGAGTTTCTAGCGTCAATGCAATTATCTCGTGATTTATCTACTTCAACGGAACAATAATTCGTTGATAAAAAGTTATTAATGAACTGTGAGGCAAACTAATTTAAAATTAAATGTAATCTTTGATTATTTTTGTTGAACTTCGTTATCATACTGCTTTGAGCATCTAGAACATTAGTTCCCAAAGTGGTCAAGGTGGACCTCTAGGGGTCCACGGGAGACTAGACTGGGGTCTACACTGGCGTGACAAAAAAATGGGGATCTACAATTCGTAAGCGGGGGTCCATGAAAATTTATTTGCTTACGATAGTGAAGAACTAAAATGTTGGCTCGACCAAATTTTTTAATTGCATGTACTGTTTTATTCGAATGCCAAGGAATATAGTAGAAATGTACCTGCAGACGGTCCACCGGAAGCTGCTAAATTTTGAAAGTGGTCTATGAGAAAAAAAGTCTGGGAACCTATGATCTAGAAGAACAATAAAGCATAAGTAGGTAAGTATACTAAATAACTACTACATTACATAGTTATCCTAACTAATATTATATATGCGAATGGGAGTTTGTTACACTTTTACGCCAAGAGGAAACACAAGGGCCGTTTTTTCATACAAACGTAGTCCCCTGTTTCCTCCCTGGATAATGCCAGTAGAGCAACAATATTTTTCAAAAAAAGGTATGGTCTCTAATGGAATGTCCCGATTTTTTTCCTTTTTTTATAAATTAATTATTAAAAGAGAAAACAGCCTTCAAAAACCTCAAAAATTGGCCAGATTTTCCGCTGTGTTGAAATATCCAGAAAACAAATTTAACTAGACTATGTAAAAAAGGAAAGGTAGGAACACGACCAAAGCCTTTCTTTAATTTTTAATAAAAAGTAGTTAAATTGGTCACGTTTTGGAGAAGGAATCAGGGGACTACGAAACGTTGATTTTGTGTACTTTTAATAGTATTTTCGGTTCAAGCTGCAGTTATCTCTATCGCGCTCTGCGGGCACTGCGCGATAGCAATAGAATTTACAAATACCTATTTTTTAATTCTCTCGCCCTTAGTGTTTCCTCTTAATTACTTCACCGATCATCATGTTCTTACACGTTGTCAGGGGCACAGGAAATCCCGTAGGGTACCTTTCATATACCAAAAAAGTACTGTAGGTTCCCGAGGGATAGAAATTGATTGTCAAAATCTACATTAAGGCGAGCAAAGATGCGGGTAAATCTAGTAAAATATACATGCAAACTAATAGTTTAGGTAATATGATTATGAAATAATTAGACTGACGACCATGATCCTTTTAAAAATAGCCTAATATAGCTGGGGCTGTATAAGGCTATTTTTAAAAAGGATAATAATAAGATACAAGTCAAATAATATACACTGCTAGTATTACTCTCACATGTCCAGTAAATACAAGCTATTTCCATAGCAATTTTCTACCTAATCCTTTCAAAATTGATGCATAGATATTATCGTGACAACGTTGTTGTAACTTTGTTACTTTACCTACCTATTTTTACAACATGCTTTTGCCCGCGGCTTCGCCTGCTCTGGAAAAGCACCTTTTTTTCTGGATGTAAGATACCCTATGTCTTTTTCTGTATCACTGACACGTTTACCTATGCGAAATTTCATAATGACGACCCAAAAAGTTAAGGCATGAAAACGTAACAAACAAACTCACATTCACATTTATAATTTTTGTTAGGGTTGTTCCTTTTTCGTTTGTCTATTGGAATGTTTTCAATTGAGTAGTAGAGGCTCGCTGGTTCAGCATGAATGGGCCGGCTCGACCGGGGATGGACTACCCTCTCACAGAATATCAACATGAAATAGCAGTATTCCTACTGTTGTGTTTCGTTCGGTGAGTGAGAGTGTCGACGGCCCAATTCCCCTTTTTCCCGCGTCCCGCTCCTTCTCCTTCCCACTTCCTCCATTTGCCTTGTATTGCAGGCGTCCATAGGCTACGGTGACCATTTACCATCAAGTGGGTATACTATGGTATGTATGTATGTATGGTATGCTTGTATGCCACATTAGTTGGATAAAAAGAAAATGTTCCATTGATACTAAAAGGCCACTCCCTTAAATAACCAAATCCTTCTATTATTACTTCTTAAGTTATGTATATCTCTAGCCCTTTTCAAAGGTGTCCATGTCATCACGCCATTATTGTTTAAGTCTTTCAAGAGCCATATGTACCTGCATAACATATAAATTTCATATTTATTTAATTTGCGGACTATTATTTGTACCGATTAATATTAACACCTAGGACGCATGACGTTTAGTTACTAACTATGTTACCTTATGATAAAAATATGGTTTGACAAAAGATAAATAAAAGGGTGGATGTGCACATGCATGTAAAAACCTATTAAAGTTCTAATAGCCATGGCGGTATTGTGTCCTAATTTTTTAAAGAATAATGCGTATCGAGCCCGTCGCTCCTACCTAAACTATACTTACCTAGGCCATTATACCTACGTACAGAGATAAGTTATGATTATGACTAATGAGTTGTATAAATATTTTTTATTTTTATTTTATTTTATTTTATTAAGCACACCAACTATACAATTACAAATGCTACTTAAATATAAAGTGCGTATTATAACATTATAACAGTAATCATACAAATGACAGGCCCGCATGACAAGAAACTAACAGTCTAATTATTTACCGGTAAGATAATATTTAATAGGCACTATTTTGTGTAGATAGGTAAGTGCTAAGTCCAAAAGTAGTTGTTACACAGATACACAATTACATAGTGCAGATAAGTTATGCAAGTCGGTAATTAAAATGTAGGTAAATACTTAGTAATGAAATTAAATACCTATACGAACAAACAAATAAATATCTATGGACAAAATATCATAAATGTAAACTTCATAAATAAAACTTATTTATATCCATAAAATATTACCGTTGCATGGCATAATATAATAATAAATGTCAAATAGACGCTACACATAAAAAAAAAAAATAACTCAACTAAGATGATCTAATACTCTCATTAAAATTATCTGTTTGTTACCAGAGTATAGTTTGGGATAAAGAATATCAATGATGCAACGAGCCTCGAAAGCCCGGACCGACAAATGGAGCACACAGATTTTTATCTACTAAGTCATGAGTCACGATACGGGGCATTGGTGTCAGTCGTCAGATAATCCCTATCTTTTAAAACATTGGGTTTAGGGTTTTATTAATGAAGTAGGTGTCGGTGGGTAAGTATTCAATTGTATCTTTAAGTCCGACTAGGGACTAATGCTCAGAATCTGCAGGTAGGGAAATATGCTATTGAGATCGATTTAAATAAGTAATGTGGGTTCGCCGTCGCGAGTTATTCTCTGAGTACCCTGATCCCCGAGGCCTCCGTCCCGGAGGACCCCGATTTATTTTTCAGTCAGTAAAGTCAGTTTAACTAAAATTACTGTAATGTACACACATTTAGTATATCAAAATATCCTATTATGTTAAGCATTAACTAATCGATTGTTTACTGTTCTCATCTCATTAGGTAATCATTTATTTGATATTTCAATAAGTTGTTGTGACCTTCGAATATACCTATACACTATCATTCCTAATGATCCTGTTGATTGTGAGAGCATATATAAAGCATCCTCTAACCCTATCAAAGTAGAGTCCTGTCCGATTAGTCGAGCGAGTACCATCTCGGTTCAGTCTAAAATATATTGTTAAATAGGTATGTAATCGCTGCTTTATTATTTGATAAAGACCCCTTCCGACCACCCGAACATTACAGTACCTACTATCAGCAGATGATATGTTAAATAAAATTGTGTTACTTACTAAAATTATTATAGGTACATAACTTTAAGGATCAGAAAAAATTGATAAAGTCTTCTGCTGTCCTTATCATAAACAACGCACTTGCTTGGCGGTAACTTTCGAGTAAATCGCGCATAATGATTTTTTTCTTTTTAGAGTTCAAAAACCCTTATGCAACAGCTTTGTCCGTCCGTCTATCTGTTATACAACCTTTAACTCAAGAACCGTAAGAGCTAGAAACTCGCGGTCATCGCCATTCGACTCAGCATAGTCGATATACCCCCGAAAGTACTATGACCTTTGACCTCTGACCTCAAGGTCACGTGGTATCTTGTGACCTTTGCATATATTGTTTTTCTAACTCTAACATTTACGGCAATTCAATGCCGTTTCTCACTTGTTTTTGTTGTCTCTATGAAACTAATAGGCATATTCCAAACATTTATTTTTTGTTTGGTACATTTAAATGTGAACTTTGCATGTGCGGTACTATATTTATATATCTAGTTAATTTAAATATTTTAAAAGACGAAAAATTGTTTAAGACTAGTAAACATGGACTGCAATAATATGAATTTATCAAGAAAGCAATTTAATCAACGCATGTGTGGCAATTTCGTGATTTATGTCTAGGAAATGCATTTGTGATGGTTATGTCTAGCAAAGATAACGAGATTACTTAGATTTGTAAGTTCTCATTCATAACGTATATGTTGCAAATGTGTTCATTATGACTAGTAGAGAATGGCAAGAGGAGCTCACATGCGTTTAGTTTTATGTAACTAAACAAAACATAAAATACTTTAATCATACGAAATATTTATTCGAAAAACAAAAAGGAAATAAATGCTTAAAATAGGTGGGTACTCTATGGTGGGAACGTTATTGCTTATTAGTTGTACTTAGTTTATCACAATTATTTTTATGACAAATCTTAATTAATTATATTATAAGTTATACTAAAATATGGAGATCAGGTTTTCTTTGAGCATTAATATAGTAATCTTTTCATAACATTATAAAACACATAATCTAAAATCGAACAACAAATCTGTTCAATCTGTAATTTACTACAGATAAAACATTTTTACGTAATGACTAATGAATAACAATTTAATACGTAAATAACAAGTGAGGATAATAAAATTTAAAATATGGTCCTTTGGAAACAAACAAATTTGCCTTCCTTCATAAGCTAAAACATATCAAAATAAGTTGTAATAAAGGTACTCAATAGTATAAATTCAGTTATTTTGAGTTCTTCTTCGTGCCAATGGTTCTAGTTTGAACTATATGTCGCAGCGTCAGCACTACACCGCCATCTATGTGTCGCAACGTTAGCACTACAGCGCCATCTACGGAAAACGTCAAGCAACATGGCTGCTTGGGTGCAGCGGTGCCTGTGATGGGCCGGGTGTCGGCTGTCAGCTGTCACATGTTTGACAGTTGACAGTTGAGCGTTCGAGTTGCGTGAATAAATGGCATTCTGAATTATGACGACAGAGCGAACGGTCGCGTTCACGACACCACGTGGCATCGAACACACCGCGTTTTCCATCCGTTTCTATCGGAATAATCATTAAGTGATTGTGATATCGATAGCTCAGTGGGGAGACCAACAGACTGCAATGCAGAGAGTCTCGTGTTCGAACCCACGTCGCGCACCTCGAACTTTCGGAAGTTATAAGACTTTTCGAAATTATGTTCGTATTGATTGACAATTATCGCCTGCTCCGTGCCTCGGAGAACACGTTAAACCGTCGGTCCCGACTGCCATGAACATCTATGGCAGTCGTTATTGGGAAAGTCAGTACCCTCTAATATACTGACACTGGTCTAGCCTTAGGGTATCGTTAGCCTTTGGGTTGCGGAGGTCAGGTGGCAACCGCTCCGTGTAAAAACTGATATTCAGTCAAATCCAGTTAGACTAGAAAAGCCGACCCCAAGTGACTTGGGAATAATAAAGGCTAAGGAGAAGAAGATTGATAACACTCTAATAATGAGTCACCCGATCGACCCCCGATATATATATTACCTATTTGCATAATATTCGGCCACTCTAATTTTGAGTTAAATCTTTGGCATCAGAAACAAGTAAATTATAACAAAAATGTTTTATATTTTCTGGCATAAGAGAAACAAGCTTTGAAATAATGGTCATTTTTCGCATTTTATTAATATCTCTTGGTTGTACCTATGCAGCAACTGCAAAGGAAAAGAAAATACCTGTGATTTTATCTCTAGCTTGCAAAAAATCAAGATCCTGAAACTCATCATCAGAATGACTTCTTTTATATTTCATTTAGTAGAGCCCTTTATCAAACCTTACTACCATCATATCTTTTAAGTATACCCGCGGATCGTTTTTTTTAATTTATGTTGGAATGTGTGATCTTGATAATAAAAAAAATCCGGTACCTCCATTATTTTGTCAAAATTCTTATTTGAATTTGTAACACGTACACACTCCACACAATCGGGAAAATCGTATACCTTGCCTATTTTTCTTAAAGCTTGTTCGACTTGGTGATGAAACGAGTCTGCCGACATAAAAGTGTGGCCGGGTTCGAAATATTTGAGGATTATTCTTTTGGTGGCAATTCAATTATTTACAATTTGTACGAGAAAATTTTGCAATGACCAGTTTTTATTCTGGGCAGCGCAGTTGTCCAACCAAATAGTTAAACTTTCAGCATTGGGTTTGTTAATCAAGAATGCCCAAAAGGTAGAAATGATATCCTCTTGATTCCTGCCTGTTATAGTATCGTTCCAAACAGCTGCAAAAGAAACATGCATGCCTGCGCCAGTTTGACTACCCAAAGGAACGAAACTTTCATTAAAAGCTATTATTCTAAGGCTGAAAATAGTCGATTTGTATTGCTCTATTCTGGAGAGCATTATTACCTTTTGCAAATCTACTGAATAGGTACTATACATCATTTGAATTTTGGACTGCTAAATCTGCGTCTCTTTTGTATTCTATTTGAATTTCAGTATATTTCAGTTTATGTACTTGATAATTAATGTACTCATCGCAAGCTTCATCCAAATTTTCATTATTATGATTCAGGTTGTGGTTAGAGAACAACGCACATTGTTCACATTCTTCATGACCTAATCGTACAAAAGAGATGTTCATATTTTTATTATTAATTTTATAGTAGTTATTATTTTCTTTAACAATTGCTGTTCTATATAACTCAAATGAGACGTTAAACTGTGGATACTTTATATTATATTGTTTATGGATCGATGTTATAGTGATATCGCTCGGTAAATATAATCTATTTGGCGTGAACACAGCCTGCCTGTAATGTGAGATACAAGGGTTAAATGGCTTAATATGGTTTTTAATTGATTCTCTGTCAATTTATTTTACTGTTTTACTTATGAAACAGCAAACAAAATTGACAGAGAAAAACTAAAAACAAGGAATTCATGATAAAAAAGCAGTCGAGGTACTTATACCTCGACTGCTTTTTTATCATGAATTCCTTTTTTTCATAACACATCTAATATTGGATTCATTTTTAGCTTCATATCCAAGTGTAGTTCAAACATATGATTTGCATACCTCAATTAGGTAATAATCAACTTTTAAACGTATGTACACTGTCTCTGCTTATTGCTTGTTGATAATCTTCTAAGAACTTCTTTTTGGTCTACCATACGTTTTATGAATAGAACAAATGTAAGTATCATGAATTTTCTTCCTTTGGTCTTGATTTATTTTTGTATTACATTTTTTTTACATGTTTTATTAAACGGGCTTTTTAATGAAAGCTTTTGTCTCTTTTTTTCTATCTTTCTGGCTTGTCTTTCTTTATTAGATTCTTAAAACTTTCTCTTGCGCCTAAGTTTTCCAGATTGTGCATCCTTTAGAACCTTCTAAAAATTTGTTACTTACATTGCATTCATTACGATCGACAATTTCACCTACCTGCCGAACAATTTTAGTTTTTAAATCAAAAGTTTATTTATCTACGAAATAACTATTGAGCTAATCACTTATTTACCTTTTCGATGTTTCGCGCGCAATATCCTCGCTACATATGACGCGACGCCGGCGACGCGACACGTCTACACGCTCTAACCACAACAGGGGAGCTGTGACACTCACCTCTCTTCACCACGTACTTGCCTATACTGAGACCCTTTACTAATCATAATAATCGCAAATGTAACACTTGAGTTACTTTTCTTATTGCTATCTAGTTTAAATTCGTATTAAATACTAGTCATAAATAACACAAGTGACAGTTAAAATGTTTGTGAGAAACAAATTTTGTGTGACAAACACTATGTTTGCCCACAAAAGAATTCACTAGTATACAAGAGAAGCAAAGAATGCAAGAAGTAGTATGATTGACTCTGTTGTAGTGGATGAAGATTGAGAAAGAATGTCCTAGACACTCGGGTATATAGACGTATAATTGGTGTCCATATCGACCATTTTTTGGTTATGAGCCGGATACGTGGCCTCTTTAAAGGATGGCCGTGTACCTACAAGTGCCCAAGATCGAATAAAATTAGAAAATTTGCAAGATGAAGTATTGAAAGACGAGTATAAAAGTCAATGGAGGAGAAGATTTGAAAGATTTTGTGACATTGATGATATAGAAGAATTATGGCAGTCGTTTAAGCATGAAGTGGTTGTTGTAGCGTCAGAAGTATGCGGTGTGAGCAAGAAGAGGAAAATGCGTGGTGGGATAAAGACGTGCAAGGGGTAGTACGTGAGAAGAAGCAGGCATGGTTGGACTGGCTATCTGTCAGAGCCAATGAAAGAATGCAAGAAGCAACGAATGAGAATGTGAATGAAGTTAGGAATAAGTTTATAAGAATAAATAAGGTAGTGAAATATGTAATTAAAAGGAAAAAAGAGGAATTGAAAGACGAGTTTGATAGAAGATTATCTGAAGATTTCCTGACCAACGCTTAGTTCTTTGGAAATCCATTCGCTTGGTTCGAGGTAAAACCGTAACCACAGAGCTGAAATCAATCAGAGATAAGAATGGAAGTTTACTGAATGAAGAAAAGAGCGTACTGAAGCGATGGAAGGAATATTTTGAAAGTTTATTTAAAAGATATACATGGATGATAATGATGGTAATGATGAAAACCCTATTAGTATGGATGAAATAATGAAAGCATTGAAAAGCATAAAATCAATGCTGACAGCTGGAGAGGGTCTCATAGCAACTCAGTTGTGCCGCCGTGCTGCCGCCAAGTGATTGGTGCAAGGCCGTCATAGAACCTTTATACAAGGGAAAAGGCTCACAGCAAGAATGCAAAAGCTATAGAGGCCTTAGCTTGCTCAGCGTCGTCGGTAAATTGTATGCGAAATTGTTAATTGAAAGGATTGTGAAAGTAACCGACGAGAAAATATGGGATGCACAAACGGGATTTCGATAGGGTATGGGATGTACAGATTAGATCTTTTCCTTACGGAGCATAGCCGATAAAGTTTTGGCCATAGGTCAAAAAGTCTATTGCGCATTCGTGGATCTGGAAAAGGCTTATGATAAAGCGGTGAGGAATGAACTTTGGTCGGTATTGTCCATGTATGAAGTGAATAGCAACCTCACGCGAGTTCTGAAATCTCTTTATGATGATTCCAGAGCTTCTATTAGGTTAGGTTAGGTTAGATATTAGGATTAGTAGATGCCCTGCTCTGGCTCAAAGACTGGACGCAGGAAGCGGTCGGTGGGGGCACAAGGCGTTGGCTGTCTCGCTGGACATTGCCAACGCCTTCAACAGCCTCCCGCATGGAACATTACAGGAGGCGCTCCGGTATTACGGAGTGCCCCTGTATTTGCGGAGGCTGTTGGCCAACTACCTCCAGGACCGCGAAGTCCTGGTGGAGGGACGCAACGGTTTGAGGCGCCGTCACGTTTCCTGCGGGGTTCCACAGGGGTCGGTGCTGGGACCGCTCCTGTGGTACGTTGGCTACGACTGAGTGCTTCGGGACATGCTTCCCGCGAGTATGCGGGTGGCGTGCTTGCCGATGACACCCTGGTCGTAGTCAAGGGGAGGGACCTCGGGGAGGCGGTGCGGTTGGCCGCGGTGGGAGCTGCCCTAGTGGTCAACCGTATCCGCGCCCTGGGATTGGAGGTTGCCCTCTCCAAGACCGAGGCCCTATTGCTCCATGGGCCTCGGGGAGGACCTCCTCCAGGTACGCGAGTTTCACTGGACGGGGTCCTGGTCCGGGTTGGGACCCAAATGAAGTACTTGGGTCTCATCCTGGACGGGAGGTGAACTTTTGGGGCACACCTCACCCAGCTGGCCCCAAGAGTCCTGGGAGCGGCGGCCGCCCTGGGGAGGCTGCTGCCCAACGTGGGTGGCCCGAGCGCCACTTGTCACCGACTGTACTCCGGAGTGATCCGGAGTATGGCCCTTTACGGGGCACCGGTCTGGGCGGACGCCCTCAGTCGTGACAATAAGACCCTGCTGCGACGTCCGCAGCGGGTCGTCGCGACGAGGGCCATACGCGGTTACCGGACGGTGTCCGGGACGGCAGCGTGCGTGCTGGCCAGTGACCCCCACTGGGAGCTACAAGCTGAGATCCTCGCCGAAGTTTACCACTTCGTGGCGGCGAGGAGGTCCCGCGGGGAGCCCCCGGGGTGGGAAGAGGTCGCACGCATACGGCGACAGGCGCAGGCTGCCCTATTGAGGCGGTGGACGGAGGACGGAGGACCTGGCTCCACCGGCCCCGGGCCAGTGGACGGTGGAGGCCATTCGCTCGGTCCTCCAGGGGTGGATAGGGCGGCGACTCGGGTCGCTGACATTCCGACTGGTGCAGGTGCTTTCCGGGCACGGATGCTTCGGAAAGTATTTGCACCAGATCGCGAGACGGGAGGCGACCCCGGCCTGCCACGAGTGTGGGGCGCCGGAATACACGCTCCACACGCTGGAGGCGTGTGCCGCGTGAGAGCCGCAGCGGCACACGCTTTCGGCCATAATAGGCGGAGATCTGTCCCTGCCGAGCGTGATCAACGCCATGCTCGGCGGCGAGAGGTCGTGGCAGGCAGTGGTTTCCTTCTGCGAAGCTGTCATGGCGCAGAAGGAGACCGCGGAGAGGGTCAGGGAGAACAACCTCCTCGCTGACCCTCTCCGGCGCAGACGGACGGGAGCGAGAAGGAGGCGATTCGCACGCCTTCTCGCTCCTGTATAGTGGGGTCACTGGTACAGAGTCGGGGGACTCTGTACCGGCTTGCACGGCCCCACACGTCTGAGGGATGGCCTTGGTGAGCAAGGCCTTCCCTCCACAGGTGCTGAGGCCCGGTCACCATCAGCCGGGCCAACCGCCGGGGCGGGATGGTGATTGCTAACGCGACCCCATCCCGCCCCACTCCGTCGGCGGAGGGACTGCTCACCCCAGGTTTTTAGTGTGTATACCGACCCCCTTCAGGGGCGGAGAGTCTCACATAACCACCCTTCCCCCCCGGGGAGGGGGTATCCATAAAGGATATTCCTGAGTTAAAAAAAAAAAAAATATTTATTAGGATAGACGGGATCTATCGAAAAAGGTGTTAGACAAGGATGTGTAACGTCGCCTTGGCTGTTTAACCTATACATGGACAATTGTTTAAAAGATTTAAAAGATTGTGAATGGGGATTAAGAATGAATGAGTTACTTGTCAAATGTCTTCTTTATGCCGATGACCAAGTAATACTTGCGTCATCGGCAGAAGAGTTGCAGGCGATGGTAACTATTATGCATGGTGCTTTTGAGAGTAAAGGAATGAAAATAAATGTAAGCAAGACGAAAGTAATGGTATTTGAAAAGGAAGAGTGCGTGACGATGTGTAATATTATGATTGATGGAGAAAAAGTGGAGCAAGTGAAAGAGTTTGTATATTTGGGTACTTTGTTTACAAAGGATGGTAAACATGAGGGAGATATTGAAAGGAGAACGATTGCGGAAAACAAAGTGAATGGAGCTCTACGCGCTTTTATGAACAGTCGAAATGTTTCCGAAAGGGCACGTTTGGCTGTTCATAGAGGACTATTAGTGGCCACACTAATGTATGGCAGAGAAAATTGGGTATGGCAAAAGAAGCATGAGGTAGAATAAATGCTGTAGAAATGAGAGCGCTGAGAAGCATATGTGGTGTGACTCTGAAAGATAGAATAAGGAATAGTGTGACTAGAGAGAGATGCGGCATGAAAGTGGATATAGTGACAAGAATAGAAAAGAGTATATTAAGCTGGTTTGGGCATGTAGAAAGAATGGACGAGGAAAGACTGACTAAGAAAGTTTATAAAGCTAGTGTGAATGGAACGGTCGTAAGAGGAAGACCTAGGCGAACGTTTCTCAATCAGATCGGAGGCGTTCTGGACAAAGGCCAGGTTAAGAGCACCTTAAACCGATGGGCGTGTATGACGAATGTGATGAAAGTGAATGAAGCTAGAGAAGAGTCAGGATCGTAGCAAATGGAAATCCGTAGTCTCTGCCTACCCCTCTGAGAAACAGGCGTGAATCTATGTATGTATGTATGTATGAGAAATAAAATATAGATTAGAATGAAATACATAAGTATACTTATTCAATTAATTAAATAATAAAAAATATTAATTTAATTTATTCCTAAGCATAAACTTTGTAAAGTTTATGACTTGTTCACATTACTAATAAATATTTTATGTTGCTAATTATAAAGGTCACCAGTACCACATGCATTACTTATGCTTATTATTTTCATAGATTTAAATTCTGAGTAAACTAGTCATAAAAAACGCATGTTTGTTTATGATGTACTAGTTTAATAGAATTTTAGGTTATGATTTTTCACTGCAACGTTCATTACGATGCTTGTGACTAGTAATAAGTTTGGAATGGATCAAATACGCTGTTTACGTAGCAAAAAAATGAAAACTAAAATATATTAAAAATTAAGTGATTGACCCTGATAGATCTCGTTTCGATAATTCCGAATATACTCCACTTTTAACTTAATTTCGTCAGAAATGTCGATTGCGTTGTTTATGATAAGCAAGGCAGTCTTGCTTGGTAAAGGTACCTACCAAAGTATTATAATAAGAGAATAAAATATAGAGTCTCCCAGGCAGTGCTCTTTGTCTCCTCGGCTGCGGCTCTTCCATGAAATGTTTAGTGCAGGCACGGAATATTACTTATTATCTTGCCTTATAAGTATAATACCAATTTTTATTTAATGAACTGTTAGATAAACTAATACTTATTTGACAAAGGCAAGCTCGAGAGTGTATGCTAAAGCAAAGCTTAGGTTAAAAAAATGGCTCTTTGAATAGATTTTACTTGTGCATTGTCTATATTTGGCTACTTTGAACGACAAGTTTGCCAACCACTGTCCTAGAGCAATCACAGGTTTTAATTATTATCACAATAGTCCTTTTTACAATACAGAAGAACAAAATACCTACACCCAGGTAAAAATTTTGTTAGGTACCCTGCTCGCTCTGCTGTGGTTTGTGAATTTGAAATAATTATAGTTGTCATAAATTGTAAAATAGGTATATTTATTAAGTAAATATAATTTGATAATATTGTAACATTCATTTTTTATACTTGATACATATTATTCAAACTGTAATTACTTACCTCTAATAAAACTATGATTCAACATTGTACAAAATTTTAAATAAACTACATTCGTCTTATGTATTTCAAAAACATACATTTATGCACTTTTTATGTCGACCGTAGAAGTTGAAAACAATAGAAAAGAAGTCATATTTATCGTATTCGTAGTTCTCCGGGACGGGGTCGGGGGCTTCGGAGATCGGGGTTCTCAGGGAATAACCGCCGTCGCTTCGGTTTTATGTACCTGCTCAGTACTTCACTGATTTAAAAAGGTTTTATTATAGGCAATAATAAGACCATAAATGTCTGCATACTCTAGGACGCAACTGATGAAATTGAAATGAATAAGTAGGTAGGTATCTATCTAAGTATCTATCCAAAACAAAGAATTAAATCGCAATAAAGGAAAAAAATTTTTTTTTAAGAATATGCTTAGAACATTTTCTATCTCGACTGATATAAGATTTCATAAACTAAATAATAATGAAACTGATATTTGTGGTGTAAACTTTATTTTAGTTTTAATGATTTTATATAAAAATCATTGCAATACTGCCATCTGTTATAACATAGAAGTACTGCGATAACATAATTAAAACTTTTACGGCATAATTATAAGAGATGGCAGTGAGATGCACGATTACATTTTTTTCTTTTATTCACTGTAATTGAATCTCCATAAATATTATTTTAATATAAATTGCATCATAAAATACAAACAGAATCAATAATTTGGCAAAAACCTTTTTTATTCTATTGTTTTAGCGTGACATCTGACGGCTTTAAATACGAAGCTTCAAAAGTATTCTTTTCGCGCCATCTATGCATGCGACGTGGAAACTCTTAAAGTATAGGTGACACGTACCTTTGTTTGTATGTCATCAGACTCAAAATATGATTGGTGTATAATTCACTACAGCTGCCTGTCAACCAATGAAATAAATTTGAATTAAGCGTACGCAAAATATGTATGCGGTTTAGAGAACTAACTTGTGTAACTTCGTTGTCGATCTCGTGTTTCTACTGTGCAAGTTCACGATAACAAAGTGCAATTTTATGTGTAGTGCATTGTAAAATGACCTAAATTGTGATTAGTGAAACTTAATTGTTGTGTATGTTAAAACCAAACAGAAAGATAATCGCAATAAGCGATGTGATACTCTCCTTGGCAGTGTTCTAAGATTGTGTTCATATCGCGAAGTTTCATAATAGTGACTAAATGATAAAAACCGAAATGTCTACAAAACCAGCAAATCAAAAAAGAAGGTGAGTGTTTGTAATTATTTTGATGTTTCTTTTGCTAACCTGTACCTTATGTTGAATTTATAACTTTATCATATAGTGTAACGTGTGTTTCTATATTTTCCTGTTAGCTTGATTGCCAAGTGTCACCATGAGTATTAAACTTTCTCTTTACTTTTAACAATTTAGACATGATCATTCACATATATCATTCTTATGAGGTCCTCGTGACTTAGAAGAGCTAATTAACCAATATATAGCCTTATAAGTACAGTGACGCCGCAGGTAAAATAACGGGACTAGGTACCTACTAGCTTTCCAACCTTCAGTCCCTCCCTAAATACCTTTGTTTGTTCTGTAATTTATTTGAAGGTTGATGATAAAAAAGCTTTTATAGTCCAAATATGTTCATACAACGGTATTTTCTATTTATAATTGTATGTAATACTTTTGGTGATATACCATAGATATAAATAAATATCCTAAAAATAATACTTAATGGTTTTATAATTGATAATAATGTTAATATATTAAATACATACCTAAGTATATGGTTATTTAAAAAGTGACTATTATATCAGTATATTTTATATGAGAATCAAAGTCCAACTCACAACTACAAAGATCGGCAATATAATTTCTATTGTGGTCATATGATTCCAATCTTTATTACCCAATAGCAATATTAGCATACTTAAATATAGAAATATAATCAGTGTATTTAATTTGTATAAACAATATAGCTTGTTGTTAAAAAAGTTGGTATTGAAATATTGTAAATAAGTACAGAACCAATTGTGGTCATTGACCTCTTCTCATTAATCAGCTAACCTGTCTAGAGTATTTAAGCAATCTTTGACATTAAATACAGTATGATGAGTTATTGAAGAATACATAAATTATGTTGTTGGTAAAACTTTCTACTTCACTTTATGAATCATTTTAGGAGGGAAGATATAAAAAACAATATTATTTCAATTTTGATTGCAAAACGCTTAAATGCTTTTGCATTCTATAAGCTTACATGCTAATAAAAAGTTGAACTCAAAATGTGCATGTGGTAAAATGGTTGCCAGTTACAAATGCATAGTAACAGGCTAATTTCAATACTGGTTGCGCAATAATATTGCTGATTAATGTTGCCTGCATCATAATGCAAGTTGATAACATCAGTTCATTATCCTAACAGAGCTCTGGCATATTTTTGGTTAAAATATTTAAACATTAAGCTAATAGTGCATTATGTGTGTTGTGCAATCATTGTGGATTTTACATCATTTCAACAATTGAAAGGCTATTTGATTTGCATATTTTAAACCAGCAAATTTTCTGATTTCAAGTATGTATACATATATATAAGTTGTTATCCCAAAAAATGGCACTTCAAATAGCCTTTCAACCATGGATATCTGATGTACGTGCCTTAACACTTTTAAGGTGCTATCTCAACCTCTCCACCTACTTAAATCAATGCTGTTGATGATGAATCAGCTTGCCATAATGAGACTTAATTATAATAACACTAGCTTTTGCGCGCGGCTCCGCCTGCGTGGTACCTACATCAATAAAAAGTAGCCTATGTCCTTCCTCAGGTTTTAAACTATATCTGAACCAAATATCATCTACATCGTTTGAGTGGTTTAGCCGTGAAAGGTAACAGACAGACAGACAGATATACAGAGTTACTTTCGAATTTATAATATTAGTAAGGATTATGTATAGATATGTCACAATTCTTTATAAAAAGCGGTCTAGATAAAATCTCATGAGCTCTAAAAGCAGGCAAAGCATTTTGTATTATACATAATTCATATTTTAATTTAATTTGTAATTGCTGCTTTTGTCACATTATTATAATGATATAAAATGAAATGTATTAAAAACAAACAAGTTCAACATCAAAGCACAAAAACTATGAAAACCTGCAGTAGACCCTCAGGTGACATCAATTGATGGCATCTAGTCAATTATCAATGTGTTAGTTGCGGTAACACATTCACATTGAATCCTTTTCTTTCAACCCTTACAGGTATTGGTTATCACATTTATATTTTGTTAATTATTTTGAATTACTATTCATGAGTTTATGCTGCTATTTGTGACTGCCTGAGAAAAAGACACCCTTGCACATGGTCCACAGCTGGTAATGGAACCTAAGATCCATGATTTTTAATTGTGCTTGTGATTCTACATATTCCACTGAGTCAATAAGAGACTGCCTTGTTGATCCAAGACCAATTTTTACATGTATACAGCAAATATATATAATTTAAACAGCAAATAGCTGTTGAAATCAGTTAAATTCTAATGATGAAATCATAACTAATATTATTAATGTGAATGTTTGTTATACTTTCATGCCTTAACAATTAAACTGGATCATCATGAAATTTCACATACATATTGTCAGGGGTACAGCAAAATACATAGGGTACTTTTTATCCAGAAAAAGGTTTGGCCCTTAGAGAGCCAAGCCACAGGCAAAAGCCAGTCATTTAGAAATTGTATTCTAAGATACAAAAAATTCCAACACACGCAACAAGGTATGATAACATTCATACATTTTTAACTTTGTTGGTTTTTTTGTGCATTTGTTCAGTTGTTTAAGAAAATAACTCAACAATTTACCAAGTAAATAAATAATATTACAAGTGGCTTTTATAGACTTGATTTCTTTAGTCCAGCTGATGTTACTCTTGTTTATTGAAATGCACATTTCTAACCCTTAATATGCCAGATTGTAGATCCACAGGTGACACAATGTTATATTCATTGTGTTTACGATTATGGCAAACAAGAGATATCCTTTACAATACTACATGAATAAAAAAATTGGTTTAGGGGTTTAGCTGTTAAAATATACCCAACAAACAAACTTACTTTCACATTTATAATATGAGTATGCATTTGCTGAATAAAAGACTGCATTACATATTTACACAGCCTAGAAATCTAAAATGATTTACAGAGGTCTAGTCAGACTGAATATTACGACAGTCATATGGTTTCTGCCAATACACAATATTAATTTACAATTAAAAACATGTTAAATATTCGAATTATGAATCAAATCGAATTATTCGAAACACTAACGATGTTTCGAATAAGGTATTGAATGATTATTTCATTGTATATTATTAGTTGACTGTACGTATGGCGAAATGGTTTAAGTGGTCACCTCGCCAATGCCACTGCGCCGAGTGTTGTTGTGGGTTCGATCCCCACACGAGATAAAAATTGTGTCGTCCACAATTTTGTTTTGTTTCTGGTCTAAGTTCAAATATTTGTAGAATCCCCAGTGACACAGGATTTATTCCTAGTGCGAGAATTGTCCTTTTTAATATTAATAGTCATAAATAAAAATGTAGCTAAACCATCAGCTCGTTCAAGCACTATGAAAAAGGAAATATGAGTTGTAAAAAACGTTGTCGCTCTTTTCTGTCGCATTTCAGAACTTAGTCATGCAGGAATGGAGATGTTTAAAAATACCTAAATATGTTTTTCTCTGTTACTATACAAGAACATCGTTAGCACGATCACTTGATCAACCACAATACAACAATCAATCGTGTCATCATCAAATCAAGTTTCGAATACTCGATAGTGATTCGAATAATATCAATACCAACGAATTAATCAATATTCGGACACGTGATGATCTTACAAGATTTTAATTTTTTCGTGACCGTAGTACATCGCTACTGCACATGCATCTATAAACCGTCTCAACATACAGACTGAGACGAGATTAGCTTGTTAGCTAATCTTGCTTAGTTCAATTTAAGCATCGCCATTGATTGACGGATAAACTTCGTATTGACTATTGGACTGTATTTAACTCACTTGATAAGTTGATACATCACACAAGTATACCCAAAAGGCTTAGGCAAAGGCCCATCCAGTTTTAGCCAGCTATGTTTAGAGCTTCGATAATAGGAACTAAGTCTACTGTCCTCTGCCAGTCAGATTTTCATATCTCCTATTGATTGATGCTGATTGCTAAGTTTTTTAACAAGCTTCAAACTGTATGCTGCATTGATAGTCCCAGTAATATTTTACTAACACGAATATTAAATCCTGTAGCTACAACTAATTTATAAGACTGGAATGACCAGACAAAAACAGTATTTAAATAAGTGAATGTTCCTCTCCTTGAAGGCAAGACAATTGACTAGTTAGTGCAATATCTATTGCAATATATTATACACTCATTAAAAGTAAAAAGGAACTGGCACCTAAAAATGAAGCAAGGATACTAATAATTTTTCTAAAGCATAATATCTATTATTGAATATATAAGTATATATATATATACAAGATTAAATACTAGTCTTATTTCCTACTACTGATATATTTTGAAAATATATGTTTCTCTTCTTATCACACTCAATATTACAAGGAGCTATGGTTTGTTTGTATTGATAAGGGATTTTATGTAATATTCCATAACTCACTGGCCATTATGGCTGTCATGAGAAGTAGGTTAAGTAGGTGGTGGTGGTGGTACTTAGGAGAAGTAGGTGGCACCTAAAGTGTTTAACAAAATTCCTAATGACATAAAAAACTTGACATTGTATAAATTTAAAAAAGCTCTTATCAAATTATTAATTGACAAATGTTATTATAATGTAGACGAATTTTTTAACGACCAAATATTAGAATAATGAATAATTTTTTTTATTTTTTATGACATTATGTAATGACTCCTAATGGGTCCCTTATAAATTTGTATGTCTTAATTATGACAAAACATAGCACATGCCCTATTTATGTAAACACCTATGTATACACCTATGTTTCACAAATAAACTGATTGATTGATTGATTGATTGATAGGTTATACTAAAAGTTATACAAAGTTTATTACATGTAATATAATGCTCTAGATGCAAATATTCGTCTGCCTGGCCTTATTATCCTCAATTCTTTATGGATCAGATTCGTAGCTCACCTTGATATTATGTATTATTGTCAGTTTTTGCACAAAATAGGGAAAATTATATCGAATGAATAGGTTTTAAGATATTTATGGGTATGGACTAACGATGGTCGAATTATCGATAAAGCAATCGAATTATTCGGCACTTTGACACATTCGAATACATGAAACTTTGTTTAGAATTGAAGTGGCAACGAATCTATGAATTTTCGAATGCGGGATTAACTAACATTCGAATATCCTTTTTCATAGCAATTGCACATTGGTAGTAAGGACTCCCCAAGTCGATTGTAATTGATGATTGCAACCCAATTACTCTGCCCAATCTAAATTAAATATTTGATCAACAAGGTAGCACTCTTCTACAGTTAAAAATAAAACAATACCCTTAAAAAATAAAAGTGGGCGTTAATTAAAGTTATTAGGGAAAATACTACATCAAAATATTCCAGAATATTATATATATGGATTAATTTTTTATTCTATTACCTGGCAAATACTGATATTTGACTTCCCAAATTCAGTTATTACCTTAATATTACTTTACGAGTCAAAGAGTGATAGGTACCAAGAAAATCGCGTGTCCTCTTTTTAATCACAAAATCGTACTTTAGGATTAACAATTAGTCTATTCCTATTTAAATATTCAGTACGCCAACTTAAATATTTTTATGGAATCGTAATTATCAATCATTGTTTTGGATTCTCGCAATATAAAATAAATTACAAGAAATAAATCAAACTTCTTGGTATTGTAATTTATGTTCTTTGTTTAATTAGTGTGGACATTGATTACTTTTAATATAGGTAACGATGTTATTTAGTAGTAACACTGATAATGTATATTTTTGTTTAATTTTCCTTATAAATATTACATGTTCAGATATATACTTAATACCTATAAATAATGAGTATTTGAGGCCATTGTTCTAAGTGTGTATTAAATAAATACAGAATATAATTTTGTGTTTCAAAACCAAGTATTCTCCTAATGTCATCCTGACAAAATCTTGTAATGGTACATTAGTATTTAATGTTAAACTGTTTCGTGATAAAATCAGTAGGTACTTTAATAAATAATATTATAATACAAGTTACTCAGCTTGTCTGCTTAGTTATCATGGTCGAACCACTAAACTAATTTTAATAAAATTTTCTGTAAAATCCTGGTTAAGGACATGAACATATTTTCAGACCGCGATTGAAGTTGCGGATAATATCTATTTTACTTGTTTTAGAATGTTATTTACCCATTTTAATACACTGATAATATACTTATAAACCACGATAGGGTAGGCAAGAGTGTGTTCACTCATATGCGCTGGTATATGAGTGGGGCCTTAACTTTAGGTCCCAGGTAATAAAGGGAGAGTCTAATACCGTTTACCGGCTACAGTTTCAGACCTTGCTCAGCTTTTTCCTTAAATATATACACCTTTCCTTTACTGCTGCGGTATCAATACTATTAATAATACATATTTAGTCTGGCATATCTTCATTCAATCTGATTACATTCTTTATGATCTTTCGTAAGTACTCTTAACTTGACCTAACCCTTCGGTGATGTATTGGCCTGATTCTATGTTGTTGTACAGTAATCAGTAATCAACTTAATAACACAAAGACCGAAATACTTTCTGTTCTTTTAAAACGTTACAACCATGTTAAGATTTAACCTTACTAGATGTATGTCCGGCTTCCGTCATCATAAAGATAAAAGGCGTTAAAAGGTTTGCATATAATTATAACAATAATGATCAACGATAACTCCGTTTTAAGTGCCTATAACTTGTTAAAAACGCCAATAAATGTTAATAAATCCACACTTCAATGTAACTTGTTATTTGTTTGTTTTTAATGTCGGTAGCTGCCGCCTGCCACTGATTATAATATGTCAATTACTACGTTTCATTTAATATTTATAAATAAATATGGCCTAATCCTTCTCACACTGAGAAGAGGCCCGTGCCCAGTACTGGGACAGTTTTAATACTGATATTATTACTATATTACATCGTCTCACACCTCGGGCCCTGAAGGACTAGACAGAAATGTATAATATTGTCTTCTATTTACGCGAATATTATTCATTGAAATTAAACTGCTATATACGGATTTTATCGCGTTGTTTATTTGACACTTTACAACAAAATTTTGAAAATTTTTACACTACTACTACTATTAAACTTTACTAATTTTTAAGCTAATTAAATTATTATTAAACTATTTAGATTTAATTTATTTTTACACTTTCCCCGACGTTTCGGTTGCTTTTCAGCAGCCATGGTCACGGGGTCACACATCCACGCCCCAGAGCCTATTGCCGGCTATTGAGAACAATTCTAAGCTCCATGCTGCTACTGAAAATGTCGTCACAGAAAAACCTAACACTACCCGACGTTCGAGTCGAGTGACTGCTGTGCATGCTTATCAGGTTCGACGAAGCGAACCTGATAAGCATGCACAGCAGTTACATATTATTATATTACTGCTGCGCAACTGAGGCAGTCAATCAATTTTTATTTTATACACAAACAAACAATGTAATATAATGTTCAAACATCTGTCTCGTCGGTCTTATGGTATGCGTTTACGTGAGACGGGTAATGGATTGTTAGGTTTTACCATTAAGAAATTCTCAATAGCAACACGTAATCTGGGAAAGCCACTGTAATTACTTTCCAGAATCCATGGTCTTACTGAGAATTCATACTTTAATCGGACGTCGAAAGCGAAACGAATTAGAAAGACTAGTGCAAACTAACGCATAACAGGAATATGTGCCAAACCGAGAGAGAGGCGTTTGCCCTGCGGTGGGACAATACAGGCTGAAATAAAAAACTGGCCGGCCGCATGCTCAACTTGCTATGTGGAGTTTCAAACTGTACTCCTACGCAGACGTCCATCGGTTTAATATTCATACGTGGAGTAACATTATACCAGAGTATAGAGATAAGCAAACGAGTATGTACCCACATTTCGACAATTATGTTCCTTAAACCCGCGTAATAAGGGCGACATTACGGACACGGCCGTCTACTGGGTACATTACCATGCGCCCTCCATCGGGTAGGGCCTAAACACTGAGTACATGTGTGTATGACATTAGCTTTTGCCCGCGGCTTGGCTCGCCTAAAAGTAAGTTAGGTTATGTTTGTAATAGTACTATTTGAACAAAAAATAGGCCTATGATATTCGGTGATAATATAGCTTTGTAATGGTGAAATAATTTTTAAGATCGGTCAAGTAGTTTTGGAGTAAAATTCTTACAAACATGACAAACAAAAAATCAAACCTGTAAACGTACATATCACGTTAACGACTATTTTGTGCAATAGGTTTTACACTAGTAGGTGTTGCATTAACATTCTAAATAAATGTATATAATGTAAAATAAAAATTGTATAATAATAATTGTAAAATGTATAATGTATGGTTCTAGTTTATTACCATACCAAGGATATCTAGGCATTCATGTATTCTGCTTGGCTCATATAAACCTACAAATCAATGTTTTAATACAATACTACTTATATTGTTATAATGTATGTTGTTCCATAAACTATTAATTTACCGTGTCATTAACTAGATTGTATCGTATGATATCCTTTATTAAATAAAGATACATTTATACCAACTAGTACTGTTGGCTGCGGTTTAACCTGCGAGAACCTCATGGGAACACATATCGGGATAATCGATAGCATGTGTCTTTACCCAGGATAATATTTATCTCCTTGCCAAAGTTCATCAAATTCGGTTCAGTAGTTTAGCCGTTAAAGCGTAACAGACAGACAGAGCTATTATAATAGTCCATACTACGGTTCATACCACGGTCCATGCTAATATAATAACTCTGTCTGTCTGATACGCTGATTACCCCTTGTAAACAAGGGGTAATAAACATAATGCTATATTAACTCTGAGTAATGTAAAAGTACTAAAATCGAACAATATTATACACAACAAACAATAATATTACAGCCGTATGGCTTCTAATATCACAAGGATCATGTTGGTATCGTGGCGTTTACGTAAGTAAATATGATAGACCATGAGAGGAATTAAACTAGTACTGGGGTTATTGCTAATGAAAACCCTTTGTAAAAACACGGTTATGGAAGGTGGGTATCGAAATTGAGACCTGTCTATTGGCGGAAATGTAATCTCTCACAGTACCTACTGGCTATTGTATAATAAATGTTTCATACTTAAACATATATTTATATTTGCACATAAGCAGTCAGCATTATGTTAAGGTATTGATAAGATTGAAACCGTTAAATGAAATGCTGCACTTTTTACATAATTCTATTATTTTCGAATTCTATCAATTTATCATCCTCGTTGCAGTAGCATAATACGTACGAACCCGGTATATTATGTCCCTTGCTTCATAAAGCGTATAGATTAAATGTTGCTAATACAATTCGCACTCTTAATAAAACAGCGACTTAACTCGAAATTTGAAAGTAAGGCAATTTGAACTCTAATTGTATATGTTAAATTCTAATATTATATCTGTGTTAATTCTTTGCAATAGAGTTCAAATTTGTTTAATCCAAAATACTGAGATAAGTCTCTGTTTTATTAAGGGTGCGAATTGATAGCAGCGATAGCCTAAAGTGGACAATGGTCTCACCATTGTACTGCTACGCAAAAGTCTCGAGTGCGGTACCACAACACGTAACACTGACTTTTTAAAGTTACGTGTATACTCTATTAAATAGATAATAATTATCGTTGCCTTAGATGGTGAAGAATCCTGCATGTCGGCAAATTCTCCATAATGTTCTCGAAAATGTGTCATGTCTGCCAACCCGCATTGGGCCAACGTAGGGGACATTGGCCTAACCATTCTCAAACTGAGAAGAAATCAGTACCCAACAGTTATTATCATATTCTCCTCATTGAAAATGAAGACGAGTACAACTATAGAAAATTATATTTTTAAAAGATTTAATTTATTTATATCTGCAGTCAGTAATATAAGAAATCGTTATAATTATGAATAGTATCATTATAAATACGTAAGACATTCTTTAACATTTTTCTGAATGTTTGCATGATGGATTACATCAGGCGCAATAATTATTGATAAGATGAACCATTTAGTTACTGTCTCAGATAGTCCTATACATTACCTAGCTCTCCGAAATCCAAAAATTTCTATGACTTATGTTGGCAACACTGGATTTCCCTTCACCACACTTAGTACCCAATT
Source organism: Catocala fraxini (assembly GCA_930367265.1). Taxonomy (NCBI): domain Eukaryota; kingdom Metazoa; phylum Arthropoda; class Insecta; order Lepidoptera; family Erebidae; genus Catocala; species Catocala fraxini. The sequence continues at coordinate 8,985,077 of OV884040.1, read as the reverse complement.
TGTGTTAAAATCTTCTAAATAAACTGGTAATTAATCTATAGATATTTCTTGAATTTAGATTACCGCATGCATTTAAAAATAATACGAGCCCGAATATTAATATCACATTAATTAGTTCAATGTGGGAGAGCGAGAATACGGGATCAGACCGCTCGAGATTATTTTAGAGGCCGATCTAATCGATCCTTACTACGCAGATAACGTATTGCTTTAAGTGGTCTCCTCACCCCTACATGTAACGAGTTAAATAGCAGACATACATCTATATTAATATTATAAAGCTGAAGAGTTTGTTTGTTTGTTTGAACGCGCTAATCTCAGGAACTACTGGTTCGAATTGAAAAATTATCCTATTGTTGGATAGCCTATTTATCGAGGAAGGCTATAGGCTATATAACATCACGCTACGACCGACGGGAGCGGCGCAGTCACTATAAACGCGGGTGAAACCGCGGGCACATCTAGTATTATACATAATTATATAGTTCACATACACTTTGATACTAACCACAGTTTATTATGGCAATACAGGACGTTACTGTGATAAGTAATGGGACAAGATAGCTATTACATTTTGTTTTTTACAGTTCATTTACATACTTGTTAAAAAGGTAAAATATCAAATCCATTGAAATAATTATACGTATCTTTAGCGACACGGCTTAGTTTTTATTAAGTCCTGCCTACTTTGTAGAATTTTTTGTAGATTTCATGGTAAAGGGCTATAAAACATCAAAGTATTATACTTTAATGTTTTAATTCCCTTTACTGCATACATAGACTCACACCTATTTCTCAAAGGGTAAGCAGAGAAGGCCGATTTCCACGTGCTACGATTCTGAAATGTATTTTTTGGGTTCCATACCTCAAAAGTAAAAGACGGAACCCTCATAGGATCACTTTGTTGTCCGTCCGTCTGTCTGTCTGTCAAGAACCTTTATCTCGGGAACGCGTGGAGGTATCAAGTTGAAATTAAAACGATATACTCAGGTCTACAGTCTCTTGAAACTGTGAAAAAATCAAACTTCTAAGTTAACGTAAAAAAAAAACGGTTGTTTATGCCGCAAAAAACGTATATTTCGACACTCTCAAGGGAATCAAAATTTATAGGCTATTTTCCGTTGACCTAGAACTATGGAATATGGCAAGTAATACCGTCTTATACTACAAGTATAGGAAAAGATCTCAGAACTATACATTTGTAATTAAATCATAAAAAAACAGGGCCTTTATGCAAGGAAAGGTCTAAATTTTGAATTGAGTTAACCGTGTCATGTGGGGTATCGTATGAAAGGGCTTGGATTTGGATTGGCACAAGCTTAAACAGATTTTTAATTATTTTTATGAATTATAGTTTCGATTTATGACGAAGAATGACAAAAACAACCTTTTCCCTTTTTTTAAGTATAGGTAGGTACCTAATAACACCTACAAATTTGTACGGAACCCTCGGTGGGCGAGTCCGACTCGCACTTGTCCGGTTTTTTGCTTCATTCGCTCTCTTCACATTCTTCATGCACGTTCGTCGATGCATGAAGAATTACTAGTTTAATGCATGACACAAATATGTATGATCAACAGAAAGTGGTTCTGGTTCTCCGTGTTTGTCTATGGTCTATGTGTGTTTAAGATCTGGGTAACAGTGATTATTACCTCATACGGATACAATTTTGAAACCGGTATTATACTGATTACGATTATACGATAAACCTAAAACAATCGGGTATATACTTATAAAGAAGATATCTAGTATTTTTAATAATAATATAACATAATAGTCCTGCTTATAATCTATCGCACTGCTGGGCATGGGCCTCTTCTCAGTATGAGAAGGGTTAGGCCATAGTCCACCACGCTGACACATCTTCAAAAACATTATGTAGAACTCTTAGATATACAGGTTCCCTACGCTATTTTCTTTCACTGTTAAAGCTAGCGATAATTAACTATTTATAATATAATATATATGTTCTATCATAATATATTCTATTACATGCACACAACACAATCTAGCCCAAACTATGCAGAGCTTATACTATGGGTACTGGACAATGGATAAACATACAAATATACTTTTTCTTTGTAAATACATACATATTATACATTTACTATGCAAATAACTGCAAAAATCCATAGCTGTGCGCCTGGGGATCGAACTCGAGACTTCTGAGTGACACGGGAAAGGGTTTGTGGTTGGGGATAGTTTGGTCGAGAAATCAGATACCATATATTGCAATCGGACACGTCACAGGCAGAATTACAAAATGAGTGACAAATATGGTTCAAAATTTGTTATTATGAAAATATTCCTCTTAGATAATAATTTAACCTAATTTATATATGGGAAAATCCATTTATGTAAATAATATCTCCATGACGTTAGACAATACGTCCAATACTTAAAGAGCTTTTTACCACAAAATAGATAGGTACAGAAAGTCGGCTCATAAAAATTCTCAAATACAGACCCAGTTTGGATTAAGTCGGCAGGTTTTTTTTTGCTTGTCTAAATGACCACACTCCGCCTGATGGTAAACGATCATGTGGTCTAAGAGCAGTGGCCTCCACACCATCCTCATAGCAGCTGAGGCGATGTTGAGGTCTCTACCTTGACGGCCAGGTCCACCAGTTTCAGACACGTCTATGACTACTGCTCCACTCCAGTATTCCAGTAGCTTTTGAGTTTGTTTATTACAAACAAAAATACAAATCTTTCCTCTTTATAACAATAGTGTAGATTACTATGTCCTTATCACCATATTATCTTAAAGGGTTGACTACTTTAAGCGATGGTAGGCTACCATCGTACAACTATGCTTAGGTGGACTTGTGATTACTTTCACTACAAGCACAAGCGTTTTAGATTAGATGGATCTAGTTATTTGTACCCTAAATTGCAATTTTTTGTAGGTATTTGTAGATTAGCAGTTATCATGGTTTAAAAAAAAACAACCACTGGTAAAAGAATTCCTTGATCGGGGAAGTTTTTAGCTTGTGTTCTCGGTGCTCGTTATAGCTCTTATTGATCATAAATACGTAATAAATTATATAAACAATTTGTTAGTGGTAACGCTTTCGTAGAAACATTTGTAACGTCATCATGCAAAGGTAAAGGTGAATCCCATTCTTACGGCAATCCCAAACTGTTCCGTTTTCTTTATTTTGTGGTTTCTTCGCATCTTAAACAGATGCAGTCAACATTTATTTTAATAAACAATTGATGTCCACTTTTATCCTCAAAGGGTATATGCTAAGGTGCATGAAACGTACCTGCATGAGTTTTCGTACCTATGTTGAGGATGCATATAATAAGGAAAAAGTCTTCAAGACATTAACTGGGCATAGCAAAAGTTAATATAGAAAATAAAAATAGTTGTCTGCCCTGCTAATTATATCAAGATTAAAGTTAATATACTAGAGATGTCAACAAGCTCGTCTTGTAATATATCTATTGTTATATATATAATCGATATAAAACGTTTCTGTCATCAACACATCATGGGCAGTAATAACTAATAAGGAAAAAATTTACACCAATTCAAAATTAATACAACATAATATATATAGGTAATATCATGCCTGCATTGGGAAATAAAGAAAATATCATACCCTAAAAGATTTTATTTATTGTATTATAAAATTATTTACTATAAGGACGCAACAATCATAATTTACAACTTAACTAATATTAACAAAACTAACCACTTATAAATAGAACAAAATGAAGAGTATCAAAATATGGGACTGTAAAAATTAATAAAAAGGGATGGCCGGTTTAGGCAGCGTCGTAAAATTCCTCAGCATCGCTGTCGACCGGGAGTGTGCCCAGAAGACTGGCAGCATTGCCACGTTGAATGGCAATGCTGATTCTTTGAGTCAAAAAAAGTCCAGCCTTTCTGGTCACTCGAAGCGTCGATTAGCCGCTTAGATATATCTCTAAAAAGCGCACGAGCGCCCGGACCCCATGAACCCAGTCTCTCTACCCCAAACGGCTCGAAAACGTAATTACCAATTAAATTACTGTATTTACGCCGTTTGAGGTTTACCGCCGCTACAGCAGCAGCACTGGCACAGCTCACCGTGCTCGGAAGATGTGATGGCGCAAGGGTGTCGACGCATGTGGCGTCCCACACCAAACCCGCATACCCTTAATATCGCCGATGATGTCTAGATCACATACCATGTCATGTAGTAGACTGTAGAGGCTGAGATTATTTTTTCTAAATTGCGTGATGTTTTCGCATGATACTGCGGTTAAAACCTACAAATACTTTGTCTGATCTGGAAAAATAACCGGACCTCACGATCGTTAATTTCGTTGCAACACAAATAGCGGCACTGCTTACGTCTCAAGGACCTATGACTAATTGTCATAAATTAGAAGTAGGTACGAACAGATTATAAAAAAATGCTTTTTATTCTTATGCTTTTATAAAATTGTCAAACTGCAATAATGCAATCGTTAGTTGTTCGTACTACTGATATGTCACTATGAATGCTGCTGCGGCTTATTTAAATGCCCTTTTGCGTACGTTAAAATAGCATGGCAACGCCTACATAATACCTATTAAAAGAACCTGTGCATGTCTTGCTATCTGGTGCCCATATCCGTAGTACCTAATCTTGTCCATGATTGCAAATATTCAACATTTAATTTTACTTGTTTGCGTTGTGCAACAAAACCTTCGCTCGTTCCCAAACATTGAAATCGGTTTATTACTCGTAACTCACGTCCGGAAATGAGTAATATCAGTCGATTTTCTAAGACTTCTCCAAACATTTCATTATACAGTAAAGTATTATTTAAAGTATCTGTGTGTGTTAGTCATAGATAGTCATGTGCCTCATAGCAAAGGTAAGCCTAGATAGCAGACAAAACCTGGGTTTACATAAGCTTTACTTAACCGGGGGCAAGGTGTAGATGGATATTTTGAGACTTGTTCACTGGCGTGACAGTATTTGAAAAAAACTCTTAGTTATATAAGACTAAATTGTAATTCCATCTTCTAAAACGGTACATTTGACATTCAAAAATTCTTCCTTAAAAAGGTCGAGTCTTCATAATCACACTTGTCATTGCGGATTTTAGGAATAGCAGATACCTACACGTCTCTGTAGTAGAGGAAATAAGACTTAACAATATGCAGCTTTAATACTCTGCTTTACTGACATAAATCGCCACTCGGCTACTGTTGTCGAAATACCCAGCCAGCGAAATACAGTTGTCAGCGTGCACATAAAATTCATTGACGGGCCATTTAGTGGACCACGGGCTTGGAATTGGGCAATGTTCTAAATGAAACCAAACTGTATCTAAAACTACCTCACGCAATGTAGGTTTAGGTTCGAGATATTTAGTTTTAATGCACATTTGTAGGATTTGTGTTATTTGGATGACCTATTTAAGAAGCACGTGAGAACACTCATTTTCTGTTTATGTTTGTGTGCCGTCCATAATTCACTATTGTTTTCGTGTAATGCAAGAAGATCGCACTTATTTGATCTAGATATACATACTAAGATCGTACCTACTAATGAGAGGTCAAACCGGGTTTATTTCGCCAGAATTTGTTTTTTTATTGTTCAGTTTTGTTGGCTTTTATTTTACTTTACTTCGTTGCTATGGCTGTTACATTTTACCATCATATTGTCTGCGACTATTGCCAATAAATAATACTAGACTAGCTGTACTCACAGCCATATATCCTACAAATACCTATCAAAAACGTCAGTGATTGATGATGAAAACGTGATTAAAAGAAGAAATTAGATAAAATACGCAAATGTCATTTTTGTATATTATTTAACTATATGATTAAGGAATTATGTGATACTAAATGGGTACTTAACTCCACACAATCCCGACGTTCCAAGATGTTGCCCAGATATTTCGGTGAACAGATCTGGCAACACTAGACGTGTATAATTTAGACGACCTATATGACGAAGCACTTGTGAACGCGTAGCGTCTGTTTATATTTGTAACGAGTATATGTACATACTTGTGTGTGCTACAGCACTGGGGTTAAGATACTCGATGAGATTTTGAGGCCGACATTAATAGTCCATCTTGTCTAAAATCTTCAGATCGCTTTGAAGGTAATTGTGATAATAAGTTGACGTCTACGTTACACGAATATTAATATTTTGGAAATGGGCAAATGATTGATCAAATACTTATAAAGAAAATGCGTTGCGAACAAAATTTTTCTAATTTGTGATTTTTGTTAGCTTAAAATGATTTATATAAATACATAGTAGTATTCAATTATTTACTGTGAGGAACTGCTATGGGTTTTTCACAGTAACGGAGAGCAAGATATGTTTTGAATGTATTATTAAAGAATGAGATTGATTTAAGGCCTGTCATATTACAAACACTTAAAGCTATCCTCGGAAATTAGGGCGGATCTCTTTATTAATGAATTGTAGTAACATTTCGTATACTGTGAAAGCACAGTACCTATAAGAAATTTTACTACAATTAATTTTATTGGAAATTAAATACGCTTCTCATTAATCAGAGTAGCAAAAGAGCAACTATTCGAGAACTGCAAACAATTTAAGAAACTTCTCGCAGCTGGCATATCTTCTTAAGCAATCTACTCCCAATGCCGGCAGCTACTATACAGCTATTGAACCGAATCAAATAACGCAAATACCAAACGTACAAAGTTAAAGTAAAGAACTAACAGTTAAAAGCTTCCACATTACTAAGTAACCTAGCCAAAGAAGCACATAACCCTCGAAACGGATCATGATAACATACAGATTGCGAAATCAAGTAGGAAATAAATGTTACAAAATCACCTGACATTTATACCACAACAGATTCTTCGCATTATTTGTAAACACGTTTACAACACTGTTACATAATTCTCTGTTCCCAGTCGGTTAAAGAGGTCGGTATGAAGAAATAGTTTTCTTTATATTTTCCTCGTGACGTAGGTTCGGAAGCATTTCCTCGTTAAGCTATTTACAGAGGTGTGAGATTAGTTTTTTCTGCATTCGTTGCTGTCAATCCGTCATCTCTCTAAATTATGTGGCTTTTAAATTAAAATGTGGTGGTTTATTACTAATATGCTTGTAAATATGATGGTGACCGGAAATTGTGTCACGGATGCCCAAAATAAAAACTGACAACACTCGTCTCCTTGCAAAACAAAACAGCTCATCCTAATGATAAAGCTTCATAAGGATGAGATGTTTTATTAATAAACAATAAACTGTTCTGTAGATAAGGCCTAATGTAAGATACAGAAAAAGTTCGACGCAATTTACTGTAAGATAGAGGTACACTATTCGAGGGCTGGTCCTAGGTATAGGAGGGATTGCTCATCCTCTCATACGTTTATCACGATGATACCATTTATTTACGTACATCGTAACTTTGAGCATACATATTCGTTCTGCGCGGTCGACCATGAACTAAACAACAATACGAATTCTCCTGACGTCAATTCTCAGTTATGTATCTTATGTGGGGGCCAGTCAGTGCAGACCGGCGACACTTCGACCCAGTGGGATCTTTTGTGTCGACACTCCCCAATAATGACTGCCATAGATGTTCATGGCAGCCGGGACCGACGGCTTAACGTGCTCTCCGAGGCACTGAGCAAGCGATAATTGTCAATCAATACGCACATAATTTCGAAAAGTCATATAACTTTCGAATGTCAGAGGTGCGCGACGTGGGTTCGAACCCGAGACCCTCTGTATTGCAGTCTGTTGGTCTCCCCACTGAGCTATCGCTGCTCCAATTCTCAGTTAACTAGCATTACAATGCTTTTTTATGAATTAAGATTTATTATATCATGGACGCCATCTTTCGGGCATAATTATGGATATTATGTAAATATCTTAAATAGGGTAGCCAGCGCTTTAGACGCTAAACTGCCTACTACTTTCAGATATTAAATCATCTATTAGTACATAAAATATACCGAATATTCCCAATAGTTATCTATTGGGAATATTCGGTTTATTTGCGTTGGTTACTTATTATTTTGTAAAATCTTCTTGTTCGCGTCTACACGTGGGTATAGAAGGGCACATACATAATATAGTATTTTTCTTTTTTCGTAGTATCTATTACTGTTTACATTGGACGACATTGGATTAAACTAATAATCTATGGTCAACAAAATGATGGTTAAACGAATGACAAAACCTCCGTCAGTAGAATTTTAAAAAGGCATTTTGTACTGTTCGATTTGCAATCATTGACATTTCAAACACAGAAGTTCTAATACAATTCAGGGCGATATATGTTTTTTATATTTATACTATGTACGGACCAATTATAGAACGTTTCATACGTAAAGTGGAAAATTATCCGGCTAGCGTACGTAGATACATTATTATAAGCTGGTCGAAGCACTAATTTGCTGTAATAATCTGTTATTGCACGCGAACACAATTGTATTGTGGTTCTAATGTATCTAACGCGGTCATTTTTATTAAATGTACTGTGACGGCTGCAAAAAGTATGGATTAAAAGGTCATTTTAAGGGCAGACTTAAATCAACAATTGTTATCTTTTCAAACAAACGTGCAGGAAGAACAACTAATGTTTTTACGGGTCCAACAAAGTTAAAATTTTAACGCTTAGGCTTTAATAATCGTTATCAATGAGGTCGACGTATGTATGCCTGTTTGCCAGCATAGAAGTACATTGAAATTAAACTGCTATATACGGATTTTATCGCGTTGTTTATTTGACACTTTATTACAAAATTTTTTGAAATTTGTTACACTTCTACTACTATTAAACTTTACTAATTTTTAAGCTAATTAAATTATTATTAAACTATTTAGATTTAATTTATTTTTACACTTTCCCCGACGTTTCGGTTGCTTTTCAGCAGCCATGGTCACGGGGAGACTAAGATGGCAGTTGTCTCAATGTTCCAGTGTAGTTATTTCAAGATTAGAAGTACATTAAAAAATAAGAAGTCAAGGACTTATTAAACGTACGTAGGTATTCATAGATATTATAAGAAGAATTCTTACACGTGCATATTTGTATGCTTTAAAATGTAATCAAAAATACTGATAAAACAAGGTTTGAAACCTAAGGGTCTTATAAGCTTCGAAAAATAATTAAGTTTTCAATTAATTTATTATCGCCGTGTGTAAGGAAATGTTATAATAAAGTATTTACTTTATTATAACATTTCCTAATTAAGAGGAGTTATCCGTACACAAGAAACCCTCGACTTACCTACTGGACACTGTACGACTCTCAAATCTTATTTTAAAGACACCCATCGCCATCCAAAATTATTACATAGTTTAGAGTATTTTCAAGACATTTTTCCTGGAAAGCAATCTTTCAGTTCCTTGAGTTATCTTTGGTAATAAAATCACGGCGCTTCGTGCCCCTTTCTACGTAAAATGACAAAAAATAATGTTAAAAATAGTTAACGCTTTTTATCACAGTTTCGAAAAAACTTTGTTTCTCGGAATGATAAAAGTAAGTAGTTCTTTTTGTATACAATCATGACAGCTTTAAAAATCTCAGTTATGTTCCAAAAATAAAAATGTGAGGTCCTTTTATCCCCATAGGCTTGGTTTAAATCTTTGTTTGTTGCTGTACGTAATCACGAGTTGCTGACGTCAATGATACGACTACATTCAGATAACAGCCATGTACTATCTGAGGAAATTGGTGCTAAAAATATAAAAAATATTACGTAACTAAAATGAGGAATTGTGTTTTTTTATCTTTACACCTTGAGACTTATTCGACATCCTTCAAAGAGCTTAGGTATGCCTCCAGACATTGCTATCTTTATTTATTCGGAGAATTGAGTAGCTTGGACTTATATTAAAGCAATGGCAAGTAACGAGTAAGCTATATGTGGTTGTCTACTTAATGATTCTACCTATTATACATTAACATAACATCACGACTCCATTTGACCTCAAAGGCTTAGGTTTAGATTCACATTTTATAAATTGTATTAAAGTCTTATTTATCATTAAAGGATATGCCCATTTGTAAATCTAAGTTTCACTTAATAACAATATTAGCTTTGTCTATAGAATGTCCTACTGCTGCATGCGTAGTTCACCATGTTAGTCCAGAACGGGTTGGCAAACTTAACACATAACTAAAAACATTATGAAGAACTCTCAAGCATCCTTCATCGTTAAAGCGATTAAGAATAATTAATACGCAAATGTCTTTGAAAAGCTAGAGGTGCCTCTGCGTGACAGTCCAACTTGGCAATTGAATTAAGTAACTAACCTTAGAACTACACTTACGCCTTCCACAGAGTAGAATAAATGTTTTAAAAGCTGGTGCTTTTTGTTCTATCGTTAGAATATCTGGTTTTAAGGTGGCGCAATATACGCGTTAAACCTTAAACATGAGAAACATTGAAGCTACTAGATACCAAGTAATACATTAACCAATATAAAAATATACAAGAATTTAGCTTACTTGCTTATTAAGACTTTAATGCCATGCTTCTTACATAATGTTTATAAATAACACATAATACATTAGTCCATCTTCATGTAAAATGTATGCTGCATTTTAATTAATTTGAATTTAAGTTTACTGTTGTAAAAAATACTAGCAAACAATAAAGTGAATATATAGGCAAAACATATTTAACGGACGCGCCAAAATAGGTTTTGTACCGAATACTGAATCGGATGAAGGACAGACATCGTAAATTGTCGAGGTTACGATGTTGGTTTTCCTTTCTTGCGGTTAGTAGATCTAAAAATGTCAGAGCTTTTGAACAAACAACATTGATAAAACCATTGTACCGAAGTTTCGATGCATTTTCAGGTATGCTAAAAATTCAGAGCGAAAAGCAAAACCCAGTCCCCAATGCGCAATTACTGCATTCATCAGAATTTCTATAATTTGTTTATAAGACTATTCGCATTGTTAACTTCGCTCTTTGTCAGAGTCTGTTGTTATATTGTATCACAATATGGGGTGGATCATATAAATCAAGGATACTAATATTAGAAAGACCTGTTCGAGCTGTCCTGAACGTTAGTACATTCCGACCATACAGATTTCCATCTTCTGAACTTTATAGCTCCTGTCAAGTCCTTAATGTAAGGCAATTATTTATTCTTAACACTGTGCTAAGAAAACATTCAACCACTATGTATGACTCGGTGCTCGAGGAAGGGAGTAGAAGACCTGTGCCAATTGCTTACAACAATAAGTTCAAATCCTCGTTTGCTCAAAGGTTTTACCCTTTCCTTTGTGTCTTTATATATAATAAAATAAATAAAACATTGAACATTTATCCTCTTAACTACAAGAAGTGTAAAATGAAATTGATGATCTGGCTCCAAGAGCAGAATTATGAGGAATCGGAATCACTACTAAATATTATAAAATAAAATAAGTATTGCAGCACGCGTACAAACATATACACAAATACATACACACATACACATACACACATACACATACACACACACACACACACACACACACACACACACACACAGACACACACGCACGCACACGCACACGCACACGCACGCGCACGCGCACGCACGCACGCACGCACACAACACACACGCTTAAAACATATTAAATAATGTTACCTATTGACATTTCTCAACTACCGCACATAGCTAGATCGAATCTTTTAGGTGTCTGGTGCCTGAGATACAGGTTCTACATAGTTCGGGTGCCAGCAGCTTACTATGCATTGTTACACGCACTACCACTATTGTTGACCATGTAATGTCTTGAGTCTTGTAAATTAAGAAATAAATTATTATTATTATTAGTTCTTACTTCACATATTCTTTAAACTAATACTTAAAGTTTTCTGAATGAATATGAAAATGAGAATACGCTTTCGTGCATTTAAAAATAGATATGAGATTTCCAGAAGCGTGATCATGTTATTATTTCTAACTGTGTATGAGCAGCTTAGAACAAGTGTCATATCCTTTTCTGGAGAGTAACTTGAGCTTTCTCATTTCATATCGCGCCTCTATATTTATTGCGGTAGCTAAAGTCCACTTCAATCCTGAAATCAATTTTAGTTTGTAACCAACTGCAAATGTTTGCCTAATAAAGCTGGCAAACAGTACGACTTTACTTATGCGCGGTATTAAAGCATCTTTAAAGCTTACTCTGACGACAGTTACAATTTCCACGCCCGTTCTATGGAAATGATAGCTTCCGTCGATGAGAGAAGATGAGGCGCAATGGGAGTGATGGTGGTCCATTTTGTTTTAGCTGACTTTTCACTCGATAGAGTGGTCGATAGTGTAAAGTTGTATTACTGATTTCATCGATGAGTTTTCACGTCTACTGTTTTCTTTTGTGGCGATCTATGTCACGGTATTTAAGTATGTAGACAATTTAGATGAGGATACGGATAAGTTATTTTTACAGCAGGATTTTACCATTTTGTTTTGTTAACGTTTCATGACGATATTTTAAGATATCATTTGACTCCATTTTAAGTTATGACATTTACTAATACGAAAACCAAAATTATTCCTAACCTTTAATCTGTAGATAAGAAATTTTGTTTATTTCGGTTAATATTTAGTTATGATTTTATAGGTCCATAATATCTTTACCCTACATTGCTTAAAAATTTGGAGGACTAAATTGAGTCAAAACTGTATTAAACTGCTGTAGTTTAGTACAGTTATCTTTATTTAGTGAAATATTGTTAGATAAGATAAAAAATAAGAATATGACTTCATTTATATATATATTGTACTACGTTCGTGCCCATATGTAGTCATATTTTGTTATCGAAGATAGTGTTCATGCGGTACAACGCATAGGTATGCATTTGGCTGCTCACTGACGACGCTCAAGATAATTCATTAACGATAATATCCTTTTGATTTCGTCGAATAATAACCCATATCGGGTTTATTATTTATGATTCAGAATCAGTACTATAAGCGACGGTAGCGTAACAAATATAACACTTGATAATGAGAAGTTCTTTTAAATCTCACTACCGTCGTAAACGATGACGTAAACGTCTCCTAATAATTTTATTACGGGTATTAAGCTTAAGGGTCAACCATTACCCAAATTGTTGAATTTTTGTTTTATACAGTATATTTAACAAAAATTTGGTTCGAAATTTAATAAGGTACGCGCTTTTCTGTTAAATAATTGTTACAAAACATGGGTTAAAGGTTTTTAACCCATGTTTTGTAACAATTATTTAACAGAAAAGCGCTATACTTGATGTTGATAGTGCTAATAGATACGCAGATATCCAAATTGATTAACCAAATTCTCGATGGTGACGTAAGACTGGTTTTATAAGCTTATTTCTGACGAAATGTTCCTGTTTTCCTTGTACAGAAATTATCTGCTTAGTCCTATCTAGTTCGCATCTTGATATGTTAATTCATCAAGTAAGATGGGCCATAAACAGTAATTGCTTCTGAAGTAAACACGCACTTCCATTATCATGATTATGTTAAGTAAATGAGCTATGTGTATACATTCGGTGATATACAGGCCGATCTTTATTGTAATTTATTTATTATCTTTAAACTTTTTGTAGTCTATTTAATTTGTTTATGTTTATGTATTTATTTTTGATTTAGAAGGAGTCTGATACATGCTTTCACTATTTAAGTGTTCACCACTTTTGGTACTGTATTTTTAGTGCCTAAATATACGCTTTAACTGCTGAAAAGCAACCGAAACGTCGGGCAACCCGTAAATAGATATAGGATTTAAACAGTTGTGATTTGATTATATCATAATAAATCTGTATTTAAAGTTATGTTATATCTACGTGTAGCATTTGCGTAATAAAAAAACATATACTACATAATATAACTGGTTTTAAAAAAAAGTGAAATTCATATTAATAAGTACTAGCGGTCGCCAAGTGGTCGAAATTCGGCCATAATTGATTTAAATTTTAAGTTTGTTCGTTATTATACGCACATCAAAAGTGTCTAGGGATCAAGTACATTTTTAAGTATAAAAATCTATTAAATTTATTTGAATGAACTTTCTGACAAAATTTCAAATGTTCTTGATGCATAGAAGTCCTCCAAATCCGAGTACGTCTCGTATCTGGTCGCACACCAAAACGAGATTCATCAGAAAAACAAACACAACGCCAGTCTTCATCTTCCCAATTTCTGTGTTCGCGAGCCCATTGCAAACGGGATCTACGATTGCAGGGTGCTATAGGTGGAACCCTCAGCGGCCTTCGGGAATGCAGACTCACTTCACGTAAACGATTAACTGCGAGTGGTGATGTGAGATCGTCCTTTGTGTCGCTCGGCCACACTACCCGTGATACGATAGCGTGCCCAGAGACGACTTGTAACGCTCTGCGTAGTGCCAAGAGCGACAGCCACAGTACGTTGCTTGGAACCAGCTTGCAACATTCCGACGGCTCTCATCATCTCTTCTCGTGTTAAATGATGTCTTGCTCCGTATTGATGCAGATATTGTAATGCTTTTATAAAAACGCTATTACTTTTTTTATAGAAATCCTGATTGACAGTTGATTTTCTATATTTTATCAAAATTTAAAGAAAATTATTTTTCAAATAGTGAAAATCATTCAAAAGAGCCAATTACAATAAAAAAAAATTAAAATACAAGTCCTCAATTGCGGTGAGCCTCTAAAACGTATTTGATCCCTAGACTCTTTTGATGTATGTATATACCGCGAAATCGCAATAGGTACCGAAGGTATGTAACCATAGTTATGAAGAATTGTACGACATCAACCGAACCATGCCGAAATACTACGAACGCGATTTGACTGCGTGTGTCAAATGCATGGTTGTGTGCGTGTAGTGTTTTTCATTAATTTAATGTATTTCTGATGCATATTTTATAAAAATATTGGGCTTCGCCACTCCTTCTCCATATAAACTTTAATTGTGCCAAATTTCATACTTCTCCGTCCGCACAATTTTCGTAAAAACAGGCTCAAAGTTTTTGCTTCACGTATTAATATATAGATTATTTCGTATTTTTTTTATTTTATGAAGTACTTGAATTTGAATTCGCTCTCACTGTTTATAGTATTTGATACAATTTTCTTCGAATGCTTCTGAAAGTAAATTTAACCATATCCATTTGATTGAAAAAGACATCGTGTCTGGGACCCAGGATATGATCGCGGCCTTTGGAATTGATCGTTAACATTTAATGGTTATTAGAAAATGTAAAGACATACACAAACACGAATATAGATGCTATTAGGTTGTCAACTCGATATGGGAACAGAGATATAGGAGCAAGAGTAAAATTGGGAGGAGAGCTGGCTTAAAAAAAATTAAACTGCGTCTAAAACATTATCAGAATAATCGGCCAGAGTTGTCATGTCATCGTTAAATCTAGTACTTATTATAAATTCGATTGTTATTCAGTTACTATCAGTGACAGCACATTGATCACTATTCGGATGCGTTATGTCATTCTTATCATACCTTTTTCAAATATTAGTGTTTATAATTTGTATGGTAATCTGCAGGAATGTCTATATTCATATGTGCGCATGCCTAATTCTATTATGACTGACAGTTATCTTTGAATATACATATTAAATACATACAATAAAATAAGTACACATTGATAAACATGTTTAAATTAAACCTTTGTTTCGAACGGGCGCCCAAGCGGCACACAAACGTGCTGTGTAGAATATCTATGAGGACAGTCGACGCATGACACAATAATGAATAAGTCGTACGCCACGATACATATAGCCCTTTAGTGCACTTTCAAGAAAGTCATACGAGTTGTAAATTCGAAATGATTGCTTTGAGTCGTCAAGGCTATCTAAGGAAAACATTTTTACCAATAATGTAATAAAACAAAAACTTGGTAGCAGTGACTTTACGCTATTTACTTTGTATAGGTTTGTCTCATTTTTTCGTACAATATAATGATAATAATACAATTATTTTAACCTTTTGCGTCTAAAACAACTCGCCCTAGAGATAATTATTATGTCGTGGTGGACTTCGCAGCTATTGAGTCACCATTCACAAAAAATTAGAACTACGAATCTTCCGTAGCTATTATAAAATAATAAAGAATGTGGTTACTACGTAAACCATTATGCCATCTTTATCTAGTTAGTCAATTATGTATGTCTCCTTAAAGAAAATGTAATAGAATCCTATACAATTACTTACACTTAATAGAAACGCAAACTGCCAAGACGCTGTCACCTACACTTCACATAAGTAAACATACCTGCAGTAATAAATTTAAGTCTGGAACTAACGTTAATCTTCATTTAAGTTAAGTACAGCGATTGCGCGATTTTTATGCTGTACCTTACTTCTTTAAAAGCCTCGAACACTTCGGGTTCTATATTAATATGGACTCATTTGAATGTCGTTACATCTGGTTCAACAATTGCGTTGCAGTATGCACCAATTAGGTCAATTTCGGTTGACTCCATGTATCCACCGTATTTAAATGATTGTATACGCACAAATCGGAGAGCGCATTATTCGCCTTTAATATATTCGGATAATTGTGTATTTCGCTTGCACGGCCTTCTGCGTCAAAAGTTTTTACGTAACGACACAATTGTATGTCCAGATTGGCTAATTGCTATAATAACAATAATGCTTCTAGAAAGAGTTATTCGAGGACATATCAGCAAGGATTCTTTAATAATATCAGCCCTGTATTAAACTATCCCATTGCTGGGCACAGGAAGAGGCCCTCTTCTCAGTGTGAGGTGGGTTAAGCCATAATCCATCACGCTGGCCCAGTGCGAGTTGGCAGACATCACATGTCTTTAAAAACAACATGGATAACTCTCAGACATGCAGGTTAACTTACGATATTTTCCTTCATATTTAAATCGGGCGCTAACTAACTATTAAATACGCATATAACTTCGAAAAGTCAACAATGCGCGCCTTGGGATCGAACTCGTGAGTCGAGACCTCTGCGTGCGAGACCAACGGCTTTCATAATTATTATCTATTGAATCTCTAAAGTTTAGACGTCCCATAGCAAACTCCAAATAAATGTATAGAAATATTATACAGATTATATGTATCTAGTGTACATAGCATTTTGTTCTTTCGTGATTTGAAATTGCAATCTTGACTATCCAGTGCGACATCTTAACGCGGATATTACAAATTACGTAGCATGCGAATGTCGTTTAGGGGAGTACTTATCAGAATCCTTCTATTGCAATTAATACAAGTTCAACTACTTAACAAGCCGGGTATATCTTGCACATCTTTTTTGCTTCATACGCAATTAAAAAAAGATAATGAGGTAATGTTAAAGAGGCGATTACAAAGCTGTCAAAGTCGTTTGTGTAAAAAGAGACACGTATGCTTCAAATACTTTATACGGTTATTAATTGAGGGGAATCCAATGCCTCGCCTCATTATACCAAAAGGCGACTGCATCCTGCCAGTGTCGACTTAACAGACCTGTTTTTCTGGCATTCGTCATCATACGCCATCGTAATTAGCAACTGGAAACTTATGTTATATATACCTACCTACTTTATGCCTTATTAAATATTACTTTCCATATCAATTTTCACTAATAATATAATATGTATTGAGTTGAATATGTCGAGTTTGTAATGAAGTTCAATATAATTTTATCCCTTTTTCACATTATTTGTCGACAAATCCAATCTAGCACATAAGAAATGGAAGTTGGATCAGATTAAGTTCCCAAAAATTTAACACAGTACCTATCTGATTGACAAATTTAATTATACTCTATGTATTACGTAAATATTTATATAACGTAATTTTTTCTAAAACCTTTATGTTACGTAAAATTCGGGGACTCCATTATGCTCCGGATTAAGCGTCAGTGTCAACGTATTATAGACTTACTACTCATATGCTTTGTCCATAAAAGTATTATATACACGTTATACTAGTACGAACACATTGTGTCTATATTTAAGCAACGATTAGATAGAAGAATGAAGAATATGAGTCACTCAATCAGGGTCATTGGTCGAGTATCTTCATGACAATTTGAAACCAGATTACTGGACCCAGTTTAGGAATCGTTGATTGTCTAGGATACCAGAAACCTCAATAAATAGAAAACTTTGATTTATTTATTCGTTTAATATCCATGATGGATTGGGTAGTGATTATCATAATAAAATAAAATTCATAATAAACACACGAGCATGTTTTATGTTTATTATATTCGGAATGATTGCCGTTATTTACTTGGAATGAATGTCTAACCCAGTTGACCTGACTGGTGTATGTACTGATAACCTATGGCTAAGCCACAGTCTAGAATTCTTTAGTAATCTATTTGCCTGTAATCTAGTTATAAAAAAAACATTAAATAAAGATAGGTTTTTTTAAGACTACAAATGATTAGGCATAATTTCGTAATGGAAAACTATTTACTCTATTTTTAAAAGCTGCTAAGTATGTGAAGTATTCTGCTGAGCAAAGGAATTTTGCTCTACCATTTCTAGTGGATTCCAGGTACAATGAAGAGAATTTTATTGACAGTGTCGACACTATAATCCAAGCGATGTCTAATAATTTAGCTGTAAAAGATAAACTGTCTACTCTTTCAAATATTGGATAATTTCTTTACAAAAAAAAAACCAAAAAAATCTCTTTGATAAGAATTTTGATATGATATACTCAAGAACGTCTTGACGGTCGAATAATTCATTGCTATCTAATAATTTGTTATTATCAAGTTTTTGCTACTATGGCTTTTATCCACAACACAGATAAGAGCATCTGGTGCTATCAGTAGCTCGCTGTTTTCGTACCTCGATGGACTACTTTGCTGTTCGCTCTTCAGCGAATGATTGTCTCCGGTCAAAATGCTCGTGCACGGTCTGGAGGAGCAATATGATCAGGGGTGCCCTGTTGTGGGCGGCTTCGAGGAAAGAGGATGGAATGTGCAGTGTCCGATGTTTGACCGATGGTCTAGGCAACCGGTTGCTGATCAGTGCGGGTATGGTGGTTTTAATACAAACTGCGTAAGTCCTTCAGTGCAGTGCTATAGAAATGTTCCGTCTATTACTTATCTTCATAATCCGCACCAATATTACCCAGTTCCGGTTCAAGAAGTATATCCACGTCAAGTGAATTATGTTCAGCCTGCTGCTCTTGTCCCGAATCTGCCATGTCGTCAGCAGCCTTCTTGGGATTACGACAGCATGTGCTACAATGTGGATGGACAGCCATGTCAGTATACAGCGGTTATCGATTTGGAAGATATGATGTGAGTATTGAAATATAAAATAGCGTATGTTCATGTTTTCTCTTAGAAGTATTTACACATAAATTATTCTCAGTATATTTTATCGCACGACGGAATATAAATTCTACGAACATCTTCTTTCATACGTATAACGAATACATAATATAATATTACAAAGAAATCCAATTAGTGGCCGAAACTGACAATTAATAACTCTATTGGACCTCGTCTATAAAACTAGTGAGTTCGTTCAACTTGTTTATCGTTCTAAACATGTTTTAAAGCTTGCTACGATCTGATGAGTTTTCCGTTGATTCCGTTGATTTATAACCAAGGAAATAAACAGCCATTATAAACCCATTTACATTTTAAACTTTGAGAAACGCAATAGTCTATGACGACTTATTGAAGTTGAAATGCCGCTTTTTCTTTGCTTAGAGCCACTTTTTTCTGTATATGCTTGCACAAAAAGAGAGCTTAGCACTTACATTTTATGGCCTACTTATAATGTTTTGAATCTTATCTAATCATTGATTGTATATTTAGTCTTAAGATAAAGACCATAAGGTTGAAAATGCAAGGTAGAACAACGAATATAGTGTGATAATTGTAAGACATAATGGCCACCTCCCCACGTGGTTTACATACAGGTTACATTTTTATTGTTATAATAGTTCATGGAAGTACGCCAAAGATTTGTATCAGTCGAGTAACCATGTGATGCGTTGCAACACGACTTTCCCGGTATGACTCCCTCGGAGATGTTAAACCTCGTGATATGAACTAAAAATACTGTTCGAAAATACTCTAAGTCACGAGCTCATGACACATCGTTTAATATTTTACTAGCAGTCGCCTAATGCTCGAAATTCGACCAAAGTTTGTCTGTAAGATATTGCTGATATATGTCATTATATATTGATATATATAACCATAGTTACGCGCTTCGACTGCGTGTGTCAAATTTATGGTTGTGTGTGTGTAGTGTTTTTTTATTAATTTAATGTATTTCTAATGCATATTTTATATAAATATTAGGATTCACCTTTCCTTCTTCATATAAACTTTAACTGTACCAAATTTCATACTCATCCGTCCGCGCAATTTTCGTGAAAAGGGGGTACAAAATTTTTGCTTCACGTATTAATATATAGATTTCGAAATAAACTACCAAATGTCACAAGCATAATGAATCTAAAGCTAAACGCCTGCTCAAAATCTTAATACAGCTGGAGTGGTCAACTCCATTAAATACGCACAAAATATTATCGAATGGGTTTACCAAAATAGCAATCATTAAAATGAGGACGTGGTTTGTCGTGCAATGTTGTCATGATAACCTTTCACGAGTGACCCGTCTATCGAGGTATCAGGCGTCCGACAATTCAAATAACAGATAAACCTTATCGAATTAACCCTACCGTCAATATTAACACGGGTCTTCTGAATACTTGAATACCAGCAAACAAAATAATTCTGATTACAGTCACATGACTTGATTCAAGATTTATATTTGTGTTTATGGCGGCGTTTATTGCTCCATTTATACGCGTCTTATAGCAGGAAAAAGCCGTGTAAACTTTTGAGTAATCACGGATACCGAGACCGACTTAAATGAAGAAATTGAGCGTACATTAATTGGCTGAAGTACTAAACTTGAAATGCTACGGATAAATGTGGAAAGGATGGGCGAAAATCTCTACTTAGTAGACTTCAAATGGCAAGAACCGAAAATGCGGCTGAATCAGAAATACCAGAAAGAAATAGCAAAATGAGTTAGATTCCTTTCTTAAGGATTGCATGAGATACTGACTGATATCACTATAGGTAGATAGCAGACTGGGTAAAGTGGGGAGGGATAAGGGTGACGTTTGCCCTGTAGTGGGATAACATATGCTAACAATAATTATAAAACGTGTACCAAGACTTGATGGCTTAATTGTGCAAGTAATTATCTTACTAATAAGCAGTACGTAGCACAGTGCAGATGCATGCACTGAGTTATGTTATTGATTCTATCTGGGCATAGTTGGTCGAGTTTGGGTGACCGGTGGCCATGTTAAATGTATGTGTAGCTCCCACAGACCCAAATGTCTATTACAGAATTTGAAATTTAATAATAATTATGAGACGATAGGCACATAAGAAAACTATAAACAAGTGGCGTAATTTTATGTAAAATAAAGAACACAAGTTTTCCTTTTCCAGTGTAGACAATTCTCGGAATATTTAATACGATAATTGCGTATGATAAAATAAATCTGACCTATAATCTGGCGTCACATAAATTATATCCGTCTGACAGGTTACTTGTGTGTACTTTGTCTCCTAATAAAATGGCGCCCAACCCATTGCATCCACGCGTCACGTTGTCCAATGAGATTAATTGCTATTTAATAGCCTTATAATAGTTTTCTGCCAAAATTGATTGAGGAAAACTGTGAACAAATTTTTCGTTGTTGTCTGATTTATTGGGTCTAAGTAGATATTGGGTGTTTGTTGGTAAAACAAATATTTAAAAACTGAATCAATCTTGTGACAATTTATGTTTGTTCTTTAATCTATAAATTTGTAGTTTCTAGGTGATGGATGTTGCGTCTGTTTCCTTTTGTATACAAATCTATTATTACGGTGCTAGAGTTTTCTTTCTTTTGTTGCAGTTGCATGTCTTAGTACATACACCCCTACATAAAATCCACATTTTGTATATTATTCCACACTGCATGGAATGGAGAGTACCAAAATAATTCAGAATTTTGTTGCTATCCGCGTTATGAGATTAGATTAAATTGCATTATAAAGAGCCATATTGGGAATTGCCATATCGGGAAACTAGGTGAATTCTAAACATATAATGATTGTATATAAGTTACCAAGACTGCTTGGCGTGTACAACAAAATCAGTGTCATTGTCTATTTAACTAAATCTTCTTTATTCCGCTACGTAAAGGAGTACGATAGATTAATCTGGTTCTACGCAGTAGGATTTGCATCGACAAGAATTTATTTGTTTCCAACAGTTTCGTTATGCATAAATGTTACCGAAAGTTTCGCTATATTTTCTTGTGACTGTCTTGAGATCCTTAAGTATTTGGCGCCGCCATAATAGTGAGGAATTATTTCCGAATTATGATATACTAAATTCAATTCAATTATCCAAATTATGAACCTCACGAAAACGGAAAAAATGTCTATATACGTAAATCCCTAAATAAACATCCAAATATCTTCATAAACTTTCAGATTGAAACTTTCAGATTGTTAATATTGTTAAGATTGTAGAAGCTTAATAATTTGTCTGTACCTGCAGTTGAATACTTATGATGGGCACTTGAAGTCTAAAATTATGTTTGCTAGTAATGTAAAGGACGGTAGGGGTCATCTTTCTAATTCGTCAGTGTTGTTGCGAACAGCGGGATGTGTACTATATATTTGTCGCTCTTCTAAACTGTAGTATTTAATAAGGCAGATATTGTAAATATTATTTATATCTATGTTTATACAAATAGAACATTCTAAGTACTTTTAAACATAACTTGTTTGTCCAGAAAGCATGTTTATGTAATATTTAAAACATATTTGACTTTCCTAAATTAAAATACTCATGATATTTACTAAATAAATACGGCCAATCGGCCTTTATCTTTGGAAGTTATGTATTAGTTGCGTATGACTATGTTTAAATTGATACTTGTTTGTATTAATTGAGTACCTACATGTCGAAAATCTAAATATTGAGTGTCCAAGTCGTGTATTTATTTGTTTTAAGTAGAAGAAACTATACACATGTATAGATTAGGCAAAACTAATTATATTTTTTTGGAAAAATAATTATTTTAGTTATCAATAAGCTATCATTTTATCAGATACATTAAGGAAATGATAAAGTAAATGTTGATATCGCCACATTGTATAAATGCGATTACGAAATATTGACAATTTCGGGATTTACAAACGGTGTATGTGGAAAACATATTTTATCGCATAGTATAACTATGATATATAATTTTAGATTTGTTATAAGTCTATGTACTTTTTCAGTTTTAATTGTTCACCAGTCCAATGTTACATATTACCCAGTGGGTACTACTTTAAATTTAATGACATTTCTTAATAACAACGATTACAAGAAGCGGCTGGATTTTATCGTTTAGTCCAATCAGTTTAATTGCTTGTCGTTGACATAATATAATCTTTCGTGGCTTCTTATTCGAAAATGTATAAAGTCGCTTTTTAGTATAACTAGAAATAATTGAAGATCAGAATTTGCTGCAGGAATTGCCGTCAGAGATGCATTAACCAAAGATATGAATATTCTGTTTAAGTTAGAATAATTTACAGAAGTTCTAAGAGTATTCACTTACTCAATTAAGAACCTATACTATACAGATAGAGGTGTCCTCCACCGACTGTCATTATATGTTCATTACTATCATCAGTGGCTTTAATTGCTGTTCGACATAAAGAAGCATGCTAGTTTAATGCTTTTAGGATGTCCTCGTGGCAATCACTATCTGATGCGGACTAGTCGCTGTATTTATTTATTTTAAGGTGAAGGTCTTGTCCTAGCTTATTTTAGAAACAAATTTTAGGGGAAAGTACCAAGAAAATAACATGAACATCATTTCTTAGAACATTTAATGTCATAAATTAACAAAAAGCAAGTTCATAATCTGAAAGCGTGGCGTCAGGTGTATAGTATTATTAATTGAGATAACATTAATATTATAATCAACCGATTGTATCCATGAAAGATATCCTATCATGCAAAAACAATATGTGCATGTTGAGTCAGGAGATTTCATTGTACCAGACCAGACGTGGGGGTCTACCTAATAAGTAATACCTAGAAAAATTGCGTCTAAACTATTCATTGAAAAAACGTAGTGGTCTTCATAATAACCATCATAGTTAGCAAATTAAAAACATAATCATCAATAAATAATACTATAACTACTATCTATACAAAGTGGCGCAAAACTTATTACATTAAATGATAATATACTGCCTTAAGTCTTATCCCCTACGCTCTTTCTTCTGCATATCAATGATATGTTGAATCTCGGCAACATACATTGTTATGCGGACGACAGTACCGTGCATGGGCGATATCTCGGACATCCTGGGGCCAAACAGGCTGAGATTGAGGGGAAAAGGCAGGATCTTGTCGTTGAACTTGACTAGACCTTGGACCGCATCTCTGAATGGGGTGTCGAGACCTTGGTCCAGTTCAACGCGAGAAAGACCCAGGCATGCGCGTTTTCAACAAAAGTCTGCATTCCGTCCCTCCCTTCTCTGAAGAACACTCCACTGGTGATACGTGACAGCCTCTCCATCTTAGGTATGGATCTTTGCCGCTCCCTTATTTTATTTTATCTTATGTGGGGGCCAGTCCGTGCAGACCGGCGACACTTCGACCCAGTGGGATCTTTTGTGTCGACACTCTCCCAATAACGACTGCCATACATGTTCATGTCAGCCGAGACCGACGGCTTAACGTGCTTTCCGAGGCACGGAGCAGGCGATAATTGTCAATCAATACGCACATAATTTCGAAAAGTCATATAACATCTGAAAGTCAGAGGTGCGCGACGTGGGTTCGAACCCAAGACCCTCTGCATTGCAGTCTGTTGGTCTCCCCACTGAGCTATCGCTGCATTTTTTGCCGCTCCCTTAATCCTAAAACCTACATCGAGAGCGTCATTAAGCAAGCTTCGCGAAAACTCGTAGTTCTGAACAGGGTGAGGCGGTTCCTCGCGCCTGGGCAGCTATGCCTATTGTATAAGGCACAAGTGCGCCCTTGCGTGGAGTACTGTTCTAATCTTTGGGATGGCTCTGCGCAGTCCTTGCTAGACGCTCTCGACAGGTTACAGCGGCGGGCTGTCAGTATCATCCGAGATCCAGAGGTCACGAGTTCACTAGAACCTCCGCAACTCCGTATGGACATTGCCCCATTGGCATGTTTTTACAGAATATACCATGGGGAGTGCTCTGAAAAGTTATTCCACCTTATCCCACTCTCCCTTTTTCCTATCCAGAACAACGAGTGCTGGGCTCAGATGCCATCTTTACACGGTAGAGTCGACAAGAGTGCGTACCAACAAGTTTGGGTCCTCATACCTCTGCCGAACGATCAAGGCATGGAATTCTCTGCCAAGGCACGTATTTCCTTCTTCCTTCAATCCTGGGTCCTTTAAGCGGGGCGTGAAAAAGCACCTTCTCAAGACGTTAAAGTAGAGACCTCAACATCGCCTCGGCTTCTACGAGGACGGTGTGGAGGCCACTGCTCTTAGACCACACGACTGCTTACCATCAGGCGGAGTGAAAAATAGTTGATATGAGACGGTTAACATAAACAAAAACCCTATTTGCGCAGAAATTAAGAAATGATTTTATTAACAAAATAAATAAAATAAAATTAGACACAAATTGGAACACCATTGTAACAATCGTGCGCTGTTGCAAGCTTGCTAACGGTCATAGGTTCCGAGAAATCATCTTTTTCACAACTCGCCTTGGTCTCCCCTACCTACACAAAATTCACTGACCTGTAGAAACGGCAACAATGAAATGGCAATGGTTGTTTGTCTCGTAATCTTTGTACGGCCCTTGTAAATATTCGTGAATCTGTAGGACATACACGACTGGCTCCAAACCTCTGACAGTATGATCTTAATGCTAGAGTCGCATTTTGGTGGCATTCCCCGTTAATAAGGACCATATCAGTATGTACCTATGTATGTATCTTATGTGGAGGCCAGTCAGTGCAGACCGGCGACACTTCGACCCAGTGGGATCTTTTGTGTCGACACTCCCCAATAACGACTGCCGTAGATGTTCATTGCAGCCGGGACTGACGGCTTAACGTGCTCACGGAAGCACAGAGCAAGCGATAATTGTCTATCAATACGCACATCATTTCGAAAAGTCATATAACTTCCGAAAGTCAGTGGTGCATGACGTGGGTTCGAACCCGAGACCCTCTGCATTGCAGTCTGTTAGTCTCCCCACTGAGCTATCGCTGCTCATATATATCATACTCAGCGGCTGTATAGTTAACTCGAAGCATTATGTATTACTAGTAAAAAAAAACACTAAAATTCACAGGTTTCGCACACACGATTCACACCAGTTCACACTATTCATGTATCTATCATTCTATGACGTATGTCATAAGAAGTTAACAACTACGAGACTACTAAAATTGTTACTATCTCTAAAAAAACATGTCCTATCACAAACAAACCAACGACAATAACTATTTAATAACGTGGTAATTTGAGAGTGGCTCGTGCGCAACACAAGGACTTACACTATTCCCGAAGATACCGGCGCGGCGGCGCACTGACTCGCAGACTTGCACTTCGAACTGTCTCTAGGACCCGGAAATTCCCGGACCCGATGATACAATAATCTATCTCCTTTCTTTTAGCACATAACGTAAACACACTAAGCTATTTCTTTTCGTCACAAGATTATGGACCTTATTTCTTTTGCAATATGCTTGACATTGCTTTTGATAAGTTATTTGTTATTTTAGTTCTAGGTTTTGTAAGAGCGCCAACGTTTGTTTTAATATCGTTGCTTGAGGTCTTTGACACCTAAGTACTTTATCTCTGCATTACGCATGACGTTCAAAATTATAAAAACAAAAAAAAATCCTGTTGCTAAACTACTGAATACATTTGGTTCATAGTTTGTAAATCGTCAAAGAATACCATGTAGTATATGTGGTATCAATTAATGTGATAACATTTAAGCCACTTAGTATACCCTCTTCATGAAAATCAATTACTTAAATGAAATCGAGTTACTAATAATAGAAACAGCTACGTTTAGAATTACTGTAGATTTATTAGGTTTAGATTGTCGGATTACGGCAAAACT
Source organism: Catocala fraxini (assembly GCA_930367265.1). Lineage (NCBI taxonomy): Eukaryota > Metazoa > Arthropoda > Insecta > Lepidoptera > Erebidae > Catocala > Catocala fraxini. The sequence continues at coordinate 8,957,992 of OV884040.1, read as the reverse complement.
ACTAATTTTCTTATCTTTTATTACGCTGAAACCAAGTTTCTGAGACCTGATGCCAAGGCGTTTAATATTACTATACTTTATCTGAAATTATTCAAGTTATCGTGTAGAATAAAGATTTGCTGACAACCGTTGGCATACCTCAATATTTTATTGCCAGATGATTTGAAATAGTGTCTATTTGTGTAAAAAATATTGACAGCTACTAAAATTTATAGACAGAAAGTTTTAAATTTATGTTCTCTAAATATTGCTTGTTGTTTTGAACAGTTTATAAATATAAATAGCTTATTCAGAGAGAACAGTAACTTTAAAGTGTAGTAGCAAAACAACAAAGAGTATCCTTAGTTTAATAATGGTAATTTTAAAGTTTCGGCAGCACCAAATATAGTTCCGTTATTGGTTGAATTAAATCAGATATTGCTAGTAACACATCAGTAAACAAATCGTTATTTGTAGCTGTCACAGTTTTTATTGTAGAACCCACGTCACGTTCTCTCAATTGGTCGACGGGAACGCGATTATTTTTGCAATCAGCGCCAATTGTGAATTGTCTGCCTCTTGCGTAGCCGGACCTTGTCTAGTTGTTAAGGTTAGTTCCCAATAAACAGATTGTTTGTGGCGAATTATTATCTGCACTCATCAACAGTACTGATTTGAATGACACATTCATACTCACGTACGCTTTTAATGGCATGTTTTCAGTGAGTAGATTTTTTTCGTTGTATTAATTTCTAAGTGGTTCAGATCCCTCAAACCAGATTCAATGCTTTTTGTGGAGTCTAAATATGATAATGATTATATTGACTCATTAAAGCGTAATTAATGCTAAAGTTGTACCTACATGGATTTTTACAATTTCACTCCAAATAGGACGTTTAGTAACATACCTAGAAAGTGTAATATGATGAATTGCAAATTAACCCCTTCCTTAGACTAATATATTATTTACTGAAATTATAATAAGGTGCCATTTAATAAAACTTAGTAAACAATATGTAATTTGTACAAAAGATGAAAGTATATCTAAATTTATTGATCTGTTTTTGTGATACTATTTTCTACATTGTGCAAGTGCTGCACGTCTGTACTGCAGTGCCTAGACAAAATGTTTTTAATGCCTAAGTGTTTTTGTGTGTTTCATACGTTTTCACTGCTAAGCCATTGGTCCTTAGTTATTAATAATTGGTGGGAAGAGATTGATAGCTTGAAACCTGCGAAATTACATTTATATAGGAGGTGTGAAGTCGCTAGCAGCAGCTAGTAGTAAGCAACTTATTTCAGATGTTTTGGCACAAATCAAAGGAAAACTATGTAGAAAATAAGATTACGCTCCAAATTAAGTTACTATGCGCGATTTCGCTAATAAATTGGTAGTGATATGATAAACTACAGATTATTCGTTTGCTTAATAGAACCGGACCCTAAACTAAAGCGCTCGTGAGTGACATTGGCCTAAATACGCCTATCCATTTATTTATTATCACACGTTGTCTTTGGACTAGAGCAAACGTTTCCAGACAAAATTGTTATCACGACTTGACTATTCAATATTTTCAAGATAGCACTAAAATGTTTTAATGAAACGATTTTATAAAGAGTCACGCTATCTTTATCATAGTCGTAACAGAAAATATCAGTACAGCTAATCCACTATTAAAGAATTGTGTACGTTAATCAAGGAAACAAGCATTAGACGACGAAAACATCGGGCGTCTAGGAATTAAAAAAGCAAACCATTCAAACATGAATTAAAAAAATACCATCTAATAAAGAAACACTTTTTTGCAAATGTGTTGATGCGAAATTATTGGTATATATAATAAAAGTAATGGTATCAGTATTCAAACGAAGATACGACACGGTAAGGCTCTATAACTGGTGTTTTTTTGGTGTTTTAATAATCCAGCCGCAACAGCCACAGCCATATTTGCTGCAGCTAGAATTTTCAGAAATAACGTAACTGTTGTAATTACGTTTTTATTAGCTACTGACTCACCGGTATGCTTGTTATGCATTTACATATATGATTTAGCTGGCGACTTTGCTTGTCCTCCAATGCGCAAAATACTAAGTATTTCCCATCACAATATTTTTGCATAGCGAACATTGGAATAGTAGAATTGAGCGACATATAAGTTTCTACACTTATAACTACCGGTCTATTTGACATTTCGCATGAAACAATACGACATGCCGTATTATAAGAACCAGTCGCGGAAGAAATGTTCTTTAATATATTCAAGGCTTGCTTTCTCTTTATACAGTGATATACGATGAACATCAAACTTATTGATTTTTATGATTTCGTAGAAAATGTGTTACAATTTTCTAACGGCTTTCGGATGCGTTCTTTAAATTTATTGTACGGATAACATCGCAACTGCCAATATGTCGGCCGCTGCATTTTTGTGGTAGCTACACACATCAAAAGTGTCTAGGGATCAAATACATTTTTAAGTATAAAAACTATTTTTTTTTTATATTTATTTATTTAGAGGCTTTTATTACAGAGTAATATACAAAAAAAAACTATTAAATTAATATTTGCCAAATCTAGTCTTCCAGACTAGTTTTTTTGCTTTAATTCCTATGTTTAAGTTATTAAATTACCTGATATTTTGTAAAAATTGTGAAAAATTAACTCTAATTAATGTCTTCAAGTAAATGAAAAATAGGCAAAAATGAGAATTTTAAAATTTTTCATTTAATGTTTATAATATCAATAGTCTGTGTTTCCACCATTGACACGAATGACACAATCACAGCGATTTGGTATGCTTGAAATCAGTTCATCAAAATCATTTGAGGAATGGCCGCTCACGTTCTTTCTAACAAGTCAAAAAGTTGTTGTGGGGTATGTACGGCATCCATACTCGGCAAAGCTCTTCTTTGGAGTATATACCATGCATGTTCAATTGGGTTGAGGTCTGGAGATTGAGCAGGCCACGGCAGGACGTTGATACGAGCATCGGCAAGAGAACGTGTTACGACTCAAGCCGTGTGTAGACGCACATTGTCATACATTAGTCGAAATGAATCATCCAACGAGTTTCGCAAAGGGATGATCACGCCTGAAACAATCCTCTCCGCATAAATCTGAGCATTGAGGTTGGCCCTGATCCAAGTAAGATCGGTTCTTCCATTGATCCAAATACCGGCCCAAACCATTATTGTTCCATCTCCATATGAATGAACTTTCTGACAAAATTTCGTTCTTGACGCCCAGAAGTCCTCCAAATCCGAGTACCTACGTCTTGTATCTGGTCTCACACCAAAACGAGATTCATTGGAAAAGCAAACACAACGCCAGTCTTCTTCCTCCCAATTTTTGTGTTCGCAAGCCCATTGCAAACGGGACCTACGATTGCAGGGTGCTATAGGTGGAACCCTCAGCGGCCTTCGGGAACGCAGACCCACTTCACGTAAACGATTTCGGATGGTTTGGTCGCTTATCAGCAAGCCTGAAGAGCTGTGGAGCCTCGTAGCTAACATCATGGCGGTCATGTTACGATTCCGTCGAGCAGTATTTTGGATGTACCGGTCCTAACTGCGAGTGGTGATGCGAGATCGTCCTCCATATCGCTCGGCCACGCTGCCCGTGATACGATAGCGTGTCCAGAGATGACTTGTAACGCTCTGTGTAGTGCCAAGAGCGAAAGCCACAGTACGTTGCTTGGAACCAGCTTGCAACATTCCGACGGCTCTTTTCGTATTAAATGATGTCTTCGCTCCATATTGATGCAGTATTTTTCAGTTCCGATGCAGAAATTGTAATGATTTTATAAAAACGCTATTACACTCTTTTATAGAAATACTGATTGACAGTTGATTTTCAGTTTTATCGAAATTTAAAGACAATTCTTTTTTCAAATAGTAAAAATCACTAAAAAGAACCAATTACAATAAAAAAAAGTTAAAATAAGAATCCTCAATTGCGGTGAGCCTCTAAAACGTATTTGATCCCTACTCTTTTGATATGTTTATTTGCGTTAGATTTAGTTGTTCGAATCTAGAGGTTCTTTGTGTGCCATGTCACATGTTTGTATAGCTCTTTGTGAGGTTGCGACAAACGTCCTTCGAAGTTTAGAACTTAAAGCATTGCATTTTTTATGGGATTAAATATAATGACCACCAAAAGTACTAATTGCGCAACAAAATATGCTTACTAATATATATAATAACGAGCACCTATACGCCTCAAATCACTGCATTCCGTCTCGAAAAGGTTAGGTTGTTAGGTTCCTTCTTAAACCCACCCAAAAATATTTTGATCCCTTTAAATATATATATTTGATTATTATAATTTCACATTAAAATGTGGTTTTAATTTTGGTGATCATTTACTATTTTTGACTGTTATATTTTACTATATCTGGTGATAAGTTAAACAGAAGCCATTTTTTATGGTACCGATATATATTTTAAGAAAACAGATCTTTACAAAACAGCAGATTGCGCTCTTTCACAACTTCCTGTTGTTTTGCTACTGTAACTAGGGATTCCATATTTCTTATAGGGAAGTTGTGCTGTTAGTAGGAGACTAACGATCTTGTGCTGACATGTGATGCTTACATATTGTGTTCAAAACGTCCATAGTCTACGGTCACCGCTTACCGTTAGGTAGACCGTGTCTTATTTAAAACCTTAGTCCACCTCTAGTTTGGCAGACACTGGGCTACAATAATATACCTATTAAAATATAGTATAAGCGTATTTTCCATTTTGTTTTCACTTGTATTTTCCTGCGGCTTAGCCCGCGTAAATGTAGTTACGTTAGTAACAATTCTTTTTTCTGTATGAAAGATAACCTTTGCCCTTTTCTGTTTCCCCGAACAAAGTGTAGGTATGCGAAATTTCTTAATGATCGGTTGAGCGTGAAAGCGTAACAAACAAGAAAACTTATATTCGCCTTTATAATATATATATATATATATATTTTTTTTTATGTACAATACAGATGTATTTCAGTAACATGCATAATACTCGCCAAACGTTAAGTTTAACGGCGATTCTAATTCTAAGCCATACACTCAATAGTTGTGACTAAAGATTATCTTCCTTAGTGGCAGATTAAAAATACAGTACCTATATTTATCATATCTATAGTTTTACCACGAGCCAACACATTCTTTCAGGTAGTCGATAATCTCTGTGAAATAATCGATCAATCACGTAAATCAAGCATGTCAAACTTGTTTTTTCTAAGTGTTCAGGGGCGTTTCTTACTGTTTTTAATTCAACGTTACCAAGAAATATGTTTATTTATACCGTTGTTCATCGGTTTACGCATAGCTGATCCTGAATTCCAACATTTTTTCGAATCTTTTTCCTCAATGCATTGCACTCTACCGTGCGCCGCCGGTTCTTATCGGTCGTAGCTAATAAACCAAACTGTTTAAACTTTCCCCATACATTTTTGTTTACTGTTTCGATATTTACTGCTGCACACTTCTATTCAAAAGTGTATGAACTTCCTTTAGATTCAACATTGAAGGTCATGAAAATATCATCTAAATACATAGTCCTATTTATATTAGTACCTTTATAATGTATGTTCAGACTTAGGAGATTGACCTTGGATCGTGAAGAATATTAAATTTAAATAGGTATTAGATTCTTCAACTTTTTTATTTATTATTTAACATTTTATTGTTAAGTTCGCCCATTGTGTTATGTTATTTTTGCATGTTTTGTCTACTGAGTTTTTTTAGTAAACGACAAAGTTTCTGTTATCAAAATTATCACCTATTCCTATCTATTCCTTGATAGCGCATATAAGCGATTATAAATATGACTGTTGTGCATAAGGTTTTAGGTTCATTTACCGGGTCCGGCAAAAAGTTATTGAGATTGCTGCCAAGAAATTCTCAATATCAGCACGGGTTCTGGAACTGTGTTCGATAGACCTTAATAGACCTGCTGTCTATTACGTAAGATTTAAAAACTTCTGCCTACCTTTTCAGAGTTAGGTTCCATTAGGTGAGACTACGAACGTAGGTATCCTATGAATTCTGCTTTCGTGATACGCCGGAGGCGATCAATATCCTGACTCAGTGTAACATGATGCCGTTCCACATGATTTACGAGTCAAAGCGACATACGCACTTCCACGCCTATGTCATACGCCTTGCTTTGTAATTTTAAATATCTTACACATTGTTTGTATAAACAACTGTTAATAGACTTGTTCCAAATATTCGATAAGACAGTGCAGTTATACCTATGGTAAGTTTCCTCATTACAGAAAGACTGGCTTCTAGTGTCCGACCGAACTTTCGGTTTCGATTTCGGTCTAGCAAAAAAACGAGTTTCGGCTTATTTTCGGTTTCGGCTGCTATCCATCTGAAAATTTCTTTAACGAGTAGGTTTTTGTACGTTACTTATTAACAACAAAGGTTAGGCATCTATTTAATATTTTCGGTCAGTAAAACTTTGTTGTTAATGCTAACTGATACCTATTACTTATCAGAGCCAAGGTAACAAAGAATCGCAGATATTTATTCTTACTGGGATTCTAGTCCATTTCTGTCTTTGACAAAGTTTGCACTGAATTTTTCGTCAACTCCATCGACGAGTGTTTCCAGTGAACAACTATTTAATGCTGCTGGTCAAATTTATTAAGACAGAAGAAGCAATTTGCAAGGCAAAAATGTTACTAAATTATTGTTTATTAGAATAATTATTATTAGATTGTTTAACTATGAATACTGATAATTATCGGGGCATTAAAATTAGCATTGAAGCTTAATTAAACATTAAATATTTACAGTTTCTTTTTGTTGAGAGACATCTCTTTATTTTCAAATTCAAATTTAAATTATTTTATTTAAAAAACATACCACTATGTTTCGCCATGTGGGGCGTACAAATTAATTATATTATATATTATTTGTCGGCCTCGATGGCGTAGTGGTTAGTGTAACCGACTGCCACGCCCGAGGTGGCGGGTTCGATTCCCGCACAAGTCAAACATTTGTGTGCATGAACATGGATGTTTGTCTTGGTCTGGGTGTTTCTATGTATAATATGTATGTATTTACAAAAAAAAAGTATATAAGTATGTTTATCCATTGTCTAGAACCCATAGTACAAGCTCTGCTTAGTTTGGGCTAGATGGTGTTGTGTGTATGTGGTAGAATATTATTATTATTATTATAAATTATTAACTATACATAAATATTTATTGAATTTTAAATTACCATATCATAATAAAATTATCAAATTAATTATTGAAATTAAACTACTATATACGGACCCTTGACCTACCTGACCCTCCCCGTGACCATGGCTGCTGAAAAGCAACCGAAACGTCGGGGAAAGTGTAAACTTGATTAAATCTAAATAGTTTTAATAATAATTTAATTAGCTTAAAAATTAGTAAAGTTTAATAGTAGTAGTAGTGTAACAATTTTCAAAATTATGTAATATAGTGTCAAATAAACAACGCGATAAAATCCGTATATAGTACTTAGTTTAATTTCAATGAATAATATTCGCGTAAACAGAAGACAATATTATATCAAATTAATTATCAATATCATAGTATAAACAACATTTTATTGGCTATATAAATAATAATCAATTATATTATTAATTAATTGCTTACATATTTAAATAATTATTAATTTAATTACAATTAAATCATTAAATTAGACTAATAACAAATATTTCATACCATGTATATTATTTTCATGTCAAAATGTCCAAAGTGTAGAAGATATTATTTTGTTTTTAAGATGAGAGAGTATTGTTTGTTTTTTGTATCTAAACATATTAGGTAGAAAGTATAATTTCTTCGTTTTAGATTTGCCCTTTTTATTTCATGTTATTCGTAAATAATATTAAAAAGCAGTAGTAAGTATATTTTTTTGAGTAGTAAAGCTTCGCTGATTTCAACATGAATGGGTCGGCTCGACCGGTGAAGGACTACCCTCTCACTGAATATCGACGTGAAATAGCAGTATTCCTCCTGTTATGTTTCGTTCGGTGAATGAGAGTGCCGCAGGCCCAATCACCCTCTTTCCCACTTCCCGCTCCTTCTCCTTCCCACTTCCTTTCCTAATGGGTCGGCAACGCGCAAGTGATGCCTCTGGTGTTGCAGGCGTCCATAGGCTACGGTGACCACTTACCATCAGGTGAACCGCAAGCAAGCTAGTTTGCCACAGTAGTTGCCTAAAAAAAATTATTTTAAAAGCTCCTTATTTCAAAAAGCTCATATAATTTAGTTGAATCATTAGATCAGTTCAGATATCAGAAACTGAATACCTAATTAATATGTAATTTAAAAATAAAACTCCAAAGCCGAAATTCGGTTTCGGTTTCGGCCGTAAAATTTAGTTTCGGTCAGACACTACAGTAGTTTCCATCGGAAACAGTACTTGTTTTCTAGATGAAAGATACTCTACGTCCTTTACTGTATCATGTAGGTATACGAAATGTTATGATGATCGATCGTCTAGTTAAGGTATAGAAGCGTAACAAACAAACTAACATTCGCATTAATAATATTAGTTGGGATATCATTATAATGTATTACTTCTGACTATCATTACCATGGAAATAATTGTAGCCCGGTTATTATTCTGGTCATAAGTTGTCGTTTAGACCTAGAGGCCTCGAAATAGCATTTTATATTCTATAATTATAATACAGTCATATTGGCTTAATAATTACAATTTCTCTATCATAATGGAATAACGTATCTGATGTTTTCTAAATGGGTATTACATTTCTTAGATTTTTTTCTGCTCGTCAAAATGACCACACTTTGCCTGATGGAAGCAATCATGTGGTCTAAGAGCAGTGACCTCCACACCATCCTTATAGCAGCTGAGGCGATGTTGAGGTCCCTACCTTAACGACCTAAGAAGATGCTTTTTCACGCCCCGCTTAAAGGACCTAAGGACTTAGTTTCATCTAAGCAGTTGACAACTACGTCTTACATATAAAATTCGCGAATGCCGACGTCGACTGTCGGATACTGATAAAAATATTGCACATAAATAGCGCTGTGTTATCGAAAAAGAGTAAATGTATGCCACTGTAACAACCTGCAATTATTTCCAGACATACTAAATTCTGAACAAACAATTAGCCTAAAATATATTCCTTGACGAATATACGCAATATTTGCCCCTTAATATTGACAATATTCATATAATTATCATTGCATACTTGGGCAAAATAAGGAAAATATACATGTTATTGTGCAAGGAGACCTCAAATATTCCTTAAACCCGTAACAAATAAATTACCTAATACTAAGAAGCCGGTTCATTGCTAGGAGAAGATGAGTCAGCAGCTGTCGAAGATATGCGTATAAGATATGGTAATTAGGTTTTGTATGTTATCTGTAAATACAGTTATTTTTCATTGCTCTTAGTTAAAGTCGCATCTTATGCCAGTGAAAGTTCTTGATATACAGATAGATCAAGACTTTATTGTGATTGTAGATTGTGATTATAGTATCACAAGAACAGAAAGAGTTCTGAAGACTTAAGGCCAGTGTTTTAACTTACGTATACACTTTTGATTGTTGCTTATTAATAGGTAAGTAATTGCTCCGCTTGCGGACTTTGCATAGTTTGAACAAAGGCATGAATATGCACCTTATGTTTGCGTACCAACTCCTATAATTAACTAAAATATATTTGAGCTTACGCTTATGCCTTATTTGAGCTTGCGCTTATGATTATTATTATACGTATAATTGCTCCTGATAATTAATTATTACTCGCTGTTAAAAAGTTACTTACAAGTGTGATAACATACGTGAACAACATAACCTAGTTCCACCGCAACACTTTTGGTGTTTTGAGAGAAGAAAACTGTATCGAAAACACATTATTTACACTGGTGAGAGAAATTTGAATATCGTTATTAATTTGAAATTAGCCGAGTTTGTTTACATTTCGGAAATAATTAACTCTTATTTGCTAATTACGCTTTGTCAACAAAGGAATACTATCAGCTGATTGCACAACTTAATGTCAAATTACCAGTACTACCAACATCAAGAACAACAAATCCATAGATAATTGCATTGCACGGATGATATTCTCGACCGTCTCACAATCACTACACTTGCAATCATTTTACAATCGCATTGCTAAGCGGATATTCTCGACTGTATCACTGACACCATATTCACCAGTAGTCTACTATGGCCAAGCCGTCTTATAAGCCAACAAGTTCTATTTTGTGGGGATGTTGCGACCAAGATGATGCTACGGAAAAGTTCGTTCTATGTACCAAATGTCGCAAATCATATCACTACATATGTTTGTCCCTAACTAATAGCGATAAGTTGCCTAAAGACTGGAATTGTCCGGAATGCCGTAATTCGGGCCTTAAAATTAATAAATCTGATAGCACCCCGCTTCGTAACATATCAACTACTAGAGGCAATAAGAGACAAGCTCTCGCTTCTCCACCTAAAGCAGTCACTGATATTGCTTTGTCGCAAGATGATATACGGCAGCTTATTCAAGATGCGATGAAGAATGAACATGCAGAAATACTATCAAAGATTACTGAAACTATGAATAATATTTTAAACAGAGAATTACATCCAATAAAAACGCAAATAGAGAAAATGGACAAATCTATGGATTTTATGAACCATCAATATGAAACACTTTTAAAAGAGTTCCAAGCGTCGAGAGAGGGCATGAAGGAACTAATGAGGGAAAATTTAGAAATGAAAAATTGTATCAACGACTTGACCTCACGCATAAATCAACTGGAACAGTACACACGCTCAAACAACGTTGAATTTCAATGTATCCCGGAAAAAAAATCTGAGAATCTTTTTGAAATTGTGTCACAAATATCCAAAGTTGTAGGAAGCGGCATCGAAGACAAGGACATTAAGCACTGCACTAGAGTTGCTAAGCAAAATGCCAATAATACCCGTCCACGAGCCGTTGTGGTACAATTAGCCTCACCTCGTACACGTGACCAATTACTCGCTGCTACTAGCAAGTTTAATAAATATAATGCCAATAATAAACTAAATACCACACACTTGGGATTCCCTGGACCAAAGGCACCTGTCTACATCATGGAACATTTGTCTACATCCAACAAGGCCCTTCATGCTGCCGCTCGAATTAAAGCTAAAGAAATCGGTTACCAGTATGTATGGGTTCGAGGTGGTCGTATATTTATGCGAAAGGGGCCGGAGTCAGAACATATTTTAGTTAGAAATAAGTTAACCTTAGATAAATTAGTTTAGTGTCTTTATTCTGCTTGTAACTTTCTACCAACGATTTGTTAAAAACTTTTTGTTATAAAATTCACTGAGTTAAGGATATATTATCAGAATGTAAGAGGTCTGCGCACTAAAACCCATAATTTTTATTGTCAATTATCCTGTGAAACTTATGACGTCATTGTATTGACGGAAACATGGTTGAACGACTCTGTTACGAGTTCAGAACTATTCGATAACAGATATGTGGTCTATAGAAGGGATAGGGCTGGTGGGAAAAAGGATGGGGGTGGAGTGTTAATTGCGGTTTTAAAGAAGATCAATTCAAAACGCTTGTCTCAATGGGAAAGTCAATGTGAGGACTTGTGGGTCGCTATTGATGTACCATTCTCTAGCTCTGTTCGCCAAATTGCTCTGTGTGCGATTTATCTGCCGCCGCCTGTGCTTCGTGCAACCTTGGAATATTTTTTAGATTCCTGTAATGTTATGTTTGAACAGTCAGAGTTGCAGGCATGCATAGTGGGTGACTTTAATTTAAGTAACATCAACTGGAGCTTGGTGGAGGGGCTGGATAATGGCTACACAGCACCAGGTATAGCGCATTTGTTAACTGACTTTACTCATATGAACAAATTGACACAACTAAATAATGTTGAGAACAAGTCGGGACGTATACTGGACCTTGTGTTAACTAATCTGACTTCAGGTAATACACAACCCGCACTTACTCCCTTGAGTGTCCTCGATCCTTTGCACCCTCCCCTTTTAATTTCTTTTAAATCCAATAAAGATCTTAGGCTTCCGTATAAGGAAACTGATAGAATTAATTTTTTTAAATTAGACTACCATAGTATTTGTAAACATTTAGATGAGATTGATTGGAATACCTTATTTGATGAAAATCCTGACTTAAATGACATGGTTAAACTGTTCTATGATAATATTAATGATCTCGTGAAAAAGTTTGGTTCCGTCAAGAAGCATAAACAACAGTCGTACCCACCCTGGTTCAATAAAAATCTAATCAGAGCCATGAGAGAAAAAGAGAAAATAAGAACACGCTACAAAATCTATAAAAATCCGAGAGATGAGCTTGAACTCAAATTGTTAGCCAAACGTTGCTCCGATATTGCTGCCACTTGCTATAAAAAATATATCAGAGAGGTAGAAACCGAAATAAATAAAAATCCCAAAAGGTTTTGGTCCTACATCAAGGACAAACGAGGAGGTAGTAGCTCTTATCCGCTTACAATGTCCGATGGTATTACTTCATCTTCCAACGGCGTCGATATATCAGAAATGTTTGCAATGTATTTTTCTACTATGTATACCATTCCAACCGATAAACATCAATTAGAAGCCTCGGGATACTTGCAAAATTTGCTGGCCAATAGCTTGCCACTGACGGCCCCTGTGATAGAATACGACACCCTTCTCAATAAGCTTAAGTCCTTAGACCGCAGAAAAGGCGCTGGTCCAGATGGAATTCCCTCATTTTTTGTTGCTATGTGCGCCTCTTCTTTAACAACCCCGTTATTGCTCATATACAACAAATCTCTCTCAACTGGTGAATTTCCTAAAGCTTGGAAGGAAGCAAAGGTCGTACCGATTCATAAATGTGGCGAATGCGATTATGTAGGGAATTATAGACCTATAAGTATCTAGTCCACATTTGCCAAGATTTTTGAATCTCTGGTGTGTCCGTACTTGCAGGCACATTTGAAACTTTACTTAAGTAACGCCCAGCATGGTTTCGTTGGTTCCAGGTCCACATGTACTAACTTAGTCATGTTTACTGAGACACTGACGCGCGCTATTGACTCCGGGAAACAAATTGACGCAATTTATACAGATTTTAGTAGAGCTTTCGATCGCGTTCCACATCATATTCTTTTAGAGAAGATGACTGCTTATAGTATCACCGGCTCCCTTCTTACTTGGTTAAAATCTTACCTTGACAGCCGCTCCTTCTTCGTTGTCGTAAACGGGTATCGCTCGAAGTCCTATAGGGTCACATCGGGTGTGCCCCAAGGATCCCATGTCGGGCCTATTCTCTTTAATTTTTTCGTCAATGACTTACCCATTACATTAAATTACTCGGACTGTTACATATACGCAGACGATCTTAAGTTTTGCAGACAAGTTGAGTCAACTGAGGATGTTGAGCTGCTGCAGAGAGACATTGACCAGTTAACTATATGGTGCGACAAAAACGACATGACATTGAACATCAATAAATGCTACCATGTCAAGTTCTCTAGAAAAGCTAACTTGTTTCCTTCTACTTACCACATTCGCCACAGTTTTATACAGGAGGCAGAACAGGTTAGAGATTTGGGTATTCTGTTCGATAGGAAACTGACTTTTGTTCCGCACATCGAGAGTGTTATCAAAAAGTCATCGAGAATGCTTGGATTTGTAATCAGGAATGTTACTAATTTTAGTCGGAGTAAAACCAAAATTCTCCTTTACAACAGCCTCGTACGAAGCTCCTTAGAATACTGTAGTACTGTTTGGAGACCGCATTACGCTACTCACACATTAAGACTAGAGAGGGTTCAAAAACGTTTCTTGTGGCACCTAGCTTACTCCTCCGGGATAGCAAGGAAGAAACCATCTTATAAAGAAAGACTGTCACATTTCATGATGGTATCTTTGCAGAATAGAAGAGACATCCTTGACACGGTTTTCTTAGGCAAGCTTTTACAAAATAAAATTGACTGTCCCGAATTGCTCTCTAACATTAAATTTCGTGTCCCCGCAAGACTTCCTCGTACTCCCATAACTCTCTTATATCCACCACTTCGCAGAACGGTCTTAGGCGCAAACTCTCCTATACCCCGACTGTGTAAATTATTGAATGGCATTAGTGATCTTGTTGATGTGAATGTGGACTCAATGTGCAAGCTCAAAAAAGAATGTGCAAGTAATCGACCCGCATTATGATAGTTTTTTTTTCTTTCATTTCTTATTTTTTGAATGTATTGTTATTTGTATTGTTTTTTTTTTTTTTTTTTTTTTTTTTTTTTTTTTTTTTTAATTGTTTATCTTTACTTTATTTTTATTTGTACCTAATAAACATAAGCAGTTAGTATTTGACTTGTATATGTGTTTGTCTTGTAATCTGTAGAACTTTTGTATTTATGTTTAATCACACTTTTTGAGCATGTTGTGTTTGCCTGTAATAGATTGTTACACTAGAACATAAGATCTTTATATGTATTTTTGTAATTGTATGGGTGTAATCAATTGTTGGTGAGCCAAATTTAATAAAAAAAAAAAAAAAAAAAAAAGACTGGATTTAATCCTTAAATCAATCGAAGTCTCATTAATCATTAAACTAAAGTGGCCGGCCACTACCCTCCAACACACTGAACATCTCCGAACACCTAAATCAACACACTTCAGATATCTTACAGAAGTAGGTACTAAGTGCCTAGGCAAAGAATACCCATGAAGAGCCATTTAACCCAAACAGTGAACATAATTTTAAGCGTTTACATTTATGCATATTACGTTTCCAATGCACAATACGTCATTACTCATTACTGTATAAACTTAAACAATTTTACACGCCGCGTTCACTTAATAAATAAATTGTATCTAGTGTGTGTCGTACATTTTGTGCGACATCGCATCAATTCTGATCACGTAGCGAGACTTAACTTACGTCAATACTGACATGCTGTAGCCAATTCAATATAATGAACCAGGACTGCCATTCACCAATAAGTCGGATAAGCATTTTATTGTCACGAACATTTCCTGCTGCTTTCTTTTGTATACACTAGCAACAATCCTTTTCTCCAATTTGTGTTAATCTCCTCTGGCATTTCAGAATTAAATTTGAGTAAAATGATCAATGATTAACCTATTAACTCGCAGCGGCACACCCGTGGCCAGACAATACATTTTAATTATATCTGGTATTTACTTGACAGATTAAATACATATATTGATTAGTATAGCCGACTATTATATCGATTACATCACAAGACAAGAAGTTGTATCATCTATGCATATGTATTGCCTTTTCTTTATGTTCGTTGTTTCCATTATTTTGAGGCTTCTGCTAGACAGAAATATTGTGAACGAATACTTTCCAAAAAAATCAGTTCTTATCACATTAATGTTAATTTAATTTGATAAGTAATGTATTTTACGTAATTAGTAAGTCATAATGACTAAGCGCCGGTGCTTACGTACCATGAATACGATATGCTTGATCGATATCTATGTCTTAGAATTCAAAACAAGTCTTGTGCCAGCCCTAATATGGTACAATTGTTTTCTTAGTCGCCTTATAATGTTGCAGCGCAATTAAGGCGATCGTTTAATGTGCTTGTTTAATCCTAATATTCAATGCGATGAGGAAAGATAAAAGTCATTAGAATTAGGTTGTCGTCTTGGAGACGCGATAACGGTTCCGTTATACTTGTCATTGTCTACATTTTTATCGTAAGTTACAAAATATTTATCATTTTGTTAGTAATAATATTGCTGATAAATAAATAAAATATATCTTAGCAATTTTTACTCAAAAGCAGGACCAAGGTCTGTCGTATCTCCATAAATATTCAATAATAAAAATATGGTAAAGGAAAGGCTCACCCTTTCCTTTCCATTAGACACTGATAATATTCTCAGACATCAATATAATACAATAATAATTACAACGTATTTTTTATAGTAGGTCTGATTACCGTTTTCGGCTACCTGAGCTCTGAGAACCTTACCTATATCGAGTACTGTCTAGTCCTTTATTTGCTCAAAAATATTTTGTATGAAACTGGACAAATTGTAATATTGTCTAATGTTTACGCAAATGTTATATGTACTTACATTGAAATTAAACTGCTTTATACGGATTTTATCGCGTAGTTTATTTTTCATAAAACACCATTAGTGCATAGTTCTCAAATATTAAACTACTATTAAACACTTTTATTAGTTACTGTTTACTTCTATTGTGATTCTAAACATTTGTGTGCATGAACATGGATGTTTGTCTTGGTCTCGGTGTTTCTATTTATAATATGTATGTACATATTTACAAAAAAAATGTATGTACGTATGTATACTTTTTTTGTAATAAGTGTAATAACACAAAAACATATTAAACGTACCCATAGTACAAGCTCTGCTTAGTTTGGGCTAGATGGTGTTCTGTGTATGTGATAGAATATTATGTATTATATTATTATTATTATTTAAACTAATTAAATTATAAAAATCATTAAGATTTAGTTTTACACTTTGCCCGACTTTTCGGTTGCTTTTTAGTACCCATGTTCACGCGCAGATTAAGATGTTGGTTGTCTCAATGAAGTGTAGTTATTTCAAAGTACCTTAACATAATTTAATTATTGGGGTTTCAATTTACGTAGAATGAGATCATAGTATCAGTAACTAGTAAAAGTGTTTAACAATAGTCGTTTAAAGTTCCAAATTATGTAATAACAGTGTTTTATAAAAAATAAACAACGCGATAAAATCTGTATAGACTAGTTTAATTTCAATGAACGAAATGTCTTTTGCAATTATTACTATAACTATTAAAATGTCTTTTCAAATATTGGCGTAGTAACAATGAAAAAGAACCGCCTCCTAAATATGTTGCTGGTCGTTAAAAACTAAGTAATCGTCTAAAACATGTTGAAAAATGCATTTGTGACGCATTTCTTAAATACTCTATTTGGAACAAGCGATAAATATGGCCGGGGGCTTAATGACAAATTAATGAAATAAAGTCTTAGCAATTATTGAACATACCAGTCTACGGCTCGGTTGCTTCTGCAATTGTCTTGTAGTGCATTCTCTCCGCAATTTTAATTGAAAATAATTGTAATTGGTGAAATTAATGAGCCGGGGCATTCAGATACTTGAAAATGTGTATACTGGATGCGGACAAAAAGATAGACGTCAGAGACAAACTGTGCTCTATTAAGAAAAGGTATTTAAGTACCTCTTTTTTAAGGCTTCGGTTATTTCTAAACAATAGTTCACCCAATTGTTATCTGATTTACAACATTCATAATTATGTAAACGGAGGTAATTTCTATTTAACTTTGTTCGCGTGATCACTTGCGTGATAGACTTTGCCTTGATTAAGAACAATAGTCTATAGCGCTTCTCTCGTTTATTTAAACACTACAATTTAATTATGTTTCTGGTTTTTACTGCCTTATAGAAACATTAGTTACCTAGATCGATTGCTAGGTTTACAATTTGATTAAATATTAGTATCTATTAGTCTATCAAGTTCATAAAAATGCAAATTTTTTATTTGGCTAAAGCTACGGCTTCTTTTATTCTTAATTATTATTATTATACGTTTGCAATTTACTCTGTTTGTATGGATATTCTAAAACTGAAAAATGATATGGACTATGAAAAAAACGTGTGTAAATCCGCGGATAAAACTTATGTCAATTATTGTTACCGTCCAAACTTACGGATGTTACACACACTTCTGACTACTCTTCTTCAAGCAGACACAGGGATGGATTAAGTCTACTCTTTCCTTAGTGTTGTGTTTAATTAAATTTCTTTTTTGTGTATTTTAGTTGGAAGTGTGATGGTTGCCCTGTTGTTTTTAATATGGCGTAAGCGTTATTGTTCTCCTGTGCTGCTTGCGTACCTGATTAACTTTATCAACATGTCTTAATTACATTAATTTTAATCTAGCTTATTATAGGTATAACATGTTTTTTGAAAATGATGGATTAACTTACATCTATATATTCATTTTAGTAGCTATATAAAACACTTCAACATAATTATTGTTCTTGTTGTAAATATATTTTATATTTCATCTTATAAGCAATCTTATCCGACACCGTTTGATTTGCCGTGTCAAACTCCCCAGTTATCTATAACATTCACATTTTGATTATCATCATGACTCAAACATTACCATTCGTATGTATTACAATCGTAGATAATTTTATTCGTAAGCAATTGATGATGTTGTGATTTTAATATTTGTAGACTGATGCGTGCAAAACTCATATTTATAACTATTGCTTTCTAAAATTACGCATCTCAATCTTGGAAGCCCAGACAATTTTAGATAGAATCAAATATTAAGGTTAAATCATTACCTGCATATTTTTACTTTAACGGGGCAGAGAAACGAATAAATCAAACCACGGGTCTGAAAGATTTCCAGAATATTCTCTTTGGTGCTTTAAATTACCTACCATTTGATCAGCGTGCTGATAAAGTTTTCGGTGATTCGTTTTTTATTTTAGAAATGTATATATCTGAAAATATACATTTATATTAGAAACAAATCCATTCTATATTAAAAATTTTTTAGATATATACATAGATTTCCGGACTGTGTAATAAGGCACCTACTGAGATGTAGGTAATCCTTTGAAGCTGTGACATACGTTGCTATTTTGAGTAACGCAATAAATATATATCTAATAAACCAGCTTATTTCAGATTCTCTAATAGTAAATACATATTTAGTATTACTATTATACTAAATATATTTGTCTTTGTTTCCAGGAATAATGAGAAACGGAAGGAGAAATCGCGAGTGGCGGCTCGAACCAGGCGCAATAAGGAGATGCATATCTTCGCGGAGCTTACAGCTGCCCTCCCAGCCAGAAAAGAAGAGCTAGATCAGTTGGACAAAGCTTCAGTCATGCGCCTGGCTATCTCGTACTTGCGCGTCAGGGATGTGGTTTCTCTGCGTAAGTATCTTGGCTATATCTTGTAGTAAAGCTATGTTACGTATTTAGCTGTTACGTAGTTTCTGTAAATGATGTACCTGCTGAGTTTTTATTTAGACAAATGTATTCGTAAAATTATCGCTTTATTGAACTTAGCGTTATAAAGACTATAGTGCAACTGCGTTGCTTGAGCTCGATTCAAAAAAGTGTTCTTGGTTTTATACATTCAAGAAGTTTTAAAAGTTTAGCACGGTGTAAGGATGGAAGAGTAACATTTAACATGTACCTCGGAATAAACATAATGCCGTCGCTACCGTCTATTAAGGCTAGGCAACGGTATTCAAAGAATATAATAATATCTTGATGATTAGGTAGGTACTTATTCCAGTAATGGATCTTTGGAAAACCCTTATAGTTTTGACAGACAAGTAGATATGAGAAATTGTATGTTTTATTGTGGACGATATAATCGTAAGTGTTTAGTGCTTTGTAAGAACTTCAGTTTTCACCAGATTAAAAGAAGTTAGATAATAGTCTATAAGCTGTATTTATTTATATGGCATACAGCACAAGTTTTAATGATAAAGAAGTAGATTATAGAGTACAGTGTAAAGCCAGATTGTAGCTGATAGCAATAACTATAATGATTGTATAGAATGTTTTGAGTCAGTAAGTATATTGTTGTCAAGTGTGTGTATCAGTATTCACAGACCTTCTAGAATACATCATTAGGGTAACCTCGCCAATGGGACGATCATTGATTAATTTTTAATACGAACATAATTAGTTCAGATATATCATAAGCGTCTGTTGTGAGTTCCGAATTCCGATCCGTCACTTCTTATTAAATCGATGGTCTAACAAATACGTGGGTGGGATAGATAAAACAACTATATTTATTTTGGTAATCATACCCGTTTATTGGGGATCAAAATATTACGCAAAAGCATAACAACGAGCACACTTTAAAAAATTTGGTAGTTATTTTTGACGCCATAAAAAGACGATGGCAGCGGTCATATGACGCTTGTGTAGATTTTCGCTTGTGTAGATTTTCGCTTGTAGCGTATTTCGTTGCGATAATCAGTTACCTTTTTGTATAATAGTGTGGCATTTTAAAATAAGTTATATTAATTGAATCATATATTTGGTCGTACTGCTTGATGCTGGCAAAACACTAGACAAATTCGCTTCACGAATCATTTTGTTCACCTATATCTAAAACGTGTTGAGATGTAACCAAAAGCACAAATAAATTTAAAAATGCTTTTATTCGGTGTAATTAATAATCAGTGTTAGTCGTATGTCAAAGTAATGGAATTGTTATTAAATCAATCGCTTCACACCAGTGTTGGGCAATATGTAATCTAATATAATAATGTATGCAACCGCAAATTTCCAGCTTATTTATAAGCTTAGCATGCCTAGATTATGTACTCCAAATGCAACACGCTGTAAACCACAATGACGTCAATGTTCACAATTTGAATTCTAAAGAAGGAGCCCATCCGTCTTTTGTATTTAAATTGTTGGTGGAAATATCCAAAAATATACTAATCAATGGTGCGAAATGGTTTTCCCGTGGCACAAAGGACATCATTCACGTTCCATACATTTTTGGGCCAAATCTGAAAGTGCCGGCCAGAAAATATCACAAAATTCCTATTATTTTTTACTATGACACCAAACCTGTGCGCCATGTTGTTACATGCATTTATAAATATAATGTGAAATAAAACGTTATTAAGATGTGTTATTTCAATACATTTGGTCAAATATATTAAATATGAAAAAAACAAGCAACAATACCAACAGCACAGCTCTTTTTTGCAATATAAATATACTTTGTATATCAGCTGCTTTACCCCATAATAATATTTCATATGACATAACGCTGTGAAAGTGACTAAAGTAAACTAATCTGGCTATATCAACGTCAGTTAATCCACGGACTTTTCTAATGGCGTAAGCGGCCGAACTAACTTTCGCTGAGAGATAAGATATGTACGCACCCCATTGTAACTTTAAATCAAGTGTTGCCCATAAACACTGTGGATTCTATTGCTTCCAGTACCTCACCGTTCAATGTTATGCTAGGATCAAGATGGTTTACATTAGGCAGTGTGAATTTAACACATTTTGTTTTTTTGGCGTTCAGTACTAAATTATTTGTAGTAAACCATTTTGTTACTTGAATCAATACACTGTTTACTTCGTCAAAATAGTCCCTATTCCTATTTCATTTAAACTAGCGGTCGCCTAGTAGGCGAAATTCGACCATAATTGATTTAAACTTTAAGTTTGATAGTTATTAAGGTTTTAATGTCTAATAAAACTATACACTTATAATCATATTAATTTACCAATATTTTTCTTTAATTGACGATATACCTAAGCTTGCTACTTTGTTTTCTTTTTTCTTTATCGTTACTAATATTATAAATTCGAAAGTAACTTTGTCTGTCCGTCTGTTTGTTACCTTTTCACGGCTAAACTACTCAACTGATTTAGATGAAATTTGGTACAGATATAGTTTAAAACCTGGGGAAGGACATAAGCTACTTTTTATTGATGTAGGTACCACGCGAGCGGAGCCGCGTGCAAAAGCTAGTTA
This sequence comes from Catocala fraxini, assembly GCA_930367265.1. Lineage (NCBI taxonomy): Eukaryota > Metazoa > Arthropoda > Insecta > Lepidoptera > Erebidae > Catocala > Catocala fraxini. The sequence continues at coordinate 8,936,481 of OV884040.1, read as the reverse complement.
CATATAAATACGTAAAAAAGTATATATAATTCCAATCCGCACAAAGTTGCAAGATATTGCTGATATATGTCATTATATATTGATATATGTAACCATAGTTACGAAAAACAGTACTACATCAACTGAACAATGCCGAAATATTACGAACGTGATTCGACTGCGTGTGTCAAATGCATGGTTGTGTGCGTGTAGTGTTTTTCATTAATTTAATGTATTTCTAATGCATATTTTATATAAATATTAGAATTCTCCCCTCCTTCTCCGTATAAACTTTAACTGTACCAAATTTCATACTCCTCCGTCCGCACAACTTTCGTAAAAAGGGGCATAATGTTTTTGCTTCACGTATTAATATATAGATATTAGAGAAGTATCGTCAGCAAACAGTACAACATCACAAATATTGTTCAAGTATTTTTGTTGCATGAATTATTATGACTAATAGTATACTTTCTCGGGGTGCTAATTTCAGATCTGAAGTCAGATTGTGTGTATCAGCTTTCGTTTTTGAGATATAATTAAAATGCGCTTTTTATGCTCAATATGCTCCGAAGAGCTTTCATCCTTTTTGTTTCCCAGAAAATTTTGTGCAGTCCATACAAATTCATTCCAGGCATTTTTTTCAATATCAGTCATGTAACTATTAAAGTTGTCATCCTTTATCAACCTTCTTTTTAGTGGAATATCAAAAATTCCGACTTTATTTTTCTCTGTGCTCAAATTATAGAACTTTTTAGAAATGTATTGAAAACAATCACCATCCTTGTTCAGAGCTTTCACAAATTGTTTCACAAGCCCTAGTTTGATATATAAAGTTGGCAGTATTATGCGATCCCTGGGCACAAGGGGTTCATTTATCACATTCAGTTTTCCCGGAACCATAGCTTACCTGGAAGGCCAATCTTTTCTAACCCAGTGCTCAGATTTAGCTCTGCTATCCCACAGACAAATAAAACAAGGATATTTTATATAGCCCCCTTGTTGTCCAAGAAGAAAATTCACCATTTTTAGATCTACACATATCAGCCACTTTTGTTCGTTGTACTTGATTCTACCCATAACAGCAGCTAAAGTAGCATATTCTTCTTTGACTGTAGTTAAATGTGCTATCGGTATCGAACCCAGCTTATTGCCGTTATGCATAAGTACACATTTTAGGCTATGTTTAGAGGAATCAATAAATAAACGCTTGTTCTTTTCATATTTAAAAAATTGAATTATACTTCTGTACTCCCATTTCTTTCAATAAACCAGGATCATCAGAATAAAAAACAAAGTCGTCATCTTCAGAAAATAATGAAAGCAATTCTGTCTCTCGGTTACGATAGTATGAAATTCTTGTTTCTGGGGTTAAAAGATTTCTTTGCTTTAATCGAGAAGCTAGAATCTCCGATGCTTTTTTAGAAAGACCAAGGTGTCTGACTTATGCACTGAGGTCTTCCTAATTAAAAGGTTGGGGCTCAGAAGAAATATCTGGGTTAAAATCAGTTGTCCCACTTTCATTACTTGAAGAAGAGCTTTTTTCTTCTAACTCGTGATCATTTTGTGTAGATGAAGGAGCTGGGGTGGGGGGTACTGGCGCATCGCCAGAGTACAGGAATGGTCGAGTAACAGATAACAAGTTAGGGTAAACCATTTCGACCGGTTTCTTTTATTAATCCCGTTTATATTAACCACACATAGCAGCGATAGCTCAGTGGGGAGACCAACAGACTGCAATGCAGAGGGTCTCGAGTTTCTTATTTGACTTTCGGAATTTATATGACTTTTCGAAATTATGTGCGTATTGATTGACAATTATCGCCTGCTCCGTGCCTCAGAGAGCACGTTAAGCCGTCGGTCCCGGCCGCCATGAATATCTATGGCAGTCGTTATTGGGAAAGTCAGTACCCTCTAATATCCTGACACTGGTCTAGCCTTAGGGTATCGTTAGCCTTCGGGTTGCGGAGGTCAGGTGGCAGCCGCTCCGTTTAAAAACTTATATCCAGTCAAAGCCGGTTAGACCAGAAAAGCCGACCTAAGTGACTTGGGAATAATAAAGGTTAAGAGAGAAGAAGATATTAATCACACAAAAATAACACACACATCTTGATGATTGGAAGGTTCCCGCCACATCATTGGTGTTTGATACATACATTGGGGTATTTTCTTATTCGCCTATAATCTCAAAGACTTCACACATGTTTTACATACCATTTGAGGCACCCAGTATTTGTCACGGGTGTCCAAAGGGAGGAATCCAAAGTAATTAAAATACACCTGTTTTATGAACTCCGAAACACTTCTACTATTTTTTATTATTTATTTTCAAATTCAAATTCAAATTTTATTATTTATATTATTATTGTTATAATATTAATTTACAATTTTTTTATATATATTCACCACAGATGTTACAAAAATAGTTTGGATCGTTTTACAAAATTTTAATGAATAGTGGATCTTTTTTAAGATATTTCTCGACATCGACATTGTAAAACAAAAGTCTTTTTTTAAAAACAGCTCGTTTGATTTGAAGTTTAAATGTGACTAGTACAAAAATATGTCTGATAGATGTATTTCAAAAACTAGAACTGCTAAAGAAAAAATGATGGTGGATTTGAAATCAGCGACCTCAAACTAATAAACAACAGGCATTAAATTCCATGCAACAAGTTTAATTTTGTTCCCTTGTGGATCGAATTGAATAATTATAATGATTCATTGCTGTTCAATAAAGAAAGACACGTACAAGCTATAAATTTATATTTGAGGCCTTGAAATAAGATTCTACACGTGCAACCATTGTCAATAAGGCAGCAACAAATAAAGAAGTATAGGCAAAGTAATATCGTAGGTATTAGCAAACATTAAGATTTATTCACTACAGTCATACATTTTGCGTCGCCTAGGAAATAATATATGCCAATAATAATTAGTTATTAACCTATATATAGCGTTTTCTTTGTTTTATATGTTCCAGATCTGATAAAGCTCTTACTTTTGTATTCTCGAAACCTTGGTTAGCTTTGCTTGATTGTGTTTTGAGCTGCAGAGTTTGATCTTGTCAAAGAAATATCGGGATCGGCTTTCCGTTTTTATATTTAATGTTACTAAGCTTACAAACAAGCATACATATAGCCAGCCTTAGGATAAGCGATTACTGGCTACTAAAAAGGCGCTGCCAGCGCTTGAAAACACCGACCACAAGTTACTTAGCATCGTCTCCTTCAAAGGACAGGCAGTCATCAAAATTATTAATTCATGGTCTATATAAATATAATACTGAATGAAATTTACACTTAAGGCTCCGTCAGATAAAGCTAGGTATATTAGCCAAAAATAGGATAATAATAATAATAATAATAATAATATTCTACCACATACACACAACACCATCTAGCCCAAACTAAGCAGAGCTTGTACTATGGGTACTAGATAAAACTAGATCACGTAAGATTCTTACTGAAGAATCGCAGAGGTGCTGCTAGAACTTTACTACAAATTTCCTTACAATTTTTCAAGTGCAGTTGCATCGCTACATTCCTTGGCTTTTTAGGATGTAGTGTGATACAAATGCAATACCATGACACTAATGCGAATGTTATCTTTATTACATATGAGCACATCGGTTTAGGTACAAACGCTTTGGACGAGTGGAATTTGTCTCGTAGCATCTTTATGAATATTTTTTCTGTATATTATAATTCATTATATATTAATTGTTCATAATGTTATAATTAATTATTATTATACCATCCATCCAATACCATCAAACCCACATTTCGTAAACTTTACAGATATAACCAGTCAGCTTAATTATATCGAGGTATAATAATAAACCCATTGTCTAGATACCTGCGTCTACACGTCGATGAACGAATAAACAAATTTATTATACGAATTGATTATAAAAGTTACCCATAGCTTTAAAATGTATTGTGAGCCTATTACCGTTTGTGAAACTAAAATTTTGTTAGTAGTAGTGCACTACTACTCGCAACTGAATTTTAGTTACTGGACTAATTTCCTCTCAGAAAATTCTTAGAAGCTAGACCAGAATAGGCACCAAGTATGATAGACGGTCATGGCCTCATTCTAAATACTACATGCTAAGTATATTCGGAAAAAAATTGGTAACATATCCCTCTGCCTATACTTCGAGAAGACGTTAGCTTGATATTATTTTAAAGAGTTACGTAAATGCTTATGTGTAATAGAAGTAAGTTCGCTCCATTAATGCATTGGATGAATTCGATTCATTCTTTGAACCTTGGTTTATACCTATTTGCCTGAATTAAACGAATGCGAGCTAAAAATACTCGGAGCGTTAATACAGTAACCATTTTACACAGATTAAGTCCGTTTTTAAACCGCTTGTCAAATAAAATAACGTTAGTCATCTTATATATCTAGTAAATATTTCTGTATATATACAGGGTGATTGGTAAAAGACTGGACATAAAGGAGGGTATTCAGGATTCGATTCCGGACCCGAATATTTAAAAAAAATAGGTAATTAAAGTTTGACCTAGTTATCCAATAAAAACTTAAATGTGTTGACACTCTTCGCATATATCACAGCTGTGTTACAAACGATGACCGATTGGCCGTGCGTAATTCCCGTTATTACATGAAACGACTCAGTACAGTAACCAAAACCTCCGCCACCGGCCCCCGCTACCGCACCCCGCACTCTCCCGAATTTGCACCCCCGACCATTCTTTTCTTATCAAAGGTCGATAGCCTTGGTAGCGCGGCGCGCACAGCTGTGTGCGACCCGTGCAGTGTCCACATTTTATGGATATTGCATACAAATTTTCATAAAGGTTTTCTGTGCAGGTTACACAGATTTAATTTTTATACGTTACGTCTGACCATAAATTATCATGTCCTTAAGTACGTACAATATGTAACCAGTCATTGTATAAACAATCTGTTTATAGCAAATATGTGACATATAATTGAGAGATGAATACATTTTATTTTTGGCTGACTTGTCTTTACAGTCAGCCTCGGAGAATTTTCTTCTTTCTATCTGTGTATGTAGGATTGATGTCTTAACAGAAAAAATGCTTTTGATGTATATTAGATGCTTCTGTAAATACATCATAATGAAATCAAAGGTAGAGCATAGTGAGATCCACGGTCAAACTGGAGTAACCTGGTTGGGTTAAATATCTCCTCTATTTACTAGAAAACTCCAACCTTCTGCTGTGTTCCTGTGGCTCCTTAAGAACTATCTGTATAGTCAGGATCTTTGTGATCTACGCTGGCAGCCCTGTGTCTATTTCTTGGATGGGTCGACAACGCGCAAATAGCTTCTCTAGCCTGCAATGGTAAATGTCTACAATCAATAGAGAGAAGCCAAAAGCCGGTTTACCACAGTAGTGTAATAAAAAATGCATACATACGTAAAAACTTACTGTAACGTAATATCCTACTGGTAATACTCTACCAGTAGGACCAGTAGGTCCTACACGCAAACAATAATAAATGAATTACAATAATATAGGTAGGTACTTACATAGATAAGCAACAATAATGTGAAATAACATGTATTGTCAGTAGCTAATATAGGCCACGATCAATTTTCAACATAATTTAATTAATTCGTATGGAAATTTCCAGTTCCTCAAGTGGAGACGGAGCATCCTAAGATGCAGAACCCTGAAGGTATGGAGGAACTGTCCTCGGAGCTGTCGTACATGAAGGCTTTGGATGGCTTTGTGCTGGTGCTATCACAGCAAGGTGACATCGTGTACTGCAGCGATAATATCGCTGATCATCTTGGTGTCTCACAGGTGAGATATTTCTATCTTTGTATCACGTCAGTAAGAAAAATATGACTTTTGGGACATTTTAAAATCCCTCACCATGATATACGACGCTTTGTAGATAGATGGGTGGTTAACCTCACGAGATACATGACGCATCTATGTATGTGTAAAATTGATTTAGTGATCCTTTAGATCTTCGATTTTATTTAAGCGTACTTATGACGAAAACGATAAGGGACCATTCAACAGGTTAACAATCGCATGTTACATGCACACATGAGCCATTGCCTTTATATTCATTACGTTAATCTAATGTAAGTTTATACAATATTAAATTCAAATTTTAAACCACCAGCTATAAAAGGGAAAACGCATGAGGCAATCCAGTCAATAATAAATTTTATGGCGCGTATGGCGTGATATACTTAGGTATCAGCTGACGCCGTTCAGTTAGTAATGCTCATTTATACCTATGTTAGACGCTCATAAATGTTGGTAAGAGGAAATTTATTATTATGTCTTATTGTTAAACGCAGACCACTGGTAGACATCAACGTAATTATAAGTAATGCATATTTTACCGCTAAGTAACGCCACGCCCCGTGAATAATTAAACCTGTTTTCGTGATTGGAGCTCTAGTCTGGTTAATACAAATACTTGTTTATATTCTAGACACTTAGACAAGGATAAATTATTTTTGGTTCATATGCATGTCGCCATTTTGTTTAGAGACGATATAAGGTCCGGTTCCAAAAGATACAATATCTGTCCTGTACTGTTGCATTTGTTGGAGATATTTATCTATAGACGTATAGAAAACAGATACAAAAATATATAGGTAATCTTATTAAGTATACCCGCTATCAGACATATTAGTATAAACCTACGTATTACGCTAGATTGTAGGCACAACATGATCTGTATTATCACAGTCCAAACCCGCGTCTTCATTACTACAATTAATCTTATCTAGCGATGTATCAAACATGAATTAATTGCCAACAACTAATTCTGGATCAAAAGCCCTCTACCTAAACTTATCGTGATGCTAAAGATTTGTGTTTAGGATTAAGCAAATGAACGAAGTTTCCCTGATTAGATTGAAACAGTACAAAGCGGAGTAAAGGCAAATCGGTAGAAGCCAAAAAGCTTTTACACTTGATTAAAGTAACACGGGAAGGTATTCCTTCTTAGACGGATTTATCTTTCAAAGTTTTTTTTTCCTCTAAATGAGTCACTTCGAGATATTGATTGGGAGAGCCATTATTTTCGCCCTTTTTAGAATTTCGGTGCATCGAAAAATGTTTCTCGAATTTCTACTATTATACCTAACTGTCAATTAACAATAAAAGTTCCTTAGGAAAAAAACATAATCTAAAACACTGGCTTAGGAAAAGCAATTTTGTATAGATACTCCATTATCTGAACATAGATGCTCATCATCGATACATAAACTAGTTATAACATAACCTTTAGCCTGAATCTAGATAATGCCCTTTTCGGTTCTTCTTGATAATCTAAATTGCGATTAAAATCGTAAGCTCGAAATGAATAATATTCAATCCAACCCAAATCTTCAGAATTTAAAGATAATATGTTTTTTAGTCGTAATAAATTCATATGTATTTAGACACTTTTACGTTTTACATAAAATTGTCTTATCTATTCCTCTACTACTCTTACGTTTGCTGTACTGGAACATGCGATTAAAATCACTATCTTTTCAAAACCACTGCTACGAGTATTGCGACTTTATCAGGATTTTTTTCTGATTTGAATCTTTTATATGTCGCAAATCGGCATGTTCCCCCGTCGTCAACCCTCAACTCAACAACAACAAGGGGCAGGAAGTCAAAACTTGACATTCAGATAGACAAGGATATTTTCTCACAATGTGTAAGTTTAGGCTCCTTAGGGGTCAGAGTCTTTAGATCCAAACTTTGTTTAGGGGCACTCGAGTTTAAAATAAGCTCTATCTAAAATATAAGATATACTAAATTATCAAATTCGCTTATCCATATACTATAAGCAACCTCAAGTTTCTAGGCTGTTAGTGAAACTTTATTTGTTGGTTATTCCGATCCGAATAGAAAATTGTGTTTTGGTAATGTTGATATTGTTTTCAGAATTGTCTCAAGTCATTATCAGACTCGTGATCTGACAGAATACGTTAATTTATATAACCTTCACGATTGTGAGACGCTTATTGCCTTTTACCTTGTTAGTCCAACAACGTATTTGGACAACAGTTAATTCTGACTGCGTGAGCTAAGTGAGCCACAATAACGAAGTTGATAAAGGATTATAGTTTCTTTTATCGCGTATGTTTGCCTCACCAGGTATTATGTCGCACTTAGCTGAGCTTATGCAAAAGGTATCACTGTGCTAGCAACGCAAGACTTAAAGATTATTAGTCCCCATAAAGAGAGAAAAGCGTCTTTATAGCCCTGAGAAGAGTTAGGTAGATGGAACGGTACTAGAACCTAAACTTGTTCAGTATGAGGTTAAGGAGCTGGAACAGTATTTTAACCTTACCTTTTTCAATATGTGAAGGGTTCAGAGGCTTTGGAATACCGACTCACGAACTACTAGGTTGTTTAACAGCGACCGACCAGTAGAATGGTGGTACTTTTCCAATCAAAGAAACCCATCTATACGTTCAAGCGGACAGTTGTCTATACCCTACCTATCTTAAAACAGTACCTACTACCTATAATACTTTTATCCTCATGCAATAACCATTTTTTACTGCAACACAATTCCTTGCTACTAACGTTTACGACGTAATAATATAATATCAATATACTAGTAATAAAAACAGTATCATCTAAACGCATTCGGTAGTATCAAAACAAAGGTGTTCAAATCAATGTCACGGTTCAGTCCAGCTACTTGTAGAACCAGTTTTGTTAGAGTATCTCCATTTGTTTGTGTCTTGCAAGCATTTTAATCCCTACCTCGTATAATTTACCATACTTGGTAGTCTGCTTAGATGTTTATTTTTTATATTGTTTTTACGCCATGATGGATGGGAATTCTACTTGTTTTCGTGTTGTTGGGTTTTGAGTCATCGTTTGCTTGTTCGGCATAATGATCTCTTTGACTTAACTTTGCATTAATATTATCAGTAAATCTAGGTATACTTACTAATATTATCAAGCTGTAGAATTTGTATATTGCAATGCGCTGATCTTAAAAATGAACAGACTGATTTAAATAAAGATTTTTGATCGAAATAATTGCGTCAGTTCCTAGACGTTTACGTCTTCACATTTAAGAAGCGATCGAAGCAGGTATTTTAGTCTAAAAACCATAGCTGTCATATTGTATAATGAACAATTTTGTGCTAAGCTGTGGTAAACATGTGTACACCGCATGATAACGGCCATTAATACGCGTATATGCACTTACTTGAATCTTGTGCATTGTAAAAAATGTGTGCTCTATGTATGTACACATAAAGTAAATAGAATATGCCCAGATGTACTTTTTGTATGGTTCAATTTATCTTTAGTAAGTCGTGTTTGACAATTTCAACTATTCCCAAATATTTCGTATATTTTGTTTTGGTTGCACAAGTACTAAAAATTACTTCACAAGTCACACTGCATGCAATTAAGAAACATAATTTTCCGTATTAAACGTGATAACTTGAACTACTAAGAGAAAATATCCGCATTCGTAATTTTATCGTTGTTATCTGTCGTGATGCAATGATTTCTAAGCATGTACTTAGTCCTTATTACATAGGTGATAGAGGTTATAATATTATGCTATATTCAATAGCACATGGTTTAACACGAGCTCAGTGGAGACGCGCCGACGCGGGCACAATTAGGTCGATGGCTTGTCTGCGTCACACGCGTTCGCGAATGGAAGATTTTATGTATATATGAACCTTGGTGCTAAAAGCGATACTTTTTCTGTGGATATCAATGCTTTCAGTTTTTATTGTATTTACTGCCTGCACCAAGAATCATGTTTATTCGGAGCGATGTCTACGACCTTGTCATATGGTAAAATCATAATGGTTATAAAAGACTAGAATAATAATAAAAAATCATTTATTTGTTTGACTACAGCATGTTGTTCTGCAAAAACGGCAAAATAATATGCTCGTAAGATCGTTTAATACCCTTAATGTTTAGACGTTTATAGAGAATGGGAACCTTTTACTATCAGGCAGACCATAAGCCAGATAACTAACTACCTTGAGAGCGCAAAGAAAAATAGGTGGTAATTAATTTCAGTATATTTATTGTTTAAGAAAATTTCTTTTAATGATGATCCTAAAGTAGAAATTTGCGGTAACGTGGCTATACACGTTCAAATTCTACTATCTACGTAAGTTTAGGTCCCACGCAATAGAGGGCAAAACTATTGTCGTCTACCCATTACTGTTTCAAAGTCCACGTTGCCACGGAGAATTGCCAACCAACTGACATTTTGCCTGACCTACGAACCTTATATCGGCATTTACGATCACGCTTACACCACTAGATTAAGATGACAGTCAGTGCCACAACATAATATGTAGCACTTACTATACCTCGGAAACAATACTTTCACCTGGATGAAAGGTACTCTATGTTCTTTTCCTGTACCCCTGAGAATGTATAAGCGAAATTTCATGATGATCGGCCAAGAAGCTAAGGCGTAAAAGCGTAACAAACAAACAAACTGACATTCGCATTCATAATATTAAGTAACGATGTTAAATATTTAAATCAATGTTTATGATTGTAGTAGTGTGTAGCATTCAAATGAGCTTAGTCGATGACGCAGAGGCGCCTTGTTTTGTAGGCAAGCGCAGAGTTCCTAGAAATAAAAAAATAACGCGTTAGCACTGCCACAATATTATGAGGAAGTTTAAATGTGCTTGCAGCTGTGACGACAATGTTCTGTGAACAGAATTATGGTAAATAAAAAGTACGTCTCTAGGCTAATCCTTGATAAAAGGTGTAATCCTTTTCTTTTCTTAAGGAAGCTCTAAGTAAACACCATGTTCTACGACAATAACACGCACGCAATCAATCAATTTATTTAAAGCAACTTTATTCATCTATTAAGATAATGTGCTTATTATGGCAGTCGAACCCAGAACCAACAAAATGCCTATTGATCTGGGAGCGAAATATTAATTGGAGAAGATTTAGACAAATGGCAATAAAAATATATGTGCGCAAATATGCTATATTGCATTTGCAATAGGTAACACAACTGTTAGATTTTATTTACCTTATTAAACACTTTCATACTATGAAATAAATGCGAAGGTTACTCATCAGCTTTTTACGGTGTCACAGCTAAAGCGCTGAATCAGTTTTGAGAAGTTTCGCATAGATTTGGTTCTTATTTTGCGAAGGCTAGTTTTTGTTGTACCATTTATATCTACTTAATTCATTGCCTAACGCCTATATCCGCAGAAGAGACTTTCTATAATACACATCACAAGAGTCTACCCTTCTGATATGTTACACCCGCATTTCGTCAAGTATGGTTCTTATTCCTACCTATGAGATATACGGAAGCGAGCCTATTGCGATCTACGGGGTTACACAGTTCCATTGCTCTGATTGACAGGATAACCGAATAATACTGACCGACCCCGGTAAACGAACCCGAAATTATGAAAACTACCCTATGTCTTTTTTGTACCATTGATAACGTGTATGCGAAATTACATGATGATTGGTCGAGTAGATAAGGCGTGAAAGCGTAACAAATAAACAAAGTCACATTCGCATTTAGAATGTTAGTTAGGATGTTGTGCATCACATTTACACCACGCGAGCCAAACCACAGGCAAAAGCTAGCACACAATATTGCTTGCAGTTTCTTATATCCTGCTAGCAAAAATATAAAGCATCCGACCCAAAATTTCAACATATACTTTTAACATTTCAGATGGAGATAATGGGCCAGAGTGTATTCGAGTTCAGTCACCCGTGTGATCACGACGAGATCCGTGAGGCGCTGCGTACGGGTGATGGAGGGCGCCGTGACTTATTACTGCGTCTCAAGTGCACCCTCACTAGTAAGGGGAGGAACGTGCATCTCAAATCTGCTTCTTATAAGGTTCGTTGATGCTTATGTTAAGTTTCTACATTAGTGTTCCAGTCTTTCCTTAGAAAGTCTGATGGCTGCAGTACATGCAGTCATCAGCGTAACCGAAATCTTTGCCCTCTGCGGTTGCAGCATAGGGACTACTGTTTTAAAAGATTGCCATAATGCGAGTGATGCTCCTAGTGTCGCAAGCATCAATAGGCTTAGTTAATCGCTTGTGATTAGGCGTGCCGTATATTCTTGTGCCAAATTTTAATATCTAATAATCTCACAGTAATATAAGCCAGGTTTTACTGTTGGTCAATCTGATATTGTATTTACCCGTTACCGAGGTAACTTTGCTATTTATAATTTCCAATTAGGAACTTCGGATAAAAAGACAAATAAAAAACACTCTTACGTAGAAATGCAACGTTGTGTAAAGAATTCAAATCAATCCATCGACTGCTTTTGTTTGTTTTGCAGGCACAAACAAACTAAAATTTAAGAAGAAGTTTAGGTTAAATTCTCATTAAGATTTTCACCTTACCCTTTCTAGTTTTGGAGTAAAAATAGGTTCTTAGCCATAAGCAGAACGATATGTAATTTCGTCACTCAACTTTCCTTTTCTCTGCATTTGCACACGTTGTGTCATCATTGATTTAGTCTGTTAACTCAACGATCGTTGGTGACACAAAGGCAAGTTAATAAATCGGCCTGGCGGTAGTTTTATTCCAGCGAAGTCTTAATCTGTCAAGTCTTATAATACCAAACATCATTAAAAATATATGGTGTTCGGCCACCGGCGTGCCGCTGCAACCCAATAGGTTAAGCAGACTAAATCTATTTTCACTTCAAGCCTCAAAAATCTCAAAGCCAATCCAAAAGCCAAACACCGTCGTAAATTTTGTATTTATGATGGACCAGCGTTATCGACGCCATTGTTATGAGTCACAACGTAGTAATAAATAGTTATATAATAATGGTCTAATGTTCTTTAACGTCACTGCTCATTACCAAATCACAGTTTAATCGTCCTTTTGTGGGTCGTTAACCGCGTGAAGTTTGTACCGTAAACTTAATAGACTCGTTTGCTTTTTATTACCTACAGTGCTATTCATAAAGTATTCATCTCGAAATGAAATGTCACTTGTACAGAAATCATAGTAACAAAACAGTTTAGCTAATGCTAATATCAAGAGTTGGTAGCTCAATGGATAAAACATCATACTTTTGACAAAAAGTCTATCCCCTCCCATTGCACATCCCACTCTTAAAAACGATTTACTGGACTGGATAGTTCAAAAATACTACTAGTAATACGTAAACAAATTTCCAGTACTCTTCCTGAAAAAATATGCTAGTGCATACAGACTGTTAATTACTACCAACGTTTGTTGGCAGGTGACAGCATATACCGTTTAACCGATATTGCGCTCATTCGTCTAGCTTAATAACAGAGACTTAACTGCGAGTTTCAAAAGCGAGTTCGATAATGAGCTGTTCCAGAATATTACTGCTTGAAACTAAATGTCAGAAAATAATTTAGTTTGGGAATGCCTACACATTGAGTGAAAGGCTGGTAGAGAAATATTTTTGTGTCTCCGTAGTGGATAAGGTTTTTAGCTCCTTGCCCTTTCCTAGAATGGAACACTGAGAGCACCCCTTAGTGTTGCAAACAATTATGGCTTACAGTGACCGCTTGCCGACAGCGCGTGTGCTTGTTCGCCATCGTAGTAGCATAAAAAAGCCTGGCTGAACTGATAGAAACAAACTTGTTTAGTATTCTTGCAGTGCATCGGATCTTCAGGTTATTTATTTTTATAAAAAAGACTACTCCCGCACTAATAATAATTCATTTACATCAAACAGCGGACAAAAAGAACACCTAGACTCGGAACAACCATTTGTGAATCACACAAAGTTTTGTCCCGTGTGGAATGGCACTGGCGAGGCGATCACTTAAACAAAAACGCCATTTGTGCAGTCAAAAGTATTTTAAGAGAACCTATGTTGCGACCGGTTAAATTAATCTTGCTTGTTGTGCATTATTACGCTTATCTTTAAAACATGTCGACAATAACATAAATATTATTGTTACGTAAAGTACTAGCCCGATAATTAATTAATATACATAACATAGATTAATTAACCTTGATCAGTGAATTGTTTTTCGTCACGATATTCAAATAAGATATATGAAACCAAGTTGTTTACGCGTTAGTATCACTCTATATGTCATTTAAAACTGTAATGGTGCTGTCAAGTGTAATGAATATATTTGATATTACATACGATGTAAGAAGCAGCGACAGCCTAGTGGGAGCCCGTTCGACTGACACGTTGAGGTCTCGAGTTCGATACCAAGGCGCGCATCTCTGACTTTTCGAAGTTATGTGCGTATTAAATAGTGTTTTTTTTATACAACTTATTTGGCAAACAAGCATACGGCCCACCTGATGGTAAGTGGTCACAGTAGCCTATAGACGCCTGTAACGCCAGAGGCATCACTTACGCGTTGCCGACCCTTTAGGAAAGGAATTGGGAAGGAGAAGGAGTGGGAATGGGGGAAAAGGGGTGATTGGGCCTCCGGCACTCTCACTCACCGAACGAAACACAACCGTAGGAATACTGCTATTTCACGTCGATATTCTGCGAGAGGGGAGTCCTTCCTCGGTCGAGCCGGCCCATTCATGCTGAAATCAGCGAGGCTCTACTACTAGAGAAATTATTGAACCATTAAATTAAATTATTTTGTATTTTGTGTCGTCGTTTATCGCTCGCTTTAACGATTAAGGAAGAACATCACGAGGAAGCCTGCATGTCTGAGAGTTCTCCATAATGTTCTTGAAGATATGTGAAGTCTGTCAACCCGCATTGGGCCAGCGTTGTGGACTATGGCCTAACCCTTCTCACACTGAGAAGAGTCCCGTGCCCAGCAGTGGATCCTTGGGGTTTGATACCTACCTATTGGCTATATGGACGTGAACCTACTTATAACACAGGTATTAAGATTAGCTTGAGGGGTTAACAAGAATGCTAATAATTTAAACCCCAATTGCTAGCAATATTTTCCGTTTAAAGGACAAAGTAAAATATATTACGTTGCACGTTTTAAGTCGCGTGACATAAATTTGCGCTTATATTTGCCTACGATCGTGCAGTTTCGGATTCTTATTCCTGGTCGGGCAGTGTTATTGGCTTCTCTGTTAGTAACTTCTCAGTACCAGCGCGAAGTCTTGAATGTACTAATTAAACTCTTCCCCTATCAAATGAGACCTAAAAATATAGCTGACGATATCTGGTAGTAATACACCACTGCTTATCCCCTTCAAGGATAGAAAAGCATGACTCCATGTTATATAATATGTTATTACCTTTCAATACGTGACATGCGCCGATATTTCTATCATACGACTTGCCAATACATCATGCGATACCGCCTATATTACGAAACCAATTGACATTAAAGACGAATTTCTACGCAAAAAAATAAATTATTATGTAACAGTGCATTAGATGTTTATAAGTTTAATAGTGAATAATACTGAAAAATATTTCCCCGTTGCAAGTAATTTGATTGTTAATTATAACTAACCATATATATGGTATCATATTATGATATTATTTACCTCAATATTTCTCAGAATTGAATATGAACTAGATAAACAAGTGTTGGCGGCAGTTGAACGCACGTATACATTTTTAATTTATGACCTTTTTTGCAATCATTTGCAAGCTATTAAGTTGACGCCGCGCCATCTTTGAAACTTGTTGGAGATTTACATTTTTTGTTTTGTCTAAATAAACATAAGGAAAAATGGTAGCAGAATTGCAAAAGTATATTCAGTATTACATTTTGTGCTTTATGTTGTTAATGTACACACATCGACACATCTACCTAGACTGTTTGGACTTTGAACTATTAGAAGTTGAACGCTGCGAATCGTGCGAGAGAGTGCGTTATATTTTTGTTACGCTCTATCCTTACGATTACATCGACACCACTATGCACTGTCTCTTGCCGACAATTCTCTATTTTGTATGTAGCGTAGTTATGCGTATACAGGGTGCCTAACTTGATGTGTAGCCGTGTCTAACTTGATGTGTAGCCGTGTGTACCAACTGAAAGCCTGTTTCGATCAGTTATAAACTTATAACTGTAAGAATGGTGTGCTCACATATCCGCAATAAAGCTGGGTCTTCACTCACAAGATTGGCTACAGTAGTCACTTGAGAGCATATCAAGGACAACTCTCTCCACGGAGATGAAGCAGTCAGTGACCGAAATCGGTCGTGAATAGGTATCATTATATATTTGACGACCGGTTGCAACATTGAGGAATATCCTCCTGAGAGTCACAAAGCGATGAAGAATACTCGTTTCACCAGGTCTAACCTTTCCATATCTTTTGAACCTTCTAGACTCTTATAATATAATCGCCATCATCGCTTTTAAACGTAAACGCTACACGGCTTGCTACGTGTCAGGCGATTGTTGAAAGCTTAATAAAACTGTTAAAAAAAACTGTACCACCTAAGGTGGCAAATAAGCCTGCTGCCCGCATGGTGGTAAGCAATTAACGAAGGCTACGGACGCTTGCAAGAAAAGTGGCAATACTTCGTGCCTTCCAAACCCGAGTACCATTGGTACAAGAAGTAGTCTCCATACTGTTAGTACAAGAATAAAAAAACATTGGTTACTACTAGTCCAGTAAACCCTACTATTAGTCCAGTTTTTGTTAAGGTGGTTTGAAACCCATAAACACAGTAGAAACGTAATACATACTTATAAGACGTCTAAATTCTGTAGTTTGCGAGTACTCTCTCAGTTGTTTTATGGTATGCCAGACATAATTGAAAACCTATTGTGTCTAGCTGCTGGTGTGCTGCTGCCACTCAACGGGTTAAGTAAATATTCATAATCATTATCATTATCATAATATTATATTTGCTAAACACAGGTTTACAGAGATGTTACAAAATTTCATGAGTGCGCTGAGTTTTGCCACAAAGAATAATGAAAAGAATATTAATTGTGAATGTCAAAATATTAATAGTACCTAAATGTCAAAATTATAAATTTAAATAAAAAATCAATAACAAAATATTAAAAATCATTATGCCTTTTCAATGTCATCCAATAGAAAATCTGAGATATTGTAATAACATTTATCATTTGAAGTAATTTTTATTTTTTCCTTAAATAAATTTAAATTGAATTATTTTATACTTTTTGGTACTTTGTTATATATAACAGCAGCCATGTGCATAATGCTTTTGTGCATTATGGCGGTGTTAGTTTTCCGTATACATAGTCGAGTCGTGTCTCTTTGCTGTCGACCAGAAGCTTCAGATGCTAACACAAAATTGTTAGGATTTGTTTTTACTAAGTTAGCTGCTTCCAGTATGTATAGAGAAGGCAGTGTTAGTATGCTATGCTTACGGAAAAATAATACGCAGCTGTCGGTCGACTGTAATCCAAACAAAGCTCTAATACAGTATTTTTGTGCTTTAAAAATGAGGTCCTTATCAAATGAGTTTCCCCAAGATTATACTAAATCTAATTATCGATGCTACCAAACTATGATATGACATAATTAGTGTATCAACATTTACAATTTGAGCAAGTTCATGTAGTGCATAGGCGGATTTACTAATTCGTTTACACAGTTGATCGATATGCGGTTTCCAAGTCAGTTTGTGATCTATGATTAACCCAAGAAAATTTGTCGTGTCAACTTATTTTATAATTTATATTTATATTCATGTGGATACAGTTTGTGAAGTACCTACCTACATATTTATTATATGTAGATTGACAATGATATTAAAATACAGCGACTATGAATGGCTACAAAACTGCATTGTAGGCTTATGATAAACCACAGCCATTATCAAAGTAACATATCATTTTTTAGTTTCTTTCTAGGAAAATAATGTCATTAAATACATAATTGTAAAAATTGTGATATATATAAGAAAATTTATGTACAAAATGATAAACTAACAGTTGTTATTCGGAATTGTCCGACTTAATGGGACTAATTGGACCTAATCGGAGTTCTTAATCATGAGCGCAATAGCGTGAAGAAATGGAATATACTCAGACAAACCCGAATAACAATTGTGAGATACCCTATATTTAAAAAATGGGTAAAGTATTCTAGTACCATGGTTTGTGATTTTCTAATACATTTCGCACCCTTAATAAAACAGAGACTTATATCAGTATTTTGGATTAAACAAATTTGAACTCTATTGCAAAGATTTAACACAAATATAATATTAGAATTTAACATATACGATTAGAGTTCAAATTGCCTTACTTTCAAATTTCGAGTTAAGTCGCTGTTTTATTAAGAGTGCGATTTATTTAAATCTGCCTAGACTAACAGCCGTAAGATAACCTGAATGTGTCCACAACAACGGACGGCATCGTCATTGGAAAACGATGTCAAGGGTTTTCCATAATAATTTTCTTTACGAGAAATAAAACATTGTGACACAGACTTTTTAGAGGGAAAACTCTTATACCACAGCTTTGTCCGTCCATCTGTCTGTCTGTCTGTCTGTCTGTCTGTCTGTCTGTCTGTCTGTCTGTCTGTCTGTCTGTCTGTCTGTCTGTCTGTATGTCTGTCTGTCTGTCTGTCTGTCTGTCTGTCTGTCTGTCTGTCTGTCTGTTATACAACTTTCAACTCAAGAACCGTAAGAGCTAGAGACTCGCGATCAACGCCATTCGACTCAGCATAGTCGATATACCCCGAAATGACTATGACCTTTGACATCTGACCTCAAGACCTTTGCATATTACTTAATCCATTTTTTCGAACTCTACGATTATGGCAATTCATTGCCGATTCTCACTTGTTATACCAATTATATGATATTTTATGAAGACAAGACGGACAATATGATAAATTACTAATTTAAAATTTATTATACCAAGTCATGTCAACTTTAGTAACTAAACTGGCTTCTGAATGGAGAAAAGTACTACATAAGTTTTATTCTGTAAAAAATATTTCTGAGTGTTGAGATTTACAAATATTTTTACAGAATCAACTTTAAACTGAGCATTAACTCAAGTTTATGCTGTTCAAATACCTACACAAATTTTAATAAATTTCGAGAAATTTGATATTAAAACAATCGTTTTTTTAAGTATTACTTAAGTAGAGTTGTTCTCAACGTGTAATTCTCTCTCAGAAACCGGGGATTAGGCATTACGAATTGAGTATTACCTCACTGCTAAACTGATTGAACTGATAAACATTGTAGTTGACCCCATACGTAAACTCCAAGACAGTAAGATTTAATCATATATTTTATTTTTCTGCACAGGTAATACACATCACTGGCCACATGCTGGTATCTGGCGACAAGATTGAAAACAACAACAACGGAACAGAAGACAAGAAAACCGACAGTGATGATAAGAAGGCAGTGAAAACTGGCACCCTCGTAGCTGTTGGCAGGCCCATCCCACACCCTTCCAATATCGAGATACCACTGGACAGCAAAACTTTCTTATCCAAACACAGTCTGGATATGAAATTCACATACGTGGACGAAGCGTAAGTATACTTGCTTTATAGCCAATTAAACCGTTTAAAATAATATCTTCAACTACACAAGGTTAATTCGCAAACAAACTCCAGGGCAAAAATAATTCAGGTTCATTAACAACATAACTTGTATAAATATTTTTACAAAAAATCGAAAGATGGCGCTGTTACCAATGTATCCTTACATATTACCTGACTGAGTTTAAATCGCCCGCTGTCTATTGTGTTCTACTCATAACATCGCCGCACTCGATTCAGCCATGTAATATCAACAAAAATATCACCTTCAAATGTATTTTGTAGGTTAAACATGATGCGATTTCGCGGTTTTGTACACAGTCCGCGATAAACTTACGTGGAAATCGCTCATTACTGGATGTTTCTGTGATTAGTGATCTGTGAATGCGTTATGTGATAACAAATAGTGTATTTGTGTTTAAAAATCATACATATTATGTGAGTTTTGTTGTGAAATCTGCAAGAATGGCGGGATATTTAAACTGTATCTGTGTAAGTAGTTTTTAATGAAATAGCACAGATGCTAAAGGTCTGTTTATGTTAGAATCTTTGTTTAGAAACGCTGTTTTTGTATAGTGTTTAATATTCAGCCACGAGTATCAATGGGAGTGGCGGTAGGTCATTCAAGGTTAACTATGTAGGAGTACCGGCAAGCATGACCTAAGCATGGGGATTGCAGGTCACATTAGAGGTGACCTTTGAAATTAAGAATTTCCTGGAATACTTTATAAAATTATTTTTTACATTGTATACAAGTAGTTATGAGTACTTTCAAAAAGACTATTATAACGTTAAAATAAAAGTATTAATTGAATTGACTTTAAAATAATAATGTAATTTTAATAAGAACTCCTTGTAATATTCTATGGAGAAAGAAACGTTATTTGTGCCTATAAATTAACGCAGGAAAAGATATATAACAATATTAAAATAAAAGAAATATTAAAATATTGCTTTTTTATTTCTATAGCTGTTATTCCTCTAAATATCACAGCTATGGTAAATCTGTACAAAATGAAACGCTGTTTCATTTCTAACAAAAAACTGTTTATATTTCTTTGTCCTTCGTACTGTCATATGATAGCACTTTTCCCTTTTTCAGGTTGATGAACACTCTTGGTTTCGAGCCAGACGAATTGGTCGGCCGCTCAGTGTACGACTATCATCACGCTGCCGACACCAGCTCCCTGGCTCAGCAATTCAAATCATGTAAGTTTAATTAATAATATATTTTATATTATGCAAACATAATTGTTTATTACCAACTGGCCTACGTGTAAAAACTCGAGTAAGATTTTTAGCACAGCGCCCTCTGTTGTTGCTTGTGCTATACTACTGGGTAATGCGACACGCACAAGTTTCAGCATATGTATATAGACAGCAGCACCCGTTATAAGTTTGATTTACTAATAATGAAGGTTCGTCTAGAAATTATATCTACTATACATTATTTTGAAATACTATGTTTGTAGATACCTAAACATAAGCAAAGATAGGTATATCTTTCATCAAGAATTCTTAACTATCTGCCAGTATTTTCACATTATTTTAGAATACTCTCCATTTATAAATTTTGTAATCTGACATTTCATGTGTCGTTAAATCCCGTGGTTAGATCTATGCTATACATATAAATCATCGCACTATTGCAGTAGCAAAATGCTCGTCACATCCATCAGAATAAATTAAATAGGTATACGGATTCCTATAATAAATATAGGTAAGTATACGGGTATAAAATAAGTTATTTTTAAAGCGTACTGTATTATTAACATAAGGCCGACTGAATTATGTAATTTTTTTATGATATCCGAATGTAAATGACAACAGCGGTGCCATTATGTCACAGTTGATTGCCGTCTCCCTCTTTCTTTGACGCCTGTTATATTTTCATCCGTATCTTAAATACACACAAACAGGCGTCTAAAAATAAATTTTCAATTAGTAACCAAGAATATTTTAACTATTGCACTTTTATCTATTTTATCGCTTTTAAATATAAGAACTAATTAAGTATATATTTTAATATTGTCTAACGTAAGCACGAGGAAGTTTAGCATGGTTTTCATGTGATCTTTGATGCAAGATAGGTATTCGAAGCGAGAAAAGACAATAGAAGATCTGAAAACAACCAAAATGCATTACAATTAATTTCTATATTTCTTTATTTACTATTTGAGAGCCTTTTTTCGATTTCGCTAGCATTCATCTAGAGTGTGTCAGCCATTGTTATTCCTCGGAAACAGTACTTTTTCTGGATGAAAGATACCTATGTCCTTTTCTGTACAACGTGAGTGTGAAACATGATAATCGGTCGGGTAGTTAAGGCGTGAAAACGTAACAAACAAACTCACATTCACAGTTATAATATTACTAGCGATTCGCCCTAGCTTCGCACGGGTAGTACAAAAAATTATACACCTAAACCTTCCTCATGAATCACTCTGTCTATTGATGAAAATCCGTACAGTAGTTTTTGAGTTTATCGCGAACAGACAAACGCAGCGAAGGGACTTTGTTTTATAAAGTGAGCAGTGAAGTTAGGATATACCTAATATTAGTTAAGATACACAACGTAGATTATTATATTATTAAAAAAGAACAAAGGACAGCTTAATTTTCTTTCACCCCTGACTTTAAATCATAACGATTTGAGTAAAAAAACAAGATTTGGCTGTGCAATTCTGTTAAATGTCACTACCAAACTCACATCCGAGTCGGCTGTTATATAGTTTTCTATAGTAGGTAACCATGGCAATAGCAGTTGGTTACTATGGTTACTGGCGAGGCGAATCAAGTTCGAGATGAGATTTTAGTAGAATAGCTCGGAAAACATGAGGAAAAGATTATAAAATATAATTTTAATTATTTGTTTTTAAACTACATTGGAACCAAATGGTCTTATGTTATGAGGTTACTGTAACCTGCTGATGCTACCAATAACACCGGCCGGCCGACCCTATTACCGCGTCTCCGACTGTTCAAAAAAGGGGTTTCCTGTGTTTTTGTGTCATTCCCGTAATCACAAAACAATTTCATTTCGTTCGGTCGGTCTATACTGATCGGTTTTGCTGCCAGTGGGCAAAATGAGCGGCACAGATTATACCTTTTTTTACGTTAAAGCATCCGCGATTAATATGGAATCTTCAAATGAACCGGCGAAATGTATGTATAAACTTATAACCATCTATGTAAAATTAAATGAACGTATGAAAAAAGTTATTTTCTCTTTCGCTTTCCATCTCTTATTATTACTCTTTTTACTGAAATGCTGAGTATCGGGCTCTTGCATTAAGCGCCACTTATTTCAGTCTTGATCTTTCTTATTTAAATTTAAAGAAAGAAAGGCCGTTTCGGTAAATAATATTTAACTTCTTGAGAAAAACAACCAAACGTTAATTTATGAAAAAAGTAGCTTTCGCTTAAAAAGCGTACACAAAATAACAACAGTTGTATCCTTTATAATTAAATTTTAACTGTCTGTGAGGGCCATTTACTCTGAATAATTCATAGTAAATGTTGTGTAACGCTGTCTGTCATTTTTCACTTTTAGCCGTAATGTGGGGTGGATGCTTTTATGCCACCCACGTAGGTATCGTCCTGACTCCGGACCGCCTTTGTACCAGTTATGAGCTATACGAACCGGTTCTAAGTGGTCTCGCTTGTACGTCCCACAAAGAGCGCGAATCTTAACGTCGGCTGTGTGTATAACGAATACCAGAGAAGGATGCTCACTAATAATTGAGGTAGGTACTTAGTTATGTTTGTGTGGTTGACGTTTTTCATATCGAAATAAAGCAAAGTTGAAGTGACGTGATTTTTAGAGCGGATGTTCCTAAAGCAGAGCTTTTATATTCGACAAGATTTCAATACTTATTAATAATTTAATATATTTTTTACTAAAGTAAATAATGATAACTGTCTTAAAAAAATCAACGAGCTATATTTAAGTGGGATTCGCTTAATTATGTTTAAATATTGTTACAAAAAACTGCCTATCTACTGTAAAGGCTGCTTGTTAATACAAATCTGGCAGTAAAATATTGTACTAAAATTAGTTTATTAGTGCCGCAAGGCCTATCGGCAGTAGCCTACTTTTTCTTTAGGTTAATAGGACTAGCGTAAGTGCTTTTGCAATTTGTTTATTCATTCTTCTTATCAAATAAGAGCAATATATTTTTTTGTAGCAATGTGCTTGGACTTTCTGTTTGTTACTTTATACGAAATATATCTCATACCAAAGAAAAAGGGCTTCGTGCCGCTCGAGCAAGGCCGCGGTAATGCGCTCTCCTTTATATTAAATTCCTAAAATCTGCTGTCTTATTTTTGTTTTCCTCAACAAAAATGGTTGATATTGTGCCAGAACAGTTGTCTAAGTTGTTTGAAGGCACTTTTGTTGGCATAATAACGTGCAACGCATATGCCAACTGTACGATACAGATACGCTGAACTGACATTTCATATCGTTAGTAACATTTAAATCAATGTTTTATGTATACCTACTAATATTATAAAGCTGAAGAGTTTATTTGTTTGGTTGAACGCGCTAATCTCAGGAACTACTGGATAGATTTGAAAAATTATTTTAGACTTGGATAGCCTATTTACCGAGGAAGGTCATAGGCTACATAACATCTCGCTGCATCATGTATATGGTATAAAGTATCATGTATATGATATAAAATCACTTCAAAATACGATACGAAAATTTCGGCTTTGAAGTCTACCTGATAAACAGTCGTAAACGCCTTTACAGCTTTATTTTAGAAAATTTGTGCGTGTTATATTATATGTTGCTCATTATAATTTAATGAAAGAGTAAGTTAGAATACGCTAATAGCTTGTCGCCAAGACAGACTGACGGGCAAGGTATAGGTGTACATCCTGGTGCGTCCTATCTTTCTCAAAGCGATCTTTATACAATCAACTAACCGTAAACTCATTACAGGCAAATAAACCTAACCTTAGTTGTTCACAAATAAGTTAATTGTCTGCACAGTAGGTTAAGTGGCGGTTACCTTTCCATTGCCAGTGCACCGAGTGCCGTAGGTTTTATTTCCACACGGATCCAAATTTAACGTGATTCACAAATATTTAGAAACTCAGGTATAATCCAAAGCTTTTAAGTATTTTTGTAAAACATATAAAACTAAAATAAGGGACACCATAATGTTTTTAAATGGTCGTAAAGCTGAAAAGCATTGGAAAATGTGTAAACGTGTAACACACTCCGGATTGCTCACCCAAACCGTTGCAATAGATAAAGGGGTTGACAAAACATCATCATCATGCGATCTTGGCGTAGTCAAACTTACGTCAACTGTGGCAACATTGACGTAAGTTTGACACAATTTTATTAGGCATATTTCTATTAAATAGCATTTTAAGCTTTTTTCAAGTGAAACTTCTTAAGGCGCGTTGACCACTTTTTGGGTGAACAAAAATCATGGAAGTCGCGTCATCGTCACCATTTTGAATTTTGAATGCGTTCCATTCAAAATTCAAAAATAATAATCTAATAATTCGACGATACAATTCACAAGTTACTTAGTTTTCACTTCTATCGGCAGTCCCCAAATACTGCCCCGGATGTATTTTTTTATTAAGTACATTGGATTTGCAACAAGTAACGTCTAATTCGATTCTATATATTTGTAGGGTCTCCTGCGAGATAGGAATTATTTGTAGTACGGGAAATACAAAGTACGACAAAACAAACATAATTAATAACTGCTCGTAATATCAGCCCTGCAGTGAGCAAACCGGGTGGTACCTTAACACGTGTCGTTCATTAAGTCGTAAAGAAAAGGAAACGACAGTAAGGTGACGACCGACCAATGTCGATCGCATTTATCTTTACGACCAGACTGATCAGCATGCTATCTACATACCTACTAATTTATGGATTGCCGTTATTGCTTTATTATACACACTTGCTTCATCATATTACACGTGATTAACAGCTACAAACCTTATCAAACATAATCTATGTGTAATAATTAAATTGTTGATTTGAATCTGGTGTTCGTTGTTTCATCCAGCATTTAAAAAGTACACCAATCAACCCGTGACCAAGATCAATGCAAGTCGGTCGAAACGCCGCGAAATAAATGGTTGCAATTAAGATAATCGTATTAAGTAATAAAAAACATCCTCGTTTAAAACATGTCGCCTCTCAATACCTATTATCAATTCGATTATGCGCGCGATTTCGTTTACTTGCACCGTATGCTTTGCATTTACGTAGCTCACAACTATGCTATGCAACATAGCTCCGCTAACATAATAATAATTGATAATGAGACGGCGCTTCAACCCAACACTGTAGAAACCACATACAGCCGATCTTTAGGCAAAGACCACTGGACGGTATGTGATTTCTACAGTTTTGGATTTCAGATTCAGAAACTTTTAAGTTTTGGGTTTAAAAACGAACTCAGATTACTGATTAATTAGACTCAAATATATATTCATTCCGTTCATTTAATATATATATTCCGGTTCCTTTGGGAATGAGGTCATAATGAGCACGTGTGTCCGCTGGATCGCTGACCACAGAAGGTAGTTTAATAGCCAGCTATTAATACGTAGGATACCATTTTGTTAAAGCACCTCTTATCGCCGACACGCGTGGGAACTGGATGTAATAACATCTTAATTGAACCATTCTACGTGCAGATTAATTAAATCTTTTTCTATGTAATTATGGAGGAACTAGTAGCTTTTTCCTTGCTGACGTTTTTGAACTACAGTTCATATCCTAAGCATCATATTTCTGGTGCAACGGAACGGTATTACATATGACGGTTTCGATTTCATGTTTAATTTGAAGCTTCCAAACCGTCAAAACCGCGTCCAAAACCGGTCAGTAGCTCGAACAAACAAATGCAAAATAATAAAAAAGACAGCTTTGTATTCAGAAATCCTTAATAAGATGCCTCATCTATTAGTCGGCAGCAGGATACTAAGACCCAGTGTCGGAGTGTCGGCCAAAAGATTACAGCGAAATAGACTTCTTTACAGACTTATAATTTTAAATACATATGTATAGATTATTAACTATACTAAGTAGGTATACAAATCGCAAGTGCCTAACTTGCTTTTTTAGCCTATTTGGCAATGTCGTATCTAAAAATAAAAAGAAGTATCCGAGGTGATCCTCTTCTTAATCCGTAACCTATTATATACAATGTGTCCGCGCATGTAGTAATAAAACTTCAGGGGCGGTAAATACATGTAATTTTATCGGTAAAAACATCCCATTTATGGGGTCTAACTCCAAAACTCCAAAGATGGAGCAATTTTAATATTTGAATGACGTATTTTGACCTCCAAGTGATCTAACAGTCTTAACATTAAACCGAGGTCACACAGACGCATACTTTGATGTTTTCCAAAAGTTTACAGCATACGCAATCAAAAAAAAAAAAAATCTTAGTTGCCATACGTAATGCAAGTTATTTTTGTTATGATTATGAGTCATAAAAGAGAAATTTCAAGCATTATTATAGCTTCATACATTATTTTAACATTTTCTATAATAATACAAAATCTTTAAGGGTAAAAATGTATTTTATTAGTTTTATTGTTAGTTTTTGAGTTGCTTGAGAGTTACATCCCAGTAAAAGAATCACAAAATTAAATGTAAGTTCACTCTACTGTTATTGTTACATTTGCTACTCAAAGATATCCCTAGGCACGCCCTTTGTTACGCAGGTAGCAAAACCGGATTATGCGGAAGCGTAAACAATATGTTTTTGTCATTGATGAGAAAGAGATAAAAGATATTCGTGTAGTCTAAACTGAGTATTTTTAATAGAAAGCCGGTAACTTTCTATTAAAAAATTCTCAGTATAGACTTTGCAAATACGATGGTAGACGACAATGGCAAATGACAAAATTATTTTATACTAAAGTCTAAAATACAAATAATGTTTAAACTCATATAAATAGAATGCAAGTTAAAATGGATATGTTGCTGATATGAAGCAGTAATACTTCAAGGTTATTTTGTTACCAACTTACGATATTATGTTTTACATCTGACAATATCAACTTTACCTTCTGTTGGCACTATTTTGTAAAACGGCGGCAACTTAATTTTACTTCTTTAAAAATAGGATACTAGTCATTCCATTCCGGTAGTAAACGATACAGATTGTGGCAACAGCAATTTAAGTGTGCAGTGCGTACAAGACAGTTACCAAGATTGTCACTACACCCTTAATATATATATTTAGTGCTCCCTTGTATGCAGTGTATAGTTCCACACTCTGTACTTTCACCGAATATTCCTTAACAGTACTTCTCAATAATAGTGCATGGTCCTCAAACCGCACACTTCACAATCGATAACTGCACAACAGTACATATATGTATATATATATTATTCAGTACAAGTTAATGAATACTTCAGTATTCGTGTAATTGAACTATAGTCGATACATTAACATTTACATTAAGTCTAGCACAACTAGGTTGAGTGCAATACCTTGAACCTAATTATGTTACTAACCATTCCTAAGAAATAGACGAACAGTTGTTTGACATGATAATAAGTATTCATTTTTATCTATAAAATCATGAATAAAATTCTATTAATTTTTCAATAACTGGTATCGAGAAACAATGGAAAAAGCATTGTTTGGCCTCCGAAAGCCAAGAGATTAAAAACGGATTAATTATCCAATATATAAGGATACCTCTATTTATAGCAATGCACGCCTGGTGTAGTGGTTTAGATGGTCTCCTCTTCACTGGCAATGTGATGCCAATATACACAAAGCTGTGCATATTAATGTAAATAAGTATACTTGTTTGAAGTCTGTATAGTTTGCACTCATTGTTTCAATTTACATAATATACCGAGCGATATAGGTATTATATATAAAGTTGTTTGGGAAGTCTATTTCACAGGTTATAAATATATAATTCCCTCTTGCGTAATAAACACAAAGGCCTGATACCAATTTTAGTTTACAAAGTAAATATATTTATAAAAGTTAATGTCGGAGAGAATATTTTTCATAAAGAAACTGCGATAACTTTGTTAGAAGATAGCGCAGGTTTATCATACGAGAGTCTGCGCTCAGATATATTATATTATTTAGGTCCAGGCACACGGTTTATTTCTTGCATAATATCACGCATTTTACTGAAGATATACGGTTAAAGTATCGTGCACGATGGGTCATGAAAACTATCTTTATTCTGTGCGAAAATGAAACAAGAAATAATGATAAGCAGGATATGAGCATCAATGATTGATAAAAAGCTATAAAATATAGTGGAAACTGGCTGAGAAACGATATTTTAATAGTATGTATCTTATGTGGGGGCCAGTCAGTGCAGACCGGCGACACTTCGACCCAGTGGGATCTTTTGTGTCGACACTCTCCCAATAACGACTGCCATAGATGTTCATGGCAGCCAGGACCTGCGGCTTAACGTGCTCTCCGAGGCACAGAGCAGGCGATAATTGTCAATCAATACGCACATAATTTCGAAGTCATGTAACTTCCGAAAGTCAGAGGTGCGCGACGTGGTGACGCTGCTCTTTATTTTAATAGTAAGTACCTACGAAGTAATATTTGCGAGAGAATCAGAATCTATTTTTGGGAAAGGAAGCAAAACATAATGCTTGTGAAAATTAGTAACTGAAAGATATAACACAGAGCTAAAATCGCAGACAATAGCATGGTAATAGTGAGAGGCTATTAATACAGAAAGCAAATAAACACAAAGCCAAAAGCAAAGTAGGAAAAACAAGGTGGAGGAAAATATGGCATTAAGTATCTACTTACGACCTTAAATAGTCATTAATTTCATAGAGACAACAAATAACTAAAGAGTACTAACGATTGTCATGAGGTACAGAAAATTTTAAGTAAAAGATAAAATATTATTTAAACCCTTTTTTAAACTCTCTTTTAATATTTTATCCAATTATTTTCAAAGAAAATCATCAACTGTCTTAGAGCACGCAATTGTAGTAAAAAGCTTAGCTAAACAAATACAAGGATTCCAAAAGAAAATGTTTATCCTAATTTATTATCAAAGAAAATAAAGTACTGTAATTAATTAAATCAGATATTGGAATTATACTAAACTTGACATAGTTTTCATTACTATGTTTATAGTGATTGAATTACGTAATATATAGTGTATACGGATTTATTCAACTCGTCTTAAGTAGACATGTAATATTTTTATTGCGGTCTATTTCCAATTACATTGATTGCAAGAATGTTTATTTACATAGGATATATTATGCTCAAGTGTCTTACTTATAAATATTTAATGGTTATAGCTGGATTAAGATTATGTAATACTCAATTGGAGTAATGTAAATTTCCGTAACTTTTAATTAATGATGTTAATGTCGAGGTGTTTTCGTAGATATTTCGTGGCTTAGACGACTATTTTTAGCTTTGTTTTTAATTTTTCTGCTTAAAGGACAAAAACTGGAAATTGAACACCTTTTAGTTTACCATATCAAAATGGTGAAATCCTTATGGTTTGTTTGTCCGTCTGTCTGTCACATATGTTTATCTCAACAACTAAAATATGGTGTTGATTTTACATTATGGTGTTGATAGTTATAAAAAATGTTTGTCCAGCTGTATTGCAAATGAAAATCCATTAAATATGCTTACGGTTTTGTTTTCGACTTATAAAGAAAAATAAATACCTCACAAACAACGGAAATAATGATTATCCTTATCTGCTAAGTATGCGAAAAGAAAATCTGGAACATTATAAGGAAAATAAAACGATGACTATTACAAGTTTATTTTTAGTTTTCTAGAAATCAGCACATATCTATTTATCAAACAAACTTATTTCTACGGGCAATACTAGCGTTGCGAATTGATCAATTTAACCATAGAATTAAAATATTTTCGCTATGCTATGAACTTAACAAAATACAGTGAGTCCGACTGCCGCGCTTGAGGTTTCGGGTTTGAATAACAGGTCGGACAAAGAGTTACTGGGTTTTTATGTAAAATAAATTATTTAGAACGGGCACGGTTCCAAATTCTGTGCTGCCACTAAGAATTTGAGTACTCGCGACTAGAAGACTGTTATGATAAACACGTCTTTATTAACACTCATCTATTGGCCGACCATACCTTAACTTCGCAGCTCCTTTATCTATAGTAAGGGCGGCTACCTATGGCGTATGATGACTCTGTATGGAATAAACTTAGGCGAGATAAAACTAATAGCTGTTTGTAGCAGCCTCTTAGCTCCTCTAACGATGCATTGAAATGAGACCTTATCTCGTGCGTGCTCTGAATATTTATGGGCAGCATCCATCTTGGATGGCTAGCCGTGTAACGGAATGCCATTTTTTAACGTCACACCATAGATTAATGCACCACATTAATGTTACTTGAACTAATTACTACAAATCCTTGATAAGATAATAGAATATGTAATATTATTGATATCAAAATATAAGTAATGATAGTTCGCTTAGCAATGACAAGGTGATGCTAAGTTTTGGGGTTATTGTACTTTGTTGCTTTGTCGAGTAATGCCTATTGTGAAATAATTAATACCTGATAAGATACTGCTTTCGTTGAATCGCTGTCTTGTTAATGTAGCTGGAGAACAATAATAACAGAAATAGTATTGATAAATTACTAAATAAGAAAATTAAAAATGAAATACTGCCATTTTTGTTTAGTCTAAGCTAGAATCCTTTTGATAGTTTTTTGTTCAACTCAGTTTTGCAATGCGTGCATCTATTAGAATCCGCGACCTCTCGATTGCAAGTCCAACGCATTAGCCATTGGGCTACCGCCAAATTATCTTCATATAATCTTTATTGATTCGATTATTAGTCGTCTTGACAATGTTTTTTTTAAGGAAGAAGAGGAACGCGTGCCCTTTTGTATATAAAATCGAATGGTGCGGCGAAAGGCAACAATCTTGTTTTGCTATTTTCTTTATCATCAAACTATAGCATAACTGTAACAAAATAATCCAGCATTTTGCATGTATGTATAATTTATATTAGTAACCATCTTTATAATAATTATCTATCTAGATTTCACCACAATATAATGCATTAAATGGATAGTAACGAAAAATGACTGCTCTTTTTCATACCTAGTATGTATTAAAAAGATATATTAAAATAGTTACGATGCACTAAGGAATTTCGCCTATATAATAGTAATAGTGCTATTTCTTCTCAACGGCGCGATTTTACGACAGGAAAGCAGTAGACATTCTTATGGTGCGCTTGACCGCACGGGCTGACAAAAACCTGTTCTATATTTAAATATTCAGTGATCAAACAACTTTTTTCATTTGCTTTGTTAAGTGATGTTTGTGTATGCCAGTGGTTAGTTTGCTTTGGACGTGTGATTAAATTATACACACGCCAGACACAATAGACAAACAATTGTGAGCAGAGGACAGATCCGCTTTAAAGTATTAACCATTAATTTATTAAGGGATCATGTTTATGGACGGCGCCATGGTTAATTGTTGCTGCTAATGCGATGTAGCGAGTTTGATTCCTAAACGGAACCTTATTTCGATCTTCTTTGCTGAGATAATAAATGTGAGAGCTTGTGAAGATGCTTAGAGGGTTCAGATGTTGGAACTCATTCACGTGTAAACTATTAAACAGATTTGTATTTGCATTCTAGATAACTAATTGGATAGTTTTTTACCCGATATGCCTTTCCTAAGTCGAAGCCCGAGTGGAAACAAGTAGACTGACTATAAAGCAGCCACCATTAAGAATTTGATCGCATTTCGTAACTACATGCTAAAAGTTGGGTTTGTATAGAAAATGTTTTTAATAAATATTAAGTCCTTATCTACAGCAACGCAGAAAGGTCAACCGAGGTAATTGTGCTGTTATGGGGGCATTAGGGTTTACTGATATTTCGTAACTAAAAGTCGTCTAGCCAAAGTAAAAGACTTAATATCAATACACTATAATGTCCTATAAGTGCAATTACCCCAGTTGACCGTAATGAGTATATATGGATGTAGGTACTTTATTTCCAGACTAACATACAACTACACAACAACTATTTAAAATTTTCATAAGTTACCTATCTCAATTTACAATATCACGGTGTTTTCATACTTCGCTTCGGACATACATACATAGATGTATGTATCTTATGTGGGAGCCAGTCAGTACAGACCAGCGACACTTCGACCCAGTGGGATCTTTTGTGTCGACACTCTCCCAATAACGACTGCCATAGATGTTCATGGCAACCGGGACCGACGGCTTAACGTGCTCTCCGAGGCACGGAGCAGGCGATGATTGTCAATCGATACGCACATAATTTCGAAAAGTCATATCTTCCGAAAGTCAGAGGTGTGCGACGTGGGTTCGAACCCGAGACCCTCTGCATTGCAGTCTGTTGGTCTCCCCACTGAGCTATCGCTGCTCAAGATACATACATAGATAGTATTTACGTCAAAATCATAGTAAATATTCATTTATTCATTTAAGTCATAAAATAACACACATAAACATCTATACCTCTCCCTAAATGGTTAGCCACATGTGTATTACACAAACACTTCGTCAAATATGATTTTAGGAACCTGACGAACATTTTGCCGTGTGCGGGCTACGGGCACAGTTGTAGTATGCATCTTGCTACTGGTAATTCTTTGACAGAAAACCAAGCAGTTACTCGACCTGGTTATTGACTGCACAGCACTCACATTTACAACCGCCACAAAAGACCTTTTAGCTTTGTCACTTTAACTGTTAATGTATAACTAACTAATATAAGTATATAAAATCAGTTTCTTATTAAGTTACGTTGTATTATTGCAGAGGATTATTTCTGTTGGAAAATAAATTTGGCATATAAGTTTCGAAGAACTGCGATAATTAATTGTAGATTTGGCAAATAGCTGACGATTTTGACGACTTATCGTTAATTCAGTAAATAGTTTGTAATTGTTGGTGCCATTGAATTGCACAATCGACGCAAATTATGATTGCGCGACGAATTTATTAAATTCGTGTGTATTACGAATGTCCGTTTAAGCCTTGTTTGTATAATCATGACATAAACCTTGCCTAACTAGATTTTGACCGTGGCTTTGCTTGTGCTAATCTAGATTTTAACGATAATTTTCTATCCCTCGGTAATAGTACTTTTTGCGGAATGAAAGGTAACCTATAACCATTTCTGTAGCCCTGATAACAAGTATGTGAAATTTCATGCAGATCGTTAAAGCGTGAAAATCAAAATCACAGTCGCATTTTTAATATTAGTTTGGCTGTTAGGCCTGATCGCTGTAATCGGATTTAGGATTAAAAATATTAGGATAGGACATGAGACAGAGTAATACTTTTTGTGATAATAATATACAAATAATACTATTACAGCAATCAACATTATGTTAATATACAGTAAAACACAGTAGATAAAAGCAAATATATCCAAAAAAAAATACATTGAGATACAATATTCATGTGCCTGTTGAATCCGTTGCCCCCGTTACATCAGAAACCCTTCCAATGGCATAAATACTGAATATATTTATATATTCATGACGACTCGATGGCGTAGTGGTTAGTGTAACTGACTGCCACGCCTGAGGTCGCGGGTTCGATTCCCGCACAAGTCAAACATTTGTGTGCATGAACATGGATGTTTGTCTTGGTATGGGTGTGTTTATGTATAATATGTATGTATTTACAAAAAAAAAATTATATGTATGTTTATCCATTGTCTAGTACCCATAGTACAAGCTCTGCTTAGTTTGGGCTAGATGGTGTTGGGTGTATGTGATAGAATATTATATTATTATAAATGTTTATATGTAATAAATTTTCCGCCCAACGGGCCTAAATTACTGACAATTTATCACGCATTATAATGCCCTTACTTGACCCAATATAATATTCAATACGGTGATATAATATATGCCAGGGTACTATGGATTACTCCACACGTATTCCTCATTCATTTTAATAAGCATACGCGAAGCCAAGCCGGCCAGATTGTTTTGTAATGTTCAACTGGGTGAGCAATATTAAATTAAATGTCACGACGCCCTAGAGGGTGGTAGAACTTTGTGGGGAAATTGTAAGTTTTATATTGCATAGCCTTTTATACGATAAAGGTATATTGTTTTTATACATCTGGTAGATGGTTCTAATAAAGCATCTTTCACCTGTCTATTGTTGAAATACCAGATATAATTAAAAATCTATTGTATCTGGACACCTGTGTGCGGCTGCAACTCAGTAGGTTAAAATGAAAATTGTAGGTACTTAAACGTAAATCTGGAGATTTAGACAAGCGTGAACCCTAACCATATTTCGGCAGCCATGTTATAATTATCCCGTTCCTAACTATACTTCCTAACGCTGTACTGCATCCAAAAATTAATTTTCTGATATAAACCTCTAACTTAACTAACTTCACTTAGGCGAGAATAATTTCGACTTCGGCAAAAATGACTGGGAATAACAGTAGGTATTATAATGATGTTGAACCAATATACTTTCTATTCTTTTTTAAAAGAACAGCCCAACCTCACTCAATCAAATACTTTAGATTGTATATTTATAAACCTGTATAAAATGAAGCGTTCATTATTTTATTTTTATAATTTATCCCGTGACTTTGGACTATCAATAACTTTTTACCGATTATCGTATACGTGCAAAACTGAGAGGAAAATAAAGCTGAGAAACTATGTAATGAATTATTTGACTTTATTTTCCGTTGAAAGATAGACATAGGTACCAAATAATCTATTAACAGTAAAATCCTACCTTTTCATATTCTTTGAGGCATCGCATCACATCAACCTATCAAGGTGTATTGTGCTGCTTTAATTGGAATGTTAACGCCGTGCAGATTGCTAGACAATAAAAAAGTGTATTGATAAAGCGATCTCGCCATAACTCTATTTCTCCTACTACTAAAAGGGAATTGTTGTGGCAACTGGCACGTGTAAATTTTAAGTCTGTACGAACGTATTTTTTTTACTTAAACGCGCGCGTTGGCGTTTGTCGGCACGTGCTTGGGGGCAAATAAAAATACTTTTTATTTGGGCCGTTTGTTCATAACGCTCCTATCGGTTGTCACCGCCAAAGGTTGGATCATTTGAGCCGAATCCATAATCCTACCGTGTTGCCAAATAATGCGATTATTTAAATTACACAATTTTATTTTTAGCTCCGTTACATAACCCACATTCAAGCTACGTGAGGGAACGTTAATTTTCCTCTTTACATTGCCGAAATAGACTTGTCGCTGAAATTTATTTTCTTTCTCACTACGGCTTTTACGACAGTAGATTACTTGATAGAAGCTTTCTTTAGTAGTAACCCAGGATAAGATGTGTCATAAAAATATGTCTAACAATTACTCCGCTTGAAGAGCAAAAGAAAAAGTTTATTTGCTGACCATTTCCAACCAAGATAAATTATTTACTCTTCTTCTCTTAAATTAAATTTTCTTTTATCCAGTCTGATAGCTTTATATATTGATGTTTATCTATAGCTCTTGATGGAGAGCATTCGAATCTGCGAAACTGTCGCTATCGTTGATAAAGTGAGAGCTTTTCCGAGGGTCTTAAATTACAATTATTGCGGAGTGTCATTTTAACCGCGTCGTAACAAAGGTCAGGGCCGTTCAGTTCGCACAAAATTAACAGTTGATCAATATCTATGAGTGAATTTAAAGCTATCACGTAGCTAACATGCGAAGCGCACGTGATTAGATAATAGTCCGCCTACAACTAACACTGCGTCGAAACACTTGCTCATGTGTGTTGTCGCTAAGAATATTTATCGCGGATAAAAATGCAGTAATAAACTTGAAATCGTTTAATCTGCGCTTTAGAAGTCACGGTCTTGCTTAATTGTTTTTGTACAATAGTCCAAAATCCATAAAAGTTTAGGCACCTTTACCGAATTGAATATTATGATATAATTGGATTAAGAACGAAATTAATAATCAATATTTGCAAAACCTCAAAATTAAATAGGTATGTTATTTAAGTAAAAAGTTTAAAATATGCGTAGATCATACTATGCCCTATTCCGGAATATAGGTATATCCGAAATTAGAGAAAACAGTAAAATTTTTAATAAGTTACTAGCTACAATTGTGCATACAATTTCAAAACCTGTTTAGTTGTTTTTATGTACTTAGGTAGGCAAGTAAAATAAGTTTTAATTTTTCAATAATTGTATAGGTTTATTACAGAAGTAAAAGTACATTTATTTTTACATTAAATTATCTTGATTCAGCCAAGTATCAACAATTGCCGCCAATCCGCATGAGAGCCTGCGAAATACATTATTCTTCATTGACTTTTCGTGAACCAGCGCCCAAATTGTGATTAAACCTAAGCGTTGCTAGCTCGATGAAATCTAAACCCAATTCAATTTAAGACTTCTAAATTGAATTCAGTTACACTTTAAGTGGACAATAACAAAATGAGCCAGAATCTCCCCCTCCGGTTGAACTGCTAGTCACATGATCATCTAGTTGAAATAAACGCGTTATGACGACACAGATATTCGAATACTTAGAACGCTAGCCAACGTTTGTTTATTACAAGATGCAAAAACACAAACCAAAGTATCGACGTCACGTTTCATTTTACGTGTATTTGAAGAGCAAATGCTCTGTAACCAATACCAGTTATATTTGGTAATTGTTGTCGATTACTATCAAATAACAATGTGATAAAAACATAACAATCGGCTGATAATTCTGCAATAACTTACCGTTCACGTGTTGATCACGACTACGCCGAATATCGCCTTGAACTTGTAACCCGATTCACATAGGAAATATTTTATATTTCGGTTCGATGTACCCGCCAACTTTCACTCTTTTATGACGTATTAATGGGATTTGCTGGATTTGCTACATTTTAACTTATAGTTTATATTACATATTGATTATCTAACGTAATTCTGAAATGAAAAGTGATAGTATGAATCGAAAACTTAATAGTAATAATAACATTGGAAAATCCATAATTATGATCGTGTCTTTAGTAATAATATAATATTTAAAACAAAAGTTGCTAAATCGAAAACCATATCTAAATCGGCTTTAACCAATTTAGAGTAATATATAAACATATTGCCATTATGTATATATGTATAGCAGAGCAAAAATCTCCTCTACACTTTTTCAGTTCGATGCACAAGTTGGCATTCAACCGTGGTCAGTCGAAAGCATGTGTAGTATGAAACCAGACCATCGGGCAGCCACGAGAGGTCGAGGCGTCGATAAAAATACCACACGTAGACGTAACGTGGTACGTCACCAAAACACACCATTTAACAATAACACGATGGAAAGAACATCGTACTAAATAAACTAATACATACAGTTTCGCCGAATAAAATTAAACTATATTATGTAACATCGGTTTAATGTCAAAGTCTCAGCTTAGCCTTGTTTATAAATGATGATGAAATGTCTTCGCTGAACCGTAGTCTTTCACGCAGTTTATAGAAGTCTGAAATTGCACTCTTAGAATATAGTGGAAGGCAAAC
This sequence comes from Catocala fraxini, assembly GCA_930367265.1. Classification (NCBI taxonomy): domain Eukaryota; kingdom Metazoa; phylum Arthropoda; class Insecta; order Lepidoptera; family Erebidae; genus Catocala; species Catocala fraxini. The sequence continues at coordinate 8,898,555 of OV884040.1, read as the reverse complement.
CATGAATCATTGTAGGTTCGAATACCACCATTAATAAAGTGTTAATGATTATAAATATTCGTCGTACCCTTTTTGGCAACCTTCCCAGTGTTATATAATTTTCTTTGTAATCACGTGCATCTACATATTGTTGTTTTAATTAATTACATAAAGTATGATGATGTTGTTGCCATGCAAAAACATACAAAAGAATTAATGTAAAATAAACGATTATCGGTTACATAATCCATATGATAAATTAAGAGAAGACGATGTTTTATCTATGTTTCGTACGCGCACAACGTGTTTAAGTAAGAAAAATTGCTGATTTTATTCTCCATTGAAATTTCACTACTCTAAGATATACTGCCATACTTAACCCGTATTTAGCCTGTAAAGTTTAACTTGCTGTGCTATTGTTCCTTTTATGTGCCTCCGACCACAAGGTCATCCAGGTATGTATTATGAATTTCGGCCTTTACAACCCTACTATAGAGAAGGCCTCAATTTTCTGTATAAAATGGCTTTAGCTTAGCTTTAAATTATTTCTTACTAATGAAAGACGAACTAGCACCTAGAACATATTAACACAGGTGTTGTAATTGCACATTTCGTTAGATTCCTCCATATATTTGCATATACATATTATAATTAATTTAGGTTTGCTTTTCTTTTTCTTTCTTTTGTTTATGGTGAAGTTAATCTGCATTTCGTTTGGAATATTGTCATTTCGGTCCAATGTAGGTATACATACAACAATTCTTTTTCATATTAATATTCTATTGAACGAAAGATCATTACAATTCAATCGATTTGTATAGTGTTTCCATTTATTTCTTTTAAAGTCAGATCTTTTTAATATTCTTACATTACGTGTCCAGTCGTACAAATGCCGTATTACCTGCGATCTTGTTGTGTCAGGATTATTCAAATTCAGCGAATTCCAACCATTTTCTATAAAGTGTTGTAAAATATTCTACTCTACCATTTTCCAATAGCATTCAAATATCCTTTACATTTGAATATTATTGAAAAATTGTGGTTAATGTCTTAAACGTTGTTGTTGTTCGACTATAGCAATAACATGAAACCGATATTTCTAAAATATATTTTCAGCAAGAATATTCGGTCGGTATATTCATACATACGCCTTACCTTATGGTAAGGTACCAAGTTACCTTTTACTAAGTATGCTGTTCCTTATTCAATTGTTTTATTAGCTTAATTAAAGAAACTGCTTAAGAATATATATTTGTTATCTCCCTAACCGTATTTTTCGTTTCCTTACAGCCTGATTTAGAGGAGTTTAAGGATTTCATACTCTACGATCCAACAGACACTATTTTGGCTAAAATTGAATTTGTCAGACGTCATATCAATTCGAAATCTCGTTTGGCAGCGGTAATGCCGAGGGCAATGTAAATTGCAGTTCTACATGCCTTACAATTGGACCATCGACCCATGAAATCGTCGGCCCGCATTGAAAAGGCTTAGATGAAATTGGGTATAATAAATGAGTCTGTTGACAGGTACTATAGAGACTACAGAATATTCTGCAATGTTAGAACAAATTTGGTTAAGTAAATAATGTTTCAGACTTTGTTCGCGTGTTGGTACATACATTTAGCCGATTAATATTTGTACGCTTAAAGCTAACACAGTAAAGGTGAGGTTTGAACGTTTCTTTATAAAATATTCAAAATTTAGTCTAGTTTTCAACAACAGAATCTCATTTACTATACGGTCTATTTCACAGATGTTATAGTTTTTGGCCCCGTTGTTTACCCCCGACTAAGTGAACACTACAATATATTTTTATGTGATTGTTATCCCTTGTCAGTATCAGTTATTTAGCCGTCGGCGGCACTATTGTCTGTTTCTCATTTCAGTTTTGGGGTATTGAGATAACAAGCGGCAACAAATTTTACGACTGTCCAGAAATTGTAGCGACTCACCCCAGGCTATATGTGTGTGGTATTCGATGGCTTTTTCTAGAACTTTGCCTGTCCATAGCTGATTTCAGCTAGTTATCTTTGGTGATTCAAACATATGCCGAAATATTAATATAACCAATATTTTGAAGACCTAAATATTTCAGCAAAGTTCTTTAATTTTATTACTGTAGAGCAATAACCTTTCACGTTTAACAGAGTTTTAAATCATTGGAGATAAAATCAAAGTATTTTTGTTGTTAGCATTTGTAGAAAGTTGGTCAACGTTCAAACCAACTGTAATCTCGACCAGTATTGTTTCTGTTTAATATAGCTATGGCATACAACGGCCATTATGTGGCGACAAATACACTCGTCTGTAACCTATTCGATTTTATGCTCTTATTACAGCTGCTATAATGCCCGTTCTTTTATATTCTTCGTCTAGATTCTGTCTGTTTCTTAAAGTTAACTAGTTTCTCTTAAAAGGTTCTCCGGAAGCCTATTTGCGTTCTGCAATTATTTCAATTAAATCAACCTTATTCAATTACTCTTTACTGATATTGTTCGTGAGTCCTTTGACGTCCCCAATTCGACAATATTACAGTAGGTGAGACTCACGTCTCGCTGGTTCAACTAATTGAGCCGTAAACATGTTTCAGCTAATTGATGTGACTTCATATGTGAAATAAAATTCACTCTCAATTTTGACTTTAATTATGACATGAACCTTTGTGTTATGGGTCGAGGGAACGTTTTCAATTTCTGGTGCAGCCCAATTAAGTTCATGTTAATAAAAGCATAACAGTGTTAATTTATATTTCTTTTAATTTTTAATATTAATTTAAATATTAATTTCCTTACCCGTAATTGTTATGTAACAATAAAAGAACAGTACATTGTGTGTTTACTATTCGCTTACATTATACTCTTATTGTGTAAGGACAAAATAAGTATCTTTCTGGACATTGTCTGAACAAGGACGAAACGACAGCGTTCTACAAGTTAACATTTAGTTTCCATTTCATTTTATAACGCAATATCTAGAGATTTAAAATTAGATTATTTTTTAACACTGCACAAGTTTGAGCAGATATTTCATATTATACACAACGTCTATGGGGCAATTTAATAATGTATAATACTGCTACAGGTATTCAATTTGTCTAGGGCGAGAAATTCATAATATGCTTTTATGTAATCGTGAGGGTTCTACGATCGTAAAGGTGGCGTGAAATAACCGCGCGGCGCCAAGTCTCAGTACATACATTGTATATTTATCAGTTTACCTACTGTCTGCGTTCCCGACCGCCTAAAGCAGATTTGCCTTAAATAATACTACTTGAAGCGGTAATGTTATTTTCTTATTTACATACCGGTACGGGCCGGCGAATGAATTTAGATATATGTATGTTTTGTTAACTCTTGTTTCTAGGGAGGTAGGCAAAAACTTAGAGAATATATTCGCATTTGCGTCAATATTAACGTATGTATATGTATGTTACTTTTATTTATACTAGCGGTCGCCTTATAGTGCTCGAAATTCGACCAAAGTTTGCCTGTAAGATATTGCTGATATATGTCATTATATATTAATATATGTAACCATAGTTACACGCTTCGACTGCGTGTGTCAAATGCATTGTTGTGTGCGTGTAGTGTTTAAATTTCAATTAATGTATTTCTAATGCATATTTTATATAAAAATTAGGATTCGCCTCCTTCCCCATATAAACTCTAACTGTGCCAAATTTCATACTCCTCCGTCCGCGCAATTTACGTAAAAAGGGGTACAAAGTTTTTGCTTCACGTATTAATATATAGATACTCGAGTTATGGTTTCCATGGTCAATAATTAAAAGCATTTTTTAACTTAGAGAATGAGGTTGATATGAAATTTCGTCATTCTTTATTTGAATCATGTATTCATATTTCTTATTACGATCGAACCTCCGTTCTTACTTATCAACACAAAATAAAACTAACTAGATATAAAGAAGCGGCATTTCATGAATAATATAATGTAAAGATATCTACTGAAATTTCCCTTGCTTCACTCATGTCTCAGAACGTTAACTCTGGAACTAAGGTTTATTTTCCTGTCCCACTTGGATTAAATGAGGACTTATTATAATTCAATTCGGTGCGAAAACATTTTTACAGCATATTTAACCTCATTGCATGTTTAATGTTATTTTAATGAGGAACTTATTCATTGGTTTAATGTACATGTTAATACGTCTCTTATATTAAAAGCGTTGGTTGGATTTATAATTTCGCGTACTGTCATTTTATATTTAGCTGGCTATTTGGAAGAAAAGTTATGTGCACCTGATTTTATAAGAACAGTTTTCATGCAGATCGTGAAAGAAAAAAAACATATATTAATCAACTTATTTGCGTGTAATATGGTTATAATAGAAGATTTGTTAGTGGTTATCATAATATGGTATAATATGGTGGTCAACATTGTGGTTGATATCTGTACATGGAAGACATAAAGAATATCTCAAGGGGTTATTACGTGGTGCATCAGCAACACAACAGTATAAACATGCATTCAATTTCATACAGTAGACAAAAATTCAGAAGTTTTGTTTTTGGCTTCTATAGCTCTTATAATTTTACGTGCTATAGAAACCAATACAATTATTTCTTGAGGAACAACCTCTCTTTGAACCTGATATCTGTCCATATTTTAACTAGTCTACCTTTTTTTCTTTTGCCATCACATTACTGGTTTGATTACGGTTGCTACTTTGTTGTGAATGGTGTTCCATTTTTGGATCCACCTTTTATGGCAGAACTTTTTGTCATAATATTGTTTTGCATAACAACGGATAAAGTAAACTTCATTTCGCAAAAAATCGTTTGGCATACACCCATTTATCATACATTCAAAACTCATAATTTTGTAAGTCAGAATAATAATTATCTTTAGGCATAAATTTCATATCCATAATAATTAAAAAGTATAACCATCATATCACAGAAAGTTCATAGTCAGAATCGTCTTTTGGCATACATTTAATATATTTAGTCATTAAAAGGCAGAACCATCATATCTCAGAAAGTTTACAGTTACAATCATCTTTGAACATACTTTTCATATCCATAATAATTGAGATACTGATCTATCTTATCATCTAGTCAGTATAATTTAGAGGTGTTTCTTTTCAAGCACGCAACATGCAGCAGGCATGGTTTCTGTAACGGATCCGATAGAATTGAAAACTAAGTAACTTGTGAATTGTATCGTCGAGCTATTAGATTATTCTTTTTTGAATTTTGAATGTGTTCGATTAACATGACGCGTGTTCCATGATTTTTGTTCACCCAAAAAGTGGTCAACGCGCCTAAAGAAGTTTCACTTCAAAAAAGCTTAAAATGCTATTTAATAGAAATATTCCAAATGAAATTCTGCTATCTTCATAGTATGCCAAATGTATTTATACCATATAATCGTCGATCTAAATGAACGTTATGCTTAACGAAATTATACGGAATATTAAATCTGCCTAAGGTAATAATGTCAGATAAAATTCTGCCATCTTAAAAGTATGCCATTGTAAATTCGAACATATAAATATTCGGCCAAACAATGATTATATTAAATAATTTTTATGCCTTACTAATATTCGTTTAAACAGGATTATGCCAACTGTGTTATGCCAAATAAGTTTCGGAGCATCAAGATTCTGCCAGATAGAGGGAACCCTCCATTTTTTACTATTGTCTCTTGTCAAATGTCCTGTCCATTTTACTAGTATAAAATAACAAACAAAATTCTAAGTTAGGGTTCTCACATCGCCGCACGGTTTAAACGTCTGTTCCTTTGGACAGCTTTCAGGTAATTTTTCAGATCACTGCCTCGATCTGTCGATTAATGCTTTGCCGGCGTTAGCTTTCTCACTTTTCTTTGGTCATAGATCTGTATGAGAACAAAAACGTACCACATGAGACACAGGGAACTTATGATATCCTCAAAGCATCTCACTTTAAGTTATACAAGAAGACTTGCTCCGACTTCTCGAAAGCAGTAGGCAAAGATTATGTATAGTTATATAGTATACACCCACAATTTGACATTTGCCATTCGCTACTTTAGCCGAACATTAATTTCAGGCAATTCCATAGAATTGTCGTTTAGTTATAATGTTAATTGAAAAGTAATTAGATGTTTGTTTAATAATAAAAATAATAGTGACAATACCAGAAAAGGGTATGTTAAGCTGGTTTGGGCATGCAGACAGAATGGATGAGAAAAGACTGAACCAAGAAAGTTTATAAGGCTACTGTGAATGGAACAGTCGTAAGAGGCAGACCTAGGTGAACGTTTCTTGACCAGGTCGGAGACGTTCTGGACAAAACCCAGGTTAAGAACACCTTAAACCGGCGAGCGTGTATGAAGAATGTGAATAAAGCCAGGGAAGTGTGTCAGGATCGTAGCAAATAGAAATCCGTAGTCACTGCCTACCCCTCTGGGAAACAGGCGTGAATCTATTTTAGCCGAACATTAATTTCAGGCAATTCCATATTAATAATTGTCGTTTAGTTATAATGTTAATTGAAAAGTAATTAGATGTTTGTTTAATAATAAAAATGTTATCACGCTAACCTAAGGTTGTCGTTGAGTACTTAGTTATCATACACGGAAGTCTTGCATGTTTAGGTCAGTTAGTATCAAGACCTTTCAGTATTATTGTTGTAAATATTTTTGTTGTGTCACTTTAATGTGTGTTTCTATCATTAGAGTGGCGTAACAAGATAATGTGGCCTTGGAGTTATCTTAACTGCTTAGTAGCACCATGCAGTCCTCAGATGTGTGAACATTTCATTAATACATGCATATTAGTAGCTGTGTATGACGAATTACAGACATTTATACCTTACATCATAATATCTTACGTTTACGAGAATGTTATTCATTGAAATTAAACTACTTTATACGAATTGTATCGATTTGTTTATTTCACACCTTATTACATAATTTTAAATCTGATACACTACTAATATTATATTCAATTATCAAAACTATTTATATTTAGGTTTACACTTTCTCCAACGTTTCGGTTGCTTTTCAGCAGTTATCCAGTATTTGTCTCAATGTTCTGAAGTATGTTTTAAACTTGTTTTAGCTTGAAGTATATATGTTCAATGATATACATCTTCTGAAATGTAGTTTGAAATAACCACACTTCAGAATATGTATACCATACCCTGTTATTATAATATTTAAGTTTAACATAATATTACTACATGGCATATATCTGCCTATTCGGTGTATTTCTAGAAGTCAGATTCAGGACGCCTATATCTGATGATTCTAGACTGCTACTGTTAGAATAAAATAATATTGATTGCCCTTAAACGTAAATAGTACATGTTTAAGTAGTGGCTGATTAAATTGTTCCACAAGAGGTAGGTTTGGCTAGAAAAAGCCATTAAGACTTTGCCAAATTAACATTGACTCTCATTAGCATTAGCGCATGCGCGCCCACTTATATCACAAGACCAAAAAAACACAGTTTTATTGCATTTAGATTCGCTTTCCTTTGATTTTCCGACAAGGTAAACTGAATGGACTCATGCCGACTTCGATTCCAAGTATTACTTATCGAGTTTACTTGTTTACTTACCTTCGAGTCGCTGTAAGTATATTTCTTAACACAGTCGATACTGTATTTTATACGATAATCGAATCGTTTAAACTCATCGTCAGTAAAGCATTCGACAGATAAGCATGTGTTACCAACCCCTTTATATCGCTAGGTAACAATCACTAAAGTAGGTATGCTGATATTCAATCTGGTTTCCTCCCACGTTTTGATCTCGTGATTTAATCAGATGAAATGGGGTCAACTTTAAGATAATGGGTAACTACTGGATACATACCCAGAATCAAGACTGCCTACTTATTTCGTATGATGATTATCGACGTTCATGTGAGCGAAGCCGCGAGCAACAGCTAGTAAGCGTATTAATGGTTAGATTGCATTCCACCCGTGAGGTTTCAGATTTGTTTCGGGTATTGGGAATGATGCTCGCGGCGCGCAGCTGGCAAATACCGCAGCAATGTGCTATTGGGCTTTTTCGTCAGGAAATGCCGAGTTACAGTAATCTGGAACTGTGCCCGTTAGACGTCAATATGCTCGCCCTCTATTTTGTGAGACTTAAAAACAAGAACACTTTAACATTGATCATTGATATGAGACATAATATAAAAGCTATAGAGGCATTAGCTTGCTCAGCGTCGTCGGTAAATTGTATGCGAAAGTGTTAATTGAAAGGATTGTGAAAGTAACCGACGAGAAAATATGAGATGCACAAACGGGATTTCGAAAGGATATGGGATGTATGGATCAGATCTTTCCCTTACGAAGCATAGCCGAGGAAGTTTTGGCCAAAGGTCAAAAGGTCTATTGCGCATTTGTGGATCTGGAAAAGGCTTATGATATAGTGGTGAGGAATGAACTTTGGTCCGTATTGTCCGTATGGAGTGAATAGCAACCTCACGCGAGCTCTGAAATCTCTTTATGACGATTCCAGAGCTTGTGTTCGGATAAATGGGACCTACACAGAATGGTTTAACATCGAAAAAGGTGTTAGACAAGGATGTGTAGCGTCATCCTGGCTGTTTAACCTATAGATGGACAATTGTTTAAAAGATTTAAAAGATTGTGAATGGGGATTAAGAATGAATGAGTTACTTGTCAAATGTCTTCTTTATGCCAACGACCAAGTAATACTTGCGTCATCGGCGGAAGAATTGCAAGCGATAGTAACTATTATGCATGGTGCTTTTGAGAGTAAAGGAATGACAATGAATGTAAGCAAGACGAAAGTAATGGTATTTGAAAAGGAGAAATGCATGACTATGTGTGATATCATGATTGATAGAGAACAAGTGGAGCAAGTGAAAGAGTTTGTATATTTGGGTACTTTGTTTACAAGGGATGGTAAACATGAGGGAGATATTGAAAGGAGAACGCTTACTGGCAATATAGTGAATGGCGCTCTATCTTTTATGAACAGTCGAAATGTATCCGAAAAGGCACGTTTGGCTGTTCATAGAGGACTATTAGTGCCTACACTTATGCATGGCAGTGAAAGTTGGATAAGGCAAAAGAAGTATGAGAGCAGAATAAATGCTGTAGAAATGAGAGCGTTGAGAGACATATGTGGTGTGCCTCTGAAAGATAGAATAAGGAATAGTGTGATTACAGAGAGATGCGGCATGAAAGTGGATATAGTGACAAGAATAGAAAATGGTATGTTAAGCTGGTTTGGGCATGTAGAAAGAATGGACGAAAAAAGACTGAAATAAGAAAGTTTATAAGGCTAGTGTGAAAGGAACAGTCGTAAGAGGCAGACCTAGGTGAACGTTTCTTGACTAGGTCGGCGACGTTCTGGACAAAGGCCAGGTTAAGAGCACCTTAAACCGGCGAGCGTATATGAGATGAAATGTGATGAAAGTGAATGAAGCCAGGGAAGTGTGTCAGGATCGTAGCAAATGGAAATCCGTAGTCTCTGCCTACCCCTCTGAGAAACAGGCGTGAAACTATGTATTTATGTATGTATAATATAAATATGCTGTGTTGCGGCAAATTTACTCTAAATTATCGTATAATTTGTCCACCAAAAAACAGCTGAAAGATACGTCTTTTTCTCGTACATAAAAATAAGAACTGGTTAAAACTGGCAAGTGTAATTAGTACACGGTGTTGACAGAAGCATTTTGTTTAATAGTGTATGGAAAAAAATGTCGGTGTACCACTTAGATACATTACGTGTTTGCTATCTGGTAAGCGCATCAAACGAACTAGTCTTTCAAATATTCATGACGAGGTACCCAGTCGTGCAAAGGTACATACTACTACATACAATACAATCTATGGCGCTGCGCGCTGCGAGTATAGTCGACATTACTATCAGGCTCGCATTTCAGTGCCTTTAGTTCGATGACCCTGGTCTGCGCAATTTATGACTCCATCGAGTTCGACGCACTATCCCTTTTGCACGACTTTTAGCTTCCACACTATCGCCACTTATTTCAACAATAAAATAGCAGTTAAATATAGCAACTATTTGAAATCAGTGCCGCATTTCACCAACGGTTTTATCAGATTCGGTGTCTGCAATAAAACTTTTACTACCAACCTCCCTTTAAAAGTTTAATGTGTATTTTTCAGCTATGAAACATATTTCGTGTTAAAGAATCGTATTCGGTTCATTAACACAAAATACTTGACCTTTTCTAGAACAGACAGAAATAAAATCAAAATTATTCACACAATAAGGTATGAAGTCCAACATTTTGAAAGTCTTGTCCAATTACGTTAGCAAAGGAATATTAGTTACATCAATTATCATAGTGAGCTTAAAGCAATTTGTCTTACGACTTTTCACGAACACTATTTCCATCATTACTTCATTGTCTAGTTGCGTGATCCACGTACTTGACATTATAGGTTTAGCTACCTTTATTGAGAGTATTGAATTAGGCTAAGTGAGTATAGGGTTGTTCCCTTCGAGTGCATTGCCATGTTAATGGAAGCCTTAATGTCTTCACTGAGTCGTTACATCGACTCTATTTCTATTTTCATGGCAGAACCGTTTCATTCTTTCATCGTGCAACAAAAACGTTTGCAAGTTTTATTAAATATGACTCCTTTTAGAACGAATCTATTTGGTTTATTCCATTGGATACAAGCATCACCTAGAGATCGACTATGCTATTTGCTATTGTTAAAATATGTAATGCGCTTCGCACTTCAGTTGCAATTGAATTTATTTCTTTGTTTTTAAACTATCAGTTGCTAGCTGGTACACTGGCGTGTTTCCAACTATGTTGTATTTAACTAAACTAGATAATATCTGTGAAACGGCTTCAGTACACTATCGATGTGTACGTTTTGTACATTCTTGATGCTGAATTCAAATACTTTGGAGCATTCTTACCGTATATAGCCACATTTTTGTTAGACGTCATCTTTGTAAAGTATTATAATGTTAAGATCATTTTTTAATTTCACGTTGATAAGCGTCTATCTTATCGAAAAGCACGTCGCACAATCAGGTGATATTTTATTGTTTTCTTATATTAGATATTTTTTGTATTATGATATAGTTCCGTACATCAATTGTAAGTAGGTATGGTATAGTGTACAATTGCTAACAGCCATTTAGCCCAGTGTTCACTGAGGCTTTTACGATGTGGCTTGGTGTGCAATAAACGTATTGAGTATTGAGTATTGAGTACGAATCTAGGTCAATAATAACTATCGAAGAAGTTTCACGTGTATGAAACTGTGTTTCATATATCAACCTTGTAGAGAACTGAATGGCAGCGTTTTCTAAGATTTATAAAGGTGTGATACAACTATATTTAACCCCTTCAGATGCAAGCAGTTCCAGAATCTTAATTCGTACGCGAGAAATATTTGACCGATAATCCATCTTACTCTTTTTCTGGGACTCGGGCATTGTTGCAAAAATTTCACAATTGGCAGTCCCGTTTGACCGATGGAGTTTTTACAGAACCCTCATATTAAATTACACGTCAATGTATTTATCTAATCGGACTTGAACCACAGATTACGAAATAGATACTACTTACAGGACCAACTGCTGACAGGATTAATCTAAATTTCGTTGACGATATAATAAACCATTACTCTTTTATATATTATGTTATCTACTACACGCGTCTTATCTCGTGATAAAATTTAAGTGCAAACGTAATTGGAGAATTTTAGGTGCAATTTCCGTCCGCATCGTATCAATGTGACCAGCAAATCAGGCAATAGTTGTTAAAAACTTTGACGGGTAAAGGTCCAATGATAGGTGCTTTAATTACTGAGACAGTGACTGAGACAGTGGGGCTAAATAGGCTATAATAATAGTATTAATTTTGCTGTAATACATACATAGGTACATCAGTTAAATGTTTGGATTTCCTTTAAAGAAAATAATACTTGTGTTAAGAGACTCTGTTCCAGGCTGGTTGTTTAGATTGCCTAGACTTACGCGTAAAAAACAAATTTACTTAGAAAAGTAGTCTGTCTATTCAAAAATAACTGCTTAAACATATATGCGACTGTTATAGCAGAACAATCACCTATTACTTTTATGGGCTTGGACAGTCACCTGCTACTTCACTTATTTTTATTTAAGTTATCTTTATTAACATTTTTATCTTAATTGCTTCCACAGTTGGTTTTGAATTTGATCTGCCAAATGTAGAAAGAAGAATAATTTTGAAACTTATACTTAACCAATAGAAAATGTTAAAATAATACGGATTCGACTAAAATTGTCTTTAGGTATTTCTTTCTACCAAATTGTTATTCAATAACATCACATGGCAATAATATGGATTTGATTATATCTTACGATAGCATCAATATATAGGCAATAAGACAACGTAGGACTGCCTCAACTGCCGTTGGCCGCTTATGTTTGCATGTAATTAATGAGTCTTGCCATAGACAGATGAGGTGGGCAAATTTTTTGATATTCTCAGTAACAGTTTGGAAATGTTTCCGTTTGGCTCGTCATGCATTATGTAGTACCAAAAATCATTATTTTCTGTGTATGGCAGTTATATATCTCAACTATCTTTAGGGGATATACCGGCGTCAATCTCTGTGTTTATAGACATAATGTGCGTGTATATGTGTCTCTACTCACTTATATATTTTTATCTGTGTACTTGTCTATATTTCGCGTGACTTTCTTTTGGGGTTAGTTCGGGCGTGCACGCTATATCCGATTTCAGTAATACATTGTTGACGGGATGGTTTTCCATTAACCCTTGTTATGGCTCTGTATTGAAAATTGGAAGCTTCTGTTGGCTGTTCCAATTTGAGCTAACAAACTCGGCTTTGCTTAATACTTTCGAAGTTACACTCTTCAAGTAATTGACGTAACGATTATTTTCCATATATTGATTTCCGTACAGTTGTATTTTTTTTAATATCCGATACCTACCTAGTGACTACCTGCTAGGAAGTACCCTATGGTCAAACTATAGATAAACTTGAAATTACCATAAATCTGGCGAACATAACCAAATACAGAGCTCAATCAATCGTATTCAAGTCTATAATAAATTTAAGACTGTTGTACCTCTATACTGCCGCTTGACACCATTTTTGGGACAACTTGAATATAGATAAAATTATTACGCAATAAGTTATATACATCAACCAAACAATGTGTTAATGTAAGCAAAATTTGCTGGACCAAGTAAGGCTAGTTTGGACCTTGCAATAAAAAACATAAAAATAATAAATAGTAATAACACTGTTAAATGACGATCATTCATCATCATCAGTTTATTTTTGAACCTGCGTAAAATCATACATAACAGCCTGTCATTACCATTTTAACATATACTGCGTAACCATAGTCTATGTTAAAATGGTAAAGACTAGCTGATCGACCGATAGTCAGCTTAACAACTGACAATCAGTGGTTAGCCTTAAAATTGAACAGGCTTCACATCAGTGGTTTATACTATAGGTTTTGTTAGAACACAACCTTAACAAATTATACACCTAAACCTTCCTCATGAATCACTCTGTCTATTGGTGAAAACTACATGAAAATCCGTTCTGTAGTTTTTGTGTTTATCGCGTACAGACGCGGCGGGGGACTTTATTTTCTAATATGTAGTGATGTAATGATTATACTGATTTACGTGGCACTAAATTAAAGAAGCATAAAGTATCCATGATAAGTAACGACTTGGTTCAGTAACCATTAAATACGATTAAAGTAAAAATCTGCTGCTAATGCAAGCCTTCCAACCGATTGCAATCTGAAGAGCGCTATACGTCTTTACGAACTTAGTTTTAAGAAAAGGAAGTAGTAATTATGACATGCCATTAATCTCTTGTCCAACCCACTTCGAGGCTGTTGTTGTTCATAACAAAAATCTTTACTTAAATTTATTCCATGGGGTTTTGTAAATACTGCGCAGAATTTTCAATGCCTTGCAGTTATTGTTAGAATTTAATTTATCATCTTCCTTCCTTCCTTACTCTCTTGGGAACAGGAAAAAACAACTTATTTATTTTACATTTGTGCTTATGGTTATTCTATTTTGTAAGAGATGTTTTCAGGTAGTTTGTTATGAACACGTCACATGCTTGTATCGAGCTGTCATCTGCAGTATAGAAGAAAAATCTATACAAATCTGTTCGTGAAATGTTGTCACAAATGAAATAAATACAGAGATGATCGGCTCGGCTCGATGCGAAATAATAGGCACACTCACACATAGGAACGACCGACTTGCTCTAATATTAATGTACGCACGTGTCTAGTGGCGGTACATTCAATTAGACACGCAAGAACAGTTTTCTTTCCAAAATGTTCGATCAAATATATATAACAGGAAAACAAATTGTATTCAATCTAGCACTAGTATGCCTTTTGTATGTTTATGTGACAAATAATTAATCAAAAATATACAATATACAAGTAAAATTAAAGAATAAAGAAAAGATAAAGATGGATTTCAGTTTACCTTATTTTGTAAGTTTATTGTGTCGGTCACCTATTTTTCTTCTGTTCTGTGTCTGTATCGTCTGTTTACTCTGTGTAGCGATCTCGACTTAAAACATTAATGAGCTATGTTACACGATACTTGTATATAGCAACCAATAGCAATCACAAAGTTTTACTGCCAAAAGGACATTCGTAATCCATATTAACCTGGTAGTATTATTCGACGATGTTATAAGTAGGTTTATAAATCGCGTATCGTTTCGATATTATATCAGCTTATTTTTGGTTGTAAACCGTTTAATCTTTTGTCATGTTTACTTTACCAGTATCTTTAGAAGTTTCATTTCTTGAACCTACTGTTCTTGAACAAAACAAAAATATATGTTTAAAAAATTGTCATACACTATTAAATAATTATGTCACTAGAAATACAGTTAGTAACAGACTTCTTCAAATCCAAACATGTTTACAGTTGATGCACAATAAACAATTTGTATTTTAAATATTTCTATCTTGTTTTATGTAATAGATTACCTGAAGTATGCCATATATTTGTCGGGACCGACCGCTTTTAGTTGCATAAATAACATTTTTGCGGCGAGCTAGACAGAAGTTTGCATACTTAAAATTACAAATGGCTGTCGCATGAAATAAAAAAGTGAATTCTCAGTAACATTAGAACCAGAATGTTTACCTACTTCTGTAAATAATGTTTAAATCCAAATTAGCAAAATTTCTTCGAACATTGAAAAAATAAACGTATATTATCTCCGATCAAAAACTGCTGATTTTCGACGAATATCTAATTTTATGAAGCTGCATTTTATCTGCTATGTTTATCTGTGCACTGTGATTCATTCATTTTACGTTTGTGGAATTTGAAATGTCTTTTCTTAGTTATAAACCAACATTTCGTGCGATGGTACTACAAGCAACAAAATTTGTTATTTTAATACCCGCAGCAGGGTATTAAGTGAACTATTAATCTGTGTTCACTCGAGTAATCGGTATACCTACAAAGAATGTTGGGCTTAATATCACAAAAAGAGAATTAACCGACCGCTAGGGACAGACCTTATTACGATCCTTGAGCCTTGTGTCGAGACAATTAATCTTTATTAGTTTCCCGTCGTGTGGGAACCGAGAACGAGAATTCGAGAGCCGAATATAATAATACATCGATGGAAGAAATGCTTGTATGTGATCGATACTGTCGAAACAAATTTAGCATACATAAATTTTAGGTAATATTGTCTAGAGTCGTTTTCGTGTTGTTATGGAAAAGCGTGTCTTGGTACATAGGTCATGGGATAAATTCCGGTTGACGTAATATTACAATTTTATTATCTACGTATTGATTTCCTATAAACTGCTGATTTTATTTTAGGTTGACCCAATTTAGAACGCTCTATTTTTATATTATGATGTTGTCGTTTGGGTCTAATTTATCTTATTGTTTTTATACGCGGGCGATAAATACTATTGAGTGGCTATCGCGTTGAGTTTTCCTATTAATAATATAATAATAAAGATTGTAATAAACTTTATATGGGGTTAGGCGATAAAATTTAATGCGATAGGTAACGAGAATCTATAATTTACTTTACTATTCTCTTCATTATTCACATATTGTAAACAGCGCTATATTTAATACATTGAAACTTGTCAAAAACAAATTTATTTAGTCAAATATAAAATCACTTGATGATTTGGACAATACTGGTTAAAATTTATTTAGCCAACATATACAAAGAGGCGCAAATGTTATCACATTAATTGATACCACATATACATGGTATTCTTTGACGATTTACAAATTATGAACCAAATGTATTCAGTAGTTTAGCCAAAGGGCAATTTTTTTGATTTCATAATTTAGACATTTTAGAACATCATGTAATGCAGAAATAACTGTACTTAGGTGTCAAAGACCTTAAGCAGCGATATTATAAAACCGTCATATTGTATCGGGTCCGGGAATTTCTGGATCCTAGCGAGTTGACAAAGATGATTTCTCCTATGACCTTTAACGAGCTGGCTACAGCGCACGATTGGTTACAATGGTGTTCCAATTTGTGTCTAATTTTATTTTGTTTATTTTGTTCAAGAAAATAATTTCTTAATTTCTGCGAAAGTAAGTTTTTGTTTATGTTAACCGTCTTATATCAGCCAGCTTATGGTAGTATATCATTTAATGTGATAACATTTGCGCCACCTTGTATATAAAAGATCACCTGGTCAGTTATCATTGCTGCCCTCTTTATCCTCCCACGAATATTATAAAAGAATGTGAAAGTAGGTGAAATTATTTGGATGTCTGTTACTTAATCACACGGCAGCTGTTAAATAGGTTTGAATAAAACGCAGCAGATAGAACATGTCTTGGATAACATATAGGAGA
This sequence comes from Catocala fraxini, assembly GCA_930367265.1. Taxonomy (NCBI): domain Eukaryota; kingdom Metazoa; phylum Arthropoda; class Insecta; order Lepidoptera; family Erebidae; genus Catocala; species Catocala fraxini. The sequence continues at coordinate 8,881,728 of OV884040.1, read as the reverse complement.
CATTTTATGTCAATGTGCGCTCCTACGGTACGCAAGCGTACCCGCGGGCAGAAATTAGAAACAAATAATTTTATTGAATAACACTGTTCTTTCTCCGTACGTCTTTGCTAGTACAGTTCACAGTACTATAAAAAAGTGTTCAATCGATACATATAAATGTCAGGCTGTTGTTATTGGCATATCAAGTCTACCGACATTTGGTTTATACGTTACGCAATTGTATTCATCTTTACTTTTTATTTTCTGTAATTGGATTCTGATTTACGATAACACGGTAACAATTTGTTATTGACGCCCAATTCCTGTATGCAGACGTCTTCAAATCAATTCAAAACGTAATTGGCACAATCACATCATACCCAGAGCAGTTGTGGTTCTTACGTGCGTGCTAAATTGCAATGCCAAAATAATCTTCTGTCGTCCTATGCCGAAAAACTTTTATTTTGGAGCAAATTATTTTTACCGTATTGTCTTGAAAGCTTCTAGAAGAAGAACATGATTCACATTTTGTATCATGATTATTTAATAATTACTAACGATAATAATAGCAATTATATAAAGCTATGATTACTACCAAATATAGCATCAGAAATCTATAGTAGTTCATATATGGCCTCAGTTTATTGATCACACGACTTTATATAAAGTATTATTTATAATTTAACCTGCCAATTATTGAAATGCCGGACATAAATAAAAACCTACTGTGCCTGGCCGCCGGTATGCCGCTGCGACTCAATAAGTTAAAAAGACTTATTATGATAGAATGCGAAAAATTAATTAAAATCTTTATTTTGGAATCTACTGTGTATCATTAACGCCTTTTTTCTGTATACACGTGTTAGTCATTTTATATTAGAGCTCACTTCATGGCCTCAAAAACAAATCATAGTGGATATCGATAGATAAACAGGCCTAATTATTCATGTTCAAAGTTATACTGATGGATGTCTTTTGTCTTAGTAAATTTACATCCTTGACTACACATGTTACAGAATGTTCAATATAAAAGATATCTTGTTCCACAAGATGAATGGTGTCAGATGTAGGTATATTCAGTTGTTGATTTTTTGTCCGTAGCCTTCCTTTTCATGATGACTATTATATTGTATTCAATATGTATCCGCTGATGGTAATAGATTTTTTATGAAACTCAAATATGTATGGCTTCTATACTTCAACAAAAATGATGAGTTCTTTTTCTGTGTAATTTTGTTGAGATTAACCTTAAGTTAATAGTAACAATTATTCGTCAAGACAAAATAGTTTTATCAACAGATGGTACTTGAGTGATAAGTCTAAATACTCATTACGATTATGACTCGTGCTGCAAAGGCAATTAATAAGCGCCCCATCATAATTATATTTGCTGACCAATCAATTTTCGGCGTGTTTTCTTATACAAGATAATTTTTCAGTATTCTCGAAGTGGCAATGCGAGACTGGCCAGTACCGCTTCCTTGCCAAGACAGGCGGCTTCGCTTGGGTCCAGACCCAAGCCACCGTCATCACCGACAAGCAACAAAAGCCGATCAGCGTCGTCTGCGTCAACTATGTCATCAGGTAGGACTAGACTTAAGAACAAAGAAAACTTGCTAGCGTTTTTTTACCGTGAGTGTTTTTATTTCAGCGTTTTTAAAATGTTATTTTTTATCGTATATTTATAAAGTAAAACAAATTTATTACAAGGTAAGCTACACTTATATTTTTTTTTGTTAAATTAATACTTTTTGTTTAATACTTTATATGTCTACAATTTTGATTTGGTCTACCGCCCGTTAACAAGTTTATAACACACGTTCACACGAAACACCTACCGGACGCTAAATTTACATAGCCTGAATATAATCATCGACGATAGCCTTATCATGATGACCCACTCTAGCTTAGAGCAATTTCATTAGCCAACCAAAATAACTATCAATTTTGCAAATCACCTAAATAAATTAGTGTCTGGACTATAAAAGAATAGAGACTTCATAAAGTAGACTATAATTTTCACAAACAGTCGTAAAGCTTACTGTCAGCGTATTTGCAAATAGACTGCTTTTATGGAGCCAATAAACTAAAATACTTGAAATCATAATTAGGTTTTCTAACATATTGCAGACACAATAAAATCACACTCATAATTAATAAGCCTCTATGTATATTTTTCCAGTTTCAGGTATGTAAGTTAATAATGTCTAACATGAAATATAACCACAAATATTCACATTTTGCGTTTTGGCTTTATAGCAGTAGTCAAGTTTAGTGTCTACGTAAAACAATATTCTTGTCAAGTCGTTTCTATATTATAATGCAGATCTTAAAGATAATGCGAACACCGATAACGTTAGGAATAAATCATTTTGATCGCACTACGATATACGTTATTTTCCGATAGATTTCCTTGACCGAAGCTGTTTACCAGTATATTACATCACTTTCACATTTCACGCCGTAACCTTCTTATTAATCCTTTTATGATCTTACGAATACGATGTGTATGGTCTCTGTTATGAGGATATCAGTTTGAAAAGCTTCGCACGTCATAAGAATAAAAAAAAACGTTCTAATTTGGTATTACTAATAGACTTAATATAGACTGTGCGAAAATGTTTTGCGCCCGATTTAGTTTCTAGACTGTGTACCTATTTATTTAGCGCTTACTTGCGAAAATTTAAGTATAGACAGACGTGTAAATATACGTCACACTCACTCTTACAACTGAATATCATAAATAAAGATTTTGACACTTCTGAAATTTTGGAAGATGTTCATCTACATTGTAATAGTCTTCTAACATCTGACTAGGCGCGTGTCAGGGGCGACCATTTGGCGTCTTGATCACGCTCGCACATTACTTGGCACTCCTAGAACACATTACATACGTGCCTTTACAATTCTCAATTGTAGAACAACAATATCAGCAAATAAATGCGGAAAGATAAACTACAAAGTACATTTTGCAATCATTATTTACTTTTCAAGTGTTCGTTTGTACACAGCCGCAACAAATAGATAAAATAACAAATAGATATTTGTGTCTTTTGTTGCCTACCCTACTTTGATCTCTAACCGTAAAATATTTACAATACACTTTAATATTTCTTGTAATGAGTTATGTATTGGCATTCCATTAAATTGCTTAAGAATTTTAATTAAGACATTTTGACTATAACAGTATGGTATATAATAATTGACTGCTTTTAGGAGTTTTATGTTGTAATATGGACGTCGTGAAATACATTTCCTAAAAATGTAAAAGACTGTAAATGACAAACTTATCACTTAGAATTAAAAGTCTGATGAGATTTTTCAAGTTGTCAGCTGTTTTATAGCCGTCGAAAGTTCTCTCGGCTTAATTGAGGTTGTTACACACATATCATATTTTTCCAAAATTAATTTATTAATATTTCGTCCATCCATACATCCGTAAATAATCATCATATAATCAATATCACATTTATAGAAAAGACGTAAATTTTTAAAGCTCATTAAAAATTAACCTAATTTCTATAAATGTAACAATTGTACATAAAACTTTCTTATTTTATCTTAATCCCAACTGAATCCTTACAATGTTCAATCGTCCGTAAAGAAGAATTTTCCGATAGCTATTTTAGCCGTTGACAGATACTTGACTGTCGGAATTACAACTTCACGTTTTAAATCAACATTGATATCAGATATTTTCACAATTCGACACTCCGTTGAAGTATGTGAGATATTATGTTAACTAAAATTCAATTATATTTACGAACGTCTGTGTCCTTAAAATGACGTGGACATTTCATTTTGTTTTACGATGCCATTCCTCTGTGCTATTACTTTCTCACTCGTCTCAGTTTCATTCCAAACAAGAAAATATTTTCACCAAATGTTACCACCGTCTTTAACGATATAATTGAATTCGCTAGATATTGCTTGCTTTTGCTTTTTCATGTAATCATCAGTTTGAAATCTTGATTTCCGAAGCATAGATTACTTTAAAGTTGGTTTGCCGTTTCTTCTTCTTCTCCCTAGCCTTTATTATTCCCAAGTCACTTGGAGTCGGCTTTTTTCTGGTCTAACCGGATTTGACTGGATATCAGTTTTTACACGGAGCAGCTGCTATCTGACCTCTGCAACCCGAAGGCTAACGGTACCCTAAGGCTAGACCAGTGTCAGGATATTATAGGGCACTGACTTCCCAATAAAGACTGCTGCAGAGAGATGTTCATGACAGCCGGGACCAACGACTTAATGTGCTCTCCGAGGTACGGAGCAGGCGATAATTGTCAATCAATACGCACATAATTTCGAAAAGTCATATAACTTCCGAAAGTCAAAGGTGCGCGACGTGGGTTCGAACCCGAGACCCTCTGCATTGCAGTCTGTTGGTCTCCCCACGCCCACTGAGCTATCGCCGTTTCTATATTTATTTTTTAAACGGAAGGTCAACTTTACTTCAATCTCAGGAGTCTGGAAAACCTCAAATACTTTTAGTATTCGAGAGCTTGCCATCGCATTTGTGTTCCGCAATCTGTTGGTTGAATAAAGTTGTTACATTTAAAGTCAAGTTGATTGTTATAGGGAATTGTTATAGAGGGTTCTCCCTTCTTTTCTGTTTACGCAATAACAGTAGACCTTTCGTTGAATTAAAATGGTTAAATATTTATCATAAGTGTGAGGTTTTGCAAAGAAGAAGTATATTTAATTTGCTTATACCAATCATATGACTGCTCTTAATACATTAGTTTATTTGGCTCTCCTGTTCAGTCTGTCTCGACAGTAGTATAATAAACCTGTCTGCCAGTTTTTACGTATATAGCATTTTACCTATGAATTACGCAATCTTACGCAATATTCGCATTGACTAACGTAGTTGATAATATCGATAAATTTTGAAATGTTTCGCCATATACTGCAAAATTACGAAGCATATTAGTTTTGTTTGTATGAAAATTGATATACCTAAGAATACAAATATAAAAATACCGCATGAGTCTAGTAAGCTTACTGCGTGAACGAACTCTCATTAAAAAAAGAATAATAAGTAACTTAAAACTTGTACTGCTTCTTTACGCTAGTGGACCAAATATTTCGCTAGGGACGACCGCGTTCAAGGACCTCTCTTGTTAGATAAATGCCTTTGTGCATACTCGTTCTAGAATTCACAAGCAAACAATTAAGTAATTTGGTTAAACTTGTCAGAACAGCGTGGCAGCGTTTTATCTCATATGCCCAGATAATATTATCAGCCTTATGAAATAAAGCAACAGTAGGTAGTATTAAAACGGAAAAGCACCACTTGAGACTGACTTTATCAACAATATTACTATGTAGGATTTCTTGTATTATTCTATCTAATCTAGTTCTAGAAATGTATTCCAAATCTAATTATCTTTAGAGGCGGGATTCTTAAAAGAAAACGGTGGCTTAACAGAACTTAACCTAGTGCGTCTTTACTACTTTTGTAAGACCTGCGAAAACATTTTTAATTTACTAAACACTGTAAGAAATGTTAAGAATGTAATCATTTGTAATTAACAATACGTCTTTTAAACTAATTACATTTCTATTGTCTCAAATGAACTTAGTTATTTTGGACTGTATTAAGTTTGCTGAAATATAACGTCATTTGTATCTCCATTAGTTTCCATGTTAAAAGCCCGTTAAAGAGACTAGATAGTTCTGTAAGACACATTTGCTGTGAAACTTGTACCAACCGGTAGTAAGTTTACTACTAGAGCACCTTGATTTATTTCATCTACTAAGGAACTATTCAGTGTGACGCGGATTTTACTGTCTGTCGCGGACATCCGCGTTAGTTAACCGCATCGCACTGAATAGCGACTAATACTAAATATCTGGAAGTAAGTTTATCTGAACTGACTGCCGGTCCAGACATAATTATCGTACAGAAGTCTGTTTACATTCAAGTCTGTAATAAGTGTATTTTTATTATCTGCTTGCAAATATGTATATATTTCTATTTTAATCGATACATATTTCTTAAACGGCATGTTACTTATGATGTAATTAATTCGCACTCGTTAAATGCAATTTATTACCGTATTAATTAAATTGACATCCATATTAGTTAATGAGTCTATGGAAAATTTATCTTATCTCTGTTGACTGTGGATGATTGTGGATCGGTAGTTGTAGCGTGAGCATCAGATGCGCCGGGGGTTATCTGGGGTGTTGCTATGCTATCCAATGTATCATTTTCTATTTAATTATCTAAGAAAGATAAGCTATCGTGCTTACAACACTGCTGACATCCAACAACAACTGCAACTGTAAACTCATTTAAAAATATCCCCTACTTTACTATGTTAACCTGCTAGCCTTTAATGATTAATCTAAATCTTGTTTACTTAGACCAAATATTAATCAGGTTATTCTGTTAGAATTTGCCTTTGTTAATACGATCTTGTTAGGAATTTTGGAAGATAATTATTATTTACTATGCCAGTATTAATTTTCATATTGACTAGAGGTGAAGTAAAGGCCTTCGGTAAGCCCAATTACTAGATAATTTATTCTAGGTCTGTTTGATAAAAGTTATATGTTCAGACGTTTGACTTGTGTAGGTTAATACTGTTCAACATAGTAATAAAAACATATTAATCAGTTCAAACACTGTCGAGCGCAGCCTTGACGATCCGATACTTCAGCACGACCGATCAATGTGATCACGTGTGTAAAGTTGAGGAGGTCAGAGACGAGTCATATTCTAAGAGATATAGAGAAAGGAGATAATAAACTACGCATCGCAGCGCTGAAGACATGATTATAACTGAATAGTGTGAAAACGCAATACCAACGAAAACCTTTATGACATCTTTAATACAGTAGTGAATTTGGACTGACTATGTTACCGTTTTTAATGTGTATTTTAGTGCACAAAATGTTAACAGCAATAATCTTTATTTATTGCTAATTTGAAAGTCCATATGTACTTAACATGAATAATTAAAAACACCATTTAATTATCTGATCGATCTGTATACCCTTTAGCGGTGCTTATCATTGAGATCGAGTACATAGTAACACCTGGACATTCACATGACTTAATATCTTTGTCGTGTGTTGCATTGCACCGCAATTTATTTTCACACCACATGTGGGTCAATGCGAGAACACGTAACTGTATCCATTGCATATGAAGGGACACGCCTAGATTTTTCTATAATTAGAATATAATTGTGTCTTGGCCGTCTCGTATTATGCGAAAACGTTTCGATTCGAACAAAAATGTTAATGTGAAAGCAGCAAACTTCAAAGAACCTCTAAATTATCGAACCGTAACAGATATTTTTGAAGAACGATCCCGTATAATATTATGTGGACCAACGTGAACAGTTGATTCAAATTTATTCATGAAACCAATGAATACAGATCGTATCGTGTGTTTTGTAACCCGTTTTGCACGCGTTTCGTTTATTATCATCGTTATAAGTAGTAGTCGTAGTCTTTCAAAGAGGACGCCCAAAAAATATAGGTATTATTGATATTATCATAAGTTACTTTTTAATCTGGCCTTGATGTCGCAATCAATAGGTGGCTGGTTGTTTCATAGATTTTAATCTTCATGTTAGTCATTAATATTTTGAAATGCGGTCTTGCACATTTTTGAGGGATGTTTTAGTCTTCATGTGAAAATTAACGTTGTACTAATATAGCCTGGATACCATGCGCAATTCTGCGGTCGTCGGACGGTTTATGCAACTCCGGGCGAATGCACTCCCACCTCCCTCCCTAGGTCGTTCACCCTACCTTCCTACTACCGAGTAGATACATACATAGGTACAGATACTGCAATTTTAGTTTAAGCTTGAATGAGGCGTGTGGGTGTACCGTTTGTTCCCCGCCGTCTGACATAAGTTGAAACTTCTCGAAATCATTTCTTTGCCTTGTATTTTTAGCATCTGTATCGCGAATCCTTCCATTTCATGAACATACTTTTGTGTTATTTTATGCTTGCCATTCGTTTTCTTTAATAGTTTAAATGCTTAATTTTCAGTACATTTTCTTCATTCTTGTTATAATAATTTGAGCAACCCAAACGAGAAAATTGCAATACCAGTGATACAAAAGAGGGTCAACACAATGACATGTGACAATTGTGCACGTCCCTGAAGAAAAATTTGGGATTTTAGCATATAGAAATTTTCTTCGCACAGTTAAAAGGAATTAAGCATTGTTATTTCGTGGTAGTTCTGCAGCGGTAGAACCACTTTATCGTAGCATGTGATCATTTTAATCGTTTCAATTCCAATCTTATGCATGTTATAATAAAGGCACATTTGCATCAACACAAACACCCATATAATTTGCAGAACCGTATCCAGATCACTTGGCCTAAATTAAAAATGCTGCTATATTGATTTTATACGAGCCATATGCGTTGTATGATAGGTCAATATAAAATATTGTTTCATTATTAAAACCGCTTTAGTTTTTGTTTATGTCTGTATTTAATTGTTGAATAACCAGACACAACATAATAATAAGAAGCCATTATGGTCCAACCAAAAATCTTTAAAGACGTTTTATGAATCATGTTCACCATCTATTGGAATGGTAAGCACGTACCATTAAACCTAATATTTATTTATATTCTGATTTCCAATAACTCCACACACCTGGGTACGACAAAATGAAAGTAATTAATATTGATGAATGAGGTCAACGACATTCCCTTAACTTAAAGCACTATCGCATTAATGAACTTAAGGCAAAGTTCGAAAATAATGTCCTGAGTTGACCAACCATTTTATATTGCCTGAATATAAATTATGAAAATCACGTAGTGAACTTGCACAATTTAAAGGTAATGATATCGAAAAATGAAGTGGCGTAGTTACGTTTATATTTGTGGGCGTAGTTTCATTTACAGATAAACTAGATTCTAAAGCGTGTTGTAGAATCCGTATACTTACTGTAACAATGTATTTATCGCCTAATTACAGGTTTATCATATCTGAACGTATCCGTTAGCCAATACTGTTACATTTTTTATCGTCGATGATTGAAGTATTAGATTTTATCATCTAGACTCGAGCTCTATACGGTTTGTAAGCAGTAATTTTTCATGTCCCCAATATTCTTTATCAGCAATTTCTTGCCATTTTACTCAATGATTTTCGAAGATTTCGTTTCGTTCTGGCCATAAAACCTTCATAAATTTCATCATACGAATAGATTACATGGTATTGTTTGAAAATTTTGATTTATTTTGACAGATATTCGTTGTACCCTAGGGATGAGATTGTTTTTTTACCACATTGTCCGTTCCGAGAAAGGTCTACACGTTATCTTTCGTTTCCTGTTTCGGTCATAAAGTGATTAGATAGAATTGGAAATGAAGAACTGATAAAAGAGGATGTCTAATAATATTTTATTGTGGTGTAATACAATACGTCCCTGTGCGGACTATCGTTGGTCTCATTCTGTACCGTTTTAAAATTCGTAATTGTCAGTCCAAATGGAAGTGCACCGTTGTTCACTCCGGAATCGAGGCTTTATGTATTCTACTGTTTTTGAAATATAACTCTTCCACGTGTTCTTATATCAAAACATTAGGTGATGTTTTTTTTTATACATCAGATTTCTGACGATTACGAATGACTTATTATGTATAAAGGTATAATTATATATGTATATGCAAATGAAAAATCGTGATTACACATTCTTTATTTATATTCAAAGCTAGTTTTAGTCTAACAACATAATGATATAATATTATCTGCATCAATTTGCGTCTATATATTGTAGAAACGACTTTAAAGTTCCGATATTATCCATTATGTGGTTCTGATTCAGTTGTCACATAATTGCTAAAATCTGACAGTTATGTTGACGCGATGATGACGCAAGGTGTGTGCAACGGCAATGGACAACGACACTTGAGTCACGTAGCCAGTCTCGGCAGGCCCGAGGGGGTGGGGCCGGGTCGACGCACGGGCTCTCTGGCCCTAATTGCACAATAGCTGCAACTCGCGAAACGCACCGTGAATTTCACGAAACAACCCAGTTGTTGCGAACTGACCAATTAGCGACACGATCTTAAAACACGCCACGCTAACCTTCATAATTGCACCGATAACATCCAGAAACATAAAATGGCACGTTCCAAATGAAGAGTATTCGAGATCAAATGAAAAGTAAACTTCGCCTAAAACTCACAAACCGCATGTCACGTACCACAAACTTTAGGAAGTTTTCTAGTCACTCGAAAAAGTAAGATACCAGTGAATGAATATTACACGGTTGCCGTATCACGTAGGCATCAAAACTCGCCAGAATCATGACGAATCACACGATAGACAACGATCATTATTAATTTAGCTAAAGGCTCTAACTACAAGGAAAAATATGTTGCTTTGTTGAATCACACTTATTAATAGATGTCGTTAAGGTAAACGTAAATTTAATGTTACATAGCTGCAGTTGATTTAATTTGGCGCCAATTATAATTTATTAGCATAACAATCACCGCATGAATAAATTTACCATTATAAATTTGTTGCAGAAATTTTAGGTAGGATTGTTGCCTGATATTACATCAGATGATTGCGAATAATTATAAAATCACGTAGTCATCGTTTGCGCATGCTCTGCCATTCAAATTCTCGTTTCACAGCGGTTCACGTTACTATCCTATAAGTCATCATAGAGCGAACAACCTAACAAAGTCATTTAATATTTAGAGTCCCTTGCATTTTGAATAACGTTGAATCTAAAGTTCTAATAAAGAAGATATATTTTGATAATTAATTCATAACAAGTGTTGATAGCCTGCTCAAATTAAATAATAATATTATTGTTAAACAAACAAAATCCGTGAAATCCAGTAGCTGTGCTCACATCGACAGGGTCCATTAGAGTTGGTGTAGTATTACGCGGCTAAATTGTGGAACAACGCGGCTTCAATAGTATCATGTGTCGAGAGCTCTACTGCCAACCGGTTGATGGATTGGCAAACTGAAGGTATTCATGCCGTGAACAATTCTGTTTATTGAGGCGAGTCGTCCATGTGTTTTACAGTCTGCCGGCTATTATTATAAAAGTCTTTTTTTATATAATTGGCTCTTTTGACCTTTTGTAATGGTTGAATATTTTTAAGTGGGATACTTCAAGGCACCTTTGTTACCCAATTTGTTCTGATGGAAATGGAATTTCTTTAAAAAATTTGTTACGTTATTCATTTATACTTTTAGTTATTTATACTTCCACTAGTTATATTAATGTTTGTTGCTAAATAATATTCAGCAACAGAACTGTAACAATGAAGCTATAGCTATTGTAACTACTTTATTCGTAAAAATGACATTTTGGTCCAATTGTATTTGGTAAAAAGTCACTTTTCGAATCTTATTCGAATATATTCTTATAGATTTAATAAAAGACTAAAATTTCAATCGTTTAAGTTGGAAATACGTTATTTCTTATAGTAAACAATGGTTTCGATTACAAAACGTACTGAAATTAAAATCATAATTGCATAAAAAGTCCATTTTGTAGGTCTCGGTTAACAAAATTAAAAGTCACTTGACATAATCGTTGCATATAGATAAGAAACTATAAATATACACGATAATGTTTACCTGTACGTAATGAACAATAGCGTTTCAGCACTGAATAATTGAGTATTTGTACTTTTAGCGAATGTCCAACAGGAAATAATCTCGTCCAAATGTGTCGTGGTTCATCGCCCTGTCGGGAGCTCGCGCCTCTTAAAATACGCTCTCCTGAACTTATTTAATCAATAACACGTACACTGTACAACATCAATGTACCACTCAATGCGTTTTGTATTTGTATGTATGCAAATTTGTTTACCACACACACATACCTAATTGGTATTTATAATTATGCGCTATCGCCCCTAGGATACTATTTACGATTCTAATAATCGTTTTTTTATGAATGAGATACCTTATCAAGGCTCTTAATATCCCATGCATGCGAAAACCACAAGTCGGTGATATATAAGACGTTAATATATCGTAATCAGCGGCGCAGCGGATCTACCGGTGGTTCGTGAACTCGATTACATGTCGCGTGGCCGTCGAATGAACGCACCGGCTATCCTCAAAAATTTATCATGAGTCGGTATCGCGCGACTGTGTAATGTATGTGTTTAGGTGAGTCGCGTCACGAGTGCGCCGCCGCCGCCGCCGCGTATCATTCGCGCTACAGACTTCGTCGCTAGCGTACACCCCACGCGGCCACCCTACCGCCCCACGAATTCGTTATACCAGATCAGCTGTTCGCAGTATACACGCAAACCGGACCATTTCATTCGTTTACTTGTTTGACAACACGTCGTATTGAATTATTACATCATGGTAAGGATCAAGTGCGATTTAGTGACTGTGATCAGTGAAAATAGTGAATGTGTACTCATATAAGTGCCTGTTTATATATAATTTTGTGTCATGATTTTAAAATCACCGTAGGATCATTAACGGCATTATAATGGTTCTGTTATAAGTGAATAAGCATTATCGAAGTCTATCGTCGACTGTTTTATAAACCAAAGTTTTCCATTAACTGCAGTGACACGTAATATTGCATTCAATATTCACTAAACATTCTACTTACATAATATTGAGCCTACCTTCATTTTCTGACAATCGATCGCTTCCAAGAAACGTGTGGTAATCTATATAACTAGATGGCCTAGCGTTTGTTTATCGTGTGCGATTTGTAGCCACTTTTCAAGTGATTCACGCAGTTTTTCTTCGTTCAGTCGTAGATAAAGTTGCATTGAGTAGTCTTGTGCAGTGAAAGCGTTTGCGCTGAATGTGTCAGTGTTGTTTGTGTGAGATCCGCTAAAATTAGCGGTCCCCGTCCCCCGCTGCACACCGGTTACATAACCATCGCCGGCCTTGACTCCCGCGCCGCACTTCTCGCTACTCGATTGGCAGACCGATCTGCTGATTCTTCTACTTGATTTAAACGCTCACAGAGATCTACACTTACTTGCATTGTCGGATCATAAACCACTAACTGCAATCGTTTACATTCATCTCTTTACAATAGTTCGGTCATACGTATGAATTTTATCTATTTCTCAACCTGGAGTGGTTTGTTTGCGTGCAGACAGTGTGGTCTCTTCAGTGACTTGCAGTATTAGTTTTTACTATATATTGTTTTAACTCGCATGTTTAGTTAAACGCATGCATGGTGCTATGGTAATTTTATGACCCCACCACGACGCGATAGTTCGATATATTGTTGTATTAGTACCTACTTATCAGTTATTTTATCGTTTAAAGTTGCCATTATTATGTTTATCAGTATCAGAGCTAATGTTGTTTAGAACATTTAAACTAGGACAAAGCATTGAAAGATTTAATCAATTGTACTTAAAAAATGTAACTTATATTTCTATAATGGAAAGTTTGCACCTGATATACTTTTACGTATTTTCATTCACGTCTTTAGATAAATTAGCGGTTAGACTCTGCGATTTCTTAGAATTTCCTTACTAATTCTAATGATTCAATTGATGCGGTTCAGTGATGTATGTTGTGACGTCAGTGGTCGACCTCGACCCTGGCAGATGTAGTTGGTGAATTGCGCTACCCATTGAACGGTTTCACGGCCAAGGCCACTCTAACAGCTGCTCTCATTTCTTTCTATCATGTATACTTACGCAATACCGACATCAACATCATTTACTTTATCTACTCTATCTAAATCTATGACAGATTTATTTTTTATCTTTTATAATCAGGGAACACGGCTAAGAACGCAGTGTGCCGACATTAATCGTCTTATCGCCTAATTATATCATACAACTAACATGTTTGTTATATCTTAGATAAATCGTCTGCTACCTTGTGTGTTTAGTAAATCATAAATATATTTCGTACTTCGTTGGTAAAATGTAACACAACCTATAGACAGTTTCGTGTTAAACGATGTATCGGTGTCCCTATAGGCCAAAAAAGTTTTCTCGTTCAAAAGCTCCGCCAAAAAAACATGCTCCTAACCAAGCATAAATTTGTCTATAGATATTTATAAATACCAGAAAGTATCTCCTACAAAAGTTTTGTTAGTTCGCCTCTCGACAGTTGGACTTTTAGATTCTATTTTTAAGATGCACCAGAGTGGAGGTGTTATTTCTATGGTGCGTGATCGTATAAGACGATGTATCGAAATCACAAGTCTGCAATCGATAGGGAACGGACCTCGTGGCTGTGATGCGCGCGCAACCATCCCTTCGGCGCTCTCCTGGTGAATGGCCGGTTTAGAAAACAAGGGGGCTGATCGAGCGGGTGAGTGCAAGGTCGTAACAAGGCCGCACTTACTACCATCAATATATCTCTCTCTACTATTTACTTGTCACATCCATTCGTCTCTTTCACTCGAATTCAGAAACACGAGTAAGTGCAAAATCCAAATAAAACAAACCCTCTTCACGATGTGTCTGGGCTATGAAGCGTTTGTCTCAGTGATATTTTGATATTACCGATTACGTGATAATGCACTAGACGCGCGAGACGCGCCTTACCAAAACTGATAAAAGAAAATTATAAGATAAACGTACATGTACGAAAAATAAATTATAATCAAATAGAAATTACGAGATTTGATTTTTTAGTTTATTTTCTTAGTGCACTGGATTTGCGATTGTTATTGGTCTGTTCAACCCAACGTTGAGTATGTGCCTCGTCTTTACTCCAGCCTTGTGATTCAGATCTTCTATCGCCGTCCAAGTTTGATGATAACTTATGACTGTCCATATTGCTTGTTGTCCATTTTTTAGTTGCCACTCTGTCACTATTACTTCACCGACTTAAACGCCGCTTAACGATTTGGATCACCACCATAAATATTTATGAAATCGTGTTTTTGCTCACTGTAATATAACTAACGTTCCTTTTGAGCGTTCCTCTGCACGGAAACAGATTAGTTAATTTAGCACTATCGCAAATGAACACTGTATGTAATTTTCCGTTGCAGGCGTTATTTATAGTGTCAATGAAAACTTGAACCGTGACTATTGTCAACAATATTTTATCTCATGTATATGCGTATCAGTATCAGTGTTGATTTTGATATCATTGACGCACATGTGTCCCACAGGGCCAATGAGCCAATCCTTAGGTTATCTGTGATGGGATGTTCATTAATTAGTCCTAATATGTAGAATTATAGTAATGGCCGCGATGGAGCTAGTTATATATTATCTCATTATCAGGTATCGCTTCAGTTTGTCAAACGGGATCTAGTCGTGTTTCAGTGCACACGCGTTGATTGATTGTCGTCTCGTCTTAATGTCTCGCGAGCTCTTCTTTCCTTCCTCAACCTGTGTTAATAATTGTACAAACTAAATAATTACGTTACACACACACAAGCCTATAGTTTCTGAACAACATATGAGATGTAATTTGCTGAAATAAGGTACGCATACAAATTATTATTTTAGACGTTCTATTCCGTCGGACATAATATCATCAGCTGTTAATGATCAGCTGTTTCATTAAATTTATCATTTAATTTTTTTGTACGTTTCTAAATACTAAATATGACAAGGAATTAAACCACCGTAGGTATTTACTTTTGATTCAACATTAAGCAATCAAAGATAATTATATCATGACCGTGTGCATTTTTGTGTCATATTTATGTTTTGTTTACTATTATTGCAATATGTTGCGTTTTATTTTTTTTTTTTTTTTGTATTCTACATTATTGCATACCTACCAGTTGTTTTGTGCTGATATTTATGTCTATTCGTTACATAAAGAAGCAGAAATACATTAGTCTTTGTAGAATATTTATGTCAATTGACATGTAGTGTAGATGTGCAACAAATTAGCGTTTATCCATATGTTCTATTACGTGTGAGTGTAGCATCGAGCTCGACGATTCTTTGGCCTTGAATATTGTTGACTGATTACTCGCAATTGTATATCTTACGCCGCGACGCCAATATGTTCTAACTATTGCTCTGGTATCGCACGATACTAAACCCCGCCGCTAAACATGTACACAAAACCGATTAACACTGGAATGTTTGAATCTCTCTTGACTAATGACCGTGCAGTTTACATTATAGTCTATTATACAGAGGCACTTGTATGACGTACCTGATTTATGTGTGTACGTAAAGGCGGTAGACCATGACTCCTAATAATGTACACGACATTATGAAACGCGCAAGTTTATGCCCGCAGGGGCATCGCTTGTTATCTTGTAGCGTCTGTTCGCAGTGGCATCGAGTGCAAAGATGAGGTGTTCGCCGCACACCAGGTGCAGCACGCCGATCTGAAGCCCGTGGTGGCACCGATTGCGCCCGTGCCCGCGCCAGTGCCCAACGAACCACCGGCCAACGGCGCTATAGTCGACATCATAGCACCTGAGGAGGAACGTCCTATACCCGTCACAGAACTTATATTCGCTCCACGAAAGAAAGAAATGAACAAAGGCTTTCTCATGTTCTCCCAAGACGAGGGATATACAAGTGAGTGGCACTCGAACTTCCACAGCTTAGGTATCCGTTGTTGCTTTACTGAATGTTTCTTATCATGGTGTAACATTTAACACGTATTAATTTTGATATTGTTTACAGTGCTTAAAGACGAGCCGGAAGATCTGACACACTTGGCACCTACAGCTGGCGATGCTTGTATCCCTCTAGAGAACAGTCCGTTCGACATGTTCGATGAATTTATTCTGAGCGATAACTATTGTAGTCTACTGGGCGATGATTTGGCTAACGGATCACCAGTAGATTCGTTAACACCAGACTCCTTATTACTGTCCTCGCCGGAACCACAGGTGCTTATGCGTATATCGCATTATTTCAATATATTTATTTTTGTGTATTGTGCATTTCTAACAAAGTACATTTTGCAGGAAAACGATTCGTCATGTGAACAATCGTCGTTACTAACAGAACTGTCACTTGACGCGTTCGATAGCAATAGGTCGGATAATGACATTGACGATGGAAACTCACCGTTTATTCCGACGAGTGATGAACTGCCAGTCTTGGAGCCGGCAGTTATGTGGGGGGCTCTGCCAGACAGTGTCAGTCTAGCGAGACCCCAGCCCACTGAGACTCAGACGCCATCGTCAGCACCAGCGCTACAGCGCTTGCTGACGACGTCAACCACGGGACCACCGCCACATGATCTCATTACAAATATATACTCAGACCCAGGTACCTAAATATACTACTACGACACATGATGTATTATACTAATACTGAATAAACATAAAATATAAAAAATACTTCGCCAACAGGTCTAATACCAAGCAGAAGCGTTGCATCATGGGATACAGGTGTAAAAAGAGTGATGAAACAAGAACAGGAGCCATGCGCGAAGCGCGTAAAGAGGAGTCCTTCACCACCGCAGCCAGCGCCGGCGAGCAATCCTTCATCCAGCGTCCTCATGAACCTCCTGGTGAGCGGCTGCGACGTCGACGCCGGCTACATCTGCATGGTGCAGTGCCGGCCCCGACACAAAGCGAAGGCTTGAGGCCCATAAACAAATAGACTGTGATAATGCGCGTCCAGTGTTCAGTCAATCGCCTGTTAAACTATTTCAGTGCTATCTCACAGACTTCTGGTCGGAATTTAATACGAATTAATGTTAAGTACAGTGCCGTCGATACTTGTGATATTACCGTATACATACATACCTATGTACCAGTATCTGACTGAAAGTCGCATCAAACTTGTAATCGGAGTCCTATGAGACAATAAGCGTCGAGAGCCAGATTAAAGTCTGAAAGGCAGGCCAATTTAACCGTCAGGCGGCCAGTCGAGGGGACTTAGTGCTAGGGCCGGTTAGTTTAGTTAATCTTCCACAGTGTTGCAATCTCGTGCTTGCGCCGCAGGGCGTTACCACAATTAGTTAGATTAGATATACTTACGCTTTAGTTGGTGAATTGAAGCAATCGATTGTTATTGTTGACTTTAGTGTTTAAGTTAAACGTGCGCATATCGTGTTGGTTATGTGATGAATCGGTCGAATCGTTCCTAGATTACTTAGTTACCGTGAGCCCCTGCCGCGAGCCGGGGCACGCCGCGCACTGCGTCTTATGTTCATAGCTCGAACCGAGTCAATATTAATAGATTTAATATGATCCCTGTACTCAGAGGTTATCGCTATTTATTCGTTATTGTAAGTTACGTTTATTCGATTATGTGTAACATTATTTTGTACATCGATATAGAGTTAGAACTCATACGACTTTAGTCAGACCATGTTTTAGAAGTATTGTTCAGATCGTTATGTATTTTATTCAAAGTTTATTGTAGAGTGAAGTTGTCTCGGGCAGCAGTTAGGTGATGCGACGGTCGATGGATGTCTACACAATTTCCACTGCCAAATGATACAAAGTACAACTTAGAACAAAGTGTAATTGTGTTGTATTAAAGGGGCCATTTATTGTCCAACATGTTAACCGACTGGATTGGAAGTAGCAGTTGTGCGTCGGCTAACAACTCGGTCAATGAACTGCCGCAATTACGGTCTTATGTTCGTCTCTTATGGAACATTTGGATGCCTTTACATTTACAGAGAGCGTGTAATGTATTTATTAGGTAAAAGTCATGAAACGATGAAAATTATACTAAGCAATCACGATATACTCGAAATTTAGATGTAATGTTCTTGGCAGTCGTCATCGCAGCATGAATATAATCAAAACTAAAAGACGTAAACGTAGATATCATAAACTTATCATCGTTGTTATTTTAATAACATTTTAGTATGTATATGGACGAGGTGTATCTAGAGAGTTATTTATTTTTCTTGAGAGGAATAAATATTGTGCAGTTGACACAAAATATCTGATAATAAAAGAGACAAAAAAGAAATGTTCTGATAAAAAGGTGCACGTTTTATTATCCCACCCTTTCCCTCATTCCTGTGAGTATTAGTTTTTATTGACGTTGAAACACTATTTATGTTCACAATATATGTATGCGAACAAAAATTTCAGATGAATTTCATGAATATAATTTTCTTACCTTCAAAACGTATTAAAATTGGAATAGAAAGATTTATTTTCACACTAGAAACTACTATAGAATTGATGTGAAAAATATTTGAATATTTGCTCAGTAGTGTGTGAAACATTCGGGATAGTTTATTTGTGTTTACGTCATGTGGCCAGACTATAGATAAACATCATTTACGTCATAACCCTATCGGTATTCATAGGCCTGTTGTGATATTTACTACAAATACATTTTACAATGAAATGGCAATATGTATCTCTTACGGACCTTATAGTTGGCAAAACATCTATGTATGTGATAGATCTCAGCTTAAGTTTTACGAAATATGCCTACAGGTTGGAAGGTCATAAAACAGACGATATTTTTGGACGATGTGACCATAGACACGACCTTCCAGTACTAAACGAACCGTAGACAAAAATTTATTTAAAAAAGAATGACTCCTTTCGGCCTTAGTGGCAGACTAAGCATAAAATGACAACCGGATTGAACCCATATATTCTGGTTTTAATAGAAAATGTATGCAGATAAATTTGAATACAAACAAGTAATTTCTATTACGTTCGTGACTACTTCTTGATCAGAAACCAAGCACGTGTCATTGTGGATTCACCTATAAAGAATTATAAAACAAGCATTAGCGGTTCACAATACTAATACCTGTTTATGAGTAAAAAAACTTCGTAGTCAAAGCAAAGTTTTTTAAGTGCTCTGCTAGATTAAGGTAAACAATGTACGCTGTGTGATCTTGAACGAAACTTTGCATAGGCACATCAATTATTGAGTTAATACGTACCTACTACATGCTAAAGGCGTCATCTCAAGTTTTTTTTTGTAACATTATTTAGAGTGCACTCTCTCTAGTTAGAGAGGTGTTGTTGCACTAATCGGCAAATGATTGACACGTTTGAGTGCAAAATATAAGTATTCGGTAAATGCCATCATGTGTATTAGGCTACTGCTTAATTAATATTGCACTCAAACATGTTGTTGCAGTAACCGCCCGGCTCTGTTTGAGTGAGTTAGGGAGCATGTACTCTAGCTCTTGTTACAAAAAACAATATCTTGGATGTCTCCTTTAGTACGTACATAGTTACTTATGAACTCAATGACATAAGTAGGTATTTTGGTCATACATTTTGCTAACCTATCTTAAGATTTCTACAAGTATAATAAAATATAGAGTATTGGTTTCTAGACAATTTGTGAAACCGTTCACAATGACTAAACATATCAAAAATCTATTCGGAAGGCGTCTTAAGTAGTAGACAAATAGTAACCAACGGGCTAGTAATTAAATTAGAGGCCACAGACATTGCATAGTTTGAGTCTATTAGCCGGAATCCAGACAGTGAAAAATATTGTATCTGTACCCCAGCGACTTAGCCGCTAGAGCAGAGGTTCATAGACCACTTTCAAAATTTTGCAGGTTCCAGTGGACCCCCTGCAGCTACATTTCTACCATATTCTGTGGCATTCGTATTTATATTTGATGAAGTCTCTACGGGCAGAGCCGACGTTTTTTTTTAAACCACTGATTCTGATTATGAAATATGCAGGTTTCGCTGAGATTTTTAAAATATTATCTGCCTACATTGATAGGTGAAGTCAAGCCAACATTTTAGTTCTTTACTATCAAATAAATTTTCGTTACGAATTGTGGACCCTCATTTTTTTGTCACGCCAACGTAGACCTCCGTCGAGTCGTGGACCCCTGGGGGTCCACCTGGACCACTTTGGAAACTAATGCTCTAGAGTAATAATATGTGGGTCACTACCCACCAATGCATACTGTAATTTCGAATCATATACTATACGTACTGTAAGTTCATGATCCCAAACCACATCGTCACGATATTAAAATCCAGAATAGGCGTTACAACCTGTCACAGGCGAGAAGAATTTTTTTTTATTTATTGAATATGTATGGTAAATATTTAAAACACGTAATGGATTCCTCTCAAAGACGTTTAATATATTGAACCCTAATTGTATTTAATAGGTATTAGGAAAACGTATGTTAAATAAAGAAAATACTACTGAGTATGACTTTACATATTATTTTTATGACTCAATTGCTGGTATTAATTACAGACAATAAATAACTGATATAATGAATTGATAATCATGTTAAAATAAGATAGAAATCAAATTGGAGGTAGTAATATTCTATATATTAATACGTGAAGCAAAAACTTTGTACCCCTTTTTACGAAAATTGCGCGGACGGAGGAGTATGAAATTGTTAAATATGAAATTTATATGGAGAAGGAGGGGCGATTCCTAATATTTATATAAAATATGCATTAGAAATACATTAAATTAATGAAAAAACACTACACGCACACAACCATGCATTTGACACACGCAGTCGAAGAGCGTAACTATGGTTACATACATCAATATATAATGTTCGAATTTCGAGCACTCGGCGACCGCTAGTAAATTTAAAAAGACATGTCATCATCATAGATATTTTTAATATATCAATATCTTACTATACAAAAATGATAAGAAGCCAGAAAGAGTTGTTTCTTGCCTGAACAGAGCATTTTTCTGGATAACCTTAAATCTGCCCACATTTTTTATATAATTACCTAGTTTTGTGCGAGTGTATCTAATATACAATTTGAACATAAAGTCAATATTTGTCCCTACTCTTAAATGTATCATAATAAGTATAACATCAAAATATTCCGTACTCCATAAAATTTATAAAAGAAACTCACTTTACTGCCAAATCTCTTAAGAAATTTAATTTTAGCGGACACGAGTGTATTGCTCACAAGTTAAATTGTTCGATAAGTTTTTCTCTAGACGAAATTGTTTGTGGAAATCTTAGGCAATAAGTAAAAGGGAAAATCCGTTGTAAGCCGACCCCGGAGTGTTATGGTCGTCCACAGATAGCGTACTGGTATAAAACGGCTGTTGACGCCGATACTTCGGGTCTCTCGTTATTTTTTTTTACTTTACGCATTTGAAATTTCACTAAAATTTGTGATACTCCGATATCCTATGTCCGATGATTACGTGCCGAATGGCATGTGTTTTTTTGCATATTGTGCAATACAATAGCTATTAGATAGCTGAATGCCTACCTAAATATATTTTACTTTTAGGGTAAAAGTAAGTAAGCTAAAAAATTCAATGACAAATTATTTTAAATGTTAATCTTTATAGTATCAGAAACTAGATTCGGACAGTTGATATATTTGCTTTGATTATCTTTATAATTAAAAGATATTACTATACATAAGCTATATTCAAACCGGTACCTATTGTCTAAACCAATTTTTAGTGACACACTCAATAAACAGAATCATATATTTTATTAGAAGATAAAATAGAGATTAAACAAATAATTTTATTCTTAAGCAAAAGTCCTCTCTCATTATTTGCTTTGAGTGTATTATACACATTAATACCTTAGTACACTTTGTATGATACCGAAAGCATTTAATTGAGAGCTGCTATTATCACAATGTGACAAGAAGCATTACATCAGTAATGTTTTTCCGGTACATTATCGCAAAAAAATATCTCAGTTTTAGGGGAGCCCCCTAGACCAGTGCGGTATCAGCCTGATATACCTTGATTAATTTCTTAGCAAGCGATATGTCATAGTCTCTAAATTATTAGGAACGTGATAGGCCAGCTTAATAATGATCTCTCGTAAACCCCGGATAGGGCAAGTATCCCTGAGGATAGGATAAGCCCCGACAATATAACGGATGCTCCAATTATTGTCAGTGCGGGCTAGTGTTTGCCTTACCCACATAACGCGGCCTTCATTGAAACAAATGATACTACTTTGTTTACTTTAGATAAACTGTGTATCAGTGTGATCAGAACATAAACAAGTAGCACTGTTATTATTTTTACTCTATTATCTAATTTTGTCACTTTTGTCAATATGTTGTGAAACACGTGTTTACATTTATGGAAACTTTACTTATTTTTTATGTGAGTAATTAAGAAATATCAACACACTTGCTCGCCATAAAACACATTAATTACATCTACTGATGATAGAAATTATTTGGAAATACTTGGACTTTAATTTATTAAGTTAGATTTTATTTGTTTTATCCGTGATAAAGTTACACGTTTGTAACGTGCATATAGCTATCATATTCGATGATAGCCCGAGCGTATTACTCACGTTATATTTAACGTGGCCATAAACACTACCTTATAGACTTTCTGCTTTTTACGACGAAGCCAGCAATTACAGTAAAAATAAAATTGGCTTCTGTTATGAGAACCTATGCTTCCAACCTTGTACATGAGCTCATCATACGACGTTATGGACTTACGCGATAAATTCAGCATAAAATCGTAAACTGGTCATGTCTTGTGATGCCTTAAGAGTAATTAGCGAATACCGACTACAGCTGTAAAACACTACAGTAATAAAACCTAAGTCATATTTTAAGTCTCGAAATGTAACTACTGAAATAGCTCTGACGAATTCAAGGAAAATAATTATTTTTAATTAGAATTGTCGATCAGGTTTTATTCAACAGACTTAATATAAATACATACATAATTTATTATTTGAGACACAGCAACGTTATGAATGTCTAAAGATGCATCTACTAATTTACCACCAGGTTGGCAGGACTTGAAGCTTTTGTTAAAAGAGCACCAGCAATGAAAGTACGACTATTCTATTTCGTTATCATAAAAAAATATCCGTTATAATTTATCAAATCGACAATATGTATGTTATGGTGTAATCCTATACCAATGCGTACTTCCCCAAAAAAAACATTTTGTCTAACAAATCTAGTACGACGCGAGTGCAACGACAAGCATAAACCTCTTTAGAATTTATGAATCTGTACAACTAGACAATTTATTAAATTTAAAGAGCAAATACAATGTTCTAACGGTTGAAACGCCCGCATCGAATACGTAACGCTTATTAAAATGACATAAAGCAACCGTGAACAGTGACAAATAAGTCGTTTGTCGCATACACTTATGTTAGTAGGTTAATTTAGTAAGTATTTTATTTATCGACCGTACGCCATTCTTTACTGCAATGCACCAACGTGACCAAATGAAATTATACTTAAACACCTTGATTTTTAAACACGACAGCTTTTTCTATAATGCCTTCCATTTACCCAGTCTCTAGGCGGACTAGAAAATAAATTATTGTGGTAACATTTTTTTTAATACGGTTACGTTTTGCTTCATAGCTCAGACGATGGCAAAAACTCAGATGCCAATACAACACGACATCATCTCAACCGACTAACGTATTATGCTGTAGATCTCTGTTTATCCTTTAAAGCAGGCATTCGTGATGTTATGTAGTTTCATAAGCGCAATTGATGTAATTCTTCCATATAAGCTTTAGAGTCAGCTCAATATCAAACAATCCTTAATTAAAGGAGGTAACATGAGCGCTCAAGGATTGTAGATATCTGCTAATAGCGATTCAGCTCTATATTCTAAGTATAAATCATGCTACGTGATGTATATACGTATTAACTAAAATAGCTCGTCATCCACCTACGTGGTGACTATACGGTCAGAGGGTAAATTAAGTGTGTTGTTTGCCAGCCCAGTGTTCGCATAACAAAGCTAGGGATTTGTCTAAATTCTACTTACGCGCTTCGTAGAGTACGTAAATTATGGTAGACTCTTAGTGTTTCAAAGTCAAGGTTGAAGCTAATACTACTGATCTTTCCGTTGTTAATCGTGCACCTTTTTTATACTTATACAAAAACCTATAGATGCGCGCATTTGTTGTATACCTGGTCGCGCATTACTAATCACAGCTATTGTTGCATAAATACATTACAATCTATTTATATGGCACTAATATGTTTCTTTATGTGTTTACAGGATCTGCAGCAGCAGTTACCGCAGTCAACTCCCCAACAGCTGCACCCTAATTACCAGATGATTAGGAATCAACAACCTATCGCCCCCATGGCTACGAATAGGAATAATATTCCAATATCCGTAATAAACATCTTACAAGGGGTCCCTAACAAACAGATCATTCGTACCAACCCACAAATCATGCACACAAGTCCGATGTCCCCATTAAGCCTGAATGTCAGCCCTATGTACTCCCTGCCTTCCAGCCCAAATAGCTACAACAGTCCTGCAATAAGCCCGGCTCTAAGGGAACGTGTAAAAAGCCCTTACACTCCTCAATCCCTATCGCCGGTAGGCAAATTCCAACAGTACAGTCCAGGAAGCAGACTGATGTCACCGGTAGGTGTGATGCAGGGCTGTGATCCCTACCTCACTAACAAGATGCAGCCGAGCCCAGGCTTTCTGCAGACGCCAGAGATTCAACTGGAACCTATGAGCACGAATGACTTCTGGACCGAGTCTGACATGATGCAAGGCACCAGTGACTTGCTCACAGCCTTAGACGACGTTAAGTTAGTTTAGTGTCTAAGTTTAAGTATACGATAGCACGAAGAGGATGAATGCGAAGTGATTTCTATATTTCCTTTGGAACAGTTGTGGAACGATTGAATGCTGCACTTTAAACATTTTATTTCTTTCAAACTCGAAGGTAATGCTCGAGAATTCAGTTCTTCACACAAACATTCCAATTGAAATGTTGTTACATGAATATTTATTCTGTTGGAAATCACTCGAATGTATGCAGGGTCGCAAACAACAGTAACAATGAAGCCAAAGGGATTCCAAGCAATATTTTCGTTTGTGCCACTTTTAAACTTTTTTATTTCATAGCTGCTTGTTTAAGCGCCATTGTACAGATTCTAAGCACGAATTGTTATTGTATGTATTTCGTTGTCATGTGGAGTCCTAGGTAATGCAACGATGTGACTTAGTTTATATAGATAATATATTGTGTATGACGTTTAGATGCCTACCATGTATTTTGTCTAAGTGTGATTGTTGGAACTGTGCTTGTAAAGTAGATTTAGTATATCTTTACACCACACGAAAAATGTTTGCAGTAATAAATCAGGACAAGATTAAGTCCACATATAATAAGTGAGGTTAATCATTATGTTTCTTTTTTAAACTGTACATGGCTACCTAATATCGGTCACTTTATTTATATATCAGATGCAAGTGAAATTGCAATAATTTTATTTCTAAATACCTTCTGTATGATACCGCAATTCTATGCATGGCTGCAACATCAGTCGCTGTAATCAGTAAATATGAAATCTCATTACTGTAATTTCTACTTGTATGATATCGCATGCCTGCAATGTAACTTTCGGTATATTGCATCTGTGGTGTTAATTATTAATATAAGCCAAAATAATTAAGGGAAATAATTTGATACGATATTTTATACGAGATAATATTTGTGCAACAAATGCGTATATAACACCAATATTGAAACCCCAATATAAAAAGTGATTTGATGTTTTTACTATTACTTACCTTTTAGATTATCTCTCTCTCTTTTGTTCAGTTCGCATGTTAGTTGCTAGAAATATCTTTAAAATAAAATTGGATAATGGTTATAATAATGTTAACATTATAATTTTGTATTAATCGGTATAGCATTCATTTATTATTCTTTAATAACAATTCTCAATGTTGTTACGGCTAAGTGAAAAATAGAAGAAGCTATATAATTTTAATTAATATTTTATGATCAAATCGTATACTCATTTAGAAAATAAGTGATCATATTCTTGTTAAACGCAGCCTTTTTTAATTGCCGTCAGAATACAGAATATACTATTTATTTGCACGACCACTGCCTTTGTGTCACGTTATGTTGAAGCGTATGTGACTGTAGGGGTTGGACCTTACTAAGCAGCATGTTTTACAGTGACGATACTTCCATATTGGTCCTTATGCCAGCTCTAATATATAATACAAAACCAACAACGACACAAGACTTTAAAAAAAGATTACTGACTTATTACGTTTTAGTAAAATACCACTTGCCAATATGGCTTGGTAATGAAAAAAATATTTTATTATGAGTTCTAGTTACTTGAATAAATGAAATTTATTATTATTATTATTATTAATGCATTTCAGCTGAATATAATATTACGATGTACGCTCGTGCAATGTAGTCAGGTTCAACCCTCAAACCGTTTGTTTTCGATAGGTGCCTAGTTATACGCGCACTCGAATAAATGATATTTATGTTTGTTAAATGACAAGTAAGATAGTCACGAGTCATGCACTATTTAATAGAGGATTAAAATGTAAAAAAATATCCACAGCGACGATAGATTAAGATCATTAAGATAATGGAAGCCATCTGATTCATGTTTATACTTGTCGATAAATAGAGCATGACTAAGTAATCAGTTTTTAGCAATATCACCCTTATTAGAAGCCATTCATTGGCGAACATGTTTACCTTGTCGGCTGGCAATTCAGACAATGAATTGCTAATTAGTTTAAAATAAGTTTACCTAAAAAATTTTTGTCTATGTTTGTGTCACATACCGAACACGCTAAGTACAATCAATAATCTTCTATCATTATATAAATAATGCAATTATTTTCTTATAATTTAAATCTCGATAGATTATTTACATAAAATATGTAGCTTTTAATCTAGATTTAAGAGGGATTGTTATAGATTGACGACTACGCCGGTTAAAATGAATTTGATTTATATCATTAAAATTATTATTATGTCTACAAATTTAACTTGATTATCGAGTTTTCATACGAATTAAAGGTTTATATAAATTGTTATAATACGATATATATTACAGTAATTTTAATTAGATGTACGATTTCGTTTGTAAGAGTAATCTGATACAAACTTACTGCCAATACATTTTTAACACACGTTAATAATTTTATTATGTCGGCCTATATTGTCCCACTGTTGGGCAACAGGTTCCCTTTTTCTTTTCACACATAAGTTAATAAGTTGTTACTGTAAAAAATGTGTCACCCTTCTTTCAATCAAAGTGCCATAGAATTTGTATACTTATGTAATGTTTACAAATTCTTCAGCTGTTTTCTTCATACTAAAACGTCCATCTTGTCAAAGATTAACACCAAGATTATATGAATATTAAATTGTAAATATAAATCAAATTGTTTTATATATTTAGAGAATAAATAACTGTCATTGAATTTGATTGTTTTTCTTCCTGTTTTCCTAGTCCCTTGTAGTGTTAGGTTATTTATAATTTTCTTACTATCGAGCCTGGAACGGTGCCCAGTAAATAAGCAATAGGCTCGTCCCTTATTCTGAATGCCATCGTAAATAAACTATTTCAAATATGATTCTAGCACTAGAATATCTATAATCTTTCAATCTGCAATAGGACTTAAAATAATTTCATTTTTAATGTCTATCATATAAAAAAAGGATAGACCCGAAGAATGATCTGTGGGTCGTACAAATATTTGGAACGTTACATATTATGCAAATTATGAAAACTTGGCATCCACACAAACCCGTAGGCTACGTCATATTTTTAATTGGGACCTAAACTATAAATTATTAGGAGTAATGCAACGAGTTATAGTCGTAGTCAAATAGTAGTAATGGCTTTGATTTGGAAGCCAAGCAGTCCTTTTGTTACTTATTACACTGCAGGCTCATCTCTTATACATGTCCCGAAATTCACTCACGGTCGGTTAGAGAGGCGCCGCTAGAGCTATATGCTTGGGGATGGAAGTGTCATTTTCAAGGGCATAACTACGGGAAAACCCGCTCCGGGTCTCCGTTGTCACGAGACCCGTGATGGTGAAACCGGCGCTGCACCGCTCGACACCCCTAGCCACTAGCACCGGTGCCCTCTGCTGCTGGCTTGTATGCCTATGGTGGCTATTCAGGGGGCCCATCTAGTGAGTTGGCGAGTCACCGTCTGCCCATTGCATTGATGCTATAAGAGTATTCAGGGCAGACGCCGTTTTTCATCCATAGATAGCAATATATCGGTCCACCAAACACCCATACCTATAGCCCATATATTAGAATGCATACGTAGCAATAGTTCTACGCCTGCTGCGGCTAGTGCCGCTGTAGGTGTTCCATCCTACCTTTGATTAAAACTCTCGAAGGGCCTCTTCACGTTGGACCCATGTCTCCGTGTAAGCCTCCCAAAGGGCCAGGTAATTCTCTAATATAATATGTTAGAAAATACCTGTGATAAGAGAAACGTAATAATAATAACTTTATTTCAGGTAAAATCCATATAAAAAAAATACAATATGATATTAAAAACAAATAAAATAAAATTTATAACTTACGCAGTCAATGTCAAATAAATTCATAATTACTTATAGTCTAAAAATATAAATCAATAATAATAAAATACACAATATAATGCCAGTCTTGCCCGATAATAATTTTTATCCATTTGTATTGGATCGGACAGTCCGAACGTGAGGCAATCATCTTAAGGATGCTGTTGGTACCTACTGTCTCTCAATCTTCTTAACAATGACGCTACTTTTTACGCATTATCGCTTGATAGCCATCGGTATGTGCCTCAGCAAACATAAGCGATGCACTGCAGTAGGGAGGCAGCCGCATCAGCATCCTAATTATGTTGTTGTATTGAACACGTAAGACATTGGCTGCCCGACGGGTATGATTTACATAGGTTTTGAGTAGACCCAATAGAAGATGTCCAGGGGATTTAGATTAAGTGAACGGGGTGGCCATAAGATGGGACCAAGTTCCTGGATACTCTTGGTTTAAGTATTCTCGCACAAGACGAGCATAGTGAACTCGGCAACCATCGTTTTGAAACCATATGTTTTGCAAATTACTTAAGGGGCACATCTTCTCATAATCTTGGCAACTCATTTTGTAAGAAGTTCAAATAACTATTGCCATCTAAGTTTCCTTGTAACTCAAAGGGCCCAATCACTTTTCCATTTATTATGCCCGTCCATGGGTTAACCTTAAATTAATATTGGGATTTGTCTTGTCTCATCAGGTGCGGATTTTCATTGTTCCAGCTATGTAGATTGTGCAGATTTAAATAGCCATCTTTCTTGCAGGTTGTTTCATCCGATCATAAAACTTTGTCTAAGAATTGGGGATTTTACCTGTGTTTTTGGCAAAATGCGACCCGCAGTGGATAGGCCCACGGTAATAACGCCTGCACGCGCCTATAATGATATGGATGAAGCCGGTGACGTTTTAACATTCGATGTGCAATACTTTTTGGGATTCCCGTTGCTGCTTGTATGGCACGTACCGTCTACCTGCACTAATGTTACTAAACAATGAGCATCTATCTATCTCCCTCTAACGCATAATCTCTCTCTATATAATATCACTCTCTAACTTATTTTATGGGCTACGCACATGTCCCATTCAAATTCTAAGAACTTGCAACAAAAAATCCTTTTGGATACACAGTAAAAGTGATTACTATCAACACTAACAATTTGCGAAATATGGTTGTTCAGAAAATGTACCTATGCATATTTTTCTGGCTAGTTTGCCTAGAATATTATACCATTTTGAAATCGTAGTAATTTGCACCAATTTAAAAAAAATATTTGCCATAGTAGTGTCAATACTTTATTTTTCACCACGATGAGTGAACGTCAAAATCTTACATAATTTAAGAAAACAACATAATTTTGGTTGATACTTGTGTAAAAACTACAGGCCATTCTGGAATTTTAATGATTGTGGTGGATAGCAGTGCTACTTATGTTGCCAATACAAAAAAAAAACAGAATTATTTGTAAAATTGTAGCAATGGTACTTATATATATAATAAGGAGTGTCCATTTTTTAAGGACTTTGCTTATTTTTCTGTAATGGAATAAAATTAAGACAATTTTTTTTCTTCTTTTCTCGAGTAGTCATAAGTCGGTCTACCTTTTGGAGCCCGCTTATCGTTGAATTTTGGGACACGTAAAACTATATCATAGCTCTGACCTATCTTCTAGTAAAAAAGTTTTACTAGCCGACATGACATGAGTTAGTGGAAACCTCCAAATAATAGTTAACTAAAGAGGCGTTGCACTTTAAAAGTTAATGCGAAGTAAACCATATTTAATTCAAGTTCATGTGTAGGTTATATTGCTCTATAGTTATAGAAACGTCTACAAAATAATTAGATACATGGAAATAATAGAGCTATCGTGGACAAGTCAAATATAATTTACTTTCATACATTTTTATAGTCAATTTATAGATAGTCATCTTGTGTAGACTGCGTGTGCTTTAATGTTGACGAATACATATGTTTTTTACCCGTCAAAACGGCCAAAACACTATAGCGACCTTTAACAAGGGCTCCAAGGTAACATTTATTTATCGCCTTCAGATATAGCAGACCACCGGCAGTCAGACAAATGTTTTTCAATAATTTATCCCAGGAAATGACATATTACCTAAATGCCTGCAAATAATAAGTATATAATAATATTAGCTCTGTATAAAAACGACCGTCCTGCTAGGCACGAGCCTCTTCTACTATTAGAAGGGTTAGGCCATACTCCACCACGCTGGTACAGTGCGCATTGGCCGACTTCACATATCTTCAAGAACATTATGGAGAACTATCAGACATGCAAGTTACTTCACGATGTTTTCCTTCACCGTTAAAGTAAGTTTATAATGAACTATTTAATACACACATAACTTCAAAAAGTCAATGGTGTGCCTTGGGATCGTACTCGAGACCTTTGCGTCGCACTCCAACGCTGTCCTACTGGAGTTTCGCTGCTATTTGGCTGCAAAAGAAAGGCAAATATTTTAAATAAGATTTTATACTAAGATACTAATATTATAAACACTAGCTGTGCCTGCGGTTTGACTCGCGTTTATGGTTACTGCGCCGACCCCGTGGGTCGTAGATGTGATCGTACATAGTCGATCGTGCGTAGTCGTGATGTTATATAGTCTATAGCCTTCCTCGATAAATAGGCTTACCAACAATAAAATAATTTTTCAATTCGAACGAGTAGTTCCTGAGATTAGAGCGTTCAACCAAACAAACAATAATATTAGTACAATAGATAACGCATTCAGGTGGCGCAGCGGTAGCAATTAAATGTACTGAAGTGGTCCGAGTTCGATTCCCGGATCAGGCAGTGTTATTAGGTATTTCGTAATCGTGAGTGTAATAAATTTCTGTCTAATTAATTAAGTATTATTAATATGTTTGTACGTACTATTATTAATTACTACTACAGCGTCCGCCGATTTGAAGAATAATGAGCTATACATTATAACCAATAGACTACCATCAATTCTACGAGGAAGGTTATAGGCATAATATCAAGCTAGGACCGAATGGAGCATAGCAGTTATCATAAAGGAAACACAGAAGATGAACCCGCTGGGAACAGCTATTAAATACCTATTTGGTAACCTTAAACAGGATAATCGGCTTTCTTGCCTTGCGTAGGAAAATACTAAAAGGAGTGAATATAGTACTGTTACGCCCAGTGACATCTCTCGGCATTGTGGGAGGGACTCGGCGGTTCCGTCTAATAGTTTACACCGCCATCTATTGTCATCTTACGGAACTGCGTAGTACGGTACGAGAATCTTAGAGAGAATGCTGGTACTTTCTCGAATCATCGTGCTGTTTACACGCCGAGTACGGCGTTGCTGGAAAGCTCTAGAAGCGCTTTACCCGCGTATAAATAGGGCGCACGCGCACCGCCGAGTCAGTTTTACAATCGTAAGCGGTCGAGTGTTCATCGAAGCGCACGGAAGCGGAAATACTACGGAGTTTGAAGCAGTACAGTGAAAAAGTGTGGTATAGTGTTTGTTGTGTTTTAAATTTAATTGTGTGTCTGAATAAAACGTGTTTTTGTCGGTAATATTGTTTATATTCTTATCCGTCGAACCCAGCACGTAACAGTACATACAGGTTAACTAAGGTATACCTATAGCTCTAGGTTTTGCCCGCGGCTTTGCTCGCTCGGGTAGAGCACTTTTTTTCTAGATGAAAAGTACCTTGTCTTTGTACCCCAGACAACGTATATGCGAAATTTCATGATGATCGGTCAAGAAGCTTAGGCGTGAAAGTGTCACAAATAAACAAACTCACTTTCGCATTTATAATAGGTATTAAATTAGGGTATGGGGGTAGTGTTATAGGTAGGCTTTTGCCCTACAGTGGGCCATTATGGACTTATAACTATAGGGGATTAAGGTTAAGGATGTATGACAAAATATGATGCACTGATGATGTGGACAAAGATTGTATTATATACATTATTGTGTTCTAAAAGTAAGTAAATTACTGCACTTGGTATAATATCTATGGAACTTAAAAACTGCCTATTTAGAAAAATCAGACAGGACTATAACTAAATAGTCCTATCTGAGAATCGAACCCACGAAAATCAGTGCATTTTTGCAGTCAATAATACATATTTTCATTAATTTACTTTGCTGTTGTCTCGGTCTAATAAAATTATAAGAAAAGCTAGGCTCCGAAACCACGGCGGGGTCGCGATTGCATGTGAAAGCGATTCGCGCAGCCTTGCCGTCTATGGTTATGTCGAGGAACACCGTGGTAGGTATAAAAAAGAGGTCATAATTATGAACTACTACCTAATAGCTAGGAACAAGCGCGGTTTGTTATGTGACACTTCAAGAACATCATGGAGAACTGTTGGTGAAGCTAGCACAGATTTTATATATGGCCTGGTAACCAAGATCTCCGAATGGCATTCTGGGTAGGACTGAAACGCCAAATATTTGACAGTGCCCCTAAACAATTGACGCTAATTGTATAAACATGCAAAAGTTTTTCCTTACCTACTACGCTATGGAAAGTAAGTAGCCGTTACCTAATTATGTACTTACATAATTTTTTTTAAGATCTCTACCGTACTTTGTTATATTAAGAAATGAAGTCTATATTTAAAAATATCATAGATGTCCATTTATTTCTTATGAAGTTGAAGCCCCTGGTTTGGTATGATGCTGTAGATGTCTGCGTAGTTCTGTCACTGTGGTGAGTAAGTTACGTCTTGCAATGAGGCTTTATGTATACTTAGAATTATAACTTGCAATACCTAAGCCTAAGGATTTAAATATCTTACATTAAGTTACACCATTTGGTAAGCGCTACACAACATATGTATAGGTATGTAGTTACATAGCTATTTGATGGATTCTACTCAGAAGGGTTAAAAGTGCTCACTGACCTAAAAAATCATTCACATCGTCGCGTTGAAAACTTAGAACAGCTGGCAAGTAAAAAGAGTTGGCGAAATGAATGCAGTGTTACGTAAGTACCTATATAGTATGTGGCGACTCCGCACAGACGAAGAAGTTTAGCCTACTTTCAACAGATGGCGCTACATACGCTCAAATGACGTCACAATTCTGCATCGCATAAGTGGAGTTTACACAGCGACTAAGTATATATATAAGCTCCCGACATTAACCGTTGGGCCGCGGCCCGCCAGGCACGATCAACCTGCCTGCCAGCCTGGTCTGAGGATCCTCCCTTTGTGTTGGAGGGACATCACACCCTGTTCCTCCTCATTGGTGACCCCGACGTGATCATCCAGCACCTGCCGTCATCAAGCACCCGATGTCATTGCAAGCAAACTTCACGGAGCAGATCAGCAGAAGCAACTATCGGCACCATCTTCACTTTTCTCACACAGCGTTTCTCCAGATGAGCAGCAATCAACTCGCAGCCCATCAGCCAGCACCATCGGCCTCAACAGGGACCACCACATGCCTGCAGTGTACACGCAGCCTGGTCTTCCCTACGGCCTCACCAGCGTCAAGGCTCAACCCACTGCACACACGCACCATGCAAGCAGGGCACTTCACTCGCCGTCAACGCAGCAGCCAGCCATAACGCAGCGTCAACCCCGACTCACTGGGGCACACGCACCGCTCACCGCACTTAGAACCGACTCACTTAGTTCTAGCAGCATAAAGTTCCGACTAACTGGAACTAGCGGCATCCTTCTCTGCCACCGGCCACACTCTTCAGCAGCATCAACAGCTGTGTCATCAACCTGATCGACCTTCGGTCTTGGAGGAGTATACTGTGGCGACTCCGCACAGACGAAGAAGTTCAGACTACTTTCAATAAATAGCGCTACATACGCTCAAATGACGTCACAATTCTGCATCGCACAAGTGGAGTTTACACAGCGACTAAGTATATATACAAGCTCCCGACATTAACCGTTGGGCCGCGGCCCGCCAGGCACGATCAACCAGCCTGGTCGGAGGATCCTCCCTTTGTGTTGCAGGGACATCACACCCTGTTCCTCCTCAAGTACCTAGTTATTATTTTAATCTTATATCTACATGTTAAAACAGTAAGAAGGAATTTTAATAGGCATATTAACAATATCAACCAGAGGCATTTAAGTAGTATACTTTTTACCAATATCTTTGGTTCCAACCTACATAGGTACTTAATTCTTTTTTATTTTACTAGTCTAATAATACTTAAAACATTATTTTCTATTTACATAATATTATCAATCAATCATATATTTTTTATTTAAGTATATAAGCATAGATTGCAATACTATTATGTGTTAATTTGTCTATTAACAATAGATAGATACTTCAGTGAGTGGGATCTGTATGTATAAAAAATAAAATGTTGCATAAATAAATGTACTTTGAAGACTAAATGGGCCGGTAGCGCCATCTATAATTTTGTCTTGAAGACTTGTCATTTAAT
Organism: Catocala fraxini; assembly: GCA_930367265.1. NCBI lineage: Eukaryota > Metazoa > Arthropoda > Insecta > Lepidoptera > Erebidae > Catocala > Catocala fraxini. The sequence goes on along the minus strand of OV884040.1, from coordinate 8,846,157 downwards.
ATTTCACGTCGTTCCAACTTTAAGTTATAGATGGCATCATATTTTTACATAATCTTACAAAGCTCGTAAAGTTAAGTTATTTTGATAATTATTTAATTATCATTTTATTGTTAATAGTTTTATTATATAACTATTTACAATAAAAATATATATTTGTTGCAAAGTACCTTTAGTTTACTTTTCTGCTTATACTGGAAAGGTGAACTACGGTTTAAAAAAATAAAATATTGACAGTAAACGTCATTCCTAATTCATTGCCCAAGTCGGTCGTTGTATAAAGTTATTTTTGTGTGTTTTTAATTATTCAGCGTAAATGGAATTGAGGATCTTGGTTTTTAGAAGGAAAAGCTGAAGTGAGGTTCAAGTGTTTCTTACTTGTGTTTGTTTGTAACAAGGTGACATCGATGGCATCTACACCAAAACAAGTGAACGGCAAACCGTCGAACAGTAACGGCTCCCTGGGAAAGCGGAAGAAGTCTCGTGGGAGTCGAGGCTCGTACCTGTCCAAATGGTTAGATAAGACTATGCATCATATTCAAGAATCTACGCCCAGTATGGAGACTTACGATACATACGTTAATCCGAGTGTAAACTGGCCCATGGGCAGTTCGCAGTTCGCGCCTGGTTATGAACCTTATAGACATATGTACCAGTGTGCGCCTGAGCCAATGTCACTGCCCACGCTGTCTCCATACTGCAACCCACCTGTGATGCCTTTCTACGGACCTGAATATCGGTACGTACCGGGCATAAATAAGAGTATCCAAGTGCAGAGGCCGAGACTGCGGCGACGAAGCGAGAACAAAGCCGAAGAGATCAATAGTATTCCTAGAGGCACTCCCACTCTCTCTCACCCTACTAATTACTTGCAGCCAAAGAATTTAACTGACAGTCAAGACTTTCAGAGCTTACCTCCTATAGTCACATCTGTTGGAGACACAAACTCCAATAGTGACATGAATACGAATGACAAAGATGATGGTAATGCTAGAAGGTTTAGTGACCCCTGTGTTAGAGGTCTGCCTGATGTTGCTAGACCTGCTAATGGTGATGTGGACTCAGGTTCTGAAGACAGTTCTGACATGTCAGGCAGTCAAGTAGGCAGCCGCTTGCTGACATGTCTCTTGGACCAAATAGCATCATTGAAAATGGCAAATGAAAGACTGAATAAAGACTTAATGGATACCAAAGGTTAGTCTGCAATGTTGTATTTCAGTTCAAAAAAACAATAAAGTATAATAGGAGATATAGTTTCAATGTCAGTTTGAAATTAATATTTTACTATGATAATTTATAATTAGTTTATTCATCTTGGTGATTATCACTTAAATCTTATTGTTTATAAAATTGGTTGGGTATAAATGAATACTATGAATTATTAATTCGTCCATCGGCATATAGATGCCAGCATCCAGACAAAATTCCTTTATCATTATCTTGATGCTGTTAAGCTGACAAGATCCTTTGTACAGTAGTAGACTGTAGAAATAAATGATTGAAGTGTTTCTACTTAAAATAAAATATTCTGTTTTGGAGTTTCATTAATCATCTCTATCTTATAAAATATTACAATAGTGTTTTACAAGCATTTTACAATCTATTATTAACCTGTCAAGTCAGACATAATTCAAAGCCATATTTGGCCACTGGTGTGCTGCTGCGACTCAATAGGTGAAATACCAACCTTCAATATATATAAACACTACCTGACCCGTGCAACTTCATCTACTTCATATAAGTGAATTTTCTCCGATCTTGCAACATGTTTCATTGATGTTCCACACCCATTGGTCGCAGCGTGATGTTATATAGCCTATAGCCTTCCTCAATAAATGGACTATCCAACATTAAAATAATTTTTCAATTTGAACCAGTAGTTCCTGAGATTAGCGCATTCAACCAAACAAACAAACAATCTCATCAGCTTTATAATATTAGTATAGATGTTTCTTATTTTAGTATATTGCTAAGTAATACAGTAAAACAGGATGCAGCAAGAATTCAAATAAAGAAACTATTACATTGGGGCTATGGTTATTGTTAGACACCTATATTAATCAATTATTTCTAATTACTTTTGTATTATTATTACAGAAGAGAGTCAAAGGTTTGTTTATACATGACTAGATGTGCCCGCGGTTTCAGCCACGTTTATAGTACTGCACCGCTCCTGTGGGTCATACCTGTCAAGTCAGACATAATTCAAAGCCATATTTGGCCACTGGTGTGCTGCTGCGACTCAATAGGTGAAATACCAACCTTCAATATATATAAACACTACCTGACCCGTGCAACTTCATCTACTTCATATAAGTGAATTTTCTCCGATCTTGCAACATGTTTCATTGATGTTCCACACCCATTGGTCGCAGCGTGATGTTATATAGCCTATAGCATTCCTTGATAAATAGGCTATCCAACACTAAAATAATATTTCAATTCAAACCAGTAGCTCCTGAGATTAGCGCATTCAAACAAACAAACAAACAAACTCTTCAGCTTTATAATATTAGTATAGATTACACCTGCATCATACAAAATTTTGGCTAAACATCCCACAATGATACATAAGGCCATCCTTTCAAACAGGTACACCTACAACCATCACCCACACATGCAACTATGTGAGTCAAGGATACACTAAACATGTATCTAATACTAATGTCTATTTACCATAATCAAGAGATTTTTTTATTGATGTGTCATTTAACTGGTATGTCTTTTCCTCTCAGTCTTGTAACTGTAAAGCATAGAGAAAGACGCCATACAAATTTTCTTTTTGTCAATATGTGTTGTCAAACAACATGGCAAACATCCTGCTTTCTTAATGCGGTACATTGTTAAGTTGTACCAATAGACAATTTTTTTATATAGCCGTTGCAATTGTTATGTCCACTTCTCGGCATGTGGCAATGCTGGTTGATACCTTTTGGTTAATTTAACCACATCTCTTGTTAGCTCTTCCTTTATTCCTGGGTTCTTCAAGCAATGTATGAAAAATGCCTCCTCAGGCTTTCAAAGTACTGTACCCATTATACTACTTCAGCTGTAATGAGGATATAATACGGAGTGCTCTGCTTGTGGATTACAAAACTGCTTAAATATAGGTGGAGTGTGTATTCCTTTTGACTGGGTATTGTACCCAGTAAAAAAACTTAAAATTTGATCAGTCCTATTTGTATGGCAGTTTTTTAATTTTAGTCTGTATCTTTCTATTATATCAGAGTGGTATCCTATACTGTAGAGAGACTATCATATCCACAACAAGTGAATTATCACATATTGAGAACGAAAGTATATATGAATTACTAGATGTGCCCGCGGTTTCACGCGCGTTTATGATTACTGTGCCGCCCCCGTGGGTCGTAGCGTGATGCTACATAGCCTATAGCCTTCCTCGATAAATGAACTATCCAACACTAAAATAACTTTTCAATTCGGACCAGTAGTTACTGAGATTAGCGCGTTCAAACAAACAAACTCTTCAGTTTTATAATATTAGTATAGATTTGGATCTAATGATCTTTGAAATGCTAGCATGATTTATTAGTTGTTACCTAAACATCACTTATATTAGATGTCCAATTGATCAAATTGATCTGTCTCATTATGCAATTTTTTTATAGGTTTAATTGACTGTGCTATAATGTACATGCTTATATTATAAATGCGAAAGTAACTCAATCTGTTTGCTATTTTTATTGCTAAGTAGATCTAATGAAATTTGATATATTATAAATTAAATGTCTCAGAACAGCTGTTAATACCTACATAGGATCAAACCTTTGGCTGAACCTAGCAACTAACCTAAATGTAGCTTCCGTAACTTACCATATATTATGAAGTTCATAAGTGTTACTTTGTGACCGAATTAAGGTCAAAATTTTGACCTTACTTAAAATTCTACATAATATTTATAGAAATGTGTTTGTGTCTGCCTAATTTGTACCCAACTATGAACTAAGTACTTTAATGATATTTAATTATGTAGATCTATTAGTTGATGGCCTAGTAAACTAAATCTCTGATAAGATAAACTTAACATCCTCATTGTGAACTGCCAATATCAACCACTGATGGTTGTAGTGTGTCTCATTATGGCGCGCCTGATCTTTTTGTCCTAATTTTCGACTACAGCTATCCATATTAGTTATAATTTTATATTATCACCCCAATGTTGTTTTATATAAACTTGTAATATTATTAAAAGGGATGTTTACTTAATATTGAAAATTTGTGACTTATTGGTTAAGACTGCGCCGAGCAAAATGTGCCAAAACAGGCGGTCACAGTTAAGTGAATAAAATCAACACTTTTTCTTTAATACTAATAATAAATATACATTTACCATAACAATGAATGTGTTTACAATTACTCCGTGTAAAACCTTAAAATAATTAATATTTTGGCCTACAAAATTACGTAAATTTGCAGATGCACATTTTTTAAATTATAACAGTAGAGATCTATCCTATTTTACAGCTTAAACGAAACATAAATAGTTATATTACAATTAGTCCGTCCCAAATATTTAAGTTATTGGTTGACAATAAAGATACATATTTATCAAAAAGCACTTCAAATCTTCCATACAATTTTACTATGGCGGCCGCGCGCCGATTTGAATATGCGCCGCACGAGCTCTGTCATTATCTGTCTTTCGCTCGGCGCAGTCTTAAGTAGTTTGTTTATATTCATAATATAACACAGAGGAAGTGTACGCGACTGCTGTACATGAGGGTTCGCGTTCGATTCCTAGATCGAGAAAAGTGGTATTGGGTTATTCTGTGTTTTGTATTCTTAGTAGCGGCTCGGGGTTCTGGTGCATTGTTCATTAAATGGGCTCATAGAAGCAACACGCGGTTAGGTACTTGTACTGTCCGGTAAACGGTACACACGGCCTATTTTGTGAAACCTAACTACGAAGTGGTAATTGTGAGTGTAATACAGTTCTGGCTAGGTAGCCACAGGTAGGAACAGGTGTTCGGGAACAAAGGAGTGAGACAGAACAGATGGGTGAATGTAAATATGCAAAATGTCCGACTCTACATTTCGCGTTAAAATTAAACCATTTTCTACGAATTTTAACAGCGAAAATATTCCGTGCTACTTATTTTAGTTTTAATCAAACAGTTGCTTAAAAATAAATCAAAACCTGTCGTGTTATCAACTATTCATAATACAGTTTCACATTGATCATATCAGTTGTCTATCAGTGAGAATCTGTAACAACGGGTATCACTTTTGTATAATATATTCAATAAAAAAGTATTAATTAAAAAGAGGTATTGAATAAAATACCTGTCAAGAGCGAATCGAATTGTACATGTAGGGTTCCGTATCGTCGAACAAGATATAATACTACTTTTTAGATACTATAGTATTTATTATTTGTTGCAAAGCGGCAATAGAAATACACACTCCGAAAATGTCAACTCTCTACCTATTATTGTTCATGAGATACAGCCCACTGACAGACGGACAGACAGCGGGGCTTAGTAAAAGGATCATGTTCGAACCCTTCAAAATAAAAATATTTTTAATAAATAAATAAAAATAAAAATCTTTGTTCATTTAGGTCACAAAGTAACGTCAGGGATACACTAACTAAACTATACTATGAATTTACATTTATCTGTTGCCACTAGGTTTCTCAAACATACTGTTAAAAACAGTATTATACTTTTTTTCGTTCGTTACATTTGACAGTTTAAAAAAATAAACGTATACATGATACTGTTTTCTTGACCGCTGATATTCGGAGTTATAATGAAACCTAAAAAAGTGAACTCACAAACAAGAAGTGACAAACAATATGATTTAAGTTCGTGAAAATAAAATAATGTTTTCTTTTCTAAAACTCTGTTTATCTTTATATATATAATTCTACTGTACGTGTGTATTTCACTGAAATCCTCCTAAACGGCTGGACCGATTTTAATAAAAATTTTATTCATGTGGTTTCGATGATGGTTTAGATTTATAATTTTTTTTCCTTGTGGACATGTCTAGGTCTGTCGGGACAGCTAGTACTTTTCTAAAATTCTGTTTATACTTTTAAAGTCTGTTAATTTTATTTTTCGACCTTAATATACTTTAATTCGTACAAAAAGTTGGAAACGGTACGGTACCCTAAAAATGGTCATATGCCAACAAGTATCAAGAGCAGTATAAGTCAGTTTTTGCTATAATTAGCGATTACTATGCGTGCGTTATGCACCGATATTTTACTTTAGACTGCAGTTATTGTAACAGTTGTACCGTTTGCAGTGGAATTGGAGAATTTGCGACAACACAACGCCATGTTGAAGGGGTCCAGCTCAAGTATGGGCGCTACGCCTAACCACTCACTTAATGATAATGGTGAGTTTGACTTTATTTTATTATTATGGGATTATTTAGAAATCAATTTCTTATTCTTCTTCTTCTCTTCTTTATACCTATTTCCTATTAATTACTTACTTTATTGACAGCTATAGATATACAGCGTGTAACAGAAAGGTGTAGTCATATTTAAGCATCACATAATTACAGCCCCAGTACAATGGAAAACCGCGACAACCAAATCCGCATATATATTTCACTAAGATACAGCATTTTCTTTTTATCAACTTATTAATATCACATATTCTAGTCGGTACTTAAACAACACAAACAGCTGACTCGGGTGATCTGTGTGATCCCATAGTGACCATGTACTATTTGGATTGTGAAGTAATGCGTTTGTTTCGATGATGAAATAAAAATAAAAAAATAACGTAATTTAAAATGTTTTTTCGATCTGGAAATAGGGCACATAGGTTATTTATCATCTGATATACATAGTATATCTATACATCACGGCTATAAAATATGACCACACCTTTCTGTTACACGCTGTATATGTATTTCTAGATTTTGGACACGGCATCGCTCACGTCAATGTAGGTTATGTCAATAAATTTCTATTCCTCGGGAACAGTACTAGGAAGAAAGGTACCCTATATCCTTTTCTGTACCCATGACAACGTGTATGCTAAATTTCATAATCATCGGCCGACTTCGTAACAAGCAAGCAAACAAACAAACTCACATTCGCATTTGTAATATTAGTTAGGATTGTGTATATAATCTCATCAAAAATAAAATCAACGTTTTGATAAGTACCTAAGTAGGTACCTACAATATTTTAAAATTTATATTAGAATGTATAGCAGATACCACTGGCACAGTACGTATATATACAGTATTCTATCTTCATACAAACGGTCGGAACTCGAGTCATAAATACGCGCCTAGGCGTTGGTATGCGCTTGGTTCGCAACCAGTCGCGAATGCGCCGCAGTGACAAACGGACGGTGTGATTGTTTTGTAAGCAGTAAGCGTACGATTTGTGATGATTTGATTTTATTGAACACTTTCTATTTCATCCATTACGAATTTAATTTTTGTAATATAATATACATATAATATTTACAATCACTAAACTAGAAAGAAACTCAAGTAGGTACATAAAATTAAAATACTGTAGGCGGGCAGCCCTAACGCGTATCTACGAACTGCGCTGTTGTAGGTAATTATTTCAAGGACAGGGCCGAGTTACAATACTGTATATGTATGTACTGTGCCACTGGTGATGCGAAATTCTTTACAGCAATTAAATACTACGGACCCAGAGAACACACCTATACGTAATACAAAACAACGAACTGTGGATCACCAATTTTATGTGGGGACCGAATTCGCACAATATACATGGCATTGCTAGAAGCTAGACGATAAATTAACTCACTGCGCCATCCGTACCGGAATATCCTACACTTTACACTACTAGCAAATACCTTATTTATTTTAAGCTACATTTATGTATAATTTTCGGTTTGCTTGATTCTAAAGGAACTAATAAATTACAGTTCCAAAAATGGCGACGGATATCGTAATAATTAACTGGAAGTTAATAGTGTAAAAATAGATAATCTACTTTCAGAACTTGTGACGACAAAATTCCTGTTACAGGAATGTTTCTGTCTACCAAATGTTTTTATCGTCACAAGTTTGTTTCAGCAAATCTATACTAGTAATATTATAATATAATATTTGTTTGTTTGGTTAAATGCGCTAATCTCAGGAACTACTGGTTCAATAGAAAAATTATTTTATATATATTTATTTTTGGATAGCCCATTTACCGAAGAAGGCTATAGGCTATATAACATCACGCTATGGGCAATAGGAGCGGAGTATGTTCGGGTAAATAGAGGTCCTGATTCAGTCGGACTGATATAGTTTAACCTGGTTCCTTATTCAACTGCGCTTTACCACTTCTATCAAGATTATTATCATTGATGCAGATAATTCCATTCGAATTTTGTACACAACGCGATGCTCGCTTATTTTCTAAGTGGCAAACAGGCATGTGGTAACCCACCTGATGGTAAGTGTAAGTCACAATAGCCTATGGACGCCTGTAACACCAGAGGCATCACTTTGCATGGTCAAGAACGAAGCGCACGCATTAATTAACTGTTGTCAATATATTCGAATTTAATTATTATTAAAGCGCGCCATCCCTTGTATGTTATTAAAATACCGGGATTAATAAAGCTTTCTATTAGTAAAATAGTTTTTTAACCGATGTATGGTTATCCATGCATACAAACAAACACATTTTGGCTTTATAAGAATACTAGATTTTGATTCGCTTGCGTAAATGTAGGTTAGGTTGGTGTTTATTTCAGCAACACTGTAACAGTGCTTTTCTAAATGAAAGGCACCCTATATCCTTTACTGGGTGTACTGCCGTTTGGGTAAAATATTTTTAATCAAATTTTACTTTCCCAAAAACTTATCGCTCTAGTTTCATTTCGCATTTTATTCACTTGGTCCAATTATCATTTGGCATCATTTTACATTGTCAAGATTTATTAAAGCAAAAGTTTTATTTAACGTTTCAAATACTATTCAGAGCAATCCGAATAGGATAGGTTAGGTTAGAAGGCTAAGGCCGGAGTGGAGTTATTTTTTTTTTATCTCCACCCGGAAATATGAGCTCCGTCGAGCTGTGGTCCGATTCTGACGATCCTGTTTAGGTCTCGTGACAGAAGGCTTATGTGACTTTTTTTTTTGGCAGGGTATGTTATGCTAAACTGAATTATGATCAAGTTATTATTTGTTAATAAATTACTTGCCAAAAAACAAATTTGCTAACTGAAAAATTGGGATAACCTGTTTTGATAAATGTTTTTTTGCCAAATGAAAATTTGCGAAAAATAGTTTGCGATGTGATTTTTTGGGTTTTTGCCCATACATTAGTAATTCTCTTTACTGTTCCCCTATATATATGATCGGTCAAGTAGTTAAGGCCTAAAAGCGTAATCAACAAATAAACAAACAGACTCACATTCGCATTTATAATATTAGTTATAATGTAGGAGCCAGTTATGAATTATATCATTATATACCACAGCAATATGAGGTAAATTACAACGCTCTTGTGTGCTAATTTTAGTATTTCTGCGTCGATAGAATAAGTATGTATGGTAACGAAACCGTAGATATAATATTTAAATAGAGCATTATCGGCTTATAATAAAAATAGCCATTTAAGGCACTCATATATTACATCATTTGTCGATGGCATATTTTGACAACTCTTTTCTATGATTTTGCCATGTGTCGTGTGCACATCACCAATGTTATTCGCTGACATTGAACTCTCGTGCAAAATAATGCCACTAGTGCCAAACCTCTCATGCGTGACCCGGTTTGTCTTTTGTCTATTTATATTCTATTAAAAACGTCCACGATTGCCCCGTTGCACAGTGTGTTATGAGAGCCGAGTTGCGGACATGCCTGGTGATCTGCTGATGCATCTATTTGATACAACTAGCTATGATAAACACTTGCCAGAAATACCTATGATATAATTTTGTTTAGTTTTAGAGATATATTTTTTTTGTGAGAGGTGAATGACCATATGCATATCTTTATTTAATTATAATGCCGAAAATAGTAAACTGTTGGCTTTTGTTAGAATTAAATATAATGTAACAGGTCATGCTTGGATAGATTAAGATTTTTTTTTTATGACTATCACATTTTATTATTTTTCAATTATATGTCGCATTTAATTTCTTGGCATAAATAGGCGCATTAATATTATAATATAATATATATAATAAATAATATTCTACCACATACACACAACACCATCTAGCCCAAACTAAGCAGAGCTTGTACTATGGGTACTAGACAATGGATAAACATACTTATATACTTTTTTTTTTGTAAATACATACATATTATACATAGAAACACCCAGACCAAGACAAACATCCATGTTCATGCACACAAATGTTTGACTTGTGTGGGAATCGAACCCGCGACCTCAGGCGTGGCAGTCGGTTACACTAACCACTACGCCATCGAGGTCGTCATATTATATATTATCCATTTGTCATATTGTTTACTATATTCAAAAATATCACAAACGACAATTGTCCGGTAAAGGAGATAAAGCGTTTCTAAGTATTTTAAATATTTCTATGGAAATAGGGTTGTCAACTTCTCATATTGAAAAAGTATAAATTATGTCTTTTTTCCTCTGTTCAAAATCATTCATTCACTTACGTCATAAAGTAACATTTATAATCGTCAATTATAAACAAAGTGGTTAGTAAGATTTACTGAAGTTACGGAGTTTACATTTAAATTTTTCTTCAGTCAGTTAGTCATCATCATCAGAAAAAGTTAAAATATCTTCTGATGGCAATTAAAGTATTTCATCATCAGAATTGCAGACATCGGTCAAACTTTCATGTAACTGGCCATGGCTAGTAACGTTTTCCGTTGACGGTTTTTACTGGCAGAACAGAAGGTTTGATTTCTTTTTGTCGGCTGGCAATGAACATGGTTGATATTACCGGATCTGATGATTCTAACTCTCTGTGAGTCAAGCACTTTAGTTTTACGGTTTAATTTTCGTGTGTGGTGCTCTCGGCCGTAACGCCAAAACTTGTTCCTTGACTCGCCAGCTTGTTCGGAAAGCATGCCGATTGGCAACGAAATGGATTCGATTACCATTATCCATGCCGCCTCACCCCTGCTTCTCCAGTCACCGTGTACTGGTATTGGGTTTTTGCATATGTTTAACGAGGGTAGACCCCATCCCAATATCACACGATGTTCTTCATCGAAAAAAATGTAGGCTGTGTTTTAACCTTTTTTTATACTGCCTAGATGGCAAACAAGCACAGTACGGCCCGCCTTATGATAAGTGGCTACCATAGCCTTATGGTATCGCAAGTATCGCTCGCGCGTTGCCGACCCTAAGAAAAAAGATTAGGAATTGAATATAAGAAAAGGAATGGGAGGGGTAGATAAGTGAGCCGCCGGACACTTACTCACTGAACGAAACGCAGTAACATTGTTACTACTCCTGCGCCAGTTTTCTGTAAGAGGGTGGTACTTTCCCGGTTGAGCCGGCTCATTCGTTCCATCACCAAATATAAATGCCAACGGCTGATCTTTCCACCTTGTATAGCTGAGCCTAGCCTAACTTGCCATAGTGCGGGAGTCGTTTGTTAAGAAAAAAAGTGGTAGTATAGAAATAAGACTTAGAATGTCTAGCTAGAATTCAATTTGCAGATCAACATTAAATGCCTACCATGACACGATGAAAATTGTTGTGTGTGAATTATTGTATTTTGCAATTACCTACTTTGTTGACAACACTAAGTTGTATTTTCAAAAATTGATATCTCTGGAACCCTGCATTTGCGGTGTCTGGTTTTTTGTATGAAGATACATATTAATGTAATAAACATAACTGCAGTAAAAGAAAATGCGACCATGTTAAAGTTCGCCAGAAAAATAAAGATTACGAAAAATATTAGCTCCTTGTAAAAACCTTATTAATCAATTATTTATGTATTTATTGGTTCATTTCGTGGCATCCTATAACGCCATGCAACATTTTATAATAAAAAATAAAAGTAAATTAGATAAACGTTTTCTTGGTTACTATGGACTTTTCTCGATTTAGTGTGCGTCTTACTCGTGAACGGGTGCTACTTGTGGTGACTGGTCGACCTTGGTATCGTGGAATTCGATGATTTACTAACTACATTTTTATTTAAACAGTTAGATTAAACTACGGACTATAATCATGCCTTGTCTTGATTATTAATGTACATGTAAGTGGATCCTCCTATTTACCATTCTGCTGCTTTAGAGGCTACCATCAAATTTTATTAAATGCTTGAGTATGTTCAGTAATAGTTCATGGAGAAATGGTTGCAGCACCTTACAGCTCTTATGACTTGTAAACAAAACTTGACGATTAAAAAGAGTGACCATGAGTTTCTTGCCCGTTCTTCTCATGAGCCTTACACCCTTGATTTGCTGAACGTGGCAGTAAATGTAAATTCGCAGAAAAAAATAGTGTAAATTTGACATTCATAAGTGTTACCTTGTAACCTAATCTGAATAAATTTATTTTGATTTTGATTTTAGTAAATATCTCGAAAACGATGGTAGATTTAGTCACGAAAGTTTTATTAAGACTTTTGTTTGAAAACTATCTATCCAGAGAGTATATAAAATGGTGATGGCCGCAACTCGGCTCTCATAACACATTGTGCGTTGGTTTCGTTACGTCGCCTTTAAGATTACCGCGAGGTCCCGGGATCAATTTCTGGAGTGGGCAAATCATGTCAGTTACCAGTAGTATGGTGAAGTTTGGTAATATGCTCGGTATATGGCAGATCGAGGCGTAAACGTTCCCTTTTTATTAAATTGGACATTAATAGGTGGGATATATTTAAATAACTCTTTAAATATTCATAATTATCGATGTAATTGTGTAAAAGATCGCATTTTTGAAGGCCACAAAGATGCTTGTATGTAGCTTAATTATATAATGTGCTCATATTCAGATCAGACTGGCTACATACTCTTTCAATAATGCTATGAAGAACTTTAAGAAATATTAATTTATGTTCCATATTTTCTTTATTGTTGGTTTGTGATATTACCTTTCTTCTGTGATATTATATTTCCTTTGAAGGTATTATTTATACCCTCATAACAGGCTGATTATGTCTTAATGTCATCCATTATTGTCTCGATGATGCAGCTTTATCGCAAGCGCCATCTGTGAAATCTCGTGTTCAATTCTGGGTCGGGCAAGTGTTATTGGGATTTTGTCAAGAAATTTTCAACAGCATTGAGTGTGCAGGCAGTTTCAGACTTGACCTAAACTCATATCTGTCGTAATGTGTATGTAATTCTTCTCTGCCTACCGCTTCACGACTAAGCGTGAGACTATGTCTGTTACTTATTATATATTTCGATACCTACAGCTATGCCTAGACATGCACATAATATCACTGCTTTAATTACTCTATCTATTCGACTATTTATAGGAAACTTTTTCTTTGCCAAGCAATCATCTGATTAACGTTAGCGAATATAGCTGTAGGTCAATCACAAAACCTAACTAAAACATTTTCGCGTTCCTAAGCGTTCTTGAGTGTTCAGTTCTCATTTATATCGACTCTTGAAGATAATATCTATGTGCGATAATACAATATGCTCCACTTATTCTCGCGCTGGACTTTCTGCGTCGTATGACGTAGGATCACGAACGCAGATAATACGGCTGCGTCATTTACTTGACCTTGCTGTCAGATGACAGACAACAGTTTTATTACTTTGTTAATAAGGTATAATTGGTGAATGTGTTGAATATATGTAAATGCTGCGTTAAGTGATAATGAATCTATTTGCGTCAATCGAGAGAAAATAGTTGAAAAGTTAAATCGATTTTAAAGTTCCAAAGTGTAGTAATTTGCCTTAGTCACCTTGGCATGACTTTCTTTCTTTCTTTTTCTTTTTATAAAAGTCGCGGGGGACTTTACAAATATTCAAACGACGGACACAAAGAACATATAGACTTGGGACAACCATTTATGGATCACACAACTTTTTGTACCGTTTGGGATTCGAACCCACAACTTACGGCGCGGTAGCAGTGGCGAGGCGACCACTTAAACCACTACGCCGTCCGTGCAGGCAAGACTGCTAGTGTGATTTGCACCCACAACAATTTCGATAAATAATTACCAAAAATAGTCGTTCCGAGTTAGGATGTAGGTATCTAGTCTCTGCCGAAAGCAAGCATATCCGATACCTAGTTATTGCTTGAAGAGGAAGTTTCAAATTCAGTGAGATTAAGATAAGCATATGAATTTTTTGCATAAAAGATTCCATAGTGACACATCTTGTTTAGCTAACGTTACGTGTAATTCTTACGCCTAAATAGCTTTTTATATATTTAAACTATTAGACTATTATTATATTTAACTATTAGATATAGATGGTGATAAATATAATTAAATTATATAATATTGTCTTCTATTTACGCGAATATTATTCATTGAAATTAAACTGCTATATATGGATTTTATCGCGTTGTTTATTTGACACTTTATTACAAAATGTTGAAAATTGTTACACTACTACTACTGTTAAACTTTACTAATTTTTAAGCTAATTAAATTATTATTAAACTATTTAGATTTAATTTATTTTTACACTTTCCCCGACGTTTCGGTTGCTTTTCAGCAGCCATGGTCACGGGGAGTAAATTATTATTAAACTATTTAGATTTAATTTATTTTTACACTTTCCTCGACGTTTCGGTTGCTTTTCAGCAGCCATGGTCACGGGGAGACTCCCCGTGACCATGGCTTAAAAATGGCACGCTTAAAAATTAGTAAAGTTTAATAGTAGTAGTAGCAGTGAAACAATTTTCAAAATTTTGTAATAAAGTGTCAAATAAACAACGCGATAAAATCCGTATATAGCAGTTTAATTTCAATGAATAATTAAATTATGTTTATTTTACATCTCGTAGTTTCCTTTTTCGCATAATTGCGTGAACTTTTCCACGAGCACATGTTTGTCTAGGGGCCATCAGTCTTTTAGTCAGCTTCAGCCATTTAAGCCCTCCAATTTAAGTCTCTTGTGTTACAATTTTAGAGCCTTCTATGGTGATTAGGAAGCAATTTGCATTGTTATTATAGTTCAAGTTGTTTCTTAATTATCCTAACAAAACCTCTTTAAAATTGTAACACTTTTGGAATTAAGGCATAAAAATGTCAAACGTATTCACATATGCGTGCCATATAGGTTTTATGGGTCTAGAAGTCCAAAACAGCTACATTCATTTTATGATGTCTATATTTAGAACATTTACATGTTAATATAATTTATGTGTCTAGACCTCTAAGGTTTCATGCATAACGGTTTTAGCGCAAAACCTTAATGTTTATGCCATTCTAGTCATAACTTGTTATGATTGATTGTTCTTTCCTTTACGTAAACAGTTCTTCTGAGTTATTAGCAGTATTGTAATCACCTGCGTAGTCTTGTCAAAAATAATTGCTATTCTAGCTAATATTATGAATGCGTTTGTTTGTTTGTTACGCTTCCACGCCCTAACTACTTGACCGATCATCATGAAATTCGCATACACGTTGTTAGCGGTACAGAAAAGGATATAGGATACCCTTCATGTAGAAAGAAGTACCTACTGCTACCGTCCGTAACCGCGGACAAAAGCTAGTTACTTCTAAATGCTCCTAAATGCTCTCAACGAAATGTAGATTTAATAAACTGCATAAATTGCTGTTTTGAACACCATTCTGCTTCTGAAAAAGCCATCGAACATAAACTAGGTACATACACAGGTCTCGCAAATGTAGAAAATCGCTCTTTGCGCGAAGATTAACCTAGATTTAACCGCCAAATGTAAAAAACAGTAATCCTAGCCAACTCTAGAATATACTGCGGAAACACATATTATTATTTATAGAGTAGACTTTGGCCATTACTATTGAACTGATGCATTTTAATATTAACTTTTACTAAGATTTAGGTTCTACTATCTTTGAGCCTCGGATAAGGTTTTGTGGTTTTTAAGAATAACTACGCCACAGAAACGGTGCATTTTGCGAATTAAAAGTAACTATTTCTAAAGATTTAAATCATAAATGCGCCATACTACGTTTAAAAATGCTCACCATGACAACTTAACGTGCAGATGTTAAGTTGTCATCTCCCACACAATGCCAACATGACATCTAAATTATAAATACAGTAATGTTACGTGCTGGGTTCGACGGGTAAGAATATAAACAATATTACCGACTAAAACACGTTTTATTCAAACACACAATTGAATTTAAAACACAACACTACAACACTATACTTCACTTTTTCACTGTACTGCTTCAAACTCCGTAGTATTTCCGCTTCCGTACGCTTCGATGAACACTTGATCGCTTATGACTGTAAACTGCCTCGGCGGTGCGCGTGCGCCCTATTTATACGCGGGTAAGGCGTTTCTAGAGCTTTCTAGCAACGCTGTACTCGGTATGTAAACAGTACGATGATTCGAGAAAGTACCAGCATTCTCTCTAAGATTCTCGTACCGTACTACGTAGTTCCGTAAGATGTCAATAGATGGCGGTGTAAATTATTAGACGGAACTGCCGAGTCTTTCCCACAATGCCGAGAGATGTCACTGGGCGTAACAGTAATATCACGCTCACTTTTATTGAAAATACTACACTTTATGTGCTATCTCAGTACGGTGAGGTCCCATGTATGTATCTATGACCAGTATTAGCCCGCGGCTTCGCTCGCGTAAAAATACGTAAAGTAGGTTTTTATTAAATAAAATATAGCCTAATGTTAAAAAAAACTTAAAATCGGTTGAATAGTTTTTGAGTTAAATCCTTGCAAACAAACAAACAATAAATCGAATCTTTTCTCTTTATAGCCCATACTAATATTATTAAGCTGAAGAGATTTGTTTGTTTAGTTGAACGCACTAATCTCAGGAACTACTGGTTTTATTATTATTACAGATCTGGCTACGATATAATATAAAGCGTTAATAAGTTCGGTACAATCATACTTATTGCTAATAAGGTCATAGAGCATCATAGATTGTTGGGTAGCCTATTTATCGAGGAAGGTTATAGGCTATATAACATCACGCTACGACCCACGAGAGAGGCGCAGTAATCATAAACGCGGGTGAAGGCACATCTAGTATTAGTATAGATGTGAGATCACTCTCCCTTTCAATTAGTATGGACAATTTTCGTGCGATATCAGTACGGTGAGGGCCCATATATATACCTATGATTTTTAAATCTTTGCTAATTACTTTTCGGTTCAACCTATGATTTTTAAATCTTTGCTAATTAATTTTCGGTTCATTCACTAGCCCTATGTAAAAGTCTTATTATTCTATCGTTTCTTGGAACTAGGACAAACCGTCAAACACTAGCGTTTATGTTACTGGTATAACTTAATAGTTATACCAGTTATATATACCAGCACCTGTTAATAACATAATTGTTATTGACAGGTGTCCTCTCCGATGAATCATATGTTGTATAACAATAGATTTTCTATTGGGTATATCACGGGACAGGTAAAGGGCAAACATTCAATATTACGATTCAGTTATGTATTAAAAAAAATGTATAAAAAAAAAGCAAGCGGCAGTAGCCCAATGGATATGGCACTAGACTTGCGATCGAGAGGTCGCGGGTTTGAATCCCACCCATTGCACTACTGACGTGAACCCACTCCTGATACAAGCATTCTAACTTATCTGGTGGGGTTAACAAGAATACTTGTAATGTGAAATCCAAATTGCTAGTAATCAATAAAATAAAGAAATAAAATCTCCTGCACTATTAATAATTCCTGGATTTAAAAATATCAGCCCTTTATTAAACAGTCTCACTACTGGGCACGGGCCTCTTCTCAGTGTAAGAAGGATTAGACCATGATGCACCAACCTGGCCCCCAGTGCGGGTTGGCAGACCTCACATATCCTTGAGAACAGTATGGAGAAGTCTCAGGCTTGCAGGTTTCATTAGCTACTCGGCTTCGGTAGCGTAGTGGTTAGTGTAACCGACTGCCACGCCTGAGGGGGTTCGATTCCCGCACAAGTCAAACATTTGTGTGCATGAACATGGATGTTTGTCTTGGTCTGGGTGTTTCTATGTATAAATATGTATGTATTTACAAAAAAAAAAAAGTATATATGTATGCTTATCCATTGTCTAGTACCCATAGTACAAGCTCTGCTTAGTTTGGGCTAGATGGTGTTGTGCGTATGTGATAGAATATTATTATTATTATTATCATTATCATTATCACATTGTTTTTCTTCACCGTTAAAGCGAGCGATAATTAACTATTTAATACGCACATAACTTCAAAAATCTTGAGATGCGCGCCTTGGGAACGAACGTGGCAGTCCAACGGTTTCCTACTAGG
This sequence comes from Catocala fraxini, assembly GCA_930367265.1. NCBI lineage: Eukaryota > Metazoa > Arthropoda > Insecta > Lepidoptera > Erebidae > Catocala > Catocala fraxini. The sequence goes on along the minus strand of OV884040.1, from coordinate 8,827,812 downwards.
CTATCGCTGCTGAGACATTTTAAAGAACATAAATTACGACTTTCTAGCTCTATGGCAAACAGTAAAAGTCTGGCAACTACTGGAATAGACTAGACTGTTTTTATCACAATTAATTGTATTTATTATTGTAATTAGAACACGCCATCATGAATGGTATTTTGTTATTGTTGCTTGATAACTTTTGCACTTTGAACAAAAATAATAAAACAGTTCTCTATTTATATACTTACTAGATTTTGGCGGCGGCTTTGCTCGCGTAAATGGTTACTAACAGAACTTTTTCTAGATGAAAGGTACCCTATATCCTTTTCTGTTACCCTAACAACGTGTATGCGAAATTTTATAATGATCGGTCGAGTAGTCAAGGCGTGAAAGGGTAACTAACAAACAAACAAACTCACATTTTCATTTATAATATTAAGGTATGATGTCTATTGTTGCTTATCAGGTATAGTTCCCGAATACTATTTGCAAAATTTTCTTACATAAACAAATTATAGGCAGCGATAACCACGTAGAAGATCTTTACACTGTCACGCAAAGGTCTTGCACGGACCTTTGTCAATTAGAACTTATGTAGATACGTTTTAAATAGGTAATTATCGCTCGCTCTAACGGTGATAAAAACATCGGGAGGAAACCTGCATCTCGAGAGCTCTACATAATTTTCTCGACGTGTGAAGTCCGCCTATCCGCACTGGGCGAGCGTGGTGGACTATGACATACTGAGAAGTGGCCCTTGCCTTGCAGTGAGTCAGTTTATAAAAATCATAGCTGATGGTAAATACAAATTCTATAATTTTGCCCGACGCTTAATTCGAACCCAAGATTTCACGGTAGAGAGGTCATTCTTTCGTCATCCGACCCACCAGACTGAGTCTACAAATAAACAATAGATTATAATTCTTAGAAGTCAATACACCCGTTAAATTCCTTATATCATATTTCGAAGTTTATTTTTTACCGTTGCGACAGTTGACAGTTATCCATAGTTAAAACCGTTCACAGCTGTATACATTTATAGCTTTGTATAGGTACTTAATGTATTATGATATGATTTCGGTGTTCATATAATATTACAATACGTCTATTATGTTACAAATGTATCGTTTTAAATCTGTCTAATTATGATTTCAAGATACTTTTTTAATGTACTTACTTACTTAATAAACAAATGACATACATTGAAATTTAACTGCTTTATACGGCTTTTATCACGTTAACAACACGATAAAAGCAGTTTAATTTCAATGAACAACATTCGCGTAAACGTAAGACAATATTATACAAATGACACTGTTGAGGTATTGTTTTTAAAAAAGACAGTTTGCGCCTAAGGGATAATTTCTGGGTCGCGGGGATCATTACAAACATTCAAATAACGGGCATAAAGAACACCCAGACTCGGAACAAAGAACACCCAGACTCGGAACAAAGAACACCCAGACCCGAGTCTGGGTGTATGGGTCTGGTCTGGGTGTATGGGTCTGGTCTGGGTGTGGGAGACACAAAAAATGTGTGTTGTTCCGAAACAACACACATTTTTTGTCCCGTGTGGGGATGGAACCCACAACACTCTGAGCAATGGCTGTGGCAAGGCGAATCAAAGAAAACACATGCCATCCAACTATTTGTGTCATAATTTTTTATTACCTTTGCATTGTTCGAATCAGTAACTGCTATATTAGCTACAAGACCATTTAACCTATGACGTTACTCTTCATATGTTAAGCTTATATCATTCTGTGGTTTTTTATAACATTCGACACTGCTGAAGCCATACGATGCATATTATGTAAATGTAGGTTTCTTTGTTACTTCTTCACGGTGGGAATATTGAAGTAATACAAATCGATTTTTATCGAATTACAACACTAGCGAAGCAGATCGCGTTAGCTAATACCACAGATAACGTTAGTTACAAGCTACGTTGTTTATGTTTCAAACAATAATACTAAAGTATTTACTAAATAAATATATTACCTATTGTCATCGATATCATTATCCTACAGAGTAGGTAGTTGTGCGAAAACAGACATCTCTCAGAACGAAAATACAAGTCAAGACAAGCTTTGTTAAAAGGGATCTGATAATTTATGTTTCCATAATACTTAATACTTACGTCTACAAAACAATATTGGAAACATACCTACTGATTCTCAGAGTGGCGTGCCACGTTAATTCTGGTAATGCAGTGATATTTATGTGCGATTGTGTTTTCTGTAAGAAATCACTATCGGCGGCAATAGGCTCAACCCTAAACGAATAACTAGCAAAAGCATTCATTCTAACTAGTGTTCACGCAGTAGTCAAAACAATAACCATCAGTATTAAAATTTATCCAATATTTTCTGCTTCTAATGTTTTTTATTGATAACACTATAGCTTGTCGATAGATACTAACCAAAAAATAAAAACGATTGACTAGAAAAGGAGAAAAAGATACCTACTGTACTGTTTTGTCTTTGCCTATTTATAAACAGACAGATAAATTAGTAGCTAAAGGTAGGTATTGAATAGAAGCATGATCAAAATAAAAAATGAGGGTATATCCGCTAAGGTTGCTACAGTTTATAATTATTTAATGATTAGTAATTAACTGATAAAACGAAATCTGATAACGTCAAACGTTATTCATATTCTCACGCCTATGTTCCCAAAGGGTAGGCAGAGCTGTTAATAGCTCTCGGCGTTTAATACATTAAACCCATATTTTACCAGATACTGATTTAGGTCCCATGCCAGCCGTTGAGTCGGAGCGACGCCCTCTGTTGTGCCAGGGCGTCGCCCGCAGACACAACATCTCTGCCTTGGGCACTGCTGGGTAGGTCGCTGATGTAGTTTCAGTTCCAGCGACCCACGCACCATACAAAGCAGCGAGCTGGCACACCGTGGTGGTTTTAGTCGGTAGGCCCGAAGTCTCGGAGCAGCCCGACATAACACTCACGCCCCCTTGTGGCGAGGGGGTATGCATAAGGAGCATTTCCCCACCTAAAAAAAAAGGTCTTACGTAATAAGGGATAAAATAACACTTTGGCTGATTCTGGAATCGAGTTGAAGACCATCGATCAGTTAACATTACATTATATTATATAGTCTCGTGTCGTCAACATAAAATTAGTTACAAATGTTTGTGGCATGTAACGGTCATTTGACCAATGTACAACGAGTGTTGTCACTCGGCCAAAATATTGAATGTAAGAATAATATGTGTGACATTTTTGGCTTGTGTGTTGTCACAAAACTGGGACGTTCCACAATGCTATTGTAGCGATGCATTGCACTTAAACATTTGCATGTATAGTTATGCGCGGTCTTCCTACTTCCTAGTTATGTATATGTACAATACGAGAAACATGAATTGATATTACGTATTAGGCTTAACAATCGACAACAAATTAACGTGGAAACAGCATATAGTAGATTTGCGTTTGCATTAGGTATACAGGGTGTCGGGTATTTAATGGATAACCTTGAAATGTCTTATAGTAGAAGCGAGGGTCGTTCAGAAAAATGTGAAAATAATTAAAGAATTGCCAAAGCTATTCATACTTTTGACTGTCTATCTATTAGCATAATTAGTGTTTAATAATATAACAACAAAAAACCGATGGAATTCATTCATTTATGGTCGTAGTGTACAAGAAAGTTAAATATAGTAATTAAAAAAAAATCATAATATCTCTGGTAGTAGTTAAGATAGTTTTTTTCCTCCGCTTCTATTGGTCGTAGCGTGATGTTCTATAGCTTATAGCCTTCCCAGATAAATAGGCTATCCAACACTAACAAAATTTTTCAATTCGAACCAGTAGTTCCTGAGATTATCGCATTCAACCAAACAAACAAACAAACTCTTCAGCTTTATAATATTAGTATAGATTGGGTATAGTAAAATAATCTCGCTTATTAATGATTTCATGCATGCGATTCTTTGTAACAATGGCTTGGTTTACATGCCGCAGTGGCCATAATTGATTATGATTAGATATTCTGACGGTAATTTCTTCTTCAAAACCTAAACAGTAGATGTAAACAGTTAAATTATCTGTACACTAACGCGGCGCATAGAAGTTATTCCCCGTGCAGTCTCATTTATCATGAGCTGCAGTTTGCTTCAAAATACGTACCAACATTTAAATAAACTACTTTATACGGATTTTATCGCGTTGTTTATTTAATCCTTTGTTACATAATGTCACGGGGAGACTGCTGCAAAGCAACCGAAACATCGGGAAAAGTGTAAACATAAATATAAATAGTTTTAATAATTTAATTAGGCTAAAAATTAGTAAAGTTCAATAGTAGGAGTAGTGTAACAGTTTTCAAAATTATGTAATAAAGTGTTAAATAAACAACGCGATAAAATCTGTATAAAATAGTTTAGTTTAAATGAATAACATTCGCGTAAACGGAAGACAATAGGTATTATACGTACCAGCAATTATCGGTATACCGTCCATCACATTTTATTTGTATTTTCATGTAGGCTGTTATGTTGTATCTGAAGCAACAAAAGTGTCGTCTTGAATCCACAACAAACATAAAAGAATTTTCATAATTAGTCTGTAATTTACGGAGAAATCGGTGAAAATACATAAAAAAGACTACTACAGTCGATCATAGAACAAAAGTCGGTTAAAAATACGTCACCACAATTGTTCTGATGTCTCCACAATTGTTCCGACGTCACTACTCGCCATTTGAGTCACTTCTCATCAAGCTCCTTACTGAAATGCATGTTTAAACTCATTCAGGTATTAATAGAAATCATTCGTCTAACATAGTGGGTATGTAAGCGAAATCGCGTGCGTTCCGTGTGACCTGAGATAGCCTCGTGGTACCTACTGTTATTACGTAAAGAATAGGCTAAATGTTATTGTATGTTAGTTTATCAGAGAGCTTGGCAACTTAAGTTTATAGTACCAGTCGACTGGGTTCTTTGCATAACATTTTTATTACCTTCATTAAATACAAAGACGGCTGATGAAGGCACGGCCAAACAGAAATGTTGAAGTTGTGTCTACTATATATAATTTAGACTTAAAATAAGTATTTTCGAATTATGAATGCTGTTATCCGCGTCTTCGTCCGCTGCAGTTAAACAAAAATAATCTGAAATAAAAGTAGCCTAAGTTTCTCCTTATAACATCGGCTATCTGCCAGTGAAAGTACCGTCAAAATCGGTCCAGCCGTTTCAAAGATTAGCCGGAACAGACAGGCAAACAAACAAAAGAATGAAAAGAAGATTTTTTGATATAGGTGCCGTACATACTTTCATATGCATTCAGTAAAAAGCTGTTATTTTGACATTACAAACAGACACTTAATTTTATTTATTTGTACAGATAGGTAGAGATGTTTCATATCCACATTTTGCCTGATGTTGTTTTACGACTCACGAAACAGGGAGGCCTGTTGCGGTTTACCTGTTACAGTTCCAGAATTCTTGCCGCTACTAAGAATTTCTTGACTTAAATACCCGAATACCACTTTGTCCGACACGGGAATCTGACCTAAGACCTCACGCACAGTAGTAGCATACACTCCTGTTTAGTAGGATAAGGGTGGGGTTCAGTGGAACGCCGATATTGCGGGTGGAATGTGTGGCATTGACAGTTCGAGAAGCCACATTCGCATATTATTGTCTAATAGAGCAGTAGCGATCCACGAAGTTATGACATCATAACTATGACCAGCCCTTGTTATATTAAATTTCAAGATCTGAATATATAATAGTTTGTCATATACAATCAGTCACATGCCAATAGATTGCTTTAATACATACATACGAAACTTTAGTTTGGAAATGCTTGGAATGCCAGACATAAATGGAAACTTTTTGTGTCGGGCCGCCGGTGTGGCGCTGCGACTCAATAGGTTAATGAGCTTTTATTGACCATGTAAAAGAGAAATTGGAGGGATTAAAATAGATTATCTTAATTTCATTTAGGGCCTTACGTTTACAAAAATATCACTACCCAACAGATTACAAAAAGGAACTCGTCAACTATAATTGTTATTTTACAATAAGAAAATCAACCCTGTTTTATAGTTGACCTTGTAATGGTATCTAAAGGTTTTCACTCGTACACTGAGTACCTAGCCTGCAAACTTTTGAGGACGGCTTTTATTTGGAGCAACTTACGCAGCCATTTTAAAAGCTAATCGTGACTTTTCACTCCGTGTTGTACTAGTTCTTTTCATGTAGGTTCACGAATAACTCATCTGATCCTATTTGACATTTAGAATATACGATATTCTTAGAGATGCTTATCTGTAACCTTTCGATCCCCAGTTGGGTGTCATCATCGCTATCGTGGCCGAAAGGTTGCGAGTTTAATTTCTGTTTTTACTATTGGTCCATAATCACGCTACTGGTATTTTAAATGCTTATAAAATGTACCAGTAGTGTAACCTTTCGTTACAATCTAAAGGCTTGAATTTAAGTTGGATTCCAAGACTCCATGTGAGAAAAAGGTATGGAAATCCGTCGGTAATGCCAAAACGGATTAATAGACAGATAAAAATGCAATTATTTACAAGCCTTTAAGTAGTTGATTCCGAAATCTGAAAGAGTCAACCTCGAATATTCAACCAAAATCATTAAATAGAATAGACAAATATATCCAGATTAAAAGAAAGCACTCTTCTCTATATTACCTACGTTTTGATCTAATTTAAACCTTTTGTACTTACTCTGAATCAATGATATGGATCAATATGAAAGTAAAAGAAATGTTTAAAAGGTAAATGGTACTCGATAATAATAGGCGTTGCCTTAAACGTCATTCCAATATACTAAAGTGCATGTTTCCATTAGATCCTTGTCTGATAGCTGTCGATCATATCACGTCTTCGACATAAAATTGGCAGTCATAGGCACTATGCAAAATGTCTTTTGCCCTTCATGGACTTTATTTCCCACATCGCTTGTAATTTTATTTACAACATTAACAGTCGACGTCGTAAATTGAAATTCTACGGACTAAGCTATCAGACGATAGTTGTAAAATAGCGGCTTCAGTTTAAGATTGACACAAAAATAGCTTATTCGATAGCCAGTGTTAAATTTCAGTTTCATCTTGGTCTACTTTTCTTGTCCTTAAATATTGTTTTGTGAACGTAGAAAGTTGTTATTAGATGTTGATTTATTTTAGCTTATGTTAACTACTACATCATATTCAAATGTCGATGATATGTGTTTTTTGTTGAAGTCAGCAAAGTTTAGAGGCGTTCGGATTCTAGCATACATCTTCTTATCACTAAAGCTTTTTGCGCTATCTGCACAACGATTTCTTTTAATACAATATAACATATGCAGACATACAAGCTGCAGTTATGATTGACTTAATTTAACATGGCCATGCGACGAACTACAGTTAAGCCACCTGCTACCACCAGACGAAACTTATAAAATATGAATACTATAATTATGATATATATCATGGCTGATAGCTTTCTGATACTAGAAGATGAGAGATTCTGTAGATTTGGCCAGAATTTAGACGATTTTCATCCTGAATTTATACCTTTTGTTTTGCTTAGTGTAAGCGTAAGGTGGGCGTTGATACGACGTTTAAATTAAGATCATCTGCTTTAAAACATACCGTAATGATTGCAAAGCAAAAAAGCTCAGGGACGCATTATCGAGAATGACATTTTACCGAAAATATCGATATTTACATGAATTATATTATGTATTTGGTAATATAACTTGGACGGTCGGTGACCACTATAGTAAATAATATTGATGTTTAAATGTGTGGTGATAACCGCTGTGTCCACCCTCGTGAATATTCTATAATACGTAATCAAATTTTGCGGCTGTTAGACATTTAAAAAGCTCCTCAGAGGATTTTGTTACTGTGTTAAAGTGAATCGTCCCTTACAAACGTAATAATATATTCATTTATAGTGCTGTTATAGAGGTACCTTGATAAGTATTGTCTCCTATTTTTGACTAAATCTCTAGAAGCCCTCGATATCATCCCAACCCAATGATGTTTTATCCAAACCGTAAATCGAACTAAGAACTTTAAAATTACGCTAATACTTATGCTACTATACCAACGGTCACAGTCAATGCGCTGCTATTCATGAGTGAATTAAGATAAGCACTTGTCTTTCCTTATTGTGGTTTTTCATTGAACATTAGAAAGCCCGCTGAACCTGTTTTCCCATAAGACGCGAGCGACCGATCAAAGCATCATTTTCTTGTTACCAGCAAGGCGGTAATAGTATGTTACGAATAGTCGATTTTCTTTAAATAGGTAATGCAATACGCCATTAATTATTGAGTGAATGCCTTGTTTGTTTATGGTGTAAGCGTCGACTTGGATTGCGGATTTGATCCGTTTTTATGTAACTAAGACGAAGGTAAATATTCGGCTTGCTAGGCGGTCAGCGTTGAGCTGTCAGTAGAGTTCCATAAATGCTCGCAGTACAAGGAGTTGTGACTAGTGTTTTGCTGATCCTGCAAATATGTTGTACGTAGTACATATCTATTGCTGCATATACCCCAAATCATGCAGCAACACAACAAGAGGTCATTAGATATTTTAATGCCGAGAGGCGTAAACAATAATACTAGAAAGTTATAATCCCGTTTGCTATTTGGTTGTCATATTTTAAGATGGAAAATAAGTTATGTTAGTTTGCATTCCTGTGGATAAATAAAACTCACAAATCAAATAGAGGATCTACCTATCTGTGTGGCAATTCTAAAGCAATTCTTCGACTGGCGGAATAACTTACAGAACGTCGTTGCCAAATAACCTTGTGTAGTATACCTGTGGTGAGGTAAAGGCCTGTGTTATCAAAAATATGAATTATATTCGTTGACCCTTGCGCTGGCATTCATTGGTCACGCCAATAGTTTATCCTAAAGAAGGTCTGTTGCGGGTACTACAACATCTAGGACTTTTCTTTTCAACCTAACAACGCAAGTGTATATAATATTCTATAATAATATTCTACCACATACACACAACACCATCTAGCCCAAACTAAGCAGAGCTTGTACTATGGGTACTAGACAATGGATACACATACATACATACTTTTTTTTTTTTGTAAATACATACATATTATATATAGAAACACCCAGACCAAGACAAACATCCATGTTCATGCACACAAATGTTTGACTTGTGCGGGAATCGAACCCGCGACCTCAAGCGTGGCAGTCTGTTACACTAACCACTACGTCATCGAACAAAACAGCGGAACAAGCTACTAAGGTTGCCTAATAGTCTTTATGTGTTATTATTTGTGTATAACTAGCAGTTTTCCATACTAATTAACAGTTGAATAGTATCTTTACGTACTAATTAAGTTTCTAACTTGAAGTTAATTACAGAACTATGGTTTCATATTTCAGTACCAATAATAAAGTAAAGTACGGATCACTACACAAGTTTTGGCGCGATGTACCAAACATCGCGTGTCAAGCTATCATTGGCAATACATGCCCTTGCCAAAGCACTAAAGTTTTATAAAGCTATTTTGGAAAGAATTGCCATTGTACGTAACTCTAATAGAAAAATTCTAGTCGATATTCTAAGCTCGTGCACAGCATATCTTTGTGAAATATTAACTAGGTACCTACGGTGGAATTTTTCAATCTTTCACTTTTAAGTGTATTGATGATGGCTTTTGGAATAACTAGGTACAGTTTAATATCAGTTTTCTATGAAGCCATTGTCATTTTCATTTTCACCTTTAGTGCATTCATTTCTTAGGCTACGATGGCACCACTGTCCAGCTAATACTCACAAATATATTAGCACTCTATTTGCTAACGACTGTCAATATTTGTTGACAGCTGATAGAAGATTGCTGACTTTCGAATGGTGAAATCTATCGTTCCCAATTAGTTGGTGACGTGCAAATAAGTTGACTCAACCGAGACATTTAGAGTTCTGCAGGCTTATGATTTATCCTCCCATAGCTTTCCTTAAGCGTTAACGCACTACTGATACTGGCAAGCGATCTAAGGCTACGATAACCGCTTACCATCAGAAGGGTCGTGTGTTTGTTTGTGATACATAGTATTACATAGATATATGTCATTAAAAAAAATATGTGTTCCACAATACTTATATCGTAAGAGGGTTAGCCGAATTAAAACATCTCTCGTTACGATATGATGACTTTGAAATGCGACGGCGGCGTACTTTTATCGACTCTGTGCAAAACTGTATTATTCTTCTCTTACAATAGTTATCTAATCATTGTTAGGTCCTATATTAATTAAGACTTCTCCAAATAATGCAGCCCAAGCGTATTGGAGGTATAATTCTGTCTGTATCACTCGCCAAGCAGATTTCGGTACCGACTGAATGGCAGAATTCACATTCCTTCTTCCTTGGCCTTTATAATAGATACCCAAACCGTCTGTATCCTTTGGTATTGCTTCTGGAATGCCATCTTTAGACTTTTCTTCAAACAGGCCAAAGGCTCGTTTACAAACAAAGGAATAAAAACACTTTTATAGTTAGGAGCTTTACAAGGCTATAACAAATTATATAGGTAGTATTGTTGTCTATTTGCAGTGTACCTGACAGGGCAGTACGCGCCGGGCTTCCTGACCGACTTGGTGCGCGAGATTCGCGACGCGGCGCGCATGCGCGAAGACGCGCTCTATTCGCGCGTGCGCGCCATGGTCGTCGAGAGAAACGATGTGAGTACATATCTAATAAGTATGCACGAAATTTCACGTAATTCGACGAAAAATTTTTACGGCTATTGTTAAGCTTGCGAGTAATTTTATTTTGGTGTATTTATTCAGCTCGACATCTAATCCGCACCACCTTAAGGTAACGTAGGGTATTGATAATATAGTGTGGGATCTTGTCACCAGCTCCTAAAGCAGTCATCGCATGCGCAAGAACGAGATAGTATGTTGGTTGTATAGCTTTGTCTCGTTCTAACGCAATAGTTTAGGAGATAATTATAAGGTCACTGATTGACTCATCATTACTATATCAGCGTGGTTACAGCTAGGACTGGCGCGCGGTGGCTAGAGGGTTCGATTACAGCCGAGGGCTCACTTAAGACTTGACTTATACTTCTATCACAGAAGAAACGATGACTTACTAACTTGACTTGACGGATGGCGTAGTGGTTTAAATAGTTGCCTCGCCGCTGTAGCCGTGCCGAGTGTTATGGGTTTGGTGCCCACACGGGACAAAAATTTGTGTGATCTACAAATACTTGTTCCGAGTCTGGGTGCTCTTTGTGTCAGTTGTTTGAATGTTTGTAAAGTTCTCCGTGATACAGGAATTATTCCAAGTGGGAGAGCAGTCATTTAAAAAAAAAATGGAGGAACGCTGTCGTATATTCAACGGCGAGAGTAAGGCATAAGGCGATAGGGAGTATACTATGAACCACATGCCGTTCCCTAACTAGTCACGAGACGAGGCGATATCAATTAGTGTGATTTGAGGGATGGATTTCATTCATAGATTTCTCTTAAGGCTAGTTACCAGACTCAACACGATTCAAGTCAGGGGTATAATTATATTAAAAAAGGAACAGAAAATCATTTGGTCGTTTTCGGCACTACGAATCAATTTCGAGGCTCCCGCCTATAGAATGAAATTTCCATTGTAACTAGCGGCATAGATTTGACACTTCATTTTCTTAACTGTCTTAAGGTCATTTGTAACCAATTGCTTTTAATGATAAACCCGACTTTTGTATGAAAAGCGAAGTATTGGTGACAATTTGGTAAGGCAAAAGAGGCAAGAGAAATGAATAAACGCAGCAGAATTATCAACAACAGTTCCACTGCATATTCTAAGCCTATTAATTTAATTAATTCTTACGAAATATGAATAGCATGTTTTAAGTATAAATAATTAAGATCCAAATTTGATGCCAATAAGTATTCAAGTCGTTTTCGTGCGGCGAAATGGGTTAGCTAAGCAATTTATAATTTGAAAGGGTGAGATGACTTAAGAACAAATACAAGTTATTAATATACTTCTTACAATAGCGAGCCAATTTATATCATGTACTTATATAAAAACTATAATTTGTACTGCTAGAAAAATAATATATTTGCTACTGAAATATGACGTGTTAGAAAAATATGTATAGTTTATTTTGTTTGTATGGTAGTGGTTGGTTTCTACTTATTGATAAATAACCGTAAGTCTTTGTATGTATATCAATAAACTATTTTACGTAAGCTGTAGTTAATATTCAGTAAACAGGTTTCTATCTAAAATAATTAAACCACAAAAAAGTATTTCACAAGGGCCATTAGCTGTATAAAAAATATTAAGTTGTGACCGAGCATTATTGGCTTATCAAGGGTTATTAACCCGACCCCTAAATAGTGTTGGCCTACATACAACCCTAGAATACCGAGTTAAAACCTGACCTTCGGCGAACAGAAATTTTGGAATGGGTACGGCCCACCCGTTTTCACCTCATATACACCAATGTTGAACAACATTTCTACATCCTAACTAACATTATAAATGCAAATGTGAGTTTGCGAATTTGATTATTATGCTTTCAGGCTTTGACCACTCGACCGATCATCATTAAATTTCGCATATATGTACGTTGTCAGGGCAACATAAAAGGACTTAGGGTACCTTTCATCCAGAAAAAAGTACTGTTACAAACCTAACCTTACCTACATTTATGCGAGCAAATTCGCAGGCAAAATCTTTTACAAATAAAATAACCAAATCTTTATATAACTCAATCAACTCAAATCGAATCCAACAAATATCAGAAGTAGTTAGACGGAAAAGTTATATTAATTATGCAAATACTTTATCGCCTTCACCCACACGTTTTTATTGGACGAAGACTTACATTTGTAATTGGAAAACTTGCGTAGCCACGGGAAAATCTTCAGTAGGTGCAATTCTTAATTTGATTTTGGTAAACCTCGTTTGTAAATTATAACCCAGCGTTACAGTTTTGAAACCGTCTGCAGACTTTTGACTTTACTAACTGCCTAAATATTCCTCAATGTAATGTGAGTATATCAGGTCCTCTTACCGACCGATATACATGTTTATGACAGGTACACAGTATGAGATAGCCATACTGGGCTTTATGTGCTTTTTGAGACAGGCCTATCTTTCAAACTTGAGTAGCTTTTGAAAGTTGTCTGGTATGTCAGTCAAACCTAGAAACTCACGATCAGTACTTGGGCAGGTGTTCACATTTATGCCACTGAAGCAAGTATTGCAAATTTCCGAAGATGATAACGCCAATCACTGCCTATCCCAGGCGTCAAACTTGAGACAATCCACTATATGTTTACGTATTGTCGCTTACGCGCCTCGTCCAAAGAGACATGTATGAACAGGGAACATTTAATAGAAGACACAGCCAAACTAAGTTCCGCTCCACTTGACAAGTGAATTGGTGTCCAACAAGATGTTGTAATATTGCGTTTAAGGTACATCGTAGGAGAAATAGGGGTCTATATTTCTGCTCCATGAGTCTAGTAGTTAGAGTATACAGCTGCGGATCTTGACATCCTAGGTTCGAGTTCCCTGAGGAACCCTGAGTAGGGCCAGCAAAATATTCGGTGTTTTCTGTCAAATAGCAACACGAAGTTAGGCAGTTGGCGGTTTTTCATCCCCGTTCTTAACCACGTGAAGGCTTTGCTCCTGCGCTTAATCGCCGTTTTAGATTGCCATCTCTTCAGACTGAAAATGAAGGAAAAGAGAGTACCTAAGTACACAAGTGCATTAGATAAGTATCTCAGGCGTAAATTGCTAGTCTGCAAAAAGATTGGCCGCGAAGTTGGTAAAAACTGGATTGGAATTTTATGGCTTAAGCTGAAGATTTAAGCTTTGTAACAATATAATTAAACTGTGAATTTGCTCATTTGCTAAATTAAAAAGAGAGTGTCTCGAATTGATCAGATCAAAAACATTAGCGCGTTTTTATGCGATTATAGGCCCAGGTAAACTGTAACAGTGATATACTAAAAAAATTAAATAGCTGCACGAAATATAGGAAAATTAATAATATACCGCAATTGACTCACCCTCTATAAAGTGTGACAAAGCTGAATAAAGGTTAAGGTGACACACATAGGTATATAGACTTGAGTCTATGTATAAATACATGCATATAATCGGAATATTTTAAAGCAGTTCTAGACTAAAATTGTCGGAAGTCGGTACACAGGGGCATTACCAAAAAGCGGTTGGCTTTCATATGCGCTTATTCTCTTGAAACTGAAACATTACGTTAACCTAGGATCTTACCACCTACCTGTAAAGCATTTTCATTGAGTGCGTGAGAATGAGTCAGTGTGATATAAAGTGTATAATGTTCTCGGGCATAATATTTTGACCAAAAAGGTCAGCCCGTGGAAATTTGATAAAATTTTAAATACGAATGCCAAGGAATATATGGTAGAAATGTAAGGGGTCCACCGGAACCTGCTACATTTTGAGAGTGGTCTATGAGAAAAAAAAGTTTGGGAATCGCTGCTTTAAGAGATGATATGATCAGTAGCAATAGCCTAGTGGGAGACCGATGAACTGCCACGCAGAGACTGCTGACTTTTCGAAGTTGTGTGCGTACTAAACAGTTAATTGTCGCTCACTTTAACGGTGAAGGAAAACATCGTGAACAAACCTGCATGTCTGTCAGTTCTTTATAATGTTCTCGAAGATATGTGAAATCTGTCAACCCGCACTGGGCCAGCGTGGTGGACTACGGCCCTAACCTTTCTCACACTGAGAAGAGGCCCGTGCCTAGCAGTGGGACACTTTAATATAGGTCTGATATTATAATTATATTATAGATGATGGTAATGGATCCTGATATTCTGACTACTTAATGGATACGAAAGGGGTAGAGTCTGCTTTAAATTCGAGACAATATTACTAATAGCTGTGACCGTATTAACTCGTCCCAAGCGCACGCAAGTAAATTTTTTGAATTATTCACTGAAATCGATACACAGTTCTTTGTCGCATCGCACTATCGGTCAAGGATAGATGACGGTTCTTCGACATAACCTTCAACGGGTACCTTTAGACTAAGAAGCTACGTATTCTAAAATTCTATTACTACATGTCAGAGAGGCAAAGAGACAGCATTCCTAATGGAAATCAGTATTTCGGCGTAGCACATGTTTTATGCTACTACCTACGACGGTTAATGACGTCAGAAGCGTCTTAGTAGTATGAAGATAAGTATATAATAGTTATATGTGATGTTATCAAGTATCCTGCTTCTCATTTTGATTATTATTGAAAAATGCAAATCCACAATCGCATTTAGTCACGGACTGCCTTTGCATTGTCACAAAGTGTATGTGCCATCATACCATCCTACTGCCTATTTTAGATTTATATTGAATAATATAACTAGATCCAAATTATTTAATGTCTATAATATTATTAACTTATTATTGTTAATATCTTTAGTTTTTTTAAATCAGTAGCATATGGTATAATGGTTGCAACACCTTGTTGATATGAGTTGTAAAATACTGGAATTATATTTAATTGGCGATTTAAAAGAGTGGCTGTGAGTTTCTAGAAGGTTTCTTCTCATAGGCTCTACTACCCTTTGCCTGAACCTAGCAACTAAACTAAATGTAGCTTCAGTAACGTAGTAAACTCACTAACCTATACATTTTGACGTTTATAAGTTTTACTTTGTGACCTAAATGAATAAATGATTTTTGACTTTGACTTTGATAGTATGTGGAGTAGTCAATCAAAAATAAATATACAACCACACTAGGAATAATTCTTGTATCGCTTGATCCTTTATAACCATTCAAATAACGGACACAATCAACACTCGGAGTCGGCACAAGTAAATCACACAATTTTTTGGCGCTTGGGGGTCGAATTAGCAATACTCGGAGAAGTGGCAGCGGCGAGGTAATCTCTTAAACCACTACGCCATCCGCGCAGTTTAAACTGTTTCTCTTTAACTGCGGTGCTTATAAATATCGTTACAGTATTCATATTGTCATTACTATTTGCCGCGATAAGAAAAGTGAAAAGACTTTATTGCCGCTGACAACGTGTATGCAAAATTTAATGATGATCAGTCGAGTAGTTAAGGGGTTAAAACGTAACAAACTAACAAATATTCACAAGTGTATTATTAATTAGGATTTACTAGTTCTAAATAATTTAAAGTTGCGATTTTAAATAAACCTCGCTAGCATTATTATTATACATAGGTATAATATTTTAATTTGAAGGTCAACTTTTACGCGAATGTTTTACATATCATTTTTTTATTTCAAACGTTTGACAATATTATATTAAATATTTACTGAAGAATCACTTAAGCAATTGTAAAATGTATCTGAGTGCAGCTGCGGCATTGAGGATATGAATACATTTTTATTTCAAAATCAATACGTTTTCGTTACCAAGTCACCGGTATGTAAATAATTGACTATTAATTCATCGAAGTTCGTTGTAACAGGCTTCGTAATGTTCGTGATTATTCATAGGTCCACATTCCTTAAGTAAACATATACAGCACTACCTTTTGCTCGTGGCTTCGCTCGCGTAAAAGTAGGTCAGGTAATGCAGTAACACTTTTAAAAAATAAAATATAGCCTATGTTACTCGGTGATAATACAGCATCCTAATGGTGAAAGAATTTTAAAATCGGCTAAGTAGTTGTTGAGTTAAATCCTTACAAACAAATAAACAAAGTATCAGATCTTTCCTTTTTAGAGTTCGAAAAATCTCTTATACAGCAGCTTTGCCCGTCCGTCTGTTATACAACTTTCAACTCAAGAACCGTAAGAGCTAGAGACTCGCGTTCAATGTCATTCGACTCAGCATAGTCGATATTCCCCCGAAATGACTATGGCCTTTGACCTCTGACATCAAGGTCACGTGGTATCACGTGACCTTTGCATATTACTTGAACCATTTTTTGAACTCTTAGATTCACGGCAATTCATTGCCGTTTCTCACTTGTTATCACATTAATATAGATGACCAAAACATTACACCTGTATACCTGCAAAGGAATATGAAGAAGTACATACCGCCAATGATCTCGAGCGGGTAAGCTGAGGAATATTAACCCCACGTTTCGCCAAGTATGATTTTAGGTCTCACGTCACAGTGAGTTTGGCTACTGCTGTCTACCGGGCTCATTGCTAGACTTGTTGACTACTGAGATATGAAATAAATTAAATGAAATGAGAAATTTTTTATTACAGCGTTCAACAAATCAGAAAAACTTATCAATCTAAAACACTTTACTTTGCCTTACAAGACCCAATATTATTTAGCCCGAAGCTAAAAATCGAACCCGTAACCAAGCAATCGCATGCAAACATTTAAGCAAACTAATGCTGTGGGGTAAACTTCAGTAAGCTCACTAACCAACAATATTTCGCGTCGGTTACTTACACACAATGGCCCAATTGTGGGGCTAAGTGCGGATAACACACGTCCAACTAACTAACTAAGCTCACTAACTAATAAATTTTGACGTTAAAGGACAATGAACAATTTGGCCTATGAATCAACACACATTCCACCTAAACAATAATTTGTATTTTATTTTGTGACTTAATAATCAATCATTACAATCTCGGACACTTTCGATTCTTATTTTCGTGTTAAAAAGTATTTTCGTGATTTCCTTATGAATGATAGCACATTCGGCAACAGTAGTGCTCGGAGAGACGTAAGCGGAGAGACGACCAGCCGTAAGTGCGGGGGCGACGAGCCGTAAGCGCGGGAACTGCAAGTTGACCACGCACCGCACCGTATGTGAGCATGTTACGATTCGGATTAGTGTGCGTTGCAGTGGGGAGTTTCATACAAAAAGTATTGCACGGCTTGAGTTGATACGGAGACGATCCCTTTCCGAGTTGTTATATGTATGTGCTATGACCTTTATGCGACGCGTGGGCACGCATTCAGTTTGCCGGGTCTGCGTCGCTCAAGATGACATGCGTCTTACAATGCGGTTGGCGCTGCGTTGAACGCAAAAGCACAAGCGTAGCAATGGCTTTATATTTATAAATCTTCCGTACTTATGTATATCACAATACTTTTTCTAGACGCCTGATCTAATCTCTGAAACACTTAACGTGTATACGGATGCCCGATTTTATAAATTTTAATGCTTACCTTCGGGATGGGCATTGTTTGTCGGGTCCGCTAGAATGTAACAAAAATAGTACCTACACGGCAATCGCAATTTATTTAACGCGCCGTGTAACGCATAAACGAAAAAAGCTCTCGAGTGTAGTATTTGTGACCTAATTAAAACATTTTTTTTACTCTGTCAATCTATATTGACTTTCACGTAACGCATAGATGCTGCATCTAATTTTTCACCGATTTAGTCTGAGATGTAGTGAAACTGCCATGCAATTCCGATTAGCTATGGAACCGAGTTTACGGTGTCTTAAACGATGCGTAACAACATTTTATACAGTTGTCCACCGTTACGCAGTAACCCTTTATCTGTATAATCGCGAATATTGTATCCGATGAAGAGCAATTCGTTTCGATCGAAGGTGGCCGAGTACAATATTGTCTCTTTACAATAAAAAAAAAGTAATTTGGATTTATAGTCTGCCAACAATTTCGTCTACGATAGTTGTGAAATTGGAAATATAAATTCGTGTTTTCTTTAAATGTGATACGAAACGAGGATGTTATTCAATATTATTTTCAGAGTGCATAGTGCGAGTTTGTTTTACGTTAACGCACTCGACACGTTTATGACGTTCGGCGCTCCAATTGGGCCGCTCCAAGCTGTTAACCAATCAGAGAGCCAAACGCGGTAATCGTTTCGGTCGCGTTAACGTAAAAACAACTCGCACTATGCACCCAGACTGCTTCGTTCGTAACATGGCTTTTGTTTCAACGATCTAAGGTGTTGGGATTGATTTCCTCGTTGAGCAACGTATTTTTGAGGTTTGCTGATAGACAATTGTAAAATATTAAATAGAGTATATTATCCTTAAATTATACCTAAATACGACAGAAAATTCGCCTCTTACTAATAGGCGAATTTTCTGTCGTATTTAGGTACGTTAAATTACGCTGATTTTCATATTCTACCTAAGTAGAATATGAAAATCAGCGTAATGTGGTCACGATAGTCTAAAAACGCATGAAACGCCAGAAATATCAGTCGTGCGTGGCCAATCTATCAAAATGAAGTCGCAAAGCTGACAGCTCAGCGCAAATATTATTAATACCCTCCTTATAGCACAGTATTTCTTAAAAGAGCCTAGAATCTGTACTCTACGCACGAATACCACGTTTTTAACCGCGTTCTTATATAGGCTAAAGGTAGGTAGTTTTCTAGTCAGGCTGCTCCAATTTGATCGGACTCCAAGCTTAAGCAAAACATTTTGGTATTCTCTACCTCTTATAAACTGAAACCAGTAACTGCGTAGCAGAAATCTTAGGAGTGATCTCACATTATTATTTGATAGGTGTCGCTGTAAGACCAAGAGCCCCTTCACACTAGCGTTTATCCAACCCTTTGGTAAAATAACGTAAAGCGTGTGCGTCGCGTCATCGCAGCGTCTACGTTGCGTATGCGTTCATTGAACGCCTATCCTGAAGAAACGCTAGTGTGAAAGAGCCTTTAAACTGCAGTCGAAGCTAGTGAATGAAAAATCATGCAGTAAAAATCCAAAGATTTGATACAGGTTCATAATTCGTGTCTCTATGTTTATTTTTGAACCGAAATATTATACTTTGTTTTATTATATATTTCTAATACGACATGCTTAATCCGAATCTGCACAAAAATGGTGGCAGTAACGCATTACCTGTTTATTATGGCGTGACCTATAAGATTGTCACGCAGGAATTTGCAGACGAAGAGTCAAAAAGTTGCATCTCACTGTCGACAATAGCAACGCGGATGTATGTCTCTCCAGACTGGACATGGCATTTCCAAAACGACTTGGCTTCATGCCAAATGTGTGCAAATCTCAGTTCAATAACCTGATAATGACAGCTTGGTTGATCATTATGGTATTGGCATTTGAGGTGGATGACTGTGCTGTTCTATAGATAAAAATGATATAAATTGGTAGTTTTGGTCATGGAGAATTAATCGGTACATTGCCGAATATAATTTAGTTACAGTATTGTTTTAAACCGCGGCGGAAAAGTAATGGTTATAGTTGATTAGCCTTTGCCCGCGGTCATCCATCAAGATCCATTTTGACTGCGGGTTCCCAGTGACGTCATTTACGTTGATTACATTATGTAGGTACGATATCCCACATTTTTATTTACGAAATATGGTGAAGCTTGGCTTTGATTTTGGATTGAACCTCATGCTATAAACCTTGAAATTAAACTATTTTATACTAAATTTTGCCGCGTTGCTTATTAACGCTTTTATTAATAAACAACGCGATAAAATCCGTATGAAGTAGTTTAATTTAAATATATAAACAAGCAATTTAACCAATTCATAAGTTGTAGCGCTGGTGCTGCAAGCGCCCAAAAGCTACATACATTTATGTAGATGTTTGTACTATACCTCGCTGTTCATTGTTAAACATACATAATATAGACTTACTCTAATATCCCTGAAGGGGTAAGTAGGTAGGTAGGGGTATTTGAACTACATTTTGCCAACTATTGTTTTAGATCACCTACATACATATAAACAAATAACAAATGATATACTTCCACAAGTATAACATTTGTTATTTGTTTAACGCTTAACTTATGCTTACGCTGCACTTGCAAAACCACTTTTGCAAGTGCCAATATGCTATTCTAATCGCTTACCGCACCGCCATGCAAACGGCGGTGGGACGTATGCTTGTTTACTTGAATCCCCAGTCATCGGTAACAGTCACTAAACAATCAATAAACAAAATGGTTGATATAAATATAATATATAATATCAGCCTCGTATATAAACTTTCCCACTGCTGATACGGGACTCTTCTCTGTGTGAGAATGGATTGACAATAGTCCAGCCCAGTGCGGGTTGGTAGTAACATCTCTTCGAGAACTTTATAGAGAACTCTGAGACATGCAAGTTTCCCCACGATGTTATCCGTCACCGTTAAATAATCTAATACGCACATAACTTCGAAAAGTCAAACGTGCGTGCGTTGGGTTTAAACCCCAGGCGACTGCGTGGCATGGCAGTCCAACGGTCTCCCACTAGGTTATCGCTGGCATGCTGATGACACAAAACATAGCGTTAATTGCCTGCGTAAGCGCATCGTTATTTCTTGACGTGTAACTTAAGAAGTGAAATGGAACACGACCTTTTTATCATCTCAGCTGTTGTGATATTTCCTTAATACGGTGCGGAGAAAGGCATTTGATTGGCATTCACGGGGAAAAGTGGCGTGTCTCAATTTAGAGGCCGAAACGAATTCATTATTGACGAGATCTATACACAAACCTTCGGCGTAACTCCCTATTGGAAGAATCGATAATCGGGAAGTACATTAAGTAAATATTTTTTTACCTTGTGGTTGAATGGTACTCGCTAAACTTTTCAATTGACATTGAAGACAATTATTTCTTTGCTAAACTGTTAAGCTTAAGTTTGTTCAATTGAGTAGTAGGAAAATAGTATACTGGTTACAGCTTCTTACAAATATAATTTATAATGTAATCAGCATTGTAAAATTAAAGACTAAAAGACTGGCCCTGAGATTCTTGCCCGTTCTCATTGGTTCTACGCTCTTGCTTCGCTGAACGTGGCAACAGGTACATATATGTATGTAAAGTGTTACCTTGACGTTCATAAGTGTTACTTTGTGACCTTAATGAATAAATATATTTTGATTTAGAAGAGTCGAGTAAGAAATATAAATAACGGGCTGAATTATATGCCTATGCCCATTTCTAAGATTTAATATAAAAAGTAGCTGTTGAATGCAACTTCGATCATGGTTTTAATATAGCCTATGTCATTTTCTAGGTTTTTATGTTACCTCCATACCATCAAAATGGGTTTTGTGGCTTAGCCACACACGCAACCATATCTTCGCAGGTGTAAAAAAGACAGCTGCAAGTGTTACCTTCATAATATTTGTAATTACAGTCTTTTACAGAGCAGAACATGTACCTAATTGTACTAGTTTTTAGTCAAATTGAGTTAAAAAAAGCAATTAGATTATATATAACTAATATTATAAATGCGAATGTGAGTTTGTTTGTTACGCTTTCACGTCTCAACTACTCGACTGATCATCATGCAATTTTGGATACACATGTCAGGGGAACAGAAAAGAACATAGGGAGGTACCCCCTATGTCCTTTTCTGTTCCCCTGGTTATGTTAGTATCTGTACTTTAAAAGTAACAAGGCAAAAGTACAGATACTAACATAACCTACATTTACGCGAGCCAAACCGTGGGCAAAATCTTGTGTTTGTATAAAAACTAGCAAAATTACATTTTCTTATAAAAAAGCCAATTAATATCGCCATACGCATGCGTTAAACAGCACCTATTCAAGTTTTTTTTAAATTCCTTAGGAGACATTGACGTAATTAATAAATTAATTAAAGTGCTCAGAGGTTTCTTAAATTCCTTCGTTAATTGACACGTACTTTGATATGTAATTATGTTATTGGAAGCAACGTTTTGCAATCAAAATATAAACACCAATCGATAAATTATGCCAGGTACAAGGCATTTTTCTGGATTATTTGTTAACTGATTAGTGATTACTGCCAGAGGAAATGTTATTAATAAACTTTATTGTGGTTTTTCAGCTATCTTTCAGTATTGACCATTTCGGCTTAAAAAGCCTAGTTTCGAGAATAAGGTTGGCCAAAATATCTAGCTCTGACTGTCAAGCGAACCCAATATGTTTTCTTCCACAGTAAAACGAGCCCAGTGGCGGACGTAGGAGCGCAATAGTATAGCCATACTTACATTTCAAGTTATTTTGAAAACCTGCGTCTGATTTGATTTATAACTATACGGCTTTATTAATACATACCTATTTGCCAGTTTTGTTTAAAATTGTAAAATTATAGGTATAATTAAATTGCCTTATATGAAAGTAACGCCACTGAGAGTATTAATTATCGAGAGCCCTGAAAAATGCTAAGTGAATACGCATAGCACGGCTATTATTTTCGTGGGCCACAAAAATATAGCTTCAGAGGAATAAGGTGGCAATACATTTTATACATGTTTATCTGACGTTTAACGTTCACCCTTGGCGGTCTTAAGTGTTTTCGCTAGAAAGAGTAGAGTAGTTGAGTAAGCCACGACCGTCAGAATATCACAACCAGACAGACAACTTTCTGATGTATTCTTGGAATAAGAAAGAATTTTACGTATCTTTAGGATGTGCTGTGCTGTCAACAGTAGGTTAGTAACTTTTGCACTGACAGCATATTATGTTGTCAGTGTAAAAGCAGCACTCTTGATAAAACAGAAACCTAACTTGAAATTTGCAAGTTAGGCAATTTGAACTGTAATAGTGTGGTTGTTAGAGTTCAAATTGCCTAACGTCCAAATTTCGAGTCAAGTATCTGTTTTATTAAGAGACCGGTAGATATTAACTCGCTTTTGGAAGGGTCGGTTGGTATCGCACAACTGATTGTAACCGCTTGTTATACGTGTAAGTTAGTGTCCTACTTGATATCAGGTCCAGATTGTTTGCCGTGAAAATTAAATATATTATGTAGTATCGATAGCTCAGTGGGGAGACCAACAGACTGCAATGCAGAGGGTCTCGGGTTCGAACCCACGTCGCGCACCTTTGATTTTTGGAAGTTATATGACTTTTCGGAATTATGTGCGTATTGATTGACAATTATCGCCTGCTCCGTGCCTCGGAGAGCACGTTAAGCCGTCGGCCCCGGGTGCCACGAACATCTATGGCAGTCGTTATTATGAAAGTCAGTACCCTCTAATATCCTGATTTGGGAATAATAAAGGCTAAGAGAGAAGATTTAGTATCGATGAATATTTTATTAAGTTCGTATCTTTTTCGGCTATTTAAAACAATTCATATTGCAATTATAATTTGATCCCGATTTGTTCGACCTCTATGGAATGTCAAGCAACGTTTGAAGAATTTAGAACTTTGCAACTGGGCTAACAATGTCCTTTATTTTGTAAGTTCTTTTTTTACTTAAAACCGTCGTTCATTTTATCATCAAAGTGTTTTAGTCATTAGTCCAGTTGTAAAATCATACATACGTACGTATGTCCACGCCTATACCTCGGAGGGGTAGGTTAAAGTTTCCTACACCCATCTTTCGCCAACAACCAATTTTGCTATAGGCTGGCCCTCACATACAAGTGGTGAGTGTGTTATGAGCAAGCACGGGATGGAATTATGCAAACTGTAATGCGCTGTCTCATTGTTGCGCTTGTGATGACAATGTTTTATGAGATGATTATAAGGTCCTTGATTTGTTATCAGAATGGAAAGCCCCTTAGATATGCTTTCTTCATATCTACATACATATAGAGTACCTACTAGCTGACCCACGCAACTTCCTCTGCTTTATATAAGACTAGATGTGCCCGCGGTTTCCGCGTTTATCGTTACTGCGCGGTCCCCGTGGGTGGTAGCGTGATGTTATATAGCCTATAGCCTTCCTCGATAAAATTTTTCAATTCGGGCCAGTAGTTCCTGAGATACGCGCGTTCAAACAAACAAACTCTTTAGCTTTATAATATTAGTAAGTATAGATAAGAGAATTTTTCCCGTTTTTGCAACATTTTCCATTGCTGCTCCGCTCCTATTGGTCGTAGCGTGATGTTATACAGCCTATAGCCTTCCTCGATAAATGGGCTATCTAACACTAAATTTTTCAATTTGTATCAGTAGTTCCTGAGATTAGCGCGTTTAACCAAACAAACAAACTCTTCAGCTTTATAATATTAGTATAGAAGTATAGCTATGTAAATAGGTATGTACTTATAGATTTTTATAGAAATAAAATACAGGAATTCATTATTATCAATATACTAAATATGAATATCTTTATTTTATTCCTATTACATTGTAAGTATATTACAGTTACCTGTTGAATAGGGAAAACTTGTGTTATTGCACTAAAAATAAACATATTATATACATTGCATTTATATACAAAACAACGGGTATTATCGCGCTCATGCTCATTATTTACATACCTTTTTGAAAGGTTTGAGGTTTCGGTCAGGTTGTTTGCTTGACCACGGTCAGTGCAACCTGGCCGAAACGTTACATGATCGTGAAGACAAACCATAGTGACTTAAATACAAGCAAGTATACATGAATAAAAAGTATAGCATTTCAGTTGGACACTTAAAATATTGATGAAATAGTTAGTATGAAAACCACAACGTTAACGATTTTCTTCATACAAATTGACAACTTCATATTGAAACCTCTCATTATTATAATACATACAAATTCTTCGTCGCACTTAAGAATATCGTCCGCATAAAATAATAAGTCTCATGTCCTTGAAAAGATAACACATTAGGTTATGATCTATTAGTGATAAGCATGATTATCAACGATAATAACCAAATATGTCATACGTAATATATAGATTTAGTGATACGTTATACATATAGTTATATATTTGTCGATAACGATAACTATGTTTTTAAATAGCTGATAACGTTTAATAATAACAATAAGTTAATTTCTCAAAAAAAGGTTCATAGATTTTTACAAATAAACATACGATAATTACAGGACAAATTTAGTCGTTGGTAAGATTTACATATCTATGCTCAAATAAGAATAATAATAATAATAATTTATTTATTTTCTCACCACAATATAAACATAATTTACATTTGGTAGGTTACATAATTATTATTATAATTATATAATAGTGAAAACCCTGCCTTTTAAACTAGGTGAGACCTGTATCTTCAGTCTTCAATCCCTCACATATGATATACGGAAAGCATACTTAACATCCTATACTAATATACACTCATACACAAAACTATGTACACGCATATACACACACTTTACTTACTTTTATGTATACTTAACACATAACACACGTACATAAACACCCTCGGTACTCACATAACCCACACACACTAAACTCACCCAAACACAGTCACACTTACTCTTCACTGTCAAGATACAGGATAAACTGTCTCTGAAATGTCGCGGTTGTATTTAACTATTAAAATCGTAAAAAGAAACTAACTCCTAAGATACAGGTCTGCGTACCTATTTTAGGAGTTTTTCTGAAATGGTCAACCGTCGCTCAAGTCGATAGTACATCATGCTGTATTCATGTGCCTTTATTGTATTGTGTCTTTTTATGTACTAATAAACAATTATTATTATTATCATCTTAAAAGACAGTGTTCGGCCATACATTAAATACAATATAAGAAAGTACCTATTGCAAGTGGATTTGTTACTTAAATTTTTGCTAAGATAACGGTTATTTATCATAATAGACCTAGTTTATTTATTGTAAGTATATTTATAGGACTTTGTGATACCTTAAAATTTAAATCAATGCAATCTATTTCAGACAACCTATAAAACATCATCAATATTAACTAGGTACTAGCTTTTGCCCGCGGCTTCGCTTAATGGTACATATATTAGTAACAGTACCTTTTTTAAAGTTACAGTCAAGGGAAAAAAGAAAAGTTCCAAATATAACAAAACATCCGTCATCAAAGGACACACTTTTGGTCTTATTGTTTTACTTGTCGGTCTTGCCTCTGTCTGTATGTCGGTAAACTATTTAAACAAAACAATTTTGTTGCTAACTGTACCAGAATGTGTTTGTAGTGTAACTTATGTATGCAATCTTATCCCTTACGCAGGGCATCCGATCGGAATAAAAAGTAATATATAACATATCCACCAGTGGATCAAATTCAGGGGACTGGAACGGAATAATTCCAAAATTCAACGTTAATTTATTATATTAAAAGAAAATAATGTTTTATGATGTGACCTTTCTATACTCTTTCTCCATAAACACTATGCTAAATCTCATACTCCATAGTAGGCGCAATATGCTTAATGAGGACTTTTTAGTGTTGGTACTTTTTAAAAATAATATATTTGTAGGTGTCGATTCGCACTCAAATTACATAGATAGGTACCTACCTAGATGAGAGCGATACGACAATGAAATTTTTTCTTTAAATTATTTTTCACACAATTCTTGCGAACAGATTCGTGCGAAAAGACCAAAAAGCCTTAAAAAGGAGGTGTACAAGTTTTCTCTTCACGCATATAAAGATAACTATAACCTAACTAAACCAAAACAGCTATAGGTCATATATTTTTCTGAATCACTTCATTAAGGCAAGTTTAGATCTAAAAGACTGCGCAGCAATTTGCATCAAATGATACACAAGCGATTATTTACTGTTCAGCGGCAACAGCTAGTCTGTCAGCAAAGACAATAATAAAATAACTTTTTTTATACTAACAAGGCGACAAAATAAGTTACGAACTACCGCCGCTTGCAATACCTGGGTTATTGCACTCACTAACAAGCCTACCAACTGTCAAACCTAGGCAAAAAAGAAATTAAAGATGGGATGAAAGGAATGGAAGGGTAGATACTTTTATGAGACTCGGACACTCTTTAGTAGCAATGGCCAAGAATATTTGTGTATCGATAATCTCTTTAATACGAAACTAACGATGTTTGTTATATATTCACTACTAAACTGTTTCACCAATATTGATGAAATTTAATGTGCAAACAGCTCGAAAACTGATAACAAATAGTGCTATATCATACATATTATTTAATAATATTTTCCTACTATTAGTTATATCATACATATTATTTAATAATATTTTCCTACCCGGATTTTCTTTGAGATGGACTTAACTTAAAGGCCAGCATGGGAAAAAATTTAAAAGCAGCATGCCCTTTTAGTACCTACATAGCACTTTATGATGTTTGTACAGAACCCTCAGCACGCAAGACTTTACATACATTGCACCGTACTCCTTAACACTCGGAACATATGGATTACAATTATTTAGTTCCGTAATTACGACATGACGCTCTTGAAGCAATGCGGTGCGGGGACCTCGACATATAAAAGTATTGGGAAAGGAGGAGGGGGTAGCGTTAATATAAAATATCAGTTAGGTAAAC
Organism: Catocala fraxini; assembly: GCA_930367265.1. NCBI lineage: Eukaryota > Metazoa > Arthropoda > Insecta > Lepidoptera > Erebidae > Catocala > Catocala fraxini. The sequence goes on along the minus strand of OV884040.1, from coordinate 8,799,741 downwards.
ATAGTTCAATGGTAAACGAAAATTGACAAATATTTCCTCTTGACTATATTCATACAGTTATTTACGATTAGTCTGGGGGTACAAAATATTTGGAGTCAGCCCTACCGAACATACCATTGGGGCACTCGGGCAACCCAAGGCCCTATGAAGTCGACGCTAGAGCTGCGGTGACCAAAATACTGGCACACGGTGTCATCATTCCAAAACAGAACATTCTAGAACAATACTCTACTTAATATTATTTAAACATTTATAGTTCCATCCATTTAACATCATTGTTAATCAATCAACGTATCTGGGTCGCCACTAGTATGCGGCCTCAGTGCGTACAAGGAATTTAAACAATTATAAAGAGAGACTACATATTGATATGCCGACTTCTGAACACGAATTCGTTGCGTGAATAAAATATATTAAATTAATATTAATGCTGAGAGCATGTGCTATGCAATGAGCAATTTTTATTTTATATAGTGCCATCTGTTGAAACAAAGTTGGAGCTTGAAAGTCTGTTTTACTTTTAAAAATTTTATTTTTTTAGAAGTATAGATTGTAATATAAATAAATTGCGGTTTCAAATCGGTACTATCAAAAATATTTTATGGGTTAACAATAGAATAAAAAAAATTGTTCTGCCTGATGCTGTTATTAGAGATGAATTTCAAGTAATTATTTTGTAATGCTATAGAACACAAACATTTTTAATCATCATAAAGCTGATAAAAATAATGAAACGATAAGATCATTGTTATATGACAGTATAATATTTTATCCCAGTAAAGTGTGATTTATTTTAAAATGCTTAGCTTGTATAAAATAAGTATTCCTATATTAATATTTAATATAGCTTAAAATAACAGTTAAAGAAATATTTCTATATTAATATTTAATATCTCTTTACAAATATACATACTTACTACATATATGTACGTAACTACGTACTTAATGTATCTTTATTATTGTTTGCAGAATGGTTTGACATCTTCGGAAGCTAAATACACGGAAAAGGCTCTTGAAGAGATCAAGGTAGGTTGGATTTATTATTATAAAATTATTGTAAACACGGATGTTTTAAAAACCATAATATTGTTATAGCAAAGTCGCGACAGCGACATCTAGCGTTTTAGTATCAAACTTCTTAGAAATTCGTTTAGTCTGCCAGGTGGCGCCACTAAAGTTGACTACCTTGTAGAAGTTCAAATATAAATGTAGAGATGGCGCTTACAAAAATATTTTTGTTTTATAATACTATAAAAACAAATATATTCTAGATTGAATTAATAATAATAATATAATATATTATATTCTATCACATACACACAACTCCATCTAGCCCAAACTAAGCAGCGCTTTTACTATGGGTACTAGACAATGGATAATAAACATACGTATATACTTTATTTTTGTAAATACATGCATATAGAAACACCCAGACCAAGACAAACATCCATGTTCATGCACACAAATGTTTGAATCAATAATAAATATGTTTTGTTTTATATTATTATTTTTTGTTTTATTAATATTATAAGAGTAATTATTTGCACTTAATCTTTCATAATATGAATTCACATACGATCATTAATCTAATTATTCCATACCGTATTTTATAAGTACAAATTATTGTGACCGTTTACTGTTTAACAAAAACACACCTTTTAGTACCACATTATTACAAATCCAAAACCTATTTACCTTTGCATAAAACCTTAAGGAATCGTAAAACTAACAGGCTCTTCTTTCATATTTCAAAACATTTATTTTCTTTGATGTGTTTTTTTAGTTTTCACCTCAATTCGGTACTATTAAATCTTATTTGCGCAGCGTGTTGGGTGGTCTTCTGAAGTGCACTTGACGCGTTTCGAACGCACCTTCAACACTTTGCGTTCATCGCTTTGCGTTCAATGCGTTCGAATGCGTGTTTGTTGATGCGAAACGCCTACAACGCGTGCTATGACTTGCGGTGTCAGCCAGAGTTTATTTTGTAAATTTTTCTAGTGTGTCTCAGGTATAAAATTGGTACCTAAGATTGTCTGGAATAGATTTCTTTAGAAATGTCTGATTGGAGATATTCAACTGCACTAATGGTGTAGTAATTGAATTGCTTATTGTCTGCGGTGAGCGTTGATAGTATAGTTACATAAGTCAAAGTCGAAAATCAGTTATTCATTTTGGTTACAAAATAACACATATTATGAACAACAAAGTTTAAGATTATGAGTTAGTGAGATCAGTGAAGTCACTGAATTTACATTTAGGTTACTTATAATAGCTTTTGAATCCTAGGCGGTCATAGACTCTATTACATGGAATCTACTACCTAATTTTAGCTAAATATGGACCTAACCAACATACTGCCATAGATATTTGTAAATACATCATTATTATGTATCTATACATTAGCTATTCATTCTAAATATATATTTATAGAAAAGGATTTAATTATTACGAACTGAATTGAAACTAATGAACGAGAAACACCTTGATATTGGTTCAAAATTAAAAATCTATTTTTCGGTATAAAAAAGGTCGCTTTCCCCACATACGTCTGATTTTCGCACCCGTGGGCAAACGTGGGGATTACAAAATCACCGCGAGTGAACAGAACGCATCGATTTAACTCAAACGTCGCACATCCGAACGTTTCATACGACCGACACTCACACCGTAGTGCGCTCGCTTTTGGATAGGTTAGTAATGAATATTAGTTAGGTTGTAGTATATACATTTTAACTAATATTATAAATGCAAATGTGAGTTTATTTGCTTGTTACGGTTTTACGCCTTAAATACTAGACCCATCATGATAAAATACACGTTGTCATGGGAACAGAAAAGGACATAGGTACCTTTCATCCAGAAAAAAGTACTAGTTCGAGGGATAGAAATTTATTAACAAAATCTACCTTAACGCGAGTGTAGCCGCGGGAAAAAATTTGTTGACAAATATTAGTAATGATGTATGCAGTACATACATTCTAACTAATATTATAAATGCGAATGTGAGTTTGTTTGTTACTTTTTGCGCCATCACTACTCGACCGATAATCATGAAATGTTACGTTGCCAAGGTTAGAGTAAACAACATAAGGTACCTTTAAACCAGAAAAAAGTACTCTTCTTCCCTAGCGAAGCCGCGGCTAAAAGCTAGTAATTATATCCTCTCGCCATAACATCTCTGAAGAGGCAGACAGAGATGTATTAACAACAAGATTTCCAAATGTATGATAGGTCTCACGTAATAGGCATGCTAACGACAAAGTTCCAAATATTGCCGTGCAGTTATTGAAAATTTTCGCTCAAAAATATTTTGCTTAACCTAGGAATCGAGCTCAAGTCCTTAATGTCGATCTTACGTGTAGAAACGCAAGATTAATATAGGAATATCAATGTGTGAAAGAGCTAACTCGACAGTTCGGACTACTCGAAATGTTCAATATTATCATCTCTAAAGCCTCTGTCTCCTCACCCAAAACTAAATCAATTTCATTTTTCATGAACAATATGAGAAGGATTTTAGATGGTTTTTTAAAGAAGACTTCTGCTGCCTTAGGATTTAATCCTGTGTCGCGGGGGATGTTACAAACGTTCAAACAACGGACAGAGACGGAACACCCATTTGTGAAACACACAAATTTTTGTCCAGTGTGGAATTCAAACCTACAACATTCGGCATAGTGACGGCATAGAGGCGACCACTTAAACCAGTAGGCCAAATTTGTTTACGGCGTATCTAAAAGCAGCAGTCATGATCGGGTAATTGTTGAAATTTTTAAACTTTCTTAGTGCTTATCTATACTAATATTATAATATTATAAAGCTGAAGAGTTTGTTTGTTTGCTTGAACGCGCTAATCTCAGAAACTACTGCTTCGAATTGAAAAAATATTTTAGTGTTGGATAGCCTATTTATCGAGGAAGGCTATATAACATCAGGCTATGATCAATTGGGGCGCAGTAACCATAAATGCGAGTGAAACCGCGGGCACATCTAGTAATAAATAAATTATGAATATACCAGACCTAGAAACATGGCTGTAGTAGATATAAATTATATATATCGAAAAATGGTTGCTCTCATATAGTTACTAGATTTTGCCCGCGGCTTCGCTCGCGTTAATGTAGATTTATGCTAAGATAGATGTTTTAATAGCCTATAAACTACTCTAAAGTATACAACTTACTACAATAATACTGTAAACTTTCATCAAAATCCGTTCAGTAGTTTTTGCGTGCAAGAGTAACAAACATACATTCGTCCATCCATCCTTACAAACTGTCACATTTATAATATTAAGTAGGATTTCGGCCGAAAACAGAGAAACATTTGTATGGTTGAAATTAAACTACTACATATATACGGATTTTATCGCGTTGTTTATTTGACACTTTATTACATCATTTTGAAAAGACGGGTCCAGGGGTCGCCTCCCGTCTCGCAATCTGGTGCAAATACTTGCCAAAGCATCCGTGCCCGGAAAGCACCTGCACCAGTCGGAAGGTCAGCGACCCGAATCGCCGCCCTATCCACCCCTGGAGGTTCGGGCGAATGGCCTCCACCGTCCACTGGCCCGGGGCCGGTGGAGCCAGGTCCTCCGTCCACCGCCTCAATAGGGCGGCCCGCGCCTGTCGCCGCATGCGTGCGACCTCCTCCCACCCCGGGGGCTCCCCGCGGGACCTCCTCGCCGCCACGAAGTGGTACACTTCGGCGAGGATCTCCGTTTGTAGCTCCCAGGGGGGGGTCACTGGCCAGCACGCACGCCGCCGTCCAGGACACCGTCCGGTAACCGCGTATGGCCGTCGTCGCGACGACCCGCTGCGGACGTCGCAGCAGGGTCTTATTGTCGCGACTAAAGGCGTCCGCCCAGACCGGTGCCCCGTAAAGGGCCATGAGCAAGACTAACCTACGATGACATTACCTTAGTCGTGTAGCGGCGCTAGCAAGTTTTTACTTTTCTCTTAATTCCAAAATCCACGGTTGGACGCCAACATCCAGACAGTGTATTTTCATTATGACTAGCAATTTAAATAATAATATTATCAGCACTGTATGAACTATCCCATTGCTGGGCAACTAGCTGACCCGGCAAACGTTGTTTTGCCATATAAATTATTTCTGGTAAATATTTTGGTAGTCAAATAAAAAATAACTAACTTATTGTGTAGGGGATGCGGTATATGACTGAAAGAGGAATGGAGCGCCGTGAACGATGACTGCCTATAAAAATAACAAAACACCAAACATTCATTTTTTTAATTCATTCACAAATTATGACTATTAAAATAAACATTATCAGTCTCTTAAGACTGCGTCAAATATGCCAAACAGGCAGTCACAGTTAAGTGAATAAAATCAACACTTTTTGTTTAATACAAATATAAAATATACATTTACTGTAAAAATGAATGTGTTTACAATTACTCCGTGTAAAAAACTTAAAATAATTAATATTTTCGCCTACAAAATTACGTAAATTTGCACTAAATTTACTTTTAATTGCTTTTTAGATTGTAACAGTAAAAATCTATCCTATTTTACAGCTTAAACGAAACATAAATAGTTACATTAAAATTTGTGCGTCCCAAATATTTAAGTTATTGGTTGACAATAAAGATACATATTTATCAAAAAAGCACTTCAAATCCTCCATACAATTTTACTATGGCGGCCGCGCGCCGATTTGAATATGCGGCGTACGAGCTCGGTCATTATCTATCTTACGCTCGGCGCAGTCTTAATGCAATGGAGTATAAGATATTTTTAGTGAGTTCATCTTTAGCCAACATAAACAAACTGGATGGTTTACCCACGCGAGAGCATGCCACGTATAATTGTCCGTGTGAAAAACACGGTGTGCCCAAATCTAAGCCACAAACAGACAACGTTTGGCCTTGAGAATTTGTTAGTGTCAAAAACATTATAGAGAAGTCTCAGATATGCACGTTGTTGGAATGTTTCTAGACTCCTACGGCACAAGGACCATGTCTAGTTTGTGTTTTACCTTCAACAGCTCATAAAATGTTCATTGAATAGACATTTTGCTATGTATACAGCAAAATCTTAGTGTAAATAAAATACGCCTCTGCCAATCCTTTACAAAGATAACAGGCGTGATGTTGTAAATTTCCGCAACAAATAAAAGGGTTACACACAAAACCGGTATTACACAACTGTGTAACAAAAGCCGCGTAACTTTGTATTTTGTAGTGTTTAGTGTCACCCCACATCATAGCATTTGAAATATGAACGGGTGGTGCGTACGGGGTGCGAGGGGGTTACGGGGTTTCGCAGGAGGGGAAGAGGAGAGGGGGTTGGTGAGCAAATATTGGCAGATGTAAGTGGATGGCGGTGCAACGGCGCCACCCCAGCCGGTACCGCGGCGGTCACGTGACGCGACCGGCCGCGTGACGTCATCGCCGAGCATTAATTTTTAATAGAAATAATAACAGCCGGCCAGTATTGTTATTTGCTATAAGTAGTAATTTTTTTATCGACTCATAGTGTCTGTTATTAGGTCACTGTGCTTGAATAATTTATGTTTAAATACTTCGAAAGTAAATAAATTCTATCTATCGCAATTTTTTCAATGTTTTAATTTATTTTGTATTTTAACAGATACATAAATACTTAAATTGGGCAACGATTAGAAATTATTCATTCATCAAACAATTTAATGACTAATTATTTATCTCAATACCTTTTATATTTTTCAATAATATTCTAGAGAACTACGCCTCGAGAATAAATTATAGAAGTTTGCAATCTCTTTATAAATAGGAATTAAATAATCGTTCGACATTAAAATTTCAGATCTGTCGCTAAGTGGCCAGCAGTTAGTAACATTTGTCATGATTACAGGAACAGACAGAATACAATAATTATTGTAAACAACCAAGCGTGGTTACAAGCATTCTTATCAGTTCGCTTTGGTGACCTCTGTATTAAAAATACTTCTAGAACACGATCGACTAAGATCTCTTACCTTGTGTTACCTCACAATAGATTAAATAGGAAAATGGAAAACTCTTAAATGTTGTGCAAAGCTAACGCCGTGAAGGCTCGCTCGTTCTAATTATAACCTTATTAACACTTCAGGGCCCAGGAATCGAACCCGAGTCGCGAGGAAGTCAAACATTAATACTAAAATTATACACGCGAAAATGTGTTTGTTGGTTTGTCATTCTTGCACATAGCAACAGATCCACAGATAGGCGTCATTTATTACATATGGAGATAATTTAGGGACCGGCAAGTGGCAAAGACTACACGTATCCGAATAGAAAGTATGTTTTCTTAGAAACTGATAAGGAAAATGCGAGTTAAGCTTGTTTTAAGTGACCATTTACGCAATAGGCATCAAGTTCTGTATCACTTAAAAGCATACAATACAAATAATTTATGGAATAAACATATATGTGTGTCATTCGAATCTAAAACATCCAGCGTAGCAGCAACAGCACGGCGACTGCAGCTAACCTCTGCGCCATCCGTATATTCCTTTCCTTAGAAAGATAGTTTTTTTTTTTTATGTTCTGTTTCACAGCGGACGTAACGCACATACAAATCACGACACAAAGTATACTTAGATACAAATATTAATTTATGGATGACACAAATATTTCACGTGTGGGATTCGAACCCAAAACACCCAGGACGTTGGCAACAACGAGGCGACCGCTTACCTCTGCGCCATCCGTGCATTCAAGTATAGTGTAATTATACGTATCCTTTCCATACGAGTCAAAGTCAAAGTAAAAAATCATTTATTCACTTAGGTCACAAAGTAACACTTATGAACGTCAAAGGGGTTAGTGAGTGTATTACATTTACTGAATTTACATTTATGTTAGTTGCAAAGTTCAAGCAAAAGGTTGAGCCTATGAGAAGATACCTGCAAGAAACTCAAGGCCAATCTTTTAAATCGACATTAACTTATTATTTCAGTATTTTACAACTCATTTTTATGTACCAGGTCTTGCAGTCATTATGCCATATGTCACTGTCCATATATAACTAAATTCTAAAAATAAAGAAAATGTTAATAATATTATGTAAGAAGCATTTGAGGTTTGAAATAATATTTATCAGTAGGTAGCCATTTGTAATAGACAGTAGTGTGGCTTGAGGACGCATACACTTACACTTGGTGACATGAAAAGGTAGTTCGTGACTAAATGTAGCTAAAACAAAATTTACGTTAATACTTATAACGTTTGTTTAAAAGAAAAGAAAGATACTTTAACATTACAAAATAAACACGAAGTACCTTCACATAACTATATTAACTTATATAATACATACATTGTTTGAATCCTGTATGAAACAAGTAACTAGTTCCATGAGTTTTTATCATTTAAGTAATCATTGATTGAATAATAGCCCTTCCGGATAAGCTGACGTTTAACAGCACTTTTAAATTTGAGTAAAGGTAAATTTATAATATCCATCGGTAGTTTATTAAAAAAGCGTATACTGAGTCCCGCAAATGAATTGTGAACTTTATGTAAACGATGATACGGACCTACTAACTTATGCTTATTTCTAGTGTTTAAGTTGTGAATATCGCTATTCTTATTATATAAGAGAATATTATGTTTTATAAACATAATATTTGTAAATATATATTGCGACGTAAGTCAGTATACCAATTTCTTTAAAACGCTTTTTCAGGGAAACTCGTGTGCCTAAATTATAAATGCTACAATACTACGAGTATATGCAACCTTTCAGTTTTTCCTTTTGTCCATTATCAGTACACTTGCTAATCTGTCTGTATGTATGTCCGTATGTTCATATGGTTGTGTATGGTATTCGCGTGGGCGCCACGTTTGCCAGCGCCATTAGCGCGCGCACCACTCGCGTCGTAATAAGTTAATTGAGGTGCAAAAACGTACGGCAACTTACGATTAACATGGACGGGTTAATGTGACGCTAAATGAAAGGATTTGTGAAGGTGTTTGAGCCTCTGGTTACATTGGTGTAGTGGCAACATCTTCATAATTTCCAAAAGACTGTATTGTCTTACTAAGATGCGCGATCCGCGATATTTAATTATATTGGAATGATAGTGTTTTATCTATATAAAGCAAAAATAAAATAAACAACACGGTAAAATCCATACCTGATCCCTTAGTTTATTTTAATTTTAAAGTTATTAAACGACTATTGTTAAATTTGCCAATTATCTAAGCTATTTAAATTATTAAACTATTTAGAATTAGGTTTACCTACACTTTCCTTCGACGTTTCGGTTGCTTTTCAGCAGCCATGGTCACAGGAAGACTCGCGTAAATGTAGGATATTTTATTTATTCAATATTAAAAGACAACGTTAGTAACAGAATTAAATCTTGTTTCGCGTAGGACTTTTTACAACAGTCACAAGGAACGCCTAGTCTAGGTTCAAGTATTTATGGAAAACAAATTTTAGTCTCGTGTAGCGAATTGCGAGGAGATCACATTAACTCAGTGGTCGGCAACCTTGTCGTCCAAAAGAACCAAATATAAACAATCCAAAAGAGAATTCTATTCAACGAGCCATTTTTTTAACTTAGACTTTGCTTTAGCTTCAGACATTATTACGGAAAATTGTATTAAAAGTAGATCCATCTCCATCCTCCATCCTCCATCTCTCCAGCTTGCCTTTGACAAATAAGTCTTAGTAACAATAAATTAAATTAAATTTGGTATCGTATTTATAAGGTAAGATAATAAGTGTAATATTACGTGCCTGCACTTAAAATTTCGTGGAAGAGCCGCAGCCGAGGAGTCAAAGAGCCGCATGCGGCTCGCGAGCCGCGGATTTCCGACCACTGCCTTAACTACACCATCCGTGCAGTAAATACAACATGAATATAGCATGCATGAAAAAATTTGCTAAAGAGAGATATGATCACGCTCGCTTGATGCCATGATCGTAGCTAGTTGAATTGCATTCTCTCTATCTATCCCTCCGACAAACAAGTCTATATAAGCATGCGTTCCGTCTGATTGAAATAATTTCACTATATTCTATAGATTCTTACGACTCAAGGAATATAACTCTGGTAGACCAACCAAAAACGAAGTAGCTTTTTGGTAGCACATGACACAAGGACAAGGTGTTCTGGACAGCTTGGCACAGCTCTAAGGTAGCTTAGTCTGGAAACCACCGGGATAGGACATAAAGCAGTTTAACTGCTAACCGTTAAGGTGGTGGACTACTTCATTAGTTGAGTTGCTTCAATTCGATAGGTAAATCGGTGATTAAAAGGAGTGGCTGGATTACGTTAGTTTCTTGCCCGTTCTTTTCATTTGTTCTAAGCCTGCTTTGCTGAACGTTGCAACAGGTAAATGTAAATACATAGTATAGTTTAGTTAGTGTTACCATGGCCTACCTAAATGCGTGGTTAAATGAATAAATATATTCTGATAAACTTAAGCGAAATCTTAGATTTGTGTAGTTAATTATACTTTCTTTGCTTCGGAGCCGAATGTGTTAACGCAAATGTAACCGCCCTATAATGAGAGCCCGGGTCAGCTAAAAGTAACTATGAAAATTAAATGGTAGTATGAAGTCTGTCTCGCTGTTTCTGGTTGGTTGGCATCAATTCGAGCGTATGTTCTTGCGATCATGAGTTTCTAGTCTCGACGTTCAAATCGAGCAAAGTAGAGTTTTCTTTAAGGGAAGAGGGTATGTTTTTAATAGCATGGAGGCTAAAAATGTACTGGATAGACAGCAAAAGGTCTCTATTACGTGATACTCAAAAAGTTAGCTGATGGAATGTACATATAATACGCCTCTGCATACTTTACACCTTTTTAGATATACATACGTGAGTACTATGTTAGTATGACGTCTTATATATAGGATAGCTTTCACAGACAGCAAAAAACTCATCACTTATTATGTGGGTAGTAGACAAAGCTGGTGTCCAAAGGGAACAGTAGCATAGATAAGTAAGGTACTGCTGTCCCTTAGCTTAGGTTGGACATTTCACCTGTCAATACGTGTATATTTATAGTGAGTGTATCATGTAGGAACGGAAACGGGCGGAACAAACAAAATTAGCCGCTCGACTGGTTGTCTGTCTGTTTGTCCGGGCATATAGACTTAGTAGTGTAATCTTACTTAACGCGCCTCTGGCGACGCACAAGTACTGGGCTTACGCGGGAGCGATATATTAAATAGGAAGTAAAGGAGCCTGATGGTAAGTGGTGATGATATTCAAATGAATACATTAAGTTCGTAACTATGGTTATATACATCAATATATAATTATTACATATACATATATCAAACATATCTTACAGGCAACCTTTGGGTGGATCTGAATGATATATACTATTGATATTATGATATATTTGCGTATTTATATGTAATAAAGAAAAAAGAAAACAAAGTAGCAAGCTTAGGAATTTGTTTGAAAATATAGGTAAATTAACCTGTATAGCCTTGGCGAAATCTAAATGAAATGTGATTATATAAGGGTATAGTTCTAGACAATAAAACCTTAATAACTATCAAACTTGGCGACCACTAGTATTACATTAATTCACACTTGAATAAGATCTCTGTTAAACTTTAACAATAAAGATCTAAAAGATAAGGTTTATATTGTTGTTATTAAGTTATTACTGCTAGGCAAATGTCGTTTAGATCTCTAAGTCTTATACATAGCTATGCTCTAGGTTCGTTTCTTCGCAGAGAACATGAGTTTCCCTTAAACAAATGAATTGTCAACCGCTTTTCTCTTGGACCACAATTCGATAGCTTCATCAACTACCACTATTATAAGATGAATCTTGTCGCGTGTCCCCCTTAATGTTTTTATACTTCTACCCCAGCTACTTTTGTATAGGTACACGTTTGTATGAAAAGAGGTAATCATTTTTTGAAAATCCTTGTTAGGTTTTTCTGGGTTTTGAAGTTATTGTCGTCTAGAAGCAACTGTTGATAGTATTAAGATAAGATGTTTTTTGCATTTTATACATCAGGGTCTTCTCTACAAATAGGTATACTGTTTCTTCTTCAAATGATTGTAAAGTCCTGGACCTGAGGACTTAACTATAATTGACAGAACAAGCGAATAAAATATACGAATATAACCGTAACTGCTTCTTTGTAGCCTAAATAGTTTATTCGAGTTATTATTAATTCAGAAGAGATTATTTTCTAGCAATTTCGGTCACGAATTACCTATATTCTTGTTATCTCCTCCATCTGTGCTAATTTGCTTGTGTTACAAATGGGTTCATGTCGGTAGATCAATGTGGGATTGGAATCCACCTCTCGATCGCAAGTCCGATGCCTTAACGATGGGCAATCTATATAAAATAAAATTTATCTTTTCATAGCGTAAGCACTTGGTAAAATAGCATAAAATTATACGTAAATATACGCGTAATTATTTCCATGTCCTGTTTACAAATGCCACTAGCTGAGGGCAGGCAGTTCCGGGCGGGCCGTGGCATAAGAGATAGAAGCAATTTGGGCGTTAACGAGACCCACCGAATACGATGCGAAGCGAGAAAGTTGAAGCGCTAAAATGACGCTGTGCTACTGCAGACTTTCGCATTTACTTTGTTTTATTGATAGAGGAAGATGGACTAAATGTGACAGGCATGTACATGTTGTCGGCACATTCAATACCTACAGGCGAGAATGAAAATATAGTCATTTAAGTATCAAAACTGGTATTGGTCGCAGCCATTTTAATGGAAATATTATGTCAAGTGCATAATTCAAGTATAATAGATAAGCAGAATAGTTCTAACTACAAACTAAGACCAGCTTGTAGTTCGAATTATTCTGCCTTATCGCTTCAGAGCTCTTGACGCAAGTAATGCATAATCGTCAGCTTGTTTTTATCCACCATTTATTAGTTTATCGAAGTACGTCGCCATTCTGTCTTGACAGTACAGAAATGCACAATACGGTTTTAATAGCTAAACGACATTTTCACGTTGCATCATCTCTCATCTATTTATTTATTCATTTCCCCACACGCGACAAACATTGTGTGATCCACAGATACCTAGTTGTTCCGAGTCTTTTTGTGTCCGTCATTGTCCGTTGTTTGAACGTTTGTAAATATTCCAGCGACAGAGTTTTTTTTTTATGTGATAGGAGGCAACCGAGCAGATAGATCGCCTGACGGTAAGCGATTACCGCCGCCCATGGACACCCGCAACACCAGAGGAGTTACAAGTGCGGAGTCGCCTTGAAAAGAAAAACAATTAATAATAATATTCGATTTATTTCACAATATTTTTCCTCAATGCTTTATACACCATCTTGTTTTACCAAAACTATAAAAGCGACATTTTACTGTCGTAGTAGAAGCCGCGCGGTCATCACATCGTGCCCACGAATACATTAGCCGCGGCAAACGCCCCGACTGCACTTGTGGACGCCGTGAAATACAGGCCCGGGGCCCACACCCCGTGTTTTAAGAAGTAATAGATGGGGACTGGAAATTTGATTCTCGGTGCTCTCGCTGCGCTAGTGACATATTTTTTAATTTATTCTGTACTACAGCGATTTCCAAAAGCCTTTATGAGTTTTGTATACTAACAAGTAGGTTGAGGCAGAAGGCCAGCCTGATGGTGGACGGTTAACGTAGCCTTAAAACACTTGCAGCAAAAGAATCATTATTGCGTCCCGCCAAAAAGAAAATCATGGTGCCGGCAGCGTGGCATTCCTATTACACTACGCCAAATTTGATTACAGATTCCTTTTGTCCTAGTGTACACAGTATTCTTCTCTCTTAGCCTTTATTATTCCCAAGTCACTTGGGGTCGGCTTTTCTAGTCTAACCGGATTTGACTGGATATCAGTTTTTACACGGAGCGGCTGTCACCTGACCTCCGCAACCCGAAGGCTAACGATACCCTAAGGCTAGACCAGTAACAGGATATTAGAGGGTACTGAGTTTCCCAATAACGACTGCCATAGATGTTCATGGCAGCCGGGAACAACGGCTTAACGTGCTCTCCGAGGCACGGAGCAGGCGATAATTGTCAATCAATACGCACATAATTTCGAAAAGTCATATAGCTTCCGAAAGTCTGAGGTGCGCGACGTGGGTTCGAACCCGAGACCCTCTGCATTGCAGTCTGTTGGTCTCCCCACTGAGCTATCGCTGCTTACACAAATATACAGTTAAATATATAATAAAAATAAATATATATATAAATACACAGTATACCATAATAATATATAAAATACCTAAAATCGAAATAAGAAGAGAGAGAAATAAGAATCTTTCCATAAGTCGCTATTGTAGTCCTTTTGTTCTCCTGAAAACGTTAATATGTAGACAAATATACATATCTAGCATCTACATTTGCATACAGATTGTAAGACAGCATTGTAAAATTGGTGATTAAAAGACTGGCCGTGAGTTTCTTGCCCATTCTCATTGGTTCTACGCCCTTGCTTTGCTGAACATGGCAGCAAGTAAATGTATATTCATTTTATAGTTTTGATTGTGTAACCTTCACGTTCATAAGTGTTATTTTGTGACATAACTGAATAAAGATATATGTTGATTTTGTATTCGAGATCACTGTATTGTTTTACTTGTTTTTCATGTTACCAATGCCTGCGTTATACAAATTGTAAAAATAACACTCAATTTTACTTGCCTTGCCAAGACATCACAATATTGCACTGCATAAACGATTCTTCATTCAATGACATTTCTATATTGCGTTGTTGCAGAGTTCTCTGCGTGCTTCAGAAGCGGACAAGCGTCGTATGATGGATCGCATCGTCAAACTCGAAGACGAATTGCGCGTCTTGAGAGTGACCAATGGGTTAGTGCACACACCTATAAACACATATAACGATCTACTGTTTCATATATGAAAAGTTACGTAGAAGAAATTACGTCACTACTATAGAATAAATGTGATGTAGAAGCGAATCTTTATGTTGATACTAAAGATCCGTCGATTCAGCGACAATTTCAGCTTATTTTCGTAGTAAATTAAAAATTAATTTTCTACTAGTGTGCAACCTTTTGGATATATCTATGGACAACGGACTTCTGCCACAACAGCAAAATATTTTGATGCAGTATGAAAAACTTCAACATACTCTCATTTGAAACAAAACCATACATATTTCAAAAAGGTTGTAATACCTTTATAATGTACGTTAAGTTTAGGAAAGTTCGCATGTAATCGAACTCTGCATCAATAATAATAATCGATAAATAATACGAATCGAGATTTGAATTGTTAACATGTACCATCAATATTCTTGTCAATATCGATGATAATTGTCTTCAGTTTGGAAACGAACGAGAACAAAATATCGAACGGCAACATGGAAGACGCCGACTCCGAAAGGTTGCGTTTGCGCAAGGAACTTGCTGATATGCGCAACGCGAAACTAAATGCCGAGGAACATTCTCATAAGTACGTATGATGTTTGCGGCTTGTATACAATCGACAGTAGATACTAGAAAATCACTGTAGTGTATAGTTTTATTTGTTGTAAAATTATTTTTGATATATTATTATTGACTTTCTTTATTTCTTATAAACTATTGTTTCGCTTTGTTTTATTTGTTATTAGTTATATTTATAGCTATGTGTAGATACTGCTTATTATATAACCTCGTTTAACCTATATACATGTGGTGGGTGGTTAATTTCGCACTTAATTAACGTCACAACAACGCTTTCTTCTCTTTTGTGTTTTAGTTAGTTCGGCACTTTGGTTTTCGATATAAATTAGTTCTACGCCTCAAGGTAGTCTAAAGTGAACTCGTGTTGCAGACTCGAACGTCTTGTAACAAGGCTACGTTCGAATTTCAACGGTCTACATCTGACGAACGGGCCCGAATCGCTGCCGAGCGACGCCGAACACGACACGAGCGTGGCGAACGTGTCGGCGAACAGTTCCACTGTGGTGTTCGGTCCAGTGACTCATTTGTAGCGAACGGAGCTCGCGAACGCGGTAATATTTATAGCCGCCGATTTATTCTGGTCTATATTGTATAAGATTTCAATGAACAAACAATCCCCGTAGTTCTGTGTTTGACCCTTCGGTTTAATAGTGGAGTTTTAATAGAGAGTGATTAATTTTGAGTAGAGTAAAAATTTTGTTGTCATGTTTGAATCTCAGTCCTTGGAATTGAAGACCTTCAGACACGCATGATGCAATTTGTGTTCTGCTAACTACTTATGTTTATTCGTGAAATGTGTACATTTATTTCCTTTTGGGATTCATTTGAATGCTTCTAAAGTATCTGTAATATGCCTTGTAAATGTATGAAATTTGTAGTTTCATATTTTCAGTGTTTTATCTATATATGAGTTATTTATTACGTACGTTAAAATAATTTGTGTCTAACAACATTATTTTCAACTAACCCCGGTGCTCACAAATATCTAATAAATACATCACATTCAAACTTTAATATTTTAGGTTATATCTTAATAAGTATCGTTGCTCATTGTTCGTAAACCACATTGTGATTGTTTTGTCTCAAAAGTTAGATTATTTTAGGTGCTAAATTATATAGTACTACGTCCATTAACAATATACATACTGTAAATAGTATTATGTTGCATATTTCAATTGCTGTATTTATTTGTATACATTGTCAAAGATGCTGAGTATACTCAAGTTTAATAGCTTCACAAATTTCCTAGAATATTTTGTTACAGAAAGGAATTTTACTAAACTAGAGTCTACTACCCTACTTTCGAACAGTTTCCCCGGTTTCTAAAAGGCTGACGACACAAAAATTTGTTAATCAACGCTTAAACGCATGTGATTGGCTAACTGGATTTATAACAGCCAATCAAATTACTTGATAAGATGAGGATGTTGACACATCTATTTTTAAAATTAGAAACTGATTGACACATATACATATAAATATGAAGAAAATACTGCATACTATCAAATAGCCTGGTTGTATGTATATTTGTATATAGTGGAAAAAAATAAAACATTTATAATTTCTGTAACATATTTCTACGCAATAATAATAATTTTCTTCAGACCGAATTTCGGTCACAGCGGCCAATCTTAACGGGTACTGGCTATCTGCGCAAGAGATATTATAGTGGACAGGGGTGCTCACTTACACAAGTGCACTCTCTGTTCCCTAACTCTCAGGGCGGTAATTCAACACAACCGGTGAGAGATCAGGCGCAGGACCAACGGCTTTACATGCTTTCCGAGGCACGGGGTGTCTAACACCGCCAACTTCTTAACTTTGGGCTGCTATTGAGATTTCTAAACAGAAATACCCAATTACTTTTTTTGTTGGCCTGACCTGGGATTCGGACCTGAGACCTCAGCAGTTGCGTTCACTACCGCTGCGCAACGGAGGCAGTTACTCTACGCAGTAACCATCGATAGTAAGACAATCGCCGGGCTAAACGTATGTAACTATCACTCGCGATAGTTAAACAATATTATTTGACTGAACGGCTGGCCTAGTGGTTTAAGTGGTCGTCTCGCCACTGCCGCCACGCCGGGTGTTCTGAGTTTGACCCCACGGGACTAAAAATTCTGTGATCCACAAATAGTTGTGCCGAGTCAGGGTATTCTTTGTATCTGTTGTTTAAATGTTTATAAAGTCCCCCGCGACACAGGAATGATTCCTAGTGCGGGAGTGGTATCTTATTAAAAAGAAAAATAACAATAGCTAATCCAGTAGTAGTAATTTTGACAATGTATCCAACTGATTACAGTCCTTATTATAGCCACGATCATGCAATGATTGCCATACAATTACGCGACTACATATCATTTACATAGCGTTCTGATATTTACTAACGCGAAGCCTTCTGTTAGCGTTTGCAATTTTCAACAAATTGCCTGTTCACACCTTTGTATTAAAGCATTTTAATGTTTACTGTAACTTCGTACCTATTGTACGTGCAAATGTTTTCTACATTTTTACGTCAATTGCCACATATAGCAATAATTTTGTTGATGTGCTATAAGTTTTGTATTTGTAGAGTATAAACAAAGAAGCTAGATGGTGCAATGTACAGCTTGTGATTGAATGGTTTGGACATATTTAGGGTCTGTTTTGTTGAAAATAAACTCTGATTAAGAAAGTCGATCCAAATTGAAAAGCTTTAACTTTTCTGATAATATGCATGTCTCGTCATAGTGAAATGATAACATCTATACAAATATTATAAATGCGATTGTAAATCTGTTTGTTTATTATATTTTCTCCAATTAAAATAGACTGAATCTAAATGCTGGTAAAGTACAGGTATCCATTTTTACAGAAAGTCACTTTTCAACAACGTCTAACTTTTATTAAAGTAAAAAGATTAGACTTACAGTAAGTTTAGTTTACTAATCATATTAAGAAAAAGGTAATAATGCTTTTCTATCATCTATTTGTTTGTCTTATACAAGTTAAAAATATATTTACATCTGCCCAGACTACTCTCGACTATCAATCATATATTCGAATTACTATCCTAAAATATGACCACGCCTTTCTGTTACAGCCTGTATACAATCAATACTCGTGTTCAATACATTCGTTATACATAATCACAGCTCACGGTAGATGCTAGTTTTCTGCTAGAGACTCAGAAGTACCACAGACAACTACGATACATAACCGCACTCTTAATAAAACAGAGACATATCCGAGTATTTAGGATTAAACAAATTGGAACTCTGATGCAATTACTTTACACAAACATAATATTGTTAAATTACAGTCACACAATTAGAGTTCAAATTGCCTTACTTCAAAATTTCGAGTTAAACCCCTGTTTTATTAAGCGGGCGTTATATGACACATATTGTCTCTGTCTGCGCTCAGCGCCGCCATCTGTCACTTGGAACGAACTTTATTCTCAGTCTCCAGTTGTAACACAGTATTCTGTGCTTTGTGTACATTACTATTACGATAAGTGCTGAAATTAGATTCTAGAACAATATTTGATAGTATTGCCTTACTGATTGAAAATATCCTTGCGTTACGATAATTTGCTTGTTTGTTTGTTAATTAATTGATCGATTACATTGCTCTGTGAATATTTTGTGTCTATATCAATCACTCAAGTTTGTTCTGTTTGTTTGAATAAACGAATTAACTACTATCGTTTTCAATTTAATGTTATTATAACCATTGATTGTCTAATAGAAGTTCTTTTAGTCCGGTTTTCATTAGATTGGCATTGACAACAAAATTTATTTGCAGATATTTAATTACTATGGTGTCTACTAAGAATAATGTTTTAATAATAAATAGTTCAGGAAAAGTATTCCATAGCTAAAATAATGTGCTATACTTTAATATTAAATGTAATTATAGTTAGGAAATTGAGAGAAATTGCGATAAGTGTGTTCAATGATTAGAAATAGCCGCCATATTCAAAAGTCTCATCGAATAATATATAAAAAACTTTATATTAAATACATTAAAATATATATAATCAGAAAGTTAAATATCAAAGCAATGTATCCAAATTTAGGAAAGCTTGAACTTTAGGTGATTGTCAAAACTGGAATTATTGAGACCTTTGAAGTAGGACATCCTCAATTTACCAAATCCGTGAAAGAGTTCCAACACCCCAACCAAAAAAGAAAGTATACCGTGAAAGATAAGAGAAATCAATTTTAAAATTTTCTTAAATAATACCCAATATAAATATATTTTCCTGGACTTAAAACAATACTCCAAAATACAGAACGATAATACCTAATTATTTGTAAGTGATATTTCACTAGTACTCTACTATGTTCATGTTTATAAAAAGCTCATAATTATAAAGACTAAAAAAGTCTTCGACGAGTGGCTCATATAATTGTGATGTGTTGTGTTATTACTTATTATTCATTATTTAACGAATTTAATTCTCTAGTTAAGGTATTTGTGTGTGATTGTACTTGTTTGCTCTCTAATGTAAAAGTTTTTTGTGTATTTAGTGTTAGTACTCAACTAAATTGTATTAAATTGTGTAAAAATGAATGAAAATATTAATAAAATATTAACCCTTTGACCGCCACGTCAGAAAAGCAAAATCGTGTTCTTGGCGCCAAGCTACGATTGCATCTTTTAATTTGTCATGTAATCATGACCTTAGCTTGCTGGACACATTATGCTTTGCCATGTATACATACATGAGTGTGGCGGTCAAAAGGTTAATCAAAATTAGTTGGCCAACTAATATTAAGAAAAGTGATTCTTTATCACCATGTTTAAATAATGTGCTTGTGCGTTTGCCAAGATTATACGGTTCATGAATGTACTGCTGCGCGATGAAAGTTCTACTTTATTATTGATTATTCAACTGGGTATCAAGTGTGCATCCGTGAACGGTATCAAGACTGCCCTGCAATGAATATTGTAGCTTAAAATCGTATACGTAAGATTTATTATAAACTCAATGATGTTGTATAATATACCTTTGCCTGCCACCGTGGCGGCACCACGTCAAAAAAGCAAAAGCGCCAAGCTACGATTTCATCTTTTAAGTCTGTCATGTAGTCGTGGCCGTGGCGTGCTGGAAACGTTTTGCTTTGTCATGTATCATGCGTGACTGGCGGTCAAAAGGTTAAGAAGTTGTTAGTTTATTTGCATACAGATATCAACAATACACATCAAAATATATGTGGTCAATTTTGTAATTTTTACGAAGGACAGCGACAAACGCGTTATGATAACGTGGTTATAAAGAATCACTTATTTAGAATAATAACATAAAACTGTATGCTGTAGTCGTCTGTACTTATTACAATAAGGTATATAGGAATACAATCATAACGTACATGGAACATAATTATATACATAACAGGAATTAAAATCATATTCGATAGTAAAATAAGAAAATATTGGTTAATTAATGTAAAACTATATTTTTTTTTGTTACAAATTTATTTTCGTTATAACACTCTAAATAAGGTTTTAATTGACTTTATACGTATTGACAGTACAATTTGTTTCTTAAATAATCGGCTGGGTTTGAGGTTGTGAATAACCTGAACCAGTATCCGAATTGGCTATATTGGTAATCGCCTAGTGATCATTACCACCTCAAAGGCATTGGATTTTGATATTTATTGCTGGAAGTGATACCTCTGTAGAGAAGCATTGACTATTGAATTAAATTTACCATAGTTCTTTAATTAACCTTTTAATTGCCAACAATTCAAAGGTTAATTAAAGATCCATCTAGTCCTTGAATTCAAATTCAATAAAAAAAAACTACCTAGGTTTTCAGTTAAATTGAATTCCAAAATTTCAAACATAATTGAAAACCTATTGCCTGCCTACCGCCGGTGAGCCGCTGCGACTCAATAGGTCAAATAAAAGGATATTGGAGTTTTGAGCTTCAAAATGGCACTAGTAACTAATTCAGTAGTCTGTATCTCTTTAACCCCATAAGAAAAGTGTATGAAATAAATCCAAATATTCGCTTAATCTACAGTACTTACACCTTAAAAATGTATCTCGGCTATATAAGAAGCCAAATAATCTTGTCTTGTATTCACGAGCTAAGAATTCCAGACTCCTTCAGGTCAGGGACCAGTATTTTTTGTTCTTTGCAGAACAGGGACTTATGCTTTGAAGTCACGTCAAATTCCCTGATGTTGCAAACTTTCAGAAGCTACGGCAGCCACAAACATGTAGACAGTAAATATGTTTGCCACCTTGGTCGTATTAAATATGAAAAAGATACACTCCCACATTTCTCAGAAACGCTAAGGTACGGAACTAATGCTTCTTCTTCAGACTAAGCAATAATCAGACAGCAATAATAAATGTATTAAAAAAAAATATTCGTTGCGTCAAGAAATAAATGTACACATTAAGCAAAAATGCCTTCGGAATCAATGTCAACACAGTCGTGCTTGGAATTCACAACCTCATAGTCAGTGCTGATCATTCTCTAGTTTGTTCCCCGATTTATTTTAAACCCCTAGTAATCCTGATCCCCATACTAACCACCGAGTAAATCACTTAGACTGATGTTTACTAATTTATTAATATCAAATAAGTTTCATACCAAATTGGAGATTAAGTTGTACGGTAATGTAGCTAATTAATTATTTAATACTTAGCTTTTACTAAAAAGAAATTGTAATTTACGTGTTTCTATCATAATAATGATTAAATCCGTAAATGTCCACGGATAATATAATCTTGTTTGTTCCACTGCTAGGCAAAGGTCTTCCACACTTAATGAAATTGTAAACAAAGTCTTTTTTAAAATCATTCAAGGTGTTAAAGTAGTCTCTGTCATAAACCCAGCCCTTTCTCTACAATTAACTCAACAAGTACAACTGTTCCAAGACAGCCATTTCAAATTCCAAATTTAAATTTTAACCTTATTTTTGTTTAATGATACCAAAGGGATAAATATTTGCGTACAGTTATATTAATAAGCTATTTTATTATGTATATTAATCCTATGAAACCCAATAATTTGATTGTATGGACGATGTTAGTCCTTCGTTCAACAGTGGATATAACTTATTATTTGCATTTCAAACTGTAGAACAGATTATAAGACATGTAGAGCTGTGGTATTAATAAATGCGAATAATATTATTATTATGCAAGATACACGTAAAATTGTCGTATTTAATATTATGTATGCGAACAAAAATATTAGTTTACTAAATCAATAATGTAAATTGTATACCCAATAACCATGTTCGATAAATATTTATGAAATGATGTTAAAATGTAAAATGTAGCTATTTGAAGTTGAATAGATGAAAGCTTGTACATTTAACTAAGTAAAATTCACGTGTAATATTTTATAATACTGTAAGTAAACATACTACATACTCATTAAATATAAGATATAATAATTGGCTCGTTTTGAAGTTATAAGTTTGTACTTTTATTAAAATTAAACTAACACATGTGACATACGAGAGATGTTCTAAAGCATATTTTCATTTACCAAATCAGTTATCCTTATCTATGATGTACCTTTTTAAAGTACAGAAGGTCAGTAAATTTGAAATTGGAAGGTCGTAGGTTTTCTCAAAAGAAGCACAAGCAGGTAAGTACCTACATGATCATTAAAGAATAAAATATCAATCTATGAAAAGCGAAACCTTTATTTAGGCACCATTATGTTAAGAATTAATTGTTATACTATTAAATGGCATAATTTTAATTTATTAACTTTTACAATCTCCATAGCCGCACTGTTATTACAACAGTTTTAACTTAGTCGAGTCGTAGCAGCAGTCAGGCGAGGTCCAGAATTCTGCCCTGAATTATTTTTCATCTGTCTATAACCACGTCTTGTCCTATCCGTGATATTGGTTTTCTAACACGATCGCTATGCAGTAATCGGTGTTGCCTACAAATTGCCTACATATTATATTTAAACTGCCGAAAGGTTCATAATGCTTTTTTTGGCAGAATTGTAAAATTGCATAACAAATGTTAATAATAAATTTATTTTGAATATTTAATTCTTTATTTGACATATTTATAAACAGGTAACTTCAAAACGAGTTGTAATAAAATAAAAATGGTGCCTTAAATACGTAACGTTGTCCGCCCAAGTAAACGTATGATGTATAACTGTTGTACTTGTGCCATCGCGATCATAAAGCGTGCCACACATGCGAGAGATTGTGTTTATATCGATAGAACAAGCATATCTCGATATTAACCCAATCTCTTAAAAAGGTTGCATCGGCATTTAGTTATTTATTCGCCTTATTACCGATGGTCTACTATTAGTTTTTAGAGTTCTTATAGACTCGTTTTTTTATCGACATGTCTTTTTATTCATTATGATTAGTTCAGTAACGTTACAAAGGCCGCTCTTAGAATTTTTTGGAAAGAGATGCTGTTGATCAAACTTGTAAATAAATATAAAGTCATGGGTCATGGTAGACCCTCTGATACAGATGATATCACATTTGGGTTTTGATTATAATCGAATGCTGGTACTTTATTCTGGAAAACAATAAAAATAAATTGAAGAACTCTGAAGAATCACTTTCTTTCATTCAGACAGAGTAATAAACGCCACCCATGAAAGAGAAACAAAATATAGGCACTCAATCTAAATAAAATTATAAGAAGCTATAAAATCTTTAGGTATTCCAAATTTCCTAATGAGGTGCTGTCAACAAGAGACAGGTATTCTTTGTCGCTTGCGTATAACACAGGCAGTATTTTAAAGACTACCGAGATCCTCCTGAAACTGCTAGTATCCAAAGGCTACGGCAATCGCTTAGCATCGAGCCATTGTAGAGGTTTGCCATCTTGTTAGACAAAAACAATAATACCATTTCTATTTTCACTTATTTTACGAGATTTAGTACTGATGAAACTAGTTAAAACTATTGAGTTATGCGTGATGTATTATAGATGCGTCGTCGCGTTTCATCGTTATCTTGTTTGGCGATTAACCGATCAGTCTCGGTTATTCGACTAAACGAAATGCTGACTCAACCATGTGTAGCGTGCTTATGCTTGTTTCAAAATAACTTGTGTTGTGATTGTACTCATAAATTGCGCTATTTTTACACTTATTTATTGTATCCTGCTTAATAATTGTTAACCCGTATTAATTATAAATAGACGCTGCAATATTAAACGGTTGTTTGTAATTTTCTATCCAGTAAATTGATAAACATTATGCGACGTATACGACGGATATTAAACGTAAAGCGATTAGCTATATAATTTAAAAAATCGTACCAGATTAGATTTTCCAAATAAAAGCAAACATACACTTTTAGCAAGATTAAGATCGCAAGATTATGTACCCCAGTAACTATACAGCTAAAATTATCGCAAAGAGTAACCATGAAATGAGATTGTAGTTCACATGCAATTTAATTGTTACATAAATAGTTTAAAACCAGAAGAGTTCTTGTTGTACTTTACTTACCACTAACCATCACGCAGGTCGCCGACTCGTATCTTATCACCAACAAAAAGTACTTACCTAAAAATTTTGCATTTGTCGAATATGGCCCTGAAACAATCAAACAATTTAATACAGCCTGGATTCAGTTAAACGTCTCGTATTTTACGTTTATCAACATTTGGTGAATAGATATTAATGTTATAAATAATCCAAATTTATACCTATCTTTTAAATAATCATATCGATCCTTAATGAGGATTATCTGCAAACCTAATCCAAGTTCAGATTAATTAAAGTTATTCAGAAGATATGTAGTTTGTCGAAAGCTAACTACAAAAATAAAATAACGACTGCTTGAATGAATACTATTGTAGTTATCTTCTGAGCAACTGCTAAACGTGATATAGAAACCTAGGTCTCAGAAAAATTCTGTGTCAATTGATATTAACCTGTCTACATTTTTATCATTTACGAATTCAAAATGTTCTTTGGCAATTAAACTAAACATATATAGAAACTTAGAAATATTATGTGCAATTCATGAAAACGTAAACATCTTAATAAAGTCAGACTTAAGGCAACCGATCTATACCTAAATGATTCTATTTCTTTTTTTGCAACATATCAAACCTTCAATGACTTTATTTGGGGTTAGGTCTTAATGTAAACAAGTCGCATGCGACTGAGTACTAAAATCACTAGCCAGCTAATCTGGGTTGATTTTCAAATAATACCTATAATATTTGAAGATTTATGTTTTAGTGAGTCGACGCTAGTACATCGAATATGAGGCTTAGTAGGTACTTTGCTCTCAGATAACACACATCGGTATTCAAATATTGTTGCAGATATTGTCAGGTTGTTATTAGTGAGGATATTAAAATACAT
Source organism: Catocala fraxini (assembly GCA_930367265.1). Lineage (NCBI taxonomy): Eukaryota > Metazoa > Arthropoda > Insecta > Lepidoptera > Erebidae > Catocala > Catocala fraxini. Next base: position 8,774,017 of record OV884040.1, on the reverse strand, counting down.
TGGCAAACAGGCTTGCATAAAAGTAAGATGGATGCGTGCTCGTGAATTGCTACAACTATGTACTATTGATTAACTTTTATTAAAATATAAGAGTACATGTATCTATAGCCAGTTTAACCTATTTATGTAAATGTCTATTAACCTAGTAATCCGTACTGCCAATAATTATACCTAATAAGTACTTGTAATTAGTTCCGAGCAATTTATGTCGCGTTTTATGTTGCATATACATTGCCTACGTTTAATGGTTATAATTATTGACTAAATGTATGATGAGAGATTCAATAAATTATAATATATGTAATATAAATTGGCGTTTTTTTTTGTGTGATCGTTAGCTGCCATACTCAATGGCTGTACCTTGACATGAGCTGTAAAGTCCGGCGTGTCTTGCTAGAATGCTCGATCTAGAATATATTATATTTATTATATTATATATTATATATATTACATGTTCAATCTAGCACTAGTATCATTTTGCATGTGGAATTGACAAATAAAGAAGCAACAAATTAATTTATTATAATTAGGTATGTAGGTACTGTTAAATAATTCATGTGGGTGTGGTGTTAGGTGTTAAATAATCACTGCGCAGGTGGCGTAGTTGTGTTTAAGTGGTCGCCTGGCCACTGTTGTGGGCAGAGTCGCCGAGTGCTGTGGGTTCGAATCCTAATACAAAAAATTGTGTGATGTAATAAATAGTGGTTACGTGCCTGGGCGCTACTAAAAATATTAGAATTAGACAAAGACAGGCAAATTAATAAAGGGTTAAAAAGGTACCACACGCTATCATACCCCGCGGGGTCAATTTCTTGATCAAGCTTTATGCGTAAATAATGAGCAGTTCAATTGCTTTTTAACCTCACCCTTCTGGAACTAATATATTTGAGAGTGAACAACAACAGTATTGTTTCTATTATATTTGATCGTTTCCAATAAAAACATTGGTGCGCGTGCGGGGTGAGCGCACGCGCAGGTCACGTGTCCGCCGCGTGCCGGCGCCATCTTGCGCGATGGGTGGGAACTTCCGGCGGGAAGCGCGTCATCGGAGCCATTGTTGTGGGAAAACTTATCAGAGGTGCGACGCTCGTTAAGGTAATTATATGGTTGGACAGCGTTACTTGAGTAGGTACTCGAGTGTGAGTTGTATCTGTAATTGTGATCTGGTTAGGTCAGGTAGTCCTCACTACCTTTTCTGGTGGGTATCTGCATGCGTACCTAAGTAGTTACAGGGTCTAATTTGTGCGCAATTCAAAATTTCCCATACAACATGTAGACAGATTCTTTGCCTAGATCGATGTACTGCACGGACTGTCAATCCTCTCGTATCAACTGAAATGAGAAAGCATAGCTGTGCAGAATGGAATTTTGGCGCAATGGTCCGAGCAATGTTGTTGGCTCGATAAGCACATGGAAAAATTGCGTGGTCCACAAATCTCCCAAGTAGGTATTATCATATATACCTATTTGACCAGTAGTTCATAGTACCTACTACTAGTTCATACTATACTCGTGCCAAAAATGGGTCAAGTAACAAGAAACCAAACAATTACTAAACGAAATTCGTAATTCCGTCGTAAATATGCTTCTAATCAGCTATGTTATTTTGACAAGTTTATCTTGAATGTGAAAATGTAATTTCACCTACATGAAACAGAACATTTAATATCACTGAATTGCTAAGTTAGTTTATTAGTACGAATTCACAGAATTATAGTATAGTTGACACGTGTGCTTATAATAAAATCAAGACCGGCAAAGGTTATCAAGGGTAATTATAACGTACGTACCAAAAAATAGAAGCAACTTTCTCGAGAGACTTCTTCAAGACATTTTGCCAGTTCCACTCTTTAAATAATTGTTCAAACCAACATCCAAGAATCGGTTGTTACGGATAGCCTGAAATAACAGTAAAGAACTATGAATATCGTTAACATATTCCGAATATATCGCAGTAATTTTACATAATGCTCGGTTATCAATTATGCGCTGGCCGATGGTCAGCTATTATAACAATGAATATTTGAGGTGTGGTGGGCAGACGTGGCGCACCGCAGAGACAAATTGGGCACAAATCAATCGTTCCCGCAGAACCTCCACATCATTATTGAACATGAATTAATCACACTTGTCGATTGTGTATAGCGATGGGAATGAATTATATCGATAACTTTTATCGATTTAAGGCCGAATTTTACGTTCTATCAAGTCGTTCACTATTGAATAGTAAGGTATTATCTATATAATCTGTAATTACTTCGATGATTTGATGGAATAGGTAGCTAATGATATGAACAGAGCACAATTATACACTACACCTTGCATTATATATAATATTTCCTATCATCTATTTAAATAACAATGAGTGTAATTAAAATAGACGATAGAAAAAACAACAGTATTAGTCATGGTAACAGTTTAAGAGATTTTATAATGCCAGAACTATTGATTAAAAAGTGCCTGCTTAGTGCCTGATTTTAAGTGTAAATACAAGATATAGTATAAAATTAATGCAGTAATTTAGCATTATTAAATCAGTTATTTTTTAATAAATTGTATAATAAAATAATTAAAGCTCTGAACATAGCTGGTATAAAAGTAAATTTTTATGTTTAATTTAATTTTGATTTATATCTAATTTAAGTGTGATGAAACTCTATTATAATTTAAATGTATGTAATAATCGGTAATGATGATTTCCTCTTTTTATGTTTTCTATGGTTTATTTATTTGTGTTAACTAATTTAAACTTTAATGTAATTTACTTAATTCTAATTTATTAATAATCACACAATATTGAAATTTATAATATACTAAAATTAGATTAATATCATCATATACCTAATATGCAAAGTGAAACAAGTTTGTATTAAACTGCATCACTTCTAGGACTGAACACTGACCTCCAAAATACAGGCACTCGCCTAGTTTGGGGAGCAGTATCAGTACATTTTAGTAAATACAACAGCAACGTCCAAACTAATTCGAAATTGTAATGTGTAATATGTTTGCACTATTTGAGACAATAAAGATTATTATTATTATTAACAACAATGACAAATTAGAATCAGTACCAATCTGTGTGTAGATTTGATTTTGAACCGATTCAGAATTTTAGACTGATTACATTACTATATATAATAGGTACTCGGATTGGTTGTTGGTGATTATATTTTTTTAATTGATATAATTGAGTTACATTTTTCCTTTATACAAAACTAACGTCTGTTCCACTTACAAACGAGCTAATTGATCAACGATTGGAGTTCTCGTTTGACTGGAAAGACTAGAAGCTCTTTTACCTATTAAACACTTAATGGATTGAAACACTGCGTAGTGCTATCTAATTCTGCTAAAACGTAAGTGAACAAAAACTTGGTCGCTATACTAGACGGATGTCGGAGTGAGTACGTCCCTATCCTGATGAATATTGTATGTTGCAATTTATATAATTTGATTAAGCCCCACCTGTGTCGCGCCAGTGGCGCCGCCGCGTGGGGACGCCACGAACTGTTTCAATTACTTATGTACAACGGTATTAAATTTACTTATATCGGTTTTTGGTCAATTTTCATGTTGATAATCATTGTTCTTTATTGAAAACATGTCAAATACAAAAAAGATTTGACTGTTTTGTATCTTGTTAAATAAATCAGTGTACTTCCACTACGAATTTGATTATGGCATCCTAACTAGTCCTAACTTAATATTATAAATGCGAATGTGAGTTTGTTTGTTACGCTTTCACGGCTTAATCATTTGACCGATCATCATGAAGTTTTGTATACACTTTGTCAGGGGAACAGAAAGGCCTATATAGGCGAAATAGATACCTACTATACCTTTCATCCAGAAAATGGTCCTGTTACCAACTTAATAACCTACATTTATGTGAGTGAAGCCGCGGGCAAAATCTAGTTAGATAATAATTTCGTGAGTCCTCGCATTGCTCTTAACAAATCACTTTGGTGTAAGAGATAAAAGAAACATAAAGCAATAAATATCCAGACTCATAGGTACATACATCTTTATTCCTTGTGGAATCTATAAACTATGACTAGCTATGACTAGTTATTTAGTATCCGTAGAGTCAGTCAGATTTTAACTAGGTAAAGTTTATTTTGTTGGAACAATGAAGGTAGAGCTCATCTTTAAGCAAATAATAGATTGCGTCGTTGGTTCTGTAGTTTGTTTGCGATTGATTGTGAAGTCTGGGTGGAGTCCTGGGATCGGACACAGATGTTATTTTTTATCAAAAAAGGTGGCAAATGAATTTGTGAACGACCAGGTTTTACGCGGTTACCGAAGCTTTTGATCGTTTGCAATACCAGGGCTAGATACCCTTACATATTACTTGCACGTTACATATACAACATGTCACAGATATAACGCACAACCTCAAGCACCCCCATTAGATTATTAAATCGTAATAATAATATAATCATTAAAATGTTACTTTTATGTACTTAAATATTTTAATTTAACGAATTACTTCTCCTTATTGTGCGCGGATAGTACGGGTATATTACAATAACTCTAACATTATTGCCTTTATTGCATCAAAAACCTTATTGCCTTGAATCATGATGCATTTTCATTTATTTCAGCTGTTTAATAAATGGGTTACTATAATTTAATTCGTTTTTATTATTTTAGTGATAAAAAATTACCTATATTAAAAATTTCTGGAATTGATTCAGTAGCCGGTTTTAAACAAACAACTTTCATGTTGTGCGTTTATTATGTTACATGTTGTATAATTGCTTGTTGTCGACCTCAGGAAAAAGCAATGAAAGATGGAATACTAGGAAAAAGAATGGTAGAGGTAGGTAGTAGTATGACGAATCTCACTTACCAGGTGAAACACAGTAACAGTGTTACTACACTAATGCCGATGTCGTATTCGGCGGTGCTACTTTCTTGGACAACCTGCCTCATTTGTACCGTACACTAAATGGCTTAATTCGGTTATACCACTCAAAAAATCTATTATTATTTGTAAGCTAATTTACAGTAGCAGGAAAAAGTTTTCAAACTGCTAAAAGATACATGGGAAATAAAATGTATACCTGAAGAAATATGGGTTTCTAGTTAACTTTTGCTTACTGTTGTCAGAATATATAAACGTTTATCCTATTATGATCATTAAAATACATAATTATTAACCGGTCGTATACCGCCGGCTCGCATACCAGCCGGCAGATTTGTACCCGTCGTAGGCCGGTGGCTCGCATGCGAGCCACCAAATTGGTTTTACGTTAGCTTAAGCTAAAGCGAAGGCGGCGCGCGGCGTTTTGGCGCCAATTTGGTGGCTCGCATGCGAGCCACCGGCCTACGACGGGTACAAATCTGCCGGCTGGTATGCGAGCCGGCGGTATACGACCGGTTAATACAAAATTAAGTTCGTGTATTAACTTAATGATATTGCTCAATAATAAGGGGAAAGAATATAATGGGTACCCTACATAGCGAAATGCGATAAGTTTGATTTGTATGTAATTAAATTATCGGCACGTCGGACGTGAGAGTGCATTTTTTGGCACGTGACCACTGACCATGGCTCACCTGCACACAATTAGTAAAACTATAATTTTGTATCGAACTATTTTATATACGGACACATCTCAATTTTTACTAATTTAAAAATATAATCGTTAGGAAAACCTATACGTCTGAGAATTCTCCATAATGTTCTCGAATATATGTGAAGTCTACCAACCCGTACTGGGCCAGCGAGGTGGACTACGGCTTAACCTTTGTCATGCTGAGAAAAGACCCGTGCCCAGCGACTGCTGGGACAGCTTAATACAGGTTTAATATTATTGTAATATCTGTATATTAATACGCGAAGCAAAAACTTTGTACCCCTTTTTAGGCAAATTACCAGGACGGAGGTTGAGTGTGTTTGCTGGGCTGTTCTTCTTTCTAGTAACAATGGAGCAAGGGATTGAAACCACATTTTGCGGGAAGGCGATAGACTGACACAGTATATTCTAAAATCTTTTAATCCCAGAAATTGGATTGTTTTGGTTTGCTCATTACATGGATTAGAACTACGCCAGCCGCAAAACCGCGGGTAAAATAAAATCAAATCAATTTCGTTTCTCGTCGCAAAGCAAAGATACTTGCTTCTTTTAGCTTTGAAATACAGGATATTATCGTGTGTCGCGAGGGACTTTACAAATATTCAAACAACAGATACAAAGAACACTCATACTTAAAGCAACCATTTCTGGATCACAGAAATGTTGATCCCATGTGCGATTCGAACCCACAACACGCACACACATGATTTAAGACGTTACAATGATCATAATATAAGCTACTATAATATTACAATCTCGTGCGCAAATAGTATAATAATAAATTTAAATTAATAATTAATACTGTAGGTAACGTCTGATTAGGTCAAGCTGAAAACTGTGTGTAGAAAGGGATGATGAATGATTTATATACAAAAGCACTGCTCTATAATGCCTTAAGAATATCGCTACTACTATCTCAAAGATCATGATGCTTTGACTCCCGGGTTGGCATTAAGATATTCGTTAAGAAATGGTAAGATGAAAGTACGGCGGTAAAAAATGTGCTCGGCAGTAAGCCCGTACGTCATAGAGGTACCTATTACGTAGGACCTAAAATTATAGTTGACGAAATTTAGTACTTACTACGTTTTGTTTCCGTTACATCATTTGTTACTTAAGTCATGTAAGGATTTAGCAAGCTTGGTCGTTCTATGCCGTTCATCATTAATTTATGTTTAATCATCCAGTTGCATAATTCATTATATTTTTATGCGACTACACGCATAGTTTCCGTACTTATCATTTAAACACGTTTAACTGGCAGCTATCAGACTGGTACACGCTTATTTAATCAATCAACCACCCTAACACGCTTATCATTGAATCCATCCCGACAAATTACATATTAAGTACACTGGTAACACTAAAAAAGCGCGCGCTGTCAAACTGACAGTTACTACCCTCGCAATAAAAAATATTTACGATTGATCGGTGTTGAGTGTATGTAATGGTTCCGTAGAGAAAATTTGGTAGAAATGCATAATTATTAAAATAAATTTTATAACAAAATACCTGAGTATCAGTTTTGAGAATTAGGTATTTATGGGTGAATAATCACAGTTATTAATAAGGTGCTCCAAAGACTAAGTGAAACTTCTTAAAAGTGATAGGTGTGTAAAATATAAGGTGAGTATGCTTATGCATTATGCTTTAGCATATGTGGCTCTTATTCTAAATAGTGCCTAAAATCAAAAGGTGACTATGGAAACTCAAAACTTAGTAGCTTAAAGACTCCATCATAACGTTTTGAAATAAATCTAAGAAAATATTTTCGATGTTGTGATTATATCCGTGCCGTATTAAAGTCTACTCGATGAAATTCTTAGTAACTTTTGATTATGATTATGATTGTGCGTTTTGAGATCAGCAATCCGGCAGGGACCGGTACATCTACAAATATTCATGGAACCCAAACTATTGTGATGCACTAACGAAGCGGCGGAAGCTCGATCGTGTGCATATGATTATAATTATATTTTTACAAGTATTTTTTTATAGAGAGGGTTCCGTGGGAGCGGAGGGAAGAGTGCCCACAAAGGGACCAGGTAGAAAGGGTGCGATTGTGAAAGGATGAGCTCGTAATACACTTAGCAAAAGATTGATGCGTGAAAACCAGGTGTGTATTGACGTGTAGGGATTCGCAGCTCACAAAAGATGTGACTAATTGCATTTGATACGGTAATTTGGTTAGGAAGTCAGTTTGTTGGTAACCTGTGTTAGTTTATTGTTGCTTTTCTCTGAGGGTGATGCAAAATTGTATGGGTAAAATAGGTTCAGGTCATCGAGTTAAACCTTGACTTGACTTCACATTTTTGTTGCTCTCAAACTTATTTAGTTGACTATTGCAACAAAATGTTTGAATGCAATATTTAAAACATTCGATCATGTGCATAATAATGCTACTGTTGAATTAATATTGCATTTATACTTGTCGTTCCAGTAATCGTCTGGCTCAGATTGAGGGAGTTATAGAACATGCATCAAGTCAAGTTACAAAAAAAATATTTGCAATGTTTCCAATACTACGTAGTACTTAATAACTCAGTAGATCCATGCGTATAATGTGTTATTAATTGATACAATTCATAACTCTCTAAAAACTATTTACCACTAAAATCCTCGTTTGAAAAACGGCATTACTCAATCAGAATTATAATTTACATTGTTCACAAGATAGTTATCTTGAATGCTCCCCAATATAAACAAAATTGTTGTTCAATTACATCAAGTGTGTGACCCTTGTGAGGTTATTTTTAATGCGTCGTGCTTTATTCTGACCACAATTACTCAGTGCGTGTGAATAAAATATTACTCAAGAGATTTTTGACCATAATGCTTTAAGAATAGAGTTGTATTATAAAAAGTTGCACGTTTAGGTTAGATTGTAAAAATTATTTTTGCGCGGGAACTTACGCGCGCGTTTCGTTCAGGAATCGGTCATCCGTTGCTATTGAAGTGGGTGCGTGGTGTTGGCCACGCGTAGTTTTTTTCGTTATTTAGTTTCAATTTAATTAATTATACTTGTGACGAATATTTTTGGGGATATTATCTTCTATTTTGATTTGATTGTTTTGTGCAGCAGTAGGTAGTTAATCTAAAGTGTTTATATGGTTGGTCAAGAGGTTACTCAAGTAAATTTATTTGTAAATTAAATTTTAATTGGTTGGTAAATCACACAAAGTATACCTACAGTATAGAATAAATTATGTTTATTCTAGATATATTCTAATTAAGACAAAAAGTAAACAAGTTTAAACAAAACGCCTTTTTATGAGTAAGAGTTGCTCATGTTTAATGATTATTTTTGTTTAAAGAAATGCTTGCTACTTAGATATACCTCTATAATTTTACGCCGAAGAATATAACAATAATGAAAGATAAACATACATAGTCTCACGCCTCCATCAGCGAAGGGATAAGCAGAAGTATAAATATATAGTAAATAACGCCCAAATTTTGCCAACTATGGATAGGATGGACTGCACGGGTGCCGTAATGGTTTAAGTGGTCGCCTCGCCGCTGCAATTAAATAGTAATATTCTATCACATACCATCTAGCCCAAACTAAGCAGCGCTTGTACTATGGGTAATTACTAGACAATGGATAAACATACCTACATATATACTTTTTTTGTAAAAACATACATATGTATTATACATAGAAGCACCCAGACCATGACAAACATCCATTTCCATGCACACAAATGTTCGACTTGTGCGGGAATCGAACCCGCGACCTCAGGCATGGTAGTCGGTTACACTAACCAATACGCCATCGAGGCCGCCTTGCGCCAATTGCGCCAATTGTTGTGGGTTCGAATAATCCCACACAAGGCAAAACTTTGTCTGATCCACAAATGGTTGTTCCCAGTCTGTGTTATATTCTATTTATCTATGTGCCCCTTGTTGAATGTTTGTAAAGTCCCCCGAAACACAGGAATCAATACTAGTGCCAGAGTTGACTTTTCAAAAAAAAATTAAGACCTAAATCGTACCTAATAGGCGGCGAAACTATTACCGTCTGCCGGGCACAATTCAAAATTCCATGCGGCTACTGTGAATTTATTTACAGAAAAGCCATTTAACATTTTACCCGACTCGGAAATCGTACCTGAGACTTCAGTTACAGCAGTCACATTCACTACTACAGCCAACAAGCCAGTCCAACATTTATAAAAATTCATCACCGAAAATGGCAAAAAACACCTCGGCTCATACTTTTAAAATGTTGACATAATAATTTGAACGGTTGTAAAAAATCATAACAGCCGAAGAAAATGCGAAGTCATGTGAGCGTTGACGGCGAGTGAGGAGGCAGGGTAGCCCACCCACGCGGTGTTTGGCTGGCACCCGTTTAATTGTCTGGTCAAACATTTATTAGGAGCCGTGTTGGGGTAGGTTGTTATCGCTTGCAATCTAGGCAAGCTATGTGAAGAATTATACTGAGTGTTACAGAAAACCGTGGTTATGTGTCTGTAAAACCTGCTTATGATAGATAAGCATGTTTGCCTGATTACGTTTAAAGTTTAACCCTAAGATATTATATCCTAACTAATATCCTACTCCTAACTAATATTTATAAATGCGATTGTAAGTTTGTCTGTTTGTTACGCTTGCACGCCTGAACTACTCGATCGACCATTATAAAATTTCGCGTTCACCTTGTCAGAGGAACAGAAAAGGACACAGGGTACATTTCATCACGGAAAATGGTACTGTTTCTGATAAAAATTTATTGACTATAATATATTTTTATCAGGAACAGTATAATTATTAATTATACACAAAATGGTACACTATAGGTACATAAATATGTTACAAATATGGTCGTCAAAAATCTGATCCATACTATTCGTATTAATAACTGTAGAGAGAGAGACTGTATTAGAGTATTCAGGGCAGACGCCGTTTTCATCCATTGTTAGCTATATACCAGTCCACCAAACACCCATACCTACAGCCCAAATAATATTAGAATCCATACGTAGCAATAGTCCTACGCCTGCTGCGGCTAGTGCCGCAGTAAGTATTCTATCCCACCTTTGCTTAAAACTCTCGAAGGGCCTCTTCACATTGGACCCATATCTCCGTGTAAGCCTCCCAAAAGGCCAGGTATTTTTCTAATATAATATGTTAGACAATATCTGTGATAAGAGAAACATAATAATAATATTCTATCACATACACACATCACCATCTAGCCCAAACTAAACAGAGCTTGTACTATGGGTACTAGACAATGGATAAACATACATACCTTTTGTCTTTGTAAATACATACCTACATATTATACATACACCCAGAACAAGACATACGTCCATGTTCATGCACACAAATGTTTGACTTGTGCGGGAAAGAACCCGCGACCTCAGGCGTGGCAGTCGGTTACACTAACCACTACGCCATTGACTTATGTACATATATTTATATATCAGACTCGGTCTCTCGCACGGTTTTACGCACTTTTATAATTACTGCTCCGCTGCTGTGGCAGCTTCATTTTATATAGCCTATGTTACTTCTGGATAAAATACCTTCCTTATAATAAAATAATTTTAAAATCAGTCCAGTAGTTTTTAAGATAATTCATTACAAACAAAAAACAAATCTTTTCTCTTTATCGTATTAGGTAGATATAAGTTTTTTAGGTCTAAGCAATTTAAGTAACTAATCTATATACTATGTAGATAATAAATTGAACTTGACGTTTAGCCAACCCATTCTAAATGTATAACTATATGTACATGAATTTAACACATCTCTGTCTACGTCTTGAGATATCGTCGTGATCAGCAAATCCCAACCTTAATACGTCGATAATGATCAAAATAGAAACTATTGAGTAGTAATAACAGCGGACTAAGACAGACAATATAAGGACGAGTGGTCCTCTGTTTGAGGAGGATGTTCCTCCATGCAGGCGAATCCCTGGGATGGAACTAGTTGAGCTCAAGAGTGCTTGAATACGGGTGGTCCGGTACACACGCACGGCAAACTGGATGTAGGGATACAAGTCAAAGCATTGGTCGGATTATCTATCAAACATTTTTAAACCTATTTTTAGTTATTTATACAGTTCTGCTTCTATAATAAAAGTATTAAGAATTTGTCTGCTTGACTATCCGCTGTCCGAACACAATGACTATCAATTGGATGTAGTTTTGAGCCATGTATTGCGAAGCTTTGGCGATCATTTAGTGTCAGCCCAAGCTAATGCATGTTTGCGTGTATAAAATCGGGGACACAGCTGCATGATACTTGCATTTTTTAATTTTTTGTTGTGATCTGTTTTATGTTCTGTAAACAAATTCGTTATTTAGTATACTGTTAGAGCAGCGATAGCTCAGTGGGGAGACCAACAGACTGCAATGCAGAGGGTCTCGGGTTCGAACCCACGTCGCGCACCTTTGACTTTCGGAAGTTATATGACTTTTCGAAATTAAACTCCGTGCCTCGGAGTGAGCACGTTAAGCCGTCGATCCCGGCTGCCATGAACATCTATAGCAGTCGTTATTGGGAGAGTGTCGACACAAAAGATACCACTAGGTCGAAGTGTCGCCGGTCTGCACTGACTGGCCCCCGCATAAGATACATAAGATAGTATACTGTTTGTTGACGCCGCGTTGGTCCCGTGGCATAAGTCTGTGCGTATGTCTACATGTAAAATGTCTGGTTCAATGCCAGCTCTGGCTAAGAGTTATTGATTTCAACGCCGTAGTTTTCCATGTAATTATTTTCTATATATTTGCCTAATGCTCTAATAAGTAACTGTAATATTAACTTTAGTTTTGACTATTTAATAAAAGAAGAAACAATAACTCATAATTTTATACCAAATTTCCAAATAATTAAAACGCAATCCCTTGACTGCTTTCCACTTTTTACCTCCCAACTACTAGTCAGTATGTCATGCGACTGTACCGGTTATGGCGAAGACACAAGTTTATGATGGTTTTAGTGCTCGAGCCACTTAACGCCCGCCATAGCTACCGTGTACCAAACCCGTCCTGCCACCTCACCTCACCCCCTGCGTGGTCCAACCCCCCTCCCTTTAATTAGATGCACTTACCCCCGCGATGTTTTTATTTCAGCGTACACTAACAAGGTGTTTATGAGAATGCGTAGGATAGTGTGAACAAGAATGTGTAGCTTTTGTGACTAATTGTACTGCGGTACGAAGAATATATTTTGATTATATTTTAGACTAGCTTATGCGATTTCAGCGATAGCCTAGTGGGAAACCGTTGGACTGTCACGCAGAGGTCTCGAGTTCGAATCCAAAGCGCGCATCTCTGACTTTTCGAAGTTATATGCGTATTCAATAGTTACCTAATTATCGCTTGCTTTAACGGTAACGAGGAAACCTGCATGTCCTCTTTTTTTTTTTGGATGAAAGGTCTATGTCCTTTTCTGTACCCCTGACAATGTGTATACAATATACAATTTCTTGATAATTGGCTGCGTAGTTAAGGCGTGAAAGGGTTACAAACAAACTCACATTCACATTTATAATATAAGTTAGGATTGTTACTGCAAGAATATTTATCTTATAGTCTCTTGTGAAAAGAGCACTCCGTCCACATGCACATTTTCAATCATTGAATTTTATAATATTAGTTAAGCTAATGGTTTTAAAGTTAAAACAATTTATTAATTATGTCCGCTATATCCTATGGGAACGCGTAAAAGTGCTTTATGTGTTTCAAGATACGTGATCTATCTGTATGGCAAATTTCATCCAAATCTGTTTAATGGTTTATGAAACATACAAACGTCTTCATAAACTTTCACATTAATAACATTATGATATGACTAGATTTTGCCCGCGGTTTCACTCGCGTAAATGTCGGTTAGGTTAGGTTACTAAAAGTACTTTCTCCTGGATTAAAGGCACCTTATGTCCATTCCCTGACAACGTGTAGATGTGAAAGCGTAATAAACAAACAAACGCACATTCGCATTTAAATATTAGTTAGCATATTGTGTATTGTATATACTCGTATATATATAGTAAGATTGTAGGTAGTATGATTAAGACTGCGCCGAGCGAAATGTGCCAAAACAGACGGTCACAGTTAAGTTGATAAAATCAACACTTTTTGTTTAATACAAATATAAAATATACATTTACCATAATAATGAATGTGTTTACAATATAATCCGTGTAAAAAACTTAAAGTAATTAATATTTACGCCTACAAAATTACGTAAATTTACGTGATTTTTAGATTATAACAGTAGAAATCTATCCTATTTTACAGCTTAAACGAAACATAAATAGTTATATTACAATTTGTTCGTCCGAAGTTATTGGTTGACAATAAAGATACATATTTATCAAAAAAGCACTTCAAATCCTCCATACAATTTTACTATGGCGGCCGCGCGCCGATTTTAATATCGAGCTCTGTCATTCAGTCCAACCGCGTCTTACGCTCGGCGCAGTCTTAAGTTAATATAATATGTATAATAAATGTGTATACAAAGTAACTCATCATGTCTTCTTTTTTTTAGCTTATTTGGAATAGACAACTCCCGTACTAGTTATATATTCTGTATTGCGGTGGCCTTTACAAACAATCAAACAACGGACATAAAGAAGAAACACACTCGAAACTATTTATTACTCACACAACTTTTTGTCCCGTGCAGGAATCGAACCCCCAACACTCGGCGTAATGACTATAGCGAGGCGACCTCTAAATCACTACACCATACGTGCAGTCAAGTCACTCATTAAAGTCATAAAAAATTATGGTGAATTGATTAGAGCATAGTGACGCATTTGACCATCATCATGGTGTTGAGGTTAACCTCACATGCATTCTTAATGGTAAACGATGGTAATGCCCTGAGAACTGCACAAGTGGCGCCACCGGTTGGTCACCAAGCAGTTAATATGAGGGGTTAATTATATGACTATATGAATGGTTCAGCGAGCAAGCGGTCACCTCGCCGCTGCGCTGAGTGTAGGTTTGCAGCCGGGACAGTTATTTGTGTGATCGACAAATGATTAAAAAAATTTAAAAAAAATCAAAATAAATTTATTCAGATTAGGTTACAAGTTAACACTTATGAATGTCAAAGTTACACTATTTTTTTCTGCGAATTTACATTTACTGCCACGTTCAGCAAACCAAGGGTGTAGGGCTCATGAGAAGAACGGGCAAGAAACTCATGGTCACTCTTTTTAATCGCCAAGTTTTTGTTTATGTTTGATTGTATTATATGTTATGATTGTACTAGGTCTGATAGATGTAAGTATTGTTGTAAGTTATAAGAAACATTCAACAATACCTACATCTAGACCTAGTACAATTATTTGTGGATCACGGTGTTAGCCGGCCTTGAAATACTTTTAATATATCTGCCACTAGTTTTGTTCTCTTAGTTCTAAAGAGTTATCTCATAGACATTGTGTATTTTTTCTGGGATAAACTAGACTAGATAAACATAATGCTTATTGCTGCGTGAAAGAAGGGACAAACTATCAAACACACTTTCGAATTTATAATATTAGTAAGGATTAAGGATTTGTCACTTATCCTTACTTATATTATAAATTCGAAAGTAACTCTTTCTGTCTGTCTGTTACCTATTCACGACTAAACCACTAGACCGATTTGGATACAATTTGACACAGAGGTAGTTTAAAACCTGGGAAAGGACTTAGGCTATTTATCAATGTAGGTACCACGTTGGTGGAGCTGCGCGCAAAAGCTAGTTGATTATATTTATAGAGAGAGAGAGATAGTGCCGTTAAGTTGGATTTAAACAATAATCAACAAAATGAAGGTATAATTCTCCTCTTAGTACATCTTCGGGTATATATACCTATATATATCCCCGTGTCGTATTATGTACAAGTTATTACATTGGATGAACATACATTTATACTTTTTTTTTGTAAATACTTACATATATACATAGAAACACTCAGACCAAGACAAACACCCATGTCCATGCACACGAATGTTTGACTTGTGCGGGAATCGAACCCACGACCTCAGGCTTGGCAGTCGGGTACACTAACCACTACGCCATCGAGATATAGATATATATTTATTTACAAGATAAAAAATTGTCAATATGCGCCTCACACTTGAACTGCTACGACATGCTTGATATTCGGACTGGACAAACAGTTACATTACTATGTACGAAGTATATCATTTCGTATCTAGATGTTGGCTTTATGATAGATTGTAATATTTAATTTGTTAAAAAGTACTTAAAATAAGTACGTCAACATAATTTCTCGATTACATTGCAATATCCTAAAACACAAACTCAAATACCGCTTACTTATACCTTCTTCTACATTACGAGTTTTCCCATTCATATTTTACGATTAACCAACAATAAAAGGGCCCACTACAACTTTTAATATGGTGCAGATTAAGCGTTTTCGCTTCGGGGGAGGGACAAATTAATTATTTATTACAATTGTTAAATATTCTGCGGAACCCTTGGCTAGACCGCGATACAACCAGTATCGTAATAAAGTTCCCAAAGGTCCCTCGAGGCGGCCACTTGTCCGGGATTAGCATGGGATTACAGGCCGCGAGCTATGCCCGGGAAGCGTTGTTCTATCGACTCGTAGTGTGGTTTACATGCCGTAGTTTGGATAGTTTGAATATATAATTCGGCGGATCTGTTGTTAGTTGGCGAGTTTGGGGACCTAATACCGTATTAATCCTGTCTATTTTTGAGATCTATATTTGAGAGACTTGTTTTAGAGATAAAGTGGTATTTTGAAATCTGATGTAGATTTAATTTAGTTTTTCTAGGTTATATACTAAATCTGCACTGAGTAAATGTAGAGACTTGGAGAGAATCATCATTCACTACTTATCTTGGCTAAGTCCTGGAGGGGATCCTTAATAGGATGCGACTCAATGACAAAAATATATTTATGTAATCTTAATTTTCCAATATTTATCGGTTTTTATTCCAAAAAGATCAATGAATACCTACAAATATTATATTTGGAACTCAATGCGCTCAAACTTTAGACTGGGCATTAGGTCAGGTATCGATTCGATTTGCGGGTCGCACAGAGTTAAGGGAATATTCTGTCATGAAACTCTCAGCAGCAGTAGGTACGAAGCCTGGAAATGTTCTCGGTGGACGGCAATATTATAGGCTCACTCCATTAAATCTAACCTGGCACAATTTGAGTGAAATATGAATGAAATATATATACACAGTATGGGGTGGCGCGTGTAAGACAAACCTGATAAAATTAGAAAGAGCTCAAAGAGCTGTTCTAAATGTCAGCCTCTCATTGCCCTTCCTGTACCCTACTAAAGACCTATACGAACTCTCGAATGTACTAACAGTGAGACAACTATATATTTTACACATCGTCTTGAAACAGCACGCTGCATTCAAATTTGATCCATTGCTGAACCAACACAAACGCCTTAAACATAAAGTATGTTTTTCAGATAAACATTGGTCTACAAATTTCTCCAACAAATCTTTTGGGTTTATGGGGGGATATCTTTATTATAAAATTAATAAAGAAATTAAAATATACCCTCTAACAAAAATTAAATGCAAAGAAGTGTTAACTAATTGGCTAAAGTCATTGAACTACGAAGATACTGAAATATTGATTCTAGTAGGTCCGTAGTACACACATACGCACACACACACACGCACGCACATGCGCGCTCGCGCTCACACACAGACACACACACACACGAACACACACACACGAACACACACACACACACACACACACACACACACACACACACGAACACACACACACACACACGAACACACACACACACACACACATACATACATACACTCACACACACAAACACGCACGCATAAACACACACACTCACGCGTCAACTGTAAGCGCGCTCACACATGAGTTAAGTAATACCTAAGTACACTCTGATAAAATGATACCATTTCCATGTCCAGAGAATGGAGAGGCTGGTAATTTGTCATACAGGTTCTCCTAGTGCAGATACCAGTCTCTCACATAGATAAACTGATGCACTATATTATTTTATTATTATGTATGTACATTCAACCTGTAATTTCTGTGTGAGAGAACAAAATAAAGAAATTTAAAATAAAGAAAATTTATAGCTCTACCTACTCATTCGGAGATATAGGCTAACGTACCATTTTTTGGTAATCATTGCCGAAAATCATCCAAAAGATTTAATTTATGTAAAGATTGTCATTAATACTTAATAAATTTCGTTTACCTGTAAGTTCTATTACCCAAAAACTTTTTATTAGCTTATTTTGTCCTTCTTTCACCAATGACATTCGCTTAAAATAGGTAGATAAGGCCCATAAATTGACACCATGTAAACCCCTCTCTGGTTTGTGGCATAACTTTAATTGTTTTGTAAGTGCGCACACGCCGCGTCGCCGCACCAATCTGTCGGGGGAGCGTGGGTCGCGACGTGAGAACCTCGTGAACCTCAGAGTTCTTCACTAAACGGTGCCACAAGAGCTCTTCACCATGTTGTGAATATCGAGCTTCAACTTACAAGTTAGTATGTGGTATAATTACGTGTAAGTATGTGTATGTGTAGGTTTTTGAGTAGCTTGTATATAGTTATCTCTATGTCAGATATCACCAAAAGCAGTTTATCAGTTTAGCTGTAGAAACGTGACGAACTAACATAGTTATTTTCGAATGAATAATTTTTTTTGGATATGTATTGTCTTTATTTTTAAAAGAGTTTCACTGTTATATATATAAATATTCCAATAAAGGTCACAAAAAACATTACTATACAGCGCAATCGGTATAGTACGATAGAAAACAACATTTTGTCGCGTGTCGGGATCGAACCTTAAACATTCATTTTATTTTTTTATTTAGCTCATTTGAATGGTCCTTACCTTAGGAATCTCCAGTTACAATTTGATTCTCATATTCTGGGACACTCTGTATACTTGGCGCTCTTGCAGTGGCGTGGCAACCAATAAACAATATGTTTTTTGTACATAAGATGAGCTATGCCTCATCCTATTATACAATAATATACTAATATTGATAATATCAAAGATCATCATCCTCTTGGCCTGGTCTCAATTTATTTGGGATCAAAAATATATTAAAAAAAACAAAATCTACATAAATATTAATCTCATAAAAAGAGTTAACTTTCCAAGTCAGAGCCAATAAGGCCATATTTATTTAGGCCATATTTTCAGCTAAACAATAGGATAGTGAGAAAAAGATGAATTTATCATACAAGCCCTAATTATGTGGCTTTTCCTAAAATGTATGTATAATTTAGTTAGTAGGTAATTTACAGTTACAATTTACACCGAGTAAGTGTTGTCTATATCTTGTTGGCATGTTGGTTCTCATCATGATTTGCAAAACGTCGCTCATTGCAGTATCCATTTACAACATATAACATACTAGATTTTGCCCGCAGCTGTGCTCACGTTAGGTTTGATTAGATCAGTAACATTAGTTTTTCTCGACAAAAAGGTTAGGTTAGGTTAGGTTAGTAAGCCGCCGCCAGTGATGGTGCCCGCGAAGCGCGGGCAGTCGCTGGGTGGACCGCTGATGTTGTATCAGGTTCCAACGGCCCACCCGTCAAGGCGAATTGACGGTGCACAGGGGGGTTTTAGTCGGTATGCAGGCCGTGTTGTAGGCCGGTGAGCCCGACATAACCGTCCCACCACCCCAAGTGGGGCGGTATGAATAGGGTGCATATCCCACCTAAAAAAAAAAAAAAATGTTAGGTTAGTAACAGTACTTTTTTCTCGATGAAAGGTACCCAATGTCCGTTTCTGTTCCCCTGACAATGCGTATGCGAAATTTCATGATGATCAGTCGAGTAGTTAAGACGTGAAAGCGTAACAAATAAACTCACATTCGCATTAATAATATTACTAAATTCTGGCCGCTCACGTAAATGTGGTTAGATTAGATTAGATTAGTACTTTTTGCTGGATGAAAGGTACCCTACGTCCCTTTCTGTTCCCCTGATCACGGGTATGCTAAATTACATAATGATCGGTCGAGTAGTTAAGACGTGAAAGCGTAACAAACACACAAACTCACATTCGCATTTATTATATTAGTTAGGATTGTAGTTTGTTTATTGACAAAAAGTTAATATTTGTAGATCACATCGACAGTATTATTTTAAAATCTTGGAGAATTCTGGGTTTTATTAAACGTATCTGCAAATCTTTCAAAAATACTACTGCAATTATCAGCCTTTCCAATGCTCTTGTTCGCAGTGTACTGGAATATGCTACAGCAGTTTGGAGTCCCCAATACAGTGTTCATTCCAAAAGGTTGGAGTGTATTCAACATAATTTAAGTCGTTTTCTAGCGTTTAAGGATCGTCACTGTCCGTATCGTGCTGACTACAATATAAAACTTAATCATTTCAAAATGAAGTCATTAGAGTTAAAGCGCTAAGTCAATGACTTAATAGCGCTTAATAAAATAATTCATGCAAGATTAATTTCCTCAGAATACCTTAGACAAATAAATCTGACCGTCTCCAGCAGTCTACCCAGACGCCATATAGAAAAAGTTTTTAGTCCATCCGAAACAGAACTAATTTAGGCAAACACGCTCCTTTGAACAGAATTATGAGTTCGTATAATAATAGAACGTCAAAAAATAACAATATCGACATTTTTCACATGGCAGACATTGATAAGTTTAGAACTCTCTGTATTCAGGTACTGTGTTCCTAATATATTATGTACTGTATTTTAGGAACATACTGTGTATACATACTGTATACCGTTATTTTTAACAAAAACATTATTTCCACTTTTTTATTAGAACTATTGTTATTAATTTTTAATGTCTTTTTTATGTTTTGTATGTTTGTTTTTAATCTTAAGTGTTGTATACACCTGTAAAGGCATACCACTTTATACCATTCCCTAACTGTTTTAAGTTATAATTGCATAGAGATGTGTTGAAGGTGTAACTTTAAATAAACTTGATTAATTTTATCAATCTTCTCGTCACTGCCATTGTTACAAGTGGTATGGGTTCGATCCCTATGCTAAACAACATTTATAATCTACAAATCATTTCTCAGTAGCAGCACGGAGTACAACAGTAGTCCGTAGACAATAATAGGTTCTCTATTACGTGGTAACTAAAACATACACAAATAAATAATAATAATATCAGCTCTGTATTAAACTGTCCTAAAGTGTGACTGTTTCACTGTGTGAGAATAGTAAGGCCATAGTCCACCACTTTGGGTGGTCCACACTCAGGTTGGCAGACTTCACATATCATCGAGGACATTATTAAGAACTCTTAGACATGCTGGTTTCCTCACGATGTTTTCCTTCACCGTTAAAGCAAATCGGAGATGCGCGCCTTGGTATCGAACTCGAGACCTCTGCGTGGCAGTCCAACGGTTTCCCACTAGGCTATCGCTGCTTCTAAATATGCCTAAAACATAGTTGACGCAAAAATGGTGTAATACATCTCTGCCTACCTCTTTAGGTCTATGTTTGTAAGAACGGTGTTCACTGTACTTATTGTTTCAATGTTTGTAAAGTCCATAAACAAGTTGTATCTTTAGGAAATATTAAAAAGAACTACAAGATTCAATCCTACATAGTACCGAATGGAGTTGTTCTTGAGACAGACAAGCATAATTCTTTTTTTAAGAACAGAGTCAAAATATATTTCCGTTAGACGACAATAGAGCCACTCTATTAAAACACAGCTAGTAAAATGTGAGCCAAAGTCAAAGTCAAAACTTATTTATTCATTTAGGTCACAGAGTTACGCTTATGAACGTCAAAGGAGCTAGTGAGATTACTAAATTTACTGAGTAAATATGTGCCAGGTTTGGTAAACGATTCAGGATGTATTATAACTCTTTGTGGTTATGTATGGTGTTCCAATGAATCATATTGTATTTTGTACCGATGCGCGACATATGTAACGGTATGTTAGACTAAAACAGCGTAAAAGCTAGACGTCTGCCACTAAATTTCGGCATACATTCGGCACGCATGGTGCAGTCACCTTGTGGTATTTCCTAATTGCATCCTAGTGGTTAGTGGCAATTGTATCTGTAAAAGATTATTCCAAGACTAGACAAGACAAGACAAATACATCATTTGTTAAGCGTGCATAGCTCTAGAAGAGTTAGGCAAAGTTGTATAAATACCCACATTTGAATAGCCATGTTGAGGTCCTAAGTAACCTTTTACTTACAGCTTATTGTTATCTAATAAGGACTGTTCGAAGCTTTAGCCTGCTGAGATTCTACTAGTAATACAAAAACTTAACTAGTTTTAGCCCGCAGCCTCGCTCGCGTAAATATATCTTAAGTTATGTTAGTAACAGCACTTTTTTCTGGATAAAAGGTAACCTATGTCCTTTTCTGTTCTGACAACGTGTATGCGAAATTTTATGATGATTGGTCGAGTAATTAAGACGTGAAAGCGTAACAAACAAACAAACTCACATTCGCATTTACCCGTATAATATTAAGTTTTTCCACTTTGTCACATTAATCACAAGTTTCTGCACGATCGTCATGAAATGTTCTCGGTAGACGGCAATAAGGTTAAATATGTAAAACAAAAGGAATTCAAAACATGTCTGGTGAGATATGACTGTAATACATTTCTGCTTACCCCTAAAAAGACGTAAATACATGTGTGAGTATTTAAGTACATATCTCTATTTACTTACGATAAGGTACTTATTGCGTCGCGTGTGCTCATCGACCGGCCAACCTTGACAACTGTCAGACGCCACGGCGAAAACATGTTTTGATGGCGTTAGTATAATAGGTATCTAGCATTCCTGGAGTTATATGTGTATTAATGAATTGTCAGAGATGGCAATATCTCGTCAAGTTTTAGGATGTATATATTTTTTTTTATACAACTAAGGCAGCAAACAAGCATACGGCCCACCTGATGGTAAGTGGTCACCGTACCCTTTGGACGCCTGCAACACCAGAGGCATCACTTGCGCATTGCTGACCCTTTAGGAAAGGAGGAAGTGGGAAGGAGAAGGAACGGGAAGGGGGAAAGAGGGTGATTGGGCCTCCGGCACTCTCACTCACCGAGCACAACAGTAGGAATACTGCTATTTCAAGTCGATTTTCTGTGAGAGGATAGTCCTTCCCCGGTCGAGCCGGCCCATTCATGCTGAAATCAGCGAGGCTCTACTACTCAACATTTCTACTACTCAATATCTATATATGTAGGTATTAGTAAAAGTCGTGTCAATTATTTGCTATGATACGCGGGACGTACTGTTCCCATGCATGAGCTAGCTTGGCTCGCCTATCATAAAATAGCATGTATTATTATTTTGTTGTAGCACTGTTACTCTGCTTCGTCCGGTGATTAACAGTACTGGAATTTCACATATTATGTCTTTTTCTCTTCTGTAATCCCTTAATTTAATCGTCGCCGATTGATAATCCTGGTTTTGCAAGCGGTCATAGGCTAGGTGGTAAACTGTTACGGTAACCGAACCGTTTGCTAATTCAGTGGTCGTACAAACGATACATATTATTGTACAATGAATTTGTCTTAAAAGATAAAAGAAAATATATATAACTTTATCATAAGAGCTATGTCATAAGAATTTTATTTAATAAAGTTCTTGCTAACTAAATCTACAGAGCAGAGGAGCCAAGGAGTGAGTCAAAACAATATTATTGTAATATTTATTTTTATACCAAACACTTTTGTAACAACAAAACCACAGCGATTTGTCCAGAAATCTTCATATTATCGTCCATAGACACGTTTTACCTTTAGTTGTTGTTTCATTATCGTGTGAAAAGGCAAAGGAAACAAGCTCTTGAGCTGTACGTGGTACCTGTGCGCTTGCGCACCGTACCTGACCTAGGAAAACAAACATGGCGACCACGTCGTAACGTATTAGTGTGGATATTATCTGTGTCATCTAATGTCTATTTGGTTGTAAAATATTTTTCCTTAAGAAATATATTTATCTGCGTTTTTAATTTTATATGGTCTTACGTAAGAATGCCTGGTGATAAGCGGTATTTCCCCATTAAAGAGCATGATTGTTTTCTTAGCATTGTAGAAGCAAACTAAGGCTACAATCTAGCTACAGCTTATTTTAATAGTTACCTCTTTTAAATCGGCACTCAATTCTGCTCAACGACTGTTATAGACAGACTCGTGACCACTCTCTCGGAGGCATTTTCTACCACCAGTGGTAGAAAATGTAAGTAGTAGGAGAATACTAATACCACAGATGGAACAGGGAATCTAACGATTGATGGTAGAGAGTCATTGGTCGTAGTTTTGATAGGTTACATTAGATAGGCGAGGGAGCAAGACATCAATACGGTGTTAAAATCAAGGCATTGATGATCTGAGAATTAAGGGTCTCATTCTATGCTATTTGCTACTTATAGAAATGTAAAAGTTTAGAAAGATGTTTGGTACTCAAACACACGTAAGCTGTTGGTTAAATGTAACCTGGCACACAGTTAGATGACGTCCTGGATAATACCATAGCATAATTTTAATCCCAGCATGCCTTTTCATCAATGAGCTGGCAACTAGACACAAATAAAAGCCCAGTTAGCCAAGAGATAAAATTATCTATACTAATATTATAAAGATGAAGAGTTTGTTTGTTTGTTTGAATGCGCTAATCTCAGGAACTACTGGTTTGAATTAAAAAATTATTTCAGTGTTGGATAGGCCATTTATCGAGAAAGGTTATAGGCTATATAACATCACGTTACGACCCATGGGAGCGGCGCAGTAATTATTAACGCGGGTGAATCCGCAAGCACATCTAGTATGTAATATTTCTGTACTGTGATATTACTTCAACGAGAACGTGAACCCAACTTGACTAGCTAAAGCTACACAGTCTAGCGAGATATGGAGCAAGACAGCTGAGAGAAGCGCACAGCTTCATTAGCAGCTCCGTCACCTGTAAACGGACGTTGACAGCCGTTAATAAACTTTATGGATAAGCATCTGTAGTAGTATACTGCATGTTACCTGCGACAATATTGGAATCCGAATGCGATTCCTACCTAGATATATGTACATCCGTCTGATATGTAAGTCACACGTAGCTATCTGTCTGCATGTGACGTAGGCCTACGTTGATGGTAGTCTTTATTCTTTTTCATATTAAACTTGTTCTTAGTTTGTGCAATAGCTGTGGTTGTTATTTCGGCATATATCATAAAATCTTACGCGTATAACAAAATTCTAACAACTGAGTTATTTCTTTAACCAATACAAATGACACTTGGGAATCCCCTTCAATATTTCGTATTAGTAAAAAATGCTCTATGAATATAGATTTTATTTAAAAAAGACTGATTTGTTTGTTCAATAAACAGGTAAATGGTCGTACACGAATAATTAAAAACGTTCAACTGGCGTTGACTTTGAAGTCATGGTCATCTAACTTTTTATTTTTTATATATTCTTATTATACATGGCATTACGACTGAATCCCACTTATTGCACTCATGATAAAAGCATTTCACTTACTTTGACAAGACAACAAAAACGACAGTAATATCAACAGAATTAGACCGGGTTACTCAGTTGGCAAACCCTGTTTACTAACAATATTCAGTTTTATTTTGAAAGATTTGAGCAATGCTTCCAAAAAATCAACTAATACATTTAAGTCCGAAGGTCCTACTAAACTCACATTTTGCAAGCTATTTTTAAAGACTCTCGTAGTATGTGCGCTTTTACCCGTTTACCAAGTCTTTCATCAAACCACTACTAAGAAACTTCTTACCAGAAAAACCCAATAATACTATTCTAAAGCTGGCTAGTGACGTTGACAACTCACGGTAGGCCACGTAAAATATGAACGTAAACTAATGGCACTACTACTAAGTCCTACCTACCTCTCAAAATATTAATATCATATCCAAACTAATCCTAAACCGAGGTTTCCAAAAATTCCTTTGGAATTCGTTAGCACATCCACCTTATTCCCAACCAGTTATGAGTGTGATATTTTCATATTTTTTCCTGTGATTTTTTGTGTGACACGCTAAGTGGTGATACGGACCACCCACGGCGAAGGAAACCAGCCATCGAGCCTACAACTCGATCATAAAACTTTTAGTATTGCCTTTATACATAAAATTGTGTGTGAATAACGTTTTCCTATCACGTCGTCTCGTCAAGTTTTTTTAAGTCTACCTTCAACAGTCTAAAGTTGGTGCTGATTCTGATAAGATATCTATTTTAATAATATGTATTTAAGACTAGATGTGCCCGCGGTTTCACTCACTATAGCCTTCCTCGATAAATAGGCTATCCAACACTAAAATAATTTTTCAATTTGAACCTGTAGTTCCTGAGATTAGCGCGTTCAACCAAACAAACAAACAAACTCTTCAGCTTTATAATATTAGTAGGTATAGATTATTATTCAAGTAGAAATATTTTTCTGTATTAAATATTGTTTTCCGCTGAAGTTGATATTTTTGTCATTACTTTTTAATTTTAAAATCGCAACTAATACATTTGCCTTGCCGTTTATTTTCACGACTTTAAAATGTCTTGTACATTCAGTGAGTTAAAACTCTGCGGTAATTACTTGCTGTCTAAAGACATTTGTAAGACTTCTTAC